>JAYGXS010000004.1:32335970-32367250 GCA_036362985.1 Ligula intestinalis
GTAGTCTTCCAGCGCTTCCGATGTACGTTCTTTCTCTGCACAGCTGCACCAGATTAGATACACGAATTACTACCGTAACGGTGAACACTTTTGGCTTGTTACCTGTTGCTTAATTGTTGCCTCCGGACTGTGTGCGCTTCCGAGTGGTGCGAGAAGGCAGCCACCGGTCCCCAACACGTTTGTTGCTCGTTTCGTTTACGTTTTCATTACTTGATGAGGTAACACGAGTACCCATGTTATATGAACACATCGAGGCTGTTTGTTTGTGACAATCCTGTCTTTTGATTTTATTGGTCACTCGGGATAAGGTGAGACATGCAATAGCGTTTGCATAAGAAGGAGGCAATGCATTTGAGTAAAAGAAAGTGTAGGCCGAAGGCCTTATGGTTTAACAATGGCTCTGTGGGTACCTTTTGACGCGTTTACTAACTTAAGTGTCAACAATTTTATTTATTGCCATTTTACAAACAATGCCAAAGCTAATATGTAATGGTGATCGAGTTAACAGTGAAAAGAAAAATTCCTGAAAGGTGATTTTGCCAGTAGTGCTTGCTAGTAACAGGGTTATTCAGGAAAAACAAATTTTAGCCCATGGACTGTTAGCAGATTGAAACATAAACGTTGAGCTCAGGTGTAAACCGTTTTCGCTCAGCCATCCCTTTTTATGGAACCAGGATTCTGACTGGAGTGTTGTGCATCGGTGAACTGCTGCTCACTGTCGACTGAAGAATTTACCGGGCACGGAGGTGAGACATCACGGATGGTCGCAACTTTGGCAGGCAGAGAATGGATGTCGTTATTGTCAACTAGAAGTCCGAGAAACTCGACACACCAAAAATATACTTGGGCCGTTGGAGGACAACGCCAAACTGTTGAAGGTGGGCAAAAACCATTGCATGATGTTCCATCTGTTCCTAGATTGTACAACTGGCCACCAAGGTGTCTTCAGTATAGGCGTAGACAAAGGGTAAACCACGAAGCAATCGATCTTCGAACCTCTGGAATGTTTTTGAGGCGTTACAATGTGCGAAAGGCATACGCAAGTACTCAAAGAGACCAAAGAGGAATGGTGACTGCCGCTTTCCAAACGTCCTCCGGGTGATTAACACCTGTCGCACCTGAGTGCAACTCTTTCCATCATAGATATGCGGTAGCACAGCGCTTTCATTCCATAAGTAGGGCGAATTCATAGCTGGCGATGCGTTAGAACATAACGCCCAAAATTCAGGCGAATAAAGGTCTTGCCCCAACTATCATGTCTACTTCTTAGTAATTTCCTCCTACCACCAGGCGTTTATTTTCGTGAGATGGCTCTGTTTGAGGAAGTTGGTAACATCTGTGTAAAACGTAGCCTTGACTGCAACCCACATACAACAATTACCACACCGCCACTAGTCAGAAGACTCCTGACGCTTAGTCATCCCAACGTACCAATAACAGAGACTCGGTCCCTACCGGTTGTCATAAGGATCGTAAATTAAGACCGCACACGCACCAACCTGGTCGGTCACTGATGTTCGTAAGCCCACAGAAACGACAGAGATGTTGTAAAGTGACCTTTTAGTTGAACGTAGGTCATTTGGTCGTTGCTTGGTGCCCATGCCAGTAGTGTACGACTCTCTTGTTCCCAGAGGACAACAGCCACACCCTGTTTAACAGATGAGTCGCTTGGGCCACTGTGATATAGAGTGGTGTAGGAATCGATTCCCGAGATTTTTATTGCTCGGAAGCCTGAAACGGGATTTCAGCCTACGGACAGGCAGCAAATATTACGTAATATTGATGGAGACTGCGCCACCAGGCTTTGTGCACTAGGTTCCAGAAAAGTTCGCACATTCTAAAATCCAATACCAAGAGTCCGTTCCTGGTTAAATAGTTCAGCTCGCACATTATTTCCCGCATCACTGGCAAGGTTTGCGGAAAGTGTGGGTTCCCGCGGACGCCGTAACATTAGTTGTAATACAGTAAGTCGATTTTTGCATGAGGGATTATTAGGATTTTGAATGCAGACGGTTTCCCAATAGCCGTTCGAATCCTTTTTCAAGATTATCTCCACTAGCACTTTGGCTCAAGAATCTCACCACAAAGCACCGGTGGTAAGCGGACCTAATTAATAGCGGTTTGCGCTGGTCATTTCACAGTGCCATCATCGGAACATGCAGCATTTTATTAGGCAGTCATTGCGCCAGACCTCAGCCCTCCGCGCCCTGGTAGCACGGTCGCTGCTGGTCCGCGGCTGCTTATTCTTCAGACCCCGGAGCTTGCTTATTTCGCAGCTAACCTTCGCTGAAAGCCCTTCTGTCGCAGGTTGTGAGGTCAACAAATAGAAGGTTCCCCCAAATCACAAGTGAAGCAAGACGGTGTAGGAGGACAGAAGTTTTACTGCCGGAAAATAGAGGGTACACAGGCGGAGTTGTGCACGCCCAGCCTGTACGCCAAATTGTGTGTTTGGTGCCGTGGAGCCGAGACGTCTGGGCGGCAAACTGAGCCAAGTGAACAGGCGCGCATTTTTGGCTGGAGCTAATGTGCGCAGTGCACCGCGACAAGCGGGGGAGCATGGACAAGTTAGGACATCGCGGGACCTCTCGTAGGTGTTGGCAGACACAGTGCGCAGGCGTTGAGCCGGCGCACGTACACAACAAACTTGCGCGGCTTTTGGCAACGAAGCCAGCGTGAGTCAGCGAGGCAGGCTCCCACACTTCCAGGTAGCCAGCAACTGAGCTTAAGGGTCTGCTAATGGCTCTAATGAAGGATCTGTGACGGATTGGGAAATGTCAGGTGGGTAAAATTATTCTAACATCGATCACATATTCTTCTTCTTCTTTCCTCTTCTTCTTCTTCTTCTTCTTCTTCTTCTTCGTCTACTTCCTCCTCTTCTTCTTCTTCTTCATCTTCTTTCATCTTCTTCTTTCGTCCTTTTCTTCTTCTTCTTCGTCTTCTTCCTCTTCTTCTTCTTCTTCTTCTTCTTCTTCTTCGTCTCGAATACAACTTGTGACTCGCAGGTTCGCTTGTATTGAAAGCGAGAATTGATGATCATATGAAGTCTAACAAGGCATTTTGTTGTAACCGAGTGTGCTCCTGTGTCAACACCGGTTATGTTGCCCCAGTGCGTGTTAGAAAGAGAAGACAAAATGGGATAACCGCTAGTACTTTACTGTCACTTGTACTAGTACACCAACTCTGGTCCGTGTGTCCAGCAGCTTGTCTTCTGTGGTCGGTCTCGCTTCGGCAGCAGTCTCGGGTCTTCGCAACGTGTCCAACAGTAGAGTTCCCGTTCTGCTCACGCCTCGCTATTTAAGGGGCAGTAGTTATTGCTCCCCCATTGGCTCTCCAGTGATCGTGCGCACTCCGCTAACGCGTGCCTGTGCGTCTGCCCCCAACGTGACCTCACTCGGCTTAGCTCCTAGCGCCGTCCCGCTTCGGCATGCCTCCTTTGTCCATGCCTAGTGTCCACCCTTTGAAGGTCGCTGGTAACTGCATGAACCGACCCTCAGGCAGGTTCCTTTGTTCTGTTAGTCTCGGGATTGCCCGAGTGATAACTCTCGTCCGGGTCATTCCAACACATTTAGAGCACTCTTCACATCAGGATGCATTTTGCTTGCATGGATAGAAAAAGTATTCGTAGATGATGGAGTGGGATCGTGCAGTCCCGGCATTCAGATCTTTACTTGTGCGAACACTGATGCTCTTCATTTGAGGCATCATGATGTAGGCTACCTGGCAGCTTGTAAGTCCTGCATTTTTACTCACTCACTGAAGCGGCTGCCAAGTTAACGCCAGTCAATAAGCTGTACTTTACTGCTGACATCGAGACTACATTTGCTAGCCAGAATGCATCATATTTTCGGGCTTGAGAGGTCTTTGTGCTGTGTGCCGTCTTAAAAATTATCTCGTTCTTCTGACTCAACGACAGCGGTTTTTGGAGAGTTATGCCGAAGTGTTGCCCATCTCCTACTTTCGATATCCGAACGCAGTAATTGCTTTTACAGTGATTATTCGCTATATCGCGCTTCCATCTATTGTGAATTTCATGTACTTACGCACCAAACTACTTACAGCAGTTGTATTCGCTTGTTTGCGGATGTATGCGGACAGTGAGTTTTATCTTTTCTTTTTGATACAAGGTTCGAGGCAGAATATGAAGCGTCAGGCAAATCAATAGCAGGGGGTTTAGTATTTTAAACCCTGATTAAACTAATTGCTTAGTAGAGAAGAAGTCGGTATTGGCCAGAGTAGTAGGAACAGTATATTGTGTACACAGAGAAACGAAGCATTAATTGAATAAATTTGACTTGGGAGCTCCCGAACAGCCATGAGGGCCAGCCGGGTCCAAGCACCACTTAATAGTAGTAATGCCAGAGGCCAGACAGAGAGCATTTATTGGCTGGGTCGGCCTTGAAGGGACGCGTACAGGCATGCTATTTGTCGCCGTGCTAAGGACCATTGTGGGAGCCTGCCTCGCTGACTCACGCTGGCTTGGTTGCCATAAGCCGCGCAAGTTCACTGTCTACGCGCGCCGGCTCAACGCCTACGCACTGTATCTGCCAACAATTACGAGAGGTCCCGCGATGTCCTACTGTCCTATGCTCCCCCGGTTGTCGCGGCTCAGTGCGCACGTTAGCTCCAGCCAATAGATGCGCGCCTGTCCACCTGGCTGAGTGTAAGGCCCCGCCGTCTTGCCTTCACAACACGGAACACACAACTTGGCGTACTGACTCGGCGTGCACAACTCCGCTTGTGTACTCTCTCTTTGCCGGCAGTCAAACTTCTGTCCTCCTACACCGTCTTGCTTGACTTGTGATTTGGGGGAACCTTCTGTTTGTCGACATCACAACTTGTGGCATCTGTGATTGGCTGTTCGCAGACGTCGATAACAGCAGTCGTGAGGTTCTAGCGGAGTTCACGTCGATACAAGCTTGTCACTACAAATAAACCACTTGTTCCAGCGAACCCATCTTTTACTGTTGACCTGATTCCTGGAACTCACCTGTTCGCTTCTATTGACAGTCTATGCAGCCCCTAAACGTTCCCCCCTGGTTCGACCCTCAATGGCCTGTCGACCATCGGGTTGCGTCACCTTATCGGTGGTGCCAGTGCAATTAGTATGGGCGTATCTGGCCGCTAAGGGTCACCGTGAGCTCTAAGTTTCCCTCCCCGTTTCAACCTAGCCTACTGCCTTCACCTGAACAACATTTTTTGTCACTGTCTACTTTTTTTTCTTTGTTCCTCTTCATTGGCTCGTGTCATTTGACATCGTCAATAAGGTGAGTTACTCTTTTTTGATATCAATTAAAACTTCCATGTATACAAATAGGAAGTTCAAGGGCACATACCTACATAGACTTTCCTCAAACTGAACTGAAAAAAAAACACTGTCAACTGATCGATAACTCTGCCGTTTACTGAGTACCTTATGTATCACGTGGTGTCGTAACAGTTCAGAGGTGATGATTTAACCCCTGTGTAATAGTGTGGTCCTTTATGAGATCGCGAGGGGTACTCGTCCATTTGCGTCTTGGAGCTCAATCTCTAGCCGGCACAAGCACTGGCAGAACGAATCGCAGTCATTCAGTGTTCGGCCAGTAAACGCCCAGAGACCAAAGAATATGTGTTTGATCCAACCCTAAGGGTAGGTTTCACTGGCTGATTACGGCTAATAAGCCTATGTAGGTGAGAGTTTTATTCGCATCGAAGACTTCAAAGAGACGTGCAAAACAAAGTTCGCTTAGTCAGTAACATTTGGAAAAAGGACTAAAATGTTGGTTCGCCACGAGCCTTCCGAGCGTTCACATGCTTGATTCGTAGGTTGCAATCTAAGGCCCACGAACGCAGTTGCTTAGCGACTAGGACCACATGCTAAAGGGATTACCGACAAGGCCAGGGAGACTAGAAGTGTCAGTAGCCGTCGCCAACCAGCCACATCCAAAACCAGGCTTTGAAGCACTTGAAATTCGAACCACTGATCTTTGTTCTTTGGTCAAACGATCTATCACTGATCCATGGGCTCGTTGTAACGCCAGTTTCGACCGGGACGGACATGCTCCGCTATGTGATCGTAAACGCAATTCACATAGTATTTCTTCAATGGTTTATTGGTAGGCTGCCCGACTCAATGAGAAGAAGTCCTGGACTTTAATCAACTGTACTCTAAAATGTGGCTTCAATATGGCTAACTGATGACCAAGCATAAGCCAGAGACGGTTATTCCAGTCTCCACTGCCTTTGTCGATATGTCTTTCAGTTGTCAAATAATGTCTGTGGCAAACTTGTACCGCAGCGTAATGAGGATCCTCAATTATTAGTAACATAATTATAATGATGTGTAGTCATGTGGATAAGACTCAATACCTATACGTTTCAGAGGTTAGCTGGAAATGTATGGCTAGGTAAGGCGTGCTTACTATAGAGGGACATTATTGAAGGTTGGCTCCATTTATACGGTTATCACAGGCATTATGTAGGCAGTTCCCCCGTCGATTTCGACGATGAGCACCGCGTGCTCCAACAGCCGCAGCAAACGCTGAAACAAGGTGCAACAGACACTGAGGCAAGCTGGGCAAGCAAACTGAGGCTACAGCAGACAGAAGCAGCGCAGCGAACTACCGCAAAAGAAAACAAGAGTTAAAGCAGACTTGCGGAGAATCTGCCCACTCTCCACTCCCTTCTCCGTTTCTAGTGTAACGACAAAGTCAATAAGACTGGGGACGAGGGAGGGTAGGCAGGCAGGCAAGTAGCCCTTGTTGGATCCGGAACCCCGCCGGGTGGGCCTCAAGCTCGGTGGTGAGGAGGAGGAGGAGGAGTCGGAGCAGCATAGTCAGGAGGGGCTGCTCTGTCATAAAAAACAGATGGAAAGGAGAAGAGATGGATCCACCATAGGGAGGTTTGGTGTAGCAGACCTTGGCCGCCCTGAGGGCGGGTGGGAACGCGGTCGAAGACGCGTCTGCTGTGGTTCCCACGAGGGAGGGTATAGGTGGCTG
Organism: Ligula intestinalis; assembly: GCA_036362985.1. Classification (NCBI taxonomy): domain Eukaryota; kingdom Metazoa; phylum Platyhelminthes; class Cestoda; order Diphyllobothriidea; family Diphyllobothriidae; genus Ligula; species Ligula intestinalis. The sequence continues at coordinate 32,342,948 of JAYGXS010000004.1, forward strand.
GCGCGAAAGTCACTCAACACGCGCTCACTTGACTCAATCAACTCGCTGGGTATGCTCCGACGTACGCGGAAGCGCCATAAAGGCCACATGAAGAAGGAGCCATTGCAGCCTGACTCTCAGGCCTCAACCTCTTCACATACGTACACACAAACACACGCGTGTAAAAGGAGCAGCATTGAAGGTTGTCCAAGGTTCCCCGTCAGTTGGAAAACCCTCCAAGTCACGGCTTTTAGCGCACCGTGATAGATTCAGACGCATTGAGATTTATTATAGTGAGGGAAGAAACGCGCCGAGGTCGACCTCACTCTCTCCCCCACCGCATAGTGACCGCCTAGCTATTGGGACACCTGTACGAAGCCTTAGCCAAAACCCTTCTGAGACGGGTAACCATTCAGTCATCGACTGATAAGCACCACCAATGCTTCGTTGTCAGTTCGTGTCCGTGGGCGGGCTAAAACGGACAGAGAGAGGGAGTGGGACAAGCTGGTAAACCTTGTAATTGTGGGTGCGTAGAAGAAGAAGAAGGCTTAAGAAGAAGAAGAAGGCTTAAGAAGAAGAAGAAGAAGAAGAAGAGAAACGTAAGGGGAAGAAGAGAGTGAAAGAGGAAGGGAGGGAGGGAGAGGAGGGGAAGAGAGGAACGGAGACAAGCCGAGAGAAGGTTGGAAATCAAGTATGAAAGAACAATGATAACAAGAACTCAGCTTACCTTGCAGCGGAGAGTCTTCAGGGACTACTGAGGCTGACGTTTGTGCTAAAGACAGCGTTGGAGGCGCGGCTATTATGAGTGTGAGTGCAGTAATGGTGCGACTAATATAGCTACAGTATGGTAAAATACTGCAAGGAGAAGCAGTGGAATAAAATGAATAAGTCTACTGCTAACAGGACTGATGCAGCCTACGTAGAGATGTGAAGTTACGAGTCATTTCAGTACGCATGCACTCTAAGGGCGATTCAGCACAGTTCTAGTCCAGATAGTTGCTGCCGCCCGGTTAGCATGTTAATGTGCCACCCCCTCAACGAGAGTACTATGGGTCACTATAATTAGCAGCCCCCGTCCCCCAGAAACCACGTAACGCGGGCTAGCGGAGCAGCTGCGCAGTATCGATTATCGGATTTTTCCAATGCCACCACATGATAGGCTAGTCGTTAACGTACGTCCGACAGCGTGCGGGCAATGTACTACAAACGCTTCAGGACCAAGGCATTGCGGCTTATTTGCCTGGGATCTGATAATCAGCGGCTGTTGATAAGCGAATATTCCAGTGCTAAACTGAGGACTCGGTTGAGGCACGGAAGGGGGACAGTAGTTCAGGGAATGACACGGGCATCTAATAAAAAGTATTGCCTAGAAGCCGGCAACAAGTTGGTGCTGGTGACATTAGCGGCTGAGAAGAAGCGATAATACTACTAAAAACCATGCTTATTAGTCCTAGGGCAGAGGTATTATTGGGTATTATAATGCAAGAGAGTAGAAGCAACGTCAGCAAGAACGGCCTTCACTTACCTGGGGGGTGGGCGTTTGCCTAGGGTCCTCGGTAAGCTTGAAAGCGCAACCGTGTCTTTGAGGTAGTGAGATGATTAATGAGTGAGGCTGGAGCTGGTGGTGGGGTTGTAGAAACTGATGGATATGTCGACATCACGTACAATGCCGTTTTCCTGAATGCGCATGTGACCTAGTAGGCCCATGCGATGAGCAAATGTTTGTGGGCAGTGTGGACAGTGAAGGCGGCGGTCTTGTTTGTGTGTTGGTGCTCCAGGCACTAGTTCATCAGTTTCTGTGAGATGGATTCGCAAATGACCGACTAGGCCAATGCGTGAGGTGAATGTGCGATTGCAGTGAGGGCATATCAGACTATCAGAGCTGGTAGAGGGTTCAGGTGTGGTGATGAGGGTTGTGGCGGGCGGTGATGTGTCAGAGGGGTGGAGGAAGTTGCGGATGGGGTGGAACCGGTGGATGAGGGCAACGAGGCATCTGTGGCGTCGGTTGTTGCCGTCGAGCTGTAGGTCAGAGAAGGGTCTACTGGAGTGTTGGGTGCCGTAGACGTGGGTGCCGTCGGAGGAGGGTTGCAGGGCCTCCATAGGTGACCGACCAAGCCAATGCGTGCATGGAAGGTGAGTTGACAGCGCAGACACGTTGAAAGGAAAAAGAGAACAACCGGCTAGCTTTCCTTGGTGTCCTCGTCCGTCGCAAAGATTGTGGTGGCCTAAATACTTAAATATTCAGGAAAGCGACAAACACAGACAGGCCACCGCCTCATCCTATACCAGTACCGGAGGGCCAGATGACCGGGCAATCATCATGCCCGAGTCCACCACGCGTGATGAAAGGTCAGCAGGTCAGAGCCCGCATGCCGTTCTACAGACCGCCAACACTCAGGAAGACAATTACGTTTTATTGTCGTCGTATGTTTGCAGTTATTACTGTATCCTATAAATACAGCAAGCTCCTGTGCATGTGCTACCCTATCTACTAGATATATGTACTTACTATAAGTTTCCTAGGGCGGACGCGCACACTGAATGCGCCACATGCCATTAGGCATTTCAGTTGTTGCTATCACTAAGCAGCTGTTGTTTTCCCCCGCAAAAAATGTCACACAAACCTTTAGAGCAGATAGCAGGATAGTAAATTGTCTAGCTCATTTCATGCTTCTAGCAGAGTTGGATTGTGTGAACAAGTGTCAAGCCATCTAAGATCTATGTCGACTTTTGTCGACAATTTTAAGTTATCTACTGTGCAGTGACTTGTTGCCAACAAATTAAGGGAGATTAGATTTAACGTAGCGGTGTGGGCTCACTGCTCATTTTATGAGATAAACTTACATAGCTTCGTCCTGGAACGCAAACTGTAGCGCTGGCAGACGGTCACATAACGATCTGTCGTCGCGCAGCCAGGATATAAAATTTTAGCGACGGAGCCTTCGATGTAAAAAACGTACTAGCTGAAAATGTCAACTCCGAATCTCAGTTTCCACAAATATGTGGTTGAATATGGCTGCCTGATGACGATTGATGGGCACGAAAAAGCTGTGTCAGTCTACCATACCCAGGTTGGCACGGACCTCTGCAGAATACCGACAAGGTTTGGACGTATCAACAGATCCCTTATTCAAACGTGGGAGCAAATGGCCAACCAAACGCGGGGATCCCACGCCGCGGGAAGCCGCTTGCCGTCCGATCGTTTTATAGATTGAGAAGAAGTAGTTTCGATCACCGGAATCGTAGTTTTATTAGCCTGAGCTTTCGAACTCTTGCGGAAGTCCATCGTCCCAGATAAAACCGTCAACGAAATGAAGCAACATTGATAGGCGGAAGGGGTCAATTAACTGTCATAGGGGGTGGAGGAACGGAGGGACAGGGCCACTAGTGCCGTGAATCTGGAGATACCTGCGCAGGACAAAATATGCGGACACCAGCTCGATGCATCGGTTAATTGAGTTATCATCCGACGCCCAGGCTTCAATCAGTTCTCAGCCCGTCTTACTGCGTGCGTGGGCAATTATTCTCGCAGCTGCGAAATTGAACTCGTGATCCATCTCGTAGGTGTAGGCGGCCACTTGCGATAATGCGTCTCCCCGTCGAACAGCTGACATGTGTTCGTGTCTGCGTGGGCCCAGCATGCGTCCAGTCTGCCCCGGGACAGATTCCGGTGATCGAAACTACAAACCTGGGATGCGAACCTTTGCGTCAATTCGTGATCGTTTTATCCTCCATATCATTGTGTCGGCCTGAAGTTGAATGACCGTTTTGCTATTTACAGTCAACGTCACAAGCGCATCAAACCCGCGGCATATCAAGCAGTCAATGTGGTGTGCTTGAAACACAGTTCAATCTTATCAAAGTCACCATGTTTTGCTGAGAATGTCATCTTTTGTTCATAAAAATTGTTCAAATTCTACAGGCATGCAATGAAAGGGATAGCGGCTAGTGAACAATCTGACATAGATATTTACGTTAACTCCTCGAGATGTTGAGTTAGTCAAACCTTCTTAGGTACCGTTGAGCAATATTTTCAGCGAAAGATACCAAGATGTGTAGAGGGGGCAGCATCCAGTCTAACCACTGGGGTTATTGCTGGTGCTGAATCAAGAAGGAAAATTGCAAATCCCAAATTAAGGATCGTCAAATTTAAGAGGCTTCCTTAAATGTTCAAGGAAAATTGAAATTTTTTTAGACCAAGTCAGTGGATATGTATGCAAACGCGGTCACTTCAACCATTTGAATGCTTTCCAAAGGTTTCTTTGAAATAAGTATGATTATTGCCGCGTCTTGCCTCGTCTAATTACACACACCAGACGGAACCATGTGTTGACACGGTGATAAGCATACGTTTGTTTTTTGATAAATTATTTTCCGACGTTTACATCTATAGCACCTAATAATTCACGAGCCGTCATCTGCCGGATATACCCCAAGACGAGACCTAGATTATCCCCTACCTCCAAGCGGCTCGGTGGGTTATGGAAACGTTTGGGGCAAATGGCCAAGTGCACACAGGAATCCCACGCCGCCGAGGCCACCCACCGCCGGAAACCAAGCCACAAGAAAATATAGATAATAAAAGATAAGTGAAGTAAGTTGCATTCCGAGATGATATGATGAAAAGAAAGAAGATTTTCGGAAAATTGAGTTGTACTCGTGAATTTTCGCACAAGTATCGCGTGTACGTCGTCAGACTAAACGAAAAGTGAGGGCTGAGAATATCGCACTAAAGGTTTTTGGGGGCATAGGCTACAACGGATGGGGGGGGGGGATTGGGTGGGAGGGTTATGGTGACGTGACTCCCGCGGCGATAGGTTGTGCTGGTGAGGGTAGGGCTGTGTTAATGTTTCGACTATGGACCACGTGTTCGGGGGAGGGGGGTGGTTCAGAGTCAAAGAAATTCCACTTGACCGGGCACGGAGAGCCTGCTGTTGATTCAGGCTGTGTCCAGATTAATCGACTATGCACGAAACCCGGTGTAGTGTCTGAAGTGCATCCGACAAAGCAAAGGGAGACCGAAATGGCCATTTCTGGCTTATTAGCCGTCATCAGCCAGTCATACCCAATTTCGAGGATTAGCACCCCCGAGATATATTTCATTATTTGTGGCCATTTGCCCTGTACTGTAAACTTCGTCGTAGTTCTCTATTTAACTGTTCGCTTTATATTGTATCGTCCACCTCCATATTAATTAGCTCAAAATCTGAAGTCCTTTTCTCTTTTTTCCTATTCTAGGCTTTTGCTTTTAGTACGCAAAGGCCATCTCCTTTTAATTATTGCTGGTCTGCTTCATTTTATTTTACGTCCTTCGGATGCAACTGACTTGACTACAATGTCAGTCAATATACAAAAAATCTGTCATGACGCAAGTAATATATTAGTATAACAAGTAGAATTACACGACGCCATACAAGGTATTTCCTTTTGATGAAGAAGAACTTATGTATTTATCACTGAAGACCCAAATGTGCTTTAAAGTTTTAGCTGCAGCTAGCTCTTCCAGTCAGTCCAGTACGAATTACTCCTTGCATTCTCACCGAATGTTTTACAAATCAGCCCGGATGAAAGCTTGGGACGCGTGTAAGCTCATTTCTTTTTAATTCTTTGATTATAGCCTAGTTCTTCTAACAGCAGCACTAAAATTGCTGTGTTAGCCACACATAATTCCAATCTACCTTACCTTAAGCTCTGACTGGCTGTTACTTCATTACCCAGTTTATACACTAATGCACCCCTTAATTCATGCAGTCGAGTCTCTTAGCTAACACTTGCTTGGCTTTCATAGTGCAGTCGAGTCCTCAAAACTCAGTCCAAGCTTTCTAGCCTATTGCAGTCTCCGCAACACTGTTGTCCTCTATTACCGGTACTAGTAGCCCACCTATTTAGAAAGGTGATGGTCAGACCTCCGACAAATGGTAGCATCAGAGCTAGCCCAAGTTCTACTACACTTATTATTACAGACGCCTTATTATTGTCCAAATGCTAATCACTATTACATCCTACAGATTGGGAGTGCATAGTGGGTGCGACTCCTAAAAAGCACACATAGGCAGTACTAATAGTATACTAAGTACTGGTCTTAGTAAGCACGATTACTTGAACTAACATTTCTAGCATAGGCATGTAGCTATATCAGAATCATCTTACTGCGTACAGCTCCAAGCTCTAAGTTCCTCAGTTCTGGCAAATGCGCCAAGTACATCCGCAAAATTCAAGAACCAATTCTCGCCAAAATCTAGCAGGTCTTACTGTCAAGTCGGAAAAATGTGCAGTTCTACGAGAAAGGGACTAATTCTCTAGGGTATGTTTAGATCCGTATACCTGATCAAGATCGATAAGGAAAGTTTATATGAGGCCGTGATTGACCAAAGCCAGGCTATATGACCGAGGTCAAAATAAGTTTTTAGAGCCTCCCTTCAACATACAGGAAGTCCTTCAAGAACTATGACCAGATAACCACATCGCCGAAATAGGTCACCCAAAACGGGAGTGAGGTTAAGCCGACGCCAAAGTGAAAGGCAAGCTTTAAAGGACAGCCCCCGCTCGAGCTCTATTCTCGCCTTCCATGACATCGGCCAAAACACTGACATTCTCATTGTAGACAGGGGTACTTGCGAACCTTGCAGCAGGCTGACAACACCAAATGTGGTATCCGCACTATACCTGATCCCAGTCACCGTCCCTGCTCTTGAGCAAATGGTGGACATTTTGGTTGAACTAACACACACACAGCTCTCTGAGTCACATCCCGCTCTTTTATTATACAAATGCTCATCACTATCACCTCACATAGATTGGGAGTGCGTACTGAGTGCGACTTCTTAAAAAGAACACACAGGCAGTACTTATAGTATAGTATCTACTGGCCTTAGATAGCATGATTACTAGAATTTAGCACTTTAAGCATAGGCGCGTACCTGTAGCAGCAGTATCTTAGCTCATACAGCTGGTATGTAACCGTATCCGTCTCGGCCTTATTGAGCCAACCTGTTGGTGCACTTTCTGTATCTCATCGAAATCGATGGTCGAACACACACTCTTGCATGACTAGCAATGGAATTGCCACAGGATAACATTTAGGCATGCGAATACCGGATGACCTATTACCCCCAGTTCACAATCCACTTCGGTTGATGGGCATATCAAAACGTGGGATAAATGTTTTACCTCTGACAAACGGTAGCTTCAGTTGCGGTGAAGTGAATCCCGCGTCCGTAGGTTATGCAGGGGAGGGGGGTGTAAACCTTACGCTGACGCGAATCCCACAGCGATAAGTTCTGCAGGTAGGGGTGGAGGGGGATGTTAACGTTTAGGTTGTGGGCCTGTAGCGGGTCGTGCCTGGCTGACTAGCTCGCGTCGAAGTGCACTTTCTCAAGCGCTCACCGATGTGAGACCTCCGACAAATGGTAGCGTCAGAGCTAGCACAAGTTCTACTACACTTATTACTGGCATGTGGAGATATGAGCCCAGAGTTGACTTTAATCACTACTCTACAGACGTTGTATTATTGTCCAAATGCTAATCACTATTACATCCCACAGATTGGGACTGCATACTGGGTGCGACTGCTAAAAAAAAACACACAGCCAGTACTAATAGCATACGGAGTACTGGCCGTACTTGAACTAGCACTTCTAGCATAGACATGTAACTATATCGGCATCTTCTTAGTGCTTACAGTTCCATGGATACGGATGAAAGTGCGGAAACCATGACAAACGCAGCCTTGCTTATGACCCCAAGCATTCACTTACCCGAAATAATTAAACCTAGATTCACACTCCCTGTTGAGACCAAGGGGACATGAGCCCTAGCGTTGGCTAAATCAGCGTCACCTCTTATAAATGGTGGCGTCATTGCCAGCACCAGTACTACTATACTTCTTGCCGAGATTTAGGGTAGAGGAGCCCAGTGCCAACCTTAATCAGCGTCACTTCTGACTTGCACAACAGTCAGTACCAGTAACAACAAGTACTATCACATAGCTACACCCTAGTATGTAGTATTAGAAGAAAGCAGTTCCAGTCCTGGTTTATGGCCAGACACCTACTTTATGTGAGTGAGGATTGATAGCACAGTAGCACCCGCGCAAAGTCTACTGTGACTTAAGAATAAGTTAGGTGGTTGTATTGGCTTGCATTTGATACAGCAGCCGCGCCGGACCCCATCTAGTCTTCGAGACTCATGGGAGAAGGTAAAGAGTGTGGAGCCGCTAACTTCGTCCTCTACCACTTTAAACTAAGCCCTGAGGCCGTCACCTCCTTACCAACCTGTTGGTGCACTAGGTTGATAGCATTAAAACGGATGGTCAGACACACGTGTCTGTTTATACTAGCCGGACTCGAGTGCCAAGCTTCGAGGAATTCTCTCGCTTGTCGCGTATTAGCCATTGCGATCACGTCGGTGCCATGCAAATTGAAGCGGTGATCAGACTCAAGGGAGTGCGCAAATGCGAGTGATAAGCGGTCCCGTAGGCGAACGGCTGACTTATTTTCGTTGATGCGAGTCTCAAGGCGTCGGCCTGTTTGGCTGATATAAACGCAAGGGCAACCAACGCACGGTATGTGGTAAAGGACTTTACTTACATTAGGTTGCCAAACTCATGCAATCCTACGATTTTTATAAGTAACTCCCTCTTACTCAAACACAGCCCTAGCTGTGGCCCCTAAAGTCTTACGACAATAAAGTTATGATCGTTCTTCACAATAGGGCATATCATGATTTACGAAGGAATCTAACGTTTTATAGACACACACATTTTTTTAACGAAGTGGAAAATTCCGAAAATATGGAAATCGGGCATACTAGGTAAACTTAAGTTTTACATGTAGAGGAAGCCACTTCATGCAAAACCACGGAACAGATAAAGCAGCACAAATAGAATAACGTTGGAAAATAATTGTTTTGTCAAGTTTTCGAATAAAAATGCTTCCATATTACGTGCAATATAGTGTATGGCTGTTACCGAAGAGCCTAAATTTCGAGTATATATTCTAACATGTTCTCACGAGAACTGCTAGTTGTTCCTTTCGCTTATGCTGAGCTAAGGCAACCACATTTTCGCTTGATATGCCCCTTTGGGAGATCACAGAAGTAATATATTGCTTCAGCTCACTTGCGGACATGCCGGTCGGTGACTAAAAAATTTAAATAGAATTGTCGGGAACAATTGTAAACGTACCATTTTTTTACACTAAGAGTTATTGCCTTCCATTATATTTTTTGTAATTATTTCGATATTTCTATTACGAAGAGGTTCAGATCTTTCATGAAATTCTAATTAAGACTTTACGATTTTCACTGGCTTTAGTCAGTTGATCATAGATAATGAGTATATTCTATGTGCTTACCAAAACCTTCAAAATACGATGTATATCGAAAGCTTTTGCATAAATAACCAGCTTTTACACATTAGTTCTTTGTGTGTCATAGTTTCAGAACCACCCAATCATGTGAACTCATTGCCGAGAAAAATGAACGTCTACTACAAAAGTCGCGAATAAATATGTTCAAGCTTGATTTAGAAAAATTCTACAAAAAGTAAACTTTTGAAAAAAAGCGTTACTTATATATTTTGGCATCTGAGGTCTGCGTACTTTAATTTTTTTGATCATAAAGTCAAGGTCAGAATGTGAAATTTTGGCCAGTGGATTGATTTCCCTAACAAGTAGGGATATCTCTTCTGTTATAAATGAAAGAGCTACTTCTTTTATCTAAAGCGGAACAGTTTTCAGCATATTTGGTTACTTCTAGGCTAATTTCTACAAAAAACAATACAATATCAATACTATCAACGGCAATCTTTGAAAAACTGTCTCGCAATGTCCCGTGACAAATCTGTCAAATGTTTGTTATATTAACTGTCTTCAACTTCATATCGATTGTACAATTAATTTGGTTGGAATATACTAATAAAGTTCTCTAACGCATTCCTCGCCTGTAACCCCTCGAATATAAAATATAAATTTAATATGAAGTAATGCACAGAACAGCTTAAAACGTTTATATTCTATTTTATGGCACGAAACTTGGCAGATTTGCAAAATATAAATTCAAAAACTTATTTCGCTCTTCTATTTCCAAAAGTAATGCGCTATCTCCTAATTACACTCACCTCAATTTTATGGATGCAAAACAAAATTTTCCGTTTTGTGAACAGATATAATTAAAAAATGTCTGCTCTTCGTTAATGTTCCTTTAAAGTTCAACATGCACACACAAGAAATTATGTTCCGCAGCGTTTAATAGCATAGGAAATTCCTGAGATATCAAAAACTGCTGGATTTCGCCTATTTTCGCCTCTATTTTCTCCCAGTATTCTGATCTGAACGTTAATAAGTTCTATTTTACAACATTTTGCGACCCAATTCAACCCAATGAACTAAATAAACAACCTCAAATGTGCGCTTAATCCTCCTATCGCTAACCTTGCATCAGATATGCAATCTACTGTAATTGTTCCACGGGTAGAGGGTCCTTTACTCGACACAGGCTTGCGCGCAGTGAGGATGTGGGCTTGTGGGCGACGGAGATGCAAAAGCGACTTAGTTGCCGAGATATGGTTTCAGATATTCCATTAATGAAGTAGAAAATAAAATTTCCGTGGCACTATACCTTCATTGGGAGGGAAGTTTTGTGCTTGACCCCGACGTCTAAGGCAATTATTGACAAAGCTTGTCGGATATCAATTGGCCCGGAAATTTTTTTACAAAGACGTTAGTTCTCTCTTGAGCAAACCATCGTTACTGCAATAACGGTGGGCCCGTTGGAAAATACGAACAGAGCTTCTTTTATGGGCCGCAGGGTGGTAACTCCTATAGTTAAGGATGATTTATGCAGTGGAGTCCTTTCGGTAAGCGCTTGTTGCGAGCTCGCCGTCCGTGAGTCTTTGTATCCTCGCGTCAAGGAATGGGAGGGTATCTCCTGCTGCCTATTCACAGGTAAATTATATTTTTGAGAAGACCCCATTCAGACTCTGGTGCAGCCGTTCGACGTCGCAAGTCTTTATGTTGACGAATGTGTTGTATACGTAGCGGAGCCACATTTTTGGTTTAACAGCTAGAAAAAACTCCTCTTCTAGTCTCTGTAAGACTAGCTCGGCCAGTAGCCCCGATATTGGCGAATCCATTGGGGTGCCGTTTACTTTCTGATAGTTCTTGCCATCAAATTGACAATAGTTCTTGGGACAAAGCTTAAGCATGTCCAGCACGTGTTGTTTCGGAATATCAATACGATTTTTCTCTAGGCGCCGCTCTATACTATCAATGGTCAAAACATGCGGCATAGAAGAAAACAGGGCAACAACGTTGAATGACATAATACATTCGTCAGAACTTACTTGAAGTCCTTGAATTCTATGCAGGAATGCCTGCGAGTTTTTTTACGTTGCATTGCGATCAATCACTCAGGTGCTTTAGTTTTCTGTAAAGCCATTTGGCGAGGTTGTAGGTGGGGGGATTAAATTAGTGGCACTATCATCCTCAATGGTGCATCAGCCTTATGCACTTTTGGAAGGCCATACGCATTTGCAATACGAGGGTCGCTAAGGTTGATAAATTTGGCGTCCCCGGGGGTGGTGAGTTTCAACCGAGAGAGTTCGTTCACCTTCTTCTTTATAAAAGTGGTCTGTTTTTTAGTTGGGTCGGCATCGAGTGGTGTGACTTGGTTTGCCTTGCTGACGTAATCGGTCTTGTCCATGACGACAGTTACTCCACCTTTGTCAGCGGGCAAAATGATTATACTGTCATCAGCCTTCAGTGAGAGTAGCCCCTTCCTCTCCTCGATAGCCAGGGTTTGATGGTGTTTCCTCTGCCGAAGGAGACCTTGCAGTGGCCCTAGCAGCCACTTGGAACCCAAGACTAGCCGCTGACGCATGACTCATCTAGCCTGCCTGTGTGCCCACCGCCTCTTGGGGCTAGCTGCTAACAGTCATTGGCCCACGCTGTCATCGGCCCAGGCTTTCATTGGCCCACGCTAATCTAAACATGAGCAGCCCCCTTGGCTCCCGGGACAAAGCATGCGCCAGCAATTAATGAAGCTCTATTCACTCCGGAGCCCACCCGAATAGGGAACGGACGCACTACTTCGCGAGTCAACACTATTTCCATTCTATTCTCCTTCCTGTGTACACAATAAACTCTTCCTTCTACTCTGGCCTTCCCAAGACTTCTCCCATCTCCTATAGAACCGGGCCTCGAAGCTTGTAGGTGTTAAGGTAAATCGTCTTACCCTTAACTCCTTTTAACTGGTCACCCCAATCGTGAGATGAACTCTCAACTAAACTTCTGATGTGGCCGAGCTCAATCATCATCAGACCTCCATCACCTTCAACTAAACTTCTCCTGTGTCATTTCATTTGGCCATGAAATGGATAATTTCATTATCGACAACCTGTCGTTAAGCAAGATGGAGATGCTCCATCGCTCACAGCCCTCGGACCTTAGGCTCTGGTTCCTTCCCCATCCCATGGAGCACTTTCCCGCTATGAGTGCCAATACCCAAACCTCCATTCTACTTCTACTGCCAACGGTGCCCCTTTCCTCCTGTCATTGGCCCACACTGTCATAGGCCCAGGCTTTCATTTGCCCACGCTAATCTAAAAATCAGCAGCCCCATTGGCTCCCGGGACAAAGCATTCGCCAGCAATTCCTGATGCTCTATTCACTCCGGAGCCCACCCGAATATGGAACGGACGCACTACTCCGCGAGTCAACACTATTTCCATTCTATTCTCCTTCCTGTGTACACAATAAACTCTTCCTTCTACTCTGGCCTTCCCAAGACTTCTCCCATCTCCTATAGAACCGGGCCTCGAAGCTTGTAGGTGTTAAGGTTAATCGTCTTACCTTTAACTCCTTTAACCTGATGTGCAGCTGCGTATGTCCGCACGCATATCGTCAGGGACGGTGGAGGCCAGTAGGAGGGACTCGAGATTGGCTAGAAAGTTAGTCGGTGTCGCATCTGCATGGCTGAATTTTATTCCTTTTGACAGGAGGTTTAATTCAACAGATGTGAGGACCCTTCGCGATAGGTTGACGACCCTCCTCGACATGTTGCTTCCATTAGTAGTCAAACGCGCATTGACAAACGAAAATAACTGTCTGCCAATCCGAAATTTCAGCAATTATCCTATTTTATTTCATATTCCACTAGAACATGTTTTAAGCCCTGTCAAGCCAAAGGAACATAATGAAAAGCAGCAACTGCTGCTTTTCCCTACTCTGATGATGGGCTTCTGCAGGGACTCGAAAGCTCTGGCTAATAAAATAATAATTACAGTGTTCGATAATTCTTCTTCTCAAAATCAAAACGATTCGTTGGTTTGTTTTGGATTAGCTGAAATGGATATATAGCCTATTCGTGAAAATGTGAAAAATGCACACCAAATTCGGCATTTTTCCTCTAGACTTACAATTCACTAGAGTTGAGGTCGAAGGGTCTACTGGTAGTTTCCGTAAAAAGCACATCAAAATCTATTAACCGTCAGGCGTTCGTTGACAATGTTTACAACTTAACCTATTGAGAATATAATCCAGCCAACTTTGCTTAGAAAGCCTTTCTTTTAATAACATTATCCAAAACCCAAAAAATGCAAGTCGTAGCGGTTGATTAGCAGTTGTCGAATTTCGACGTCTGGACTAAATAACGAAGCTTCTAGCGAGCATTATCCCAAAATAATGAGGACGTAACACGCAAAAGTGTTAAAAGGGATAATATTGAAGAAACGAGCACAACCGTAATACTTTTCGGCAAGTCCAGCTGCGTAGGTCTAAAAGGGTCTATGTCCGCGGGTTTAGCGAAACCGTCTAGTCATCAGCCAATCAGAAAAGGGTGGAGGCATTGGTGTCAGAGTTCGCGAGGAATCGATTAGCTTCGGCGTACAAGCGGTGAGAGCAGGGGCGCAAAAAGTGCAAGAGCGCGCAGAGGTAAGAGGATGAGTCAGCGCTGGACGCGCGACTAGGCAACGGTTTGGCAGATGAGAAGGGGGTGAATGCGCGCAGCACTACCGAATTCAGGCTGCCACAGAGTCACACATACAGTAGAATATAGAAGCTAGAAGAGTTCAGGGGTCAAGCACTCATTAGTCTGGTTAGGTAAATCTTCAAGATAAGACAAGAATGAGGGTTTAGTTCGGATGATAGATTCTTAGGCCCAGTCTTAAAAGGTGGTGTGAGAAAGTAAGCAGAAAGACCAGACATGCGTCTTCACCGCAGTGGGGGTCGGTAAATAAACTGACCTTTGAAGCCAAGTCTACAAGAGGGTTGTATAAACTGAAGAAAAAGTCAGGAGTAGGGAGACTGTATTGTTCCCCTTGTGGCCTAGCACCCAGCACAAGTCAATCATACTCCGGCAAGACAACATGGGATTTTGACATGGGTCAGTAGGTCATGGAGGATATCGAGGTAAATAAACCACCAAGTTTTGGTGGCAGTTTTCTGTTGCGTCGGTTAGGACATGACAAGCACAATGGAGTATTCAGCGACAATGTAGTAAGCACATCAAAACCTTGTCAGGGGTCGACTCACTGGCGTACGTAAACAGCCCTGACGAAGAGTGGCCAGACAACCACCTGTCCGATCCACCCACACCCAAGTGGCGACAGCGCGGCCGGTGCATAAGGCAACCAGCCGGGCCGCCCACACACAAAGTGCGTTGTCTGACGCACTTGCGCCCGGCTAGCTCAGTCGGTAGTGCACTTCCACTATCATGACTAATTCAGCCAATGAAGTCGTGACTTTCTTGTTACCAGCATCTAATTGGTCCAACCTGTACATACGCGTTTTGCTTGCTTTAAATTATAATGCACTAGGTCTTTCCAAGACTTCCGCTTCTGCACACTTATTGTCGTGTTCTCTCTTTCTTTGTAGGAGCTCACATGTGACATTAGTCAGATGGGAATATCGCAGCTTTTTGGCCACCGTTACAAAAAACCTAAATTACATCGGGGGTTTGAAGCAAAATTTCGTAGCGAAACCATTTTTCAAAAAAACTTCTTGAGTTTTTCCTAGAAAATAAACTATTAAGCGCCTCACAGCATGAGTTTATACCTGGGCGATCATGCAAAATCTATTACTTGGCCTTTCTCAACCTTATCACTTCCATTCGTAATGAACAGTGATCAGTGGGTGTGATCTACTCTGACCTTAGCAAAACTTTTTACAAGGTGCGGACAGATGTCTTCCAGTGAAACTGTAAGTCCTCGGCATCCGGCCTCCTCTCCTCAACTTCATTGGTTCCTACCTGTCTTGCCGCAGCCAGAAAGTATTAGTAGGTAATAGCTACTCGACAAATCCGCCGCTCACGAGCATAGTTTCTCCAGGCACGGCTTAGGACCCCTCTTTTTTATTCTTTACTTTAATGGAATTTCAAAGATGCTCAAAAACTCAGAGAATTTCATGTATGCTGATGATCTCAAGTACATTTACTCCTTTTCTAAGGACACATCCAATAGTTGCGTTGATAAAATAAACACAAACTTGCGTACGCTCTCACGTTAGAGCACGACACGCAGATAGAATTTTCTCCATCCAAATCTTTTTTCATGTGCCTTGATCCCGCCAAGCTTCCTGGATCTCTCATCTTCAAAAATAGTCCGCTCTTAGAACGATCTACGATTAAGGATTTGAGCCTTAGTTACACGAATTAGCTTGCATTATCGCCTCATGCAGATAGAATTTCGGCAAAGGCTGCACAGATATGTAGTTTGATGTCACATAATTTCTTCCACAAATGAAACTAAAGATTATCGCATGTTTTTTCTCCCCATCCTAGAATACTGTCGCCCCCTTTTTGGTCTGATGAATGCATCTGATCGCAGTAAAATATTCAGAGAGTTTTTAGTCAAAAACGGTTTTCCCTATCTGGATGCAGTATCTCTTATGCAAATAGATGTCAGTTAACGAACATTAGATTTCTGTAGGTAAGAAAAAAGAGTCAAAGCCAGCTTATACCCCCTTTTTCGCGTTAGCACTAACCCTAATCTCCCAGGAATTAAAGCTCTCACTCCGGCAGTTCGACCTTATGCCACTCTAAACTCCTTCATGATAATTTCACTACACTTCAGCTCCGCATCTAACCATTCTCGTTTTTCTGCCTTAAAATTAGTTTTCATTTGGGGCAATCTACTCGAAATTAGGTTGTCGATTGCATTATCCAAATTCACAGTCAAATTCCATAGTTATTCAAATTTAGAATAAATAAAGTTCTTACTGTCTGTTTTCTTCACAAACACGCCACTTTAAGACTTCGAAATTGTCCTTCTGGCATTTGAGATATTTTCCCATGATGATAAACTGGTTTCTTAATATTTATACATGATCCTCTAGAGAGTCGAGCTTCATTTCCAAATGTCACCAACTGTTCTCCCTTATGCAACCCTGACAGTATTCTTCGAGGTCTCTGTTGATGATGGTGGCGGATGCTTATATTTTTGTCGGGGAAGCTGCAGTCTGCCTGATGGCACTTCCGACACCTCGGTGATGTCTTCGGGACATCTTCTGCCTCCTTTTGTGTTTCGACTCCGTTGTCCCCTCTGACTCGGTTGTTCGCGATTACGCCCTCTCGTCGCACCCCCACGATATTAAATGATATCTTTAATGACAGGGAACGTTTCAAATCCTCCACGTATTCACCAACACTCCGATCCCATCTCACTGCATCATATCAATCTAACTGTATATTACTAACAGAAGCAATTTGTTCTCCTAGATTTTTTAAAATCAGGGTTTTGGTGAACTCTGCGTCCGATTTGTCGTATAAGTTTTTTTTCACTGCCTTCTTTCTCAGTTTACTATAGATGCTAAATATTATTGAACATTGTTTTAAATGACTGGCCGTTATAAATCAGATGTGATTTAATATCAATAGCACACCACTCATTTCTGTTGTCTACACAGTTGCTCACACGCAGCTGTGATTACCAAATTAGTATTTATTTTTACCAGAGCATTAAGTTTATAATGGCGAGCCCCCTGTGCCTTAAATACGCATTTACCTTAACCCATTACCTCTCGGTGATCTCATATGAGATCACTTAAAAATTTAGAGCTTTCGTAATCATCTGTCTGCATATACGCATATTTAATCTTCATGCTATATCTATTAGGTGTATTTCTCTGATATCCACATGAGATTTTAAAAAAAAATTCGCTACTTCTCCCAGGTAGACTAGGTGTAGTGGGTCTAGAGGAAACTTAGTAATTAGACCAAGATTACACGAAAGAAAAGGGGAAACTCCAACAATGTCCTCGTCAAACGAGGGCTGCAGGAAGTCCTCGTTAGTCCTATCTGCCTTGCCTTCCTCTGAATAAACAACTTTACTCTCATGCTTACCTTCCACTGTACATCTTTCGCACCCATAGTAGGCATTTACATTTTATACCTGCTTCACAAACGCCCTTGCAGGCGCGTCGCATATTACCCCCTTCACGCGAACACGAGTCGTATGCATCGTCTCCTCGTTGACTATTCCACTAACTTGCAGGGAAGCTATCTCACCTACTACTAACCTACAATAGTCATGAACATTGGAGGGCTTACTGCCTCCATAGTAAATACCTACTGGAAACACATCGGTGAGATAGGGTCACACTACCCTGCATAAAATAGGCCACATATGTGTGTTGGTTTTCTTACACACAGGCAGACCATCTATCGCTAACTGAATATCAACTCTGTCGGCAACAGGATTTGCATTATTGTTTAAAACTCGACCCAGTTGACGTTCTAAACCTTTATGAACGTACTCACCATCACCCATTGGGGCTACCTTTACCTTGAACAATTTCTTTACCACCGCTCTTGAGTCGGTTGGTAGTTCAGGTAACAGTGGCTTGATTATATCCATTAGTTCGCGCAAATGCTTGTGCGGTATATGATTTCGAACTGCCCATTCACGTATTAACTTAACGTAGTCCGTGGGTGCTGATTGAGGGCTATTTTCTCTACTCATTTCCTCGATTTCGTCCTCGAGAAGAGGATCCTCTTCCTCATCACCTGTAAGAACCCAATCAGCGTCACTTACGGTTGAGGACGACTCACAACAATAATCACTCGATTCAGGAGGCGCTGTGCTCTCATTTTCTAAATTTTTTAGGGCACTCACGGCTTCCATTCTCTTCTTTACGGCCTCCCATACAGCCTGCCATTCCTCATCCGCATACCTCTTAAGCCGGCGTCTTCGTGTTCTCTCAGAATCCCCCTTAAACATTGGTAAAATAGACAAAACAATGGCAAATATTATAACAAATATTATAGGCAATAAAAAGGAAAACTATTATTCAACAGCAGGCAACTGCATCGAGTCTTCTATTTTAGACTGTGTCAGCCGGTCCAGATTTTTAAATGTCGGGCGTAACTTCCCACGACGAAGGATTTTGTAAAACGTAGTAGAGTATTCCTTTTGCTTTAAACAGTTCTGTAGGAATTAAATTCGTATGATTTCTTTCGTTATTCGACATCGTAGTTTTAAAAGTCTTTCCAAAGGCAGGTGCAGCTTCAGAAATTTGAAACATCGTTTCCCAGGTACAAATTTGAAGACAGCGTATGCTACTATCAGTTAAATAGAAATAACACTGCCGCTACCAGTACTATCAGTATAAAGAACAAGCAGTAGAAGCACGAGTCGTAGCAGTAACAACGTGAAGCTACTTTAAAACCTTACCTGCCGGATGCGACAGAATCACCTCAGCTGATATACTCATATTCCCATTTGTTATACTGAATTGTTATAAAATAGGATGCACGTCATATTTCTGAACTATTAGTACTGATAAAGGAATTTGCTAAGCTTCCATGACTAGCTGACTGCTGGATAATCTTGCATTCTTCTAAATAGACGCCTACTAAACAGACGGTGGTCTGCAATTTCTAAGCTAAAACTAGATATTGCAGATGTCGTAAAAGTCCGAAATTCACTTGAGCATACCCTACCCCCTTCTCCAGCCTACTCCAAGCCTTGTGCAAAGCGGCTAGCACTTTCAGCCTATGCACGGCACTTCTAGCATAATTATCCTGACAAATGGCACATGTTACTTTTTTACCACCTAAATGCATTACAGAGCCGCAGCTCTTGTTACATATAACTTTCCCAAACATTGAGTTGACGGATATCCCTTAATAGGTCTTTAACTGCACACTAAAATAAAATGTCACACATGTTTGTACAGGCCGCATGGTAGTCTACCACCTACGGGTCTTACCAATTATTATTACTAAGAATTAGCACCCCTAGCATAAGTACCCTGCAAAATTGGCACATCTCACCCTGTTACCACCTATATGCATGACAGATACTCAGCCCTTTCTACATATACCTTTTACTAACCTGGAGCCTACTTATATCCCCTTATAGATCTATGACTGCACACTTTGCTTAAATATCATTCATGTACGCACAAGCCGCATGGAAGTCTACCGCCTGCTGATCTTAGCAAGTATGGTTACTAGAATTAGCCCCCTAGAATAACACTTTCAAAAGTTCACTAGAGATCAAGGGAACGTGGCTCCAAACCAAACTCCAACCAGCGGAACTACTTTCCTTGAGATAAGAGTGCGGAAACCAAGTCAAACAGAGCTTGCGTTTACTTACCCAAAATAGTAAAACATAGACTCACATTCCTGCTGAGGGCAAAGGGATATAAGCCCTAGCGTTGGCTCAGCCCGCATCGTCGTTGACAAATGGCAGCATCAGTGCTAGCGACACTTCTAGTTGAGATTGAGGGGACATGAACCTCCTTGCTGACTAGTATTCCTGGCATAGGCACGTACATATAGCAGCAGCATCTTAGTCCGCACAGTTTGATGGATCAAGTTGAAAGTGCAGAAACCAAGGCATATGTATCTTTGATCAAGACACCCAGCTCTACTATTATCCAAATGCTAATCACTTCTACCTCAGACAGACAGGGGAGTGCATACCGGGTGCGTCTCCTTAAATAGAAGATACACAGGCAGTACTTATAGTATACTATCTACTAGCCTCAGTAAGCATACTTTCTAGAATAAGCACTTATATCATATGCAAGTACCTATGGCAACAGCGTCTTATTCCGTAGAGCTCGAGGAATCGAGCTGAGAGTGCGGAAGCCAAGGCGAGCACAGCTTTGCTCAGGCCCCCAAGCCTGTACTTTCCCGAAACAGTCAAACCCAGATTCACCTTCCTTATTAAGATCAAGGGTAAAGGAACCCTATTGAAGGCTCAGTCAGCACCAACGCTGACAAATGGTGGCACCAGTGCCAGCGCCAGTACTACTTCACTTTTTGTTAGGTTTGAAAGGATATGAACCCTGCGCTGACTTTAACCAGCGTCAATTCTGAGTTACACTACAGACTGAAATAGTACCAGCGAACATATTACTCAGATGCATCCTAACAGTAACATAATAAATAGCAGTAGGGGTTGTTTAGCATAACGAGGCCTGGCTTTTTAGAATCAGGCTAGACACCTTCTATAGGTGAGTGAGAGTAGGCAATGCAGTAGTACCGGCACAAAGTCTACTGTCACTATATACAAAGTTTAGGCATTGTTTACGGCTGCGGCCTACGCCCTTTATCTGTGCAGCCATCTCAATTTTGTCACCGTTTAAACACAGCTGAGATGGTTAGAGTGGGGTAGGTAGCGGCGTGCTTGCTATCGCTATACCTGACCGCAGTCACCATCTCTGCTCTTGAGTAAATGGTGGACATCTTCGCTTGCGATGGTCGCTCTAACACCCACCCACACACACACACACACACACACTCACGACGACAGTTCCCCCGTCGATTTCGACGATGGGCACCACGCGCTCCATCAAGCCGCAGCAAACGCTGAAGCAAGCCGCAAATGACACAGAGGTGAGCTGGGCAAGCAACAGGAGAGCGACAGCAAGCAGGAGCAACGCAGAGAACTTGTGCGAGAAACAATAGGAGTTTAGGCAGACTTGCGCAGAATCTACCCACTCGCTCGCCACTCTCACCTCCGTTTCCGGTGTAAAGACAAAGTCAATAAGACCGGGGATGAGGGAGGGTGTAGATGGCTGGCGCGATAAACACTCAGCACGCGCACATTTGACACAGCCATCTCACTAGGTATGCTCCCGACTGTGCGGGAGCGCCATAAAGGCCACATTAAGAGGGAGCCATTGCAGCCTGACTCTCAGTCCTCCCTCTCCTCTCGTACGCACACACAGACACACGCGTACAGAAGGAGCAGCTACGTAGGGGGTCCGAGTTTTCCCGTCAGTTGGCAGACCCTCCAAGCCACGGCTTTTAGCGCACCGTGATAGATTCAGGCGCATTCAGATTTATTATAGTGAGGGAAGAATCGCGCCGAGGTCGACCTCACTCTCTCCCCCACCGCATAGTGACCGCCTAGCTTTTCGGGCACCCGCAGTGGGGCCTGAAACCCAGTGGGAGCGCGAGCGCAGTCACCAACTGGGAATCAGGAGTGAGAGAAAGTGCCAGCGCCTGCCAGGCCGCAGGGACCGTGGTTGGCTGAAGACTGGCATTGCATGTGCATACAGACCACTGGATCTCAGAAGGGTGAGAGCAGCCCTGCATGAAGCCTGGGCCAACACCCTCCTGAGAGGGGTAACCAGTCAGTCAACGACTGAAAGGCACTACCCATGCTCCGTTGCCGGTCGGCGTCCGTGGGCGAGGCTGAAAGGAGAGCAAGGGACAATTGGTGTACTTTGCAATTGTGGACGTGCAGAAGAAGAGGAAGAAGAAGAGAGTAGAAGGAAGATGAAGTAGAAGAAAAAAAGAAGAAGGAGGAGGAGGAGGAGTAGGAGGAAAAAGGACGAAGGGGGAAAGTCGGAAAAAGGGTTAGAAAGAAGAAGCAATTGAAGGAGGGAAAGAGGGAGAGTAGGCGAGAGAGAAAGGAGGAAAGTATAGAAGGAAAAAATGACATCAAAAATCTCAACTTACCTTGCAGCAGAGAATCTTCAGTAGCTACTGAGGCTGTCGTTTGTGCTAAAGACAGAACTGCAGGCGCCGCTATTATGAGTATGATTGCGGTAATGGAGCGAGTAATATAAACTACAGGAGCTATTATGGGGCAGTAAAGGCAAGACAGTATTCAAAAAATTCTGCAAGAACGGCCTCTACTTTCCTGAGGGAGGAGGCACTCACCTGGGTTCCCGACGAGCTTGACGACGCAATCGTGACGCGAGGCGACTAGTGAGTGCGGCGGAGGCTGGTGGTGGGGATGTGTGAGGTGCTGGGTGTGCCGACATCACGGTCAGTGCCGCTCTCGTGAATGCGCATGTGACCTAGTAGGCCCATGCGATGAGCGAATGATCAGGGGCAGTGTGGGCAGTGAAGGCGGCGGTCTCGTCTGTGTGTTGGAGCTCCAGGCACAAGTTCACCAGTTTCTGTGCGATGGATTCGCAAGTGACCGATGAGACCGATGCGTGAGGTGAATGTGCGATTGCAGTGAGGGCATATCAGGCCCTCAGAGCTGGTGGGAGGTTCAGGTGTGGAAGTTGTTGCGGCCGGTAACGTGTCGAAGGGAGTGAAAGAAGTTGTGGGTGAGTTGGAGTCGGTGGACGAGGGCAACGAGGAATCTCTCGTGTCGGTGTTTGCCGTCGAGGTGGAGGGTGGAGTAGGGTCTGGTGGAGTGTTTGATGCAGTGGACGTGGATGATCTCGGAGGAGGGTTGCACGGCTTACGGAGGTGACCGACCAGGCCAATGCGCGCACGGAAGTTGCGTTGACAACGCGGACACGTTGGAAGGGCTTGGGTGGTGGCAGCGTGTGTCCCTGGATTGTGAGACTTGCGTGCCGTCCGTTTTGCCTTGGCGGCGGTGATCCGACTAGATTCGTAGATTGCGGCGCCAGTTTTGACCGCTCTTCGCCACGCGGTTCGGTCCAGGGCAAGCTTCTCCCAGTTCAGCGTGTTGATTTGGAGACGCTTCAGAGAGTTTTTCAGGGTGTCCTTGTAACGTCTCTTCTGTCCTCCTTTGCGACGAGTACCTACAGCGACATCGCCATAGAACAGTCGCTTGGGTAGCCGTTCATCATTCATGCGTACCACGTGACCGCTCCAGCGCAGTTGTATCTGCCTGTGCATGGCCTGGATGCTGAGAACTCCCGTTCTCTGCAGGATTTCCGTGTCCGGAATCCTCTCCAGCCACTTCACCTACAATATGCGGCGTAGGCAGCTGATGTGAAAATGGTTCAGTTTCCGCGCTTGGCTAGCATAGACAGTCCAAGTCTCCGCTCCGTACAGGAGTGTTGACAGCGCAACAGCCTTGTACATCTTCAATTTCGTTGACAGTTGAAGACCATGACGATTCCATACGGAGGCCTGTAGCCGACCGAAGGCTTGACTGGCTTTGGAGATTCTGCGGGCAATCTCGGTGTCTATTTTAGCGTTGCGGGAAAGCGTACTGCCGAGGTAGGTGAAATTGTCCACGTTCTGCAGTACGGCTCCGTTGACGTTGATGTGTGCGTGGTTGAGGTCAGCACCTGGCGGCGGTTGATGCATAACCACCGTCTTGTCCATGTTGATTGTGAGGCCAAAGTTGGCGCATCCTGCTGCAAAGAGGTCCATGCTCCTTTGCATGTCTCCTTCGGTGGTGGTGTTGAGAGCGCAGTCGTCCGCAAACAGCAGATCATGAACTGTGGTTGTGGAGACGCGCGTGGGGGCCTGCATCCGACGAATGTTGAGGAGGTTTCCGTCCGTTCTGTAGTTGAGGGGGATTCCGGGACGCTCGTCACGGTAGGCGTCCATCAGCATGGCAGAGAACATGAGACTGAAGAGGGTGGGTACGAGGACACAGCCCTGCTTCACTCCATTGGTCACTGCAAAGGCTTCAGACAGCGTTCCGTATTCCGCGACGCGCGCCATCATCCCATCATGGAGTTGTCGAACCATGTGGGTGAAGGGTTCCGGACAGCCAAACTTCTGCATAACCTTCCAAAGCCCGGGCCGGTTCACCGTGTCAAAGGCTTTTGTCAGATCTACGAACGTAGTGTAGAGGTGGGTCCGCATCTCTTTACATTTCTCCTGCAGCTGACGCGCGGCAAATATCATGTCAGTGGTGCCGCGGTGACGTCGAAAGCCACACTGACTTTCAGGCAGAAGCCCTTGTTCCAGGTGGCTATTCAGACGATTGAGGAGAATGCGTGCGAAGATTTTTCCGGCAATATTCAGCAGTGAGATGCCGCGGTGGTTGTCACAGACCTGGCGATTCCCTTTACGCTTGTAGAGGTGGACGATGGTGGCGTCCTTGAAATCCTGGGGAACTTGGCCCTGTCGCCACATCTCTTGGAACAGGGTGGTGAGGTGAGTCGTGAGTTGGTGGCCACCATATTTGTAAATCTCCGCCGGGATCCCGTC
>JAYGXS010000004.1:32372250-32389918 GCA_036362985.1 Ligula intestinalis
CTCCGCCTGCCTCTCTGGGGTGGCAAATTCGCCACCATCGTTAGTGTCTACGCTCCTCCGATGACCAGCTCTGACGAGACAAAGAACAAGTTCTACGAGGATCTGCACGCCCTCCTGGCCTCTGTGCCGAAGGCGGACAAGTTGATAGTCCTTGGTGACTTCAATGCCCGCGTCGGCACAGACCACGCCACCTGGAGAGGAGTGCTCGGACCCCACGGCCTCCGAGGACTCAACGACAATGGCCTACTCCTCCTTCGCACCTGCGCGGTGCACCGTCTCATACTGACCAACACCTACTTCAGCCAACCGCTGCAGCAAAAGGCGACCTGGATGCACCCCAGGTCTCGTCAGTGGCACCTTCTGGATTATGTCCTCGTGCGGCGACGCGACCAGCAGGACGTGTTGGTGACAAAGGCAATGCCGGGTGCCGATGGTGATACCAATCATCGTCTCATCATCTCCAAGATGCGGATCCGTCTTCAACCACGCAGGAGACCTCAAGGTAAGCGACCCCCAGGTAAGTTGAATACTGATCTGTTAAGCTTGCCTGCCAACCGCTTCCGTTTCAGCAACGAGCTGACTCATCAGCTCGATAACCTCCCAATCGCAGAAGAGAACACCTCCGTGGAGACCCAATGGTGTCAACTACGGGACGCTGTTCAATCCACTGCCAAACGCATTCTTGGGCCCGCGCCCCGCCCACACAAAGACTGGTTCGATGAAAACGATGCAGCCATCAGTACTCTCATCTCTAAGAAGAATCGCCTCCGCAACGAATATGTCACTCACCCTACTGACGCCACGAAAGCAGCCTACTACCAAAGTCGCCGTCTTGTACAGCAGCGGCTGTGGAAAATGTAGGACGCTTGGATGGCTCGCAAGGGCGAGGAAATCCAAGGCTACGCAGATCGCAACGAATGGAAGAACTTCTTCGCAGCGCTCAAAGCAGTCTACGGCCCCGTAGTGAGGGGCACAGCCCCACTTCTTAGCGCGGACGGTACCACCCTCATCACTGAGAAGACGCAACTTCTGAGCCGCTGGGCCGAGCACTTCCAAAGTGTACTCAACCGGCCCTCTACCACCTCTGAGGCTGCCATTGAGCGGTTGCCCCAAGTCGAAATTAATGCTGATCTTGACCTCCAACCAACCCCTGAGGAGACCATGAAGGCTGTGCAGCAGCTGTCCAGTGGGAAGGCACCTGGGTCTGACGGGATCCCGGCGGAGATTTACAAATATGGTGGCCACCAACTCACGACTCACCTCACCACCCTGTTCCAAGAGATGTGGCGACAGGGCCAAGTTCCCCAGGATTTCAAGGACGCCACCATCGTCCACCTCTACAAGCGTAAGGGGAATCGCCAGGTCTGTGACAACCACCGCGGCATCTCACTGCTGAATATTGCCGGCAAAATCTTCGCACGCATTCTCCTCAATCGTCTGA
This sequence comes from Ligula intestinalis, assembly GCA_036362985.1. NCBI lineage: Eukaryota > Metazoa > Platyhelminthes > Cestoda > Diphyllobothriidea > Diphyllobothriidae > Ligula > Ligula intestinalis. Next base: position 32,373,692 of record JAYGXS010000004.1, read on the forward strand.
ATAGCCACCTGGAACAAGGGCTTCTGCCTGAAAGTCAGTGTGGATTTCGACGTCACCGCGGCACCACTGACATGATATTTGCCGCGCGTCAGCTGCAGGAGAAATGTCAAGAGATGCGGACCCACCTCTACACTACGTTCGTAGATCTGACAAAAGCCTTCGAGACGGTGAACCGGCCCGGACTTTGGAAGGTTATGCAGAAGTTTGGCTGTCCGGAACACTTCACCCACATGGTTCGACAACTTCATGATGGGATGATGGCACGCGTCACGGACTACGGAACGTTGTCTGAAGCCTTTGCAGTGACCAATGGAGTGAAGCAGGGCTGTGTCCTCGTACCCACCCTCTTCAGTCTCATTTTCTCTGCTATGCTGATGGACGCCTACCGTGACGAGCGTCCCGGAATCCCCCTCAATTTCAGAACGGACGGAAACCTCCTCAACATTCGTCGGATGCAGGCCCCCACGCGCGTCTCCACAACCACAGTTCATGATCTGCTGTTTGCGGACGACTGCGCTCTCAACACCACCACCGAAGCAGACATGCAAAGGAGCATGGACCTCTTTGCAGCAGGTTGCGCCAACTTTGGCCGCACCATCAACACGGACAAGACGTTGGTTATGCATCAACCGCCGCCAGGTGCTGACCTCAACCCCGCACGCATCAACGTCAAAGGAGCCGTACTGCAGAACGTGGACAACTTCACCTACCTCGGCAGTACGCTTTCCCGCAACGCTAAAATAGACACCGAGATTGCCCGCAGAATCTCCAAAGCCAGTCAAGCCTTCGGTCGGCTCCAAACCTCCGTCTGGAATCGTCATGGTCTTCAACTGTCAACGAAATTGAAGATGTACAAGGCTGTTGTGCTGTCAACACTCTTGTACGGAGCGGAGACTTGGACTGTCTATGCTAGCCTAGCGCGGAAACTGAACACACACACACACACACACACACACACACACGACGACGACGACGACGACGACGACGACGACGACGACGACGATGACGACAGTTCCCCCGTCGTTTTCGACGATGGGCACCACGCGCTCCAGCAAGCCACAGCAAACGCTGAAGCAAGCCGCAACTGACACAAAGGCGAGCTGGGCAAGCAATACGCAAGCGACAGCTAGCAGGAGCAACGCAGAGAACTGGCGCGAGGGAAGACAGGAGTTTAGGCAGACTTGCGCAGAATCTACCCACTCACTCGCCACTCCCACATCCGTTTCCGGTGTAAAGACAAAGTCAATAAGACCGGGGATGAGGGAGGGTGTAGATGGCTGGCGCGATAAACACTCAGCACGCGCACACTTGACACAGCCATCTCGCTAGGTATGCTTCCGACAGCGCGGGAGCGCCATAAAGACCACATTAAGAGGGAGCCATTGCAGCCTGACTCTCAGTCCTCCCTCTCCTCCCGTACGCACACACAGACACACGCGTACAGAAGGAGCAGCTACGTAGGGGGTCCGAGTTTTCCCGTCAGTTGGCAGACCCTCCAAGCCACGGCTTTTAGCGCACCGTGATAGATTCAGACGCATTCAGATTTATTATAGTGAGGGAAGAATCGCGCCGAGGTCGACCTCACTCTCTCGCCCACCGCATAGTGACCGCCTAGCTTCTCGGGCGCTCGCAGTGGGGACACACACACACACACACACACGACAGTTCCCCCGTCGATTTCGACGATGGGCACCACGCGCTCCAACAAGCCGCAGCAAACGCTGAAGCAAGCCACAGCCTACACAGAGGCAAGCTGGGCAAGCAACACGAAAGCAACAGCGAGCAGGAGCAACGCAGAGAACTCGTGCGAGAGAAAACAGGAGTTTAAGCAGATTTGCACAGAATCTACCCACTCGCTCGCCACTCCCACCTCCGTTTCCGGTGTAAAGACAAAGTCAATAAGACCGGGGATGAGAGAGGGTGTAGATGGCTGGCGCGATAAACACTCAGCACGCGCACACTTGACACAGCCATCGCGCTAGGTATGCTCCCGACTGCACGGGAGCGCCATAAAGGCCACATTAAGAGGGAGCCATTGCAGCCTGACTCTCAGTCCGCCCTCTCCTCCCGTACGCACACATAGACACACGCGTACAGAAGGAGCAGCTACGTAGGGGGTCCGAGTTTTCCCGTCAGTTGGCAGACCCTCCAAGCCACGGCTTTTAGCGCACCATGATAGATTCATACGCATTCAGATTTATTATAGTGAGGGAAGAAACGCGCCGAGGTCGACCTCACTCTCTCCCCCACCGCATAGTGACCGCCTAGCTTTTCGGGCTTCCGTAGTGGGGCCTGAAACCCAGTGGGAGCGCGAGCGCAGTCACCAACAGGGAATCAGAAGTGTGAGAAAGCGCCAGCGCCTGCCAGGCCGCAGGGACCGTGGTTGGCTGAAGACTGGCACTGCATGTGCATACAGACCATTGGATCTCAGAAGGGTGAGAGCAGCCCTGCATGAAGCCTGGACCAACACCCTCCTGAGGGTACACACACACAAACACACACACACACACGCACACGCTTGTTACACCGCATGAAATTATTCATAACAGTCTGGCCGTCCACTCCTTATCATATCTACTAGCTTGTAAATGTTGAGATACGGTCTATCGTTTATAACCTGGTCGGACCACATCATATCCCACAAGGGTAACAAAAAAAGTCTGCCTTTCTTTTGACATTCTCCTCAGCTTATACAATCCTCTTGCAGAGTTGCCTTCGAAAGCTAGTTTATTTACCAGCTCCCACTGCAGTGAAGACCAATGTCTGGGCCTTCTGCCTGCTTTCTTACGCAAAACTTTAAGCTTGGGCCTTAGAATCTATCGTCTGAACTGAACCCTTATTTTGTCCTTCTATGGGAAGTGTAAATACTCGTAGTAATAACTGTTTTTCTCACTGAACTTTTATAGCTTTACTGTTCTTCTTTATCTGTGGCTACTCAACAACCACTGTCATTTAAATTTTGGGCTGTTGGATGTTAAGACTTTGATGATATGATATTAAGAAAAAGAAACTTGAAGTGAACCTGGATTTGTCTTGCTTATAGACTGACAGCCTAATGCCATAGGTTGCCAGAACTGGAATATTTAGTATGATGTGATTGGTCCCTAGATATTTGTTAGACCTTTTTGACGGGAGTAGGAAGAAAACGCAAAGCCACAGCTCAAAAACCTGGTGGAATGTGCCGCATTCAGTCTGTGAGGGTGTTGTTATATCACTGTGGATTCGGTCACCGGATCCAAGGGCAGTTTGATAGAGGGTCCTTTTGCATTTCACTATCCCTAACTTTGGTGTTATTAAACAGGCCAAACTGAGCGCATGCTCGGATCGCGCATATATGAACACAAGCTGGCCATGCGACGAGGCAACGAATTATCACAAGTTGCAGCTCACACCTACGAAACAGGCCCTGAGTTAAACTTCGCAGCCGTCAAGGTACTTACCCACGCGAGAAACAAGACGAGCAGACAAATTATTGAAGCCTGGTCCACGGATGAGAATTCTGTCGACAGATGTGTCGAATTGGTGCCGGCGTACAGAGCCTTGCGCTATTACATACGATTACATCCAGACGCCCGTCATAATAAATGAGCCCCACATCCTCCATAATCGCCCCATTTTCGGTGCTGACATGGCCATTTGGCTCCAAAAACTAACAGTAATCGATTTGTTACACGTTAAAATTTTAACTGTTTGTTCGCAGGCTATAATTAGCCGCTGTTTTATTGCTAGTTCCCATCTCTGACGATGGACCCCGGTAATAGTCCGAAAGCTCAGAATAAAATCAAAACCGTTCCAGTGTTCGATCATCTGTCTTCTTTATCGATGGCAAGCTGCCTACTGTCAGAAATCAAACTTAAACTCAGACGACTGGGCACTTGTTCACGGTGGCCCGCATGGCTAAATGCATAAAGGGAACTGACCATTTGAATATCATGTTATTTGCCGTCAATATTTGATATACCTTTGCTTGCACTGGCAGTAAGGGAACATGCTAAGCGATAGAAATTCTTCAAATAACTGGTAGCCTGAGTTACATTCAAACTGAAAGGGCTGTCGTGGGAAACCCATAGTAAATATCGACCCACAGAAAAGTGAAGCGTTACCAAAATTGTTTTATTTAGAGGCATCGTATTAATTCCCTTACACCAAAAACTTAATCAATCAACTGTGTTGCTGTTTTTTGTTGATAGATGACGGAGTATCAGCCGGAACTGTTAACAAGATATGGGCATGAACAGTTTAAGTAAGTCAAAATTTCTCCTGAGTGTCCCCTCAAAATCACCTGGCGAGAGTATGCCTGTGGGCAGCTTCACCTTCTTGATATTGACTTTAGGTAGTTTTTCGCTCAAGAAGTACAGGATTGTGCAGTTGTCCTCTACAGTTGCAGGGACAATCCGACCTCCAATCGTAGTCGATAATAGCACCTTCGTTTTTGGTTTCGTCACGAAATCGAGGGTGTACATATTTGTTTTCTACAATAAAAATATTAATAAATTATCACTGCAATATGCTCACGTACTCTGTACCTACTAAAACCCAGAACCTCCTGAATGTACTTACGTGTTTCACAAAAAATTCAGCCATCAAGGTAACATCCACGTAGTCGAGGCCTGCTATTTTATAAAATCGGGAAGCGGTACAATATCCGGACGATTTCACTCTACTTAACTGAATGTGTACTGGAAAACCTTTTGAATATTGCGTAAAATAAAGCAGCCTTGCATTAATCGCGTTTATGGCACTATTGATGAAGTCCTTGCTGCATTCGACCTCCAGTGTGGAGGGGAATTCTAAAATGCGCAAATTTTGAATTTATATTTGTTAACACCAGGAAAGCACTATCGATACAAAATTAGTTTCGTTAAAAGAATTCAAAATCAAAGTTGCCAATGTGCGCTGGTATACGTACAAATATGTAATAATGTCAGCAGAAATTCTCATTTAAAGGCAATATTTGGCGATTTTTTACAGTGAATGGTAAACTTAAAAATAAAGGCAGTTTAAAAAAACTCTTGCAGGAAAAATGGAGGCAGAGTTCAGCAGGCCTTTTCATTTTCAAAAAACGTGTAAGAGGAAAAAACTACTTAGGAAGATAAAACATAGTAGTAGAGTAGAAATAGGAGAAGAAATTCTGATGATGGTCAGTAGCCAACGAAACAGCAGCAGTTTAGACTGAGCAAGTCCATGTGGCGTCGTTTGATTGAGCAGTGGTTAATAGAGACATCTAGGTTCCCGAGGGACATGAGGCAGAGAAAAATAGTTTCAAGTGCGTCCTAAAATCCCGATGGTCCTTTCTCGGAGTCATAGAGAAAGCATACAGCAGGTGAGGTTAGGACCGTTTAACGTAGAAATGGTAATATGCTTAGATGTGCACGTTAACACATGTTGCATAAATAATCCTGCTTAGATGCACCACCAAATTGTCTTCAAAAAACCTCCCGCCTCATCACATGTCGCTGTTGTACATTATGTATAAAGTCACGTGATTCCTAATAGAAAATGGTACATACCTTCGCCAAAGATGCAGCCCTGGGTGTAGTGTACGTAAATAGCTAAGCAGGTCAAAAGTAATGCAAGTATATACTCCATGTCAGTTTTCAAGAGCCGTCTGCAAGACCGGCTGTTCTAGCTCATATTTATTCTATACTCGGCCACCAATCAAAAGATCTGCTGACACTAACCATCCACAAGTACAGGCGAAAAGTAGACGCTGTGCTCACATCTCATCTTTCATGTAAAGTTGACCTCTGTTTAATCTGGGCAGGGTATGCATGTATGGAAAACAGGGGTTCAGTTTGCAGAGGATGGGTAGGGATAAGTTGTGTGTCCCCCAGATGAACGTACTCGTAGCACCGACTGCTCGAATTATTCTCTTGCAATCTACCGCCAGCTATGTAATATGACGTATTACATCTCTGTCTGTCTCTTTATACTTTTTTAATGTTGCCTGCCTTATAGGGCTTCAGTGACATTGTAAGTTTATGCATCTTACCCTTTTGCAAATGCCAAACGAAGTATCAATTGCTGGTAAAGTTTACAGTTCGATACGTTATTTGAATTTTCGGTTGTTATAAGCGTAAAATCCAGCAGCTGACCAGACATACGTTCAATGGTAAGAGAAATACATCTTCTGTAGATGGCATTATTTGAGAAGTACTCACAAGACAAGGGTATACTCCTTTTTATCTCCACTATTTAGTTCCCTTTTAAGCTCACAAATGAAGGCTTGCCTTTAAGAAAAATGGAAGCACTCTGGAAGCTTAATTTTCGTCACAGTTAGGATACCACATCTGGAAAGGAGTTAATTTATCTTCGATTATTGAACGCTCACGTTTTCTTCTTTTTTTTTACGGGTCCTGGAACCTTACCTCTTTCAAATGAAAGATATTTCTGAATAACGAAATATGGTTGTGACTGCAAATATGCGACTTCTACCCTCAACCCACCCTCCTCCCCCGGTAAGTCATCAGAATAGGGAGCACTGTAATCTAGGCAAATAAGAATTGTGGTTAAGCGAGGATTACGTGTCGGGTAAGCATTAGCATAAGCGATAAGGTTATCGCGCAGGACAATATACCCTACCTCGAATTAAACGTAAGACCACTACAGTCGGCCCCGTTTATTAAGCCCACCTCGGGCCCAGACCAAATTGGGCTTAATAAGCGGCGGGCGCGCTAACCAAAGGATCCTAGTTTTTGATTAGCAAACGCGGGATAGGCGCTATGCATTGCATGCGTACTACATTATGTGTAGAGCTTGGTTGTGTACAAGAAAAGAATGCTGTTTGTCTGTATTTTGCGTAATAAAGAAAGCAAAAAATGGTTTGCGACACGTTTAGAAAAAGCGGTCTAGCATCAGTTGTTTCGGAGGAAACTTCACTCGCAAGTACTCGTTGATGTCCTCCTCCAGGCACAAGAAATGGTCAATTTTCGTGAAACCTGATGCCTGTAGACCGCGTTGCAGAAAGTAGAGTGCAGCTCTCATCTGTGCAGCAGTGGGAACTGGCTCTTTTCCTCCTCCTCCTCCTCCTCCTCCTCCTCCTCCTCCTCGTCATCCTTATCATCATCATCATCATCATCATCAACAACAAGTTCCTAATTTGCTTCTCCTCCATTCTTTACTTCTTCTTTCTGAATGATTTCATTGACCAAGTTCTGCTCAAAATCTTCCTCGCTTGTTTCGTCAGTGACTTTAACGTCCGCATCGATGTCCACCCACTTAAGAAAATCTTCCTCATCGATTTCTGGCGAAGGAGGCACTACATCGGCAGCACCAATATCAGGAGCAGCAACAGCAGCAGCGGTTTTAAAACCATCTTTTCGCCAGCAGTTTTCTATTGTGCTCTTCTTCACCTGCTTCCATGCATCCCCCAACATGTCCAGTGCTTGGAGCAAATTAATCTTCTTATGTAATCAGTTACGCACGCAGAGAGATATGAAACTCATTCTATCCTGTTGGCAAACTGGGCTTTGTAGCAGGCAAATGGGCTTATTAGCCGGCGGATTTTGCCATGTAAAATTCTGTCCCAAGCTGATTTGGGCTTAATAAGCGGCTGGGCTTATTAACCGTGGGCTTAATAACCGGCGACTACTGTAGTATTATGTGTGAGAAATGGGTGTTCTTTGTCCCGTGGAGGCCATATAAGCACCTTCTAGCCGCTACAGAAGAAACATGATAGCCCGCATATTAGGCCATTTGCCTTCAAATCCTCCATTAAATAAATAAATATACTGTATATTTAAGGACCAAAAGCCCTTTCATTACAAAGGAAGTGCTTTGGTAAGAATAAGTGCAAAATTAGTTATCACAGGTGCGTGTAAGCAACTGTATAGCAACATGAATAAGAAGTAGGTTATACATATTAAGTCGGATCCCAGTAAAAACGAACCCGTTCTAAATTAATAATAATAATCAACAATATTAGGTAAAGATGATGAACTGAGAAAGAGACAGTGAAAACTCCCATAACGGGAATCGGTGAAAAGAGCCAACGATTTCGAAAAAATATCGAGAATAAGAAACAGCTTAAATAGGTAGTTAGGTGGGATCGTGATCGTCGGAACACTCCTTGTCGTGGAAAAAGATCATATGGCATTGTGATGACTCACTCCGCATAGGCGAGCATGTCCGAAGGCTCGCTGCCGCTAACGAGTACTTCTGCACTTAAGGTGCCCTCTGCAACAACCAATCAGGTCCCGAAAAGGTTAGCCTCACTCGGGGGCGAATAGGACACATGCACGCCATGGTTGATATAGTCTTTCCGGCCAATAACCTTTGAGGCAACCAGACAATACCCGTTCTCGCTGCTGCTAAAAACCGCACTTGAACAGCGGCTGGCTCTCCTGCTGGTCGTGAACTATCCAAGTCAAAGCTCTGTCCACCTATTCTCCTTTCCACTGTGTACACAATACATTCTTCCTACTAATCTGGCCTTTCACGCCTTATCCTATTACACTAGCTAATACATTTTGGGATACGTTCGATCGCCTATTATCTGCTTGGACCACATCGTATCCCACAGTATCCTGAGGTTGAGACAGGAGGAGCTCATCGGGGACAACGGGATCGAAACGAGGAGGGTACAGAATAAGTAACTAAAACTAGATGCAACCAAGCAGCCTGCGGAGTTCACTGATAAGTTTAAATGAGGGATAATCTAGAACTCGTATTGGGGTATATCGGATAGATTACAGCCAACGCATGGCTCCACCAACAGTCTGTTCAGGCTAGGAAGACGTAGCCATGGCCATGCCTATTTTGAAAGAGCATTCTGAGATTCTTCACATGGTTAAAGTGACCACTCTTACATAGAAATACACAGGCCTTGTCTAAATAAATGGCAGTTCTTCGTCCTATCTCCTCTTTAATCTGACGAACGTAAGGTCGGCAATTCCAATTTCAACTACAGTACATATTAAACATTTATGTGGGACGTTGTCAAACGTCTTCTTGAAATCAGTATAGATGAAGTCAACCTTACGGTCTTCACTCAGTGTGCCAGTCTTCTGCTCATTCGAGAGCAATAGGCTGGAAAGACAAGATAACTTCTGTCTGAGGCCGTGTTGAAGCTCTGGGAGTAAGTCGTTCTCCTTCAGGAACTTTATTTTTGCCTTCTTAATTATCGTTTCCACCACCTTACAGCAGATGAAATTTAAGCTGAAGAGTCAATGATTGTTGACCTTCGTTTGGGCCCCACCGTCGTGCATCGGGTATATATTTTTCATCTTCCATTCGGAATTAATGAATGGAAGATATGTGTAAGGGGTTTTGAGAGCTCGCTTGCCAATTCTTTCAAGAACTTGACCGGTACATTGTCTGAAATGAATGACTTTGCTTATTTGAGGCTTTGCATCTCTCTGTTAACTACAGAAGTAGGAAATAATTGAGATTTCAGCGCTGGACCACTGTTGACAACAGCACTGGCGACATGTTCAAACTAAAACTCGGTTTCCCTAGTCAATACTGGGTCAACGAACCGGCCAAAGTACTCGGATTTGGCTTATGCCAATGGCTTTACGCAATTTTCATTCCTTTGTACTGTGATTGGTTTCTTGTTTTTAGTCGCTGATTAATAGAGCGGAATAAAATGTTGGACTTGTCTTCCGCCCCTTGGGTGATTCTTGCTTCATAATTTTACTTGCCTCCGGGCCTGTTGTAAGCTTATGAAGATGACGAGTGTCGCATCGAATCCAGTGCTTAGTAGCTGAAGCCCGCCAGGGTGTCCAGGAGACCGAAATCCTGAAACGACTAAACTCCTCGGAGGACGAAACGTTCAAACCAAATTCGAAGGACGTGCTCTTTTAGTGTATGTTCTATCTTTCCGGTTTAGCACCTTTAACTGCAAACTGCTTCATCGGACGCAAATGGTCCACAATCAAACAGGATGATGATTTTATCGGTCACAAAATAAAAGGATACAATCATATGTGCGTTTAAATTATACACAGGGAGCATTAGTCAATGATCTCTTGACACCCGGAAAAAAAGGTGTACAACAATTCAACCTTCATCAGCACGCAAATTCGATGAACTAATTTTAAGTTGGACACTAATAAACGGCAGTAACCTTTTTTTTCTAGCAATACGTTGATCAGAAACACCAGCCCCGTACTATTTTTTTCCATCCTATGAAGAACCACATAAAACGAGTTACTGTTTTGACACCCTGTGCATAAAAGCTGCCTGCCTGGTGTCTCAAACTGCTCTCATACGCAACACTTGGATTCTTTCATCGGTTGAGTAAGTTATAATTTGATCTGAATTTAGTTCACTCGAACTTTAACACGACTGTACCGAATACTGTTTGTAATAGCTGCGCTAAAACAAATATATGCACAAATCGCAGAACTGAACGCCAGATCCGGCATTCTTTCACTAAACTTCAGCATTCTCAAGGGTTGTGGTCTAATGAGCTAATGGTAATTGACGTAAGAAGCAGTTATAAAACCAAAACTGTGAGGAATTCCTCGGGGGTATTTTAATCTTAATCTACCGAAACATAATCCAACCAAGTTTACTTCAAAAGTCCTTTTATTTAAGTGAAATTCCCTCAAATTTTTACTGCTTTTAGTTGAATTCTTAGTGGTTGCTAAAAGCCACGCATGCAGTAGACAGTTCATTGTGTCAGAAAGTCATCAGTAGAAGTCGAAATAGAGACAAAAAAGAATTTAGTTCAGACGATAACATCTTAGGCTAAATCTTGAGGTATTGTATTAGAGAGCATGTGGAGAGGTCAGATACACGTCTACGCTGCAGTGGGTGCGGTAGGCAAAGTACTATTTTATTTCAACTCCTCAAGACGACTGCATAAACTGAGGAAAAGGTCAAGAGAAAGGGAGACAGGGGTGTCCTATTTTGTGGCTGATTCGCCATCACCAGTCAATCATACTCCATCGCTAGGCCCAAATGGCCTGGAATTTAGGTCATGAAACATAAGATGCGAATGACCAACTATTTTGTGTGATCGGTCTCCTGTCTATTTGGCTGAGGTGTTAAAAAGGTCAATAAAGCATTGCCAATACAAACGAACATGCGAGTCCCACAAAATAATTCGGAAAAGAAGATGCAATAGCTGGCACAAAATTATATTTGCCTGACACATCGAAATGCATCGCGGATATATCAGAGAAAATAGCAGGAAGATGTAATTTATATACGGGAAGTTGCAACATTTATAGGAAAAAAGTCACCATATTACTGCATACTTCCCACAATTGGCGAATCCCATGTCGAGGATAATTACAGGCTTGTGTGTTTATTGCTTCATGACCGACGTGCAGGGGGTGAACTGCTGAAATTTCATCACACATGGTGGAATTGGACGTACAGACGTGTCGGAGGCCGTCGGCCGCCTTCCCGCACCACTTGGAGTTGGATTTGCACACAGAACCAAACCAAAGCACGACTGGAGTCGATCAGTTAACAGGCCTAGGTTCGTCAAAACAAACGAGCATTTGCGTCTCAGGAGGTAATTGAGAAGGAAAAGCCGAAGAATATGTGATAGCTACGACGATAACTTTATTCGCTTGAAGTTTTGAAATCGTTCCTGGGTGCTTCATCAGAGACACAAGCAGAAAGAGTAGCAGAAAAGGGTAATTAATGCACAGAAAGTTGCAATATTAACGGGATAAAAATCACCATATTACTACATACTTCTCACAATTGGCGACTTCCCTGTCGGGGATAAGTACCCGCTTGATTTTTGGCGTATGGGTCATCAACTGCTGAACGTTCATCACCTGTGGTGGACTTGGAAGTGATCATTAATCAACTATCTGGCTCCCCGGCACCGGCGTCAGGGGACTCGTTCGCCTGTGCGTTCCTCGAGTGGCTAATTGCTTTGGCTAACCTGGGGTTTAGCACCGAATATGGATTGGGAAAGTCGCCGCACTTGTTTATAGACTGAAGGGCCATGACCCATGATTTAAGTAACGCTCGACTCACACGATTGTCATCCCTCGCAAGCATTTTGACGTCATTAACTTTGAATGTGTGGTAGGCGCTCTTCAAACGAGTCGAAAATTGAGAATTGAGGTCATTTCTCCATACTGCCGCTGTGTGCTCGGCAATTCGCGTCTTGACAAGTATTCCAGTCTCTTCGACGTAGGTACTTTGTCCACAACCACACCAGATCCTACGGATGAATCCAGATATCTTTTACTGTGGCAGTGTGGCTTCTGTTTTCGTTATCTGATGCCTTTTGGTTGCTTCCGGCCTGTATGCAACTGGACCTCCAGGTAGTGTGAGAGGGCAGCAGATGACGTCCGATGCGTTTTTGACGTATGAAATAGCTCACCAAAGTCTTGGATCGGGGCGATTTTTTTCGCTCGTCTCGTTTGCGCATTTACCGATTGATAACGTTGCAAGAGTATGCATTTTCTTTGAACACCCTTTAAAGATATTACATTTCGCAACAGTGTCTTCTAGTTCACTTCAGTGCGTCTGAACACGGTGATAAGGCGTCCTAACGCGACTGCGTTCGTGGCTAATTTCGGTCTGTGGTATTTAAAGGCAAGTCAAGTCAAGTCAAATTTATTAAAGGAAATATAGGCAAACGCCTTTGAACTCCCTCTTGGTACATAGGATTTAAGAAATGCATCGGCAAAGCCGAACATTCTAAAGAAGTCGTTGACACAATTTCAAACGACTACTCGCTTGTTTCAAGTAATAAACTCACAAGCAGTTTACATGAGCCAGCAGTGTAACTGAGGAAGAATAGCAGACAGTGAAAAAACTCCTAAGGCTGGCTCATAATTCAAAATGGAATGTCATTTTTGGTTTTTAGGAGAAAAACTGTCGCTCGTGGGGAAGTATGTGAATGATAGGGGCATGATGCTTCTGTGAATGTTGACGGTAGCCATGGCGTCCATGACGAGTAATATCTACACCCAGATAGCTCTAACATTTTTAGGGATGCCTTGGTTTTGAATCTGGTAATCGGTGGACCCGTTGGTAGTCCTTTCACCTGGTTGTAAATTGGCCTATGATATAACTGCTCGACTTCGCAGGTTTTTGTGTTAAAATGTATGATTAACGTATCCCAGCCACATTTGTGACCTAACAATTCGCATGACTTCTTCTATTTGGTACAGTACAAATTTCACCGGGAGACCTTATATCAGCAAACGCATTAAGTGTTCACTTGGCCTGTCTCTAAAAATTTCCATCAAATTGATAGAGCCCTAGAATTTTTGAAACGTGTTATATTGGTATACCCAGTGGATTATCTTGCAGGCGTCGAGTGACGCTCTGAAGTGGCAAACAGTGGAAAACAGTGCTACTAGATGAAATGATAGAATAAAATCACCAGGACTAACTTTAAGACCTTGGATATTCTGAAGGAATGTCTGAGACTTATTGAAGTTATATCGTGATCCGTCGATGATGTTCTTCGGGTGCTTGTCCAACTATTTTGTAAGGTTGCAGGTGGATGATTACATGAGCGGTCCTCCAAGCGGCAATGGTGCACCCGTTTTGTTATTATTGTTTCTCCAGGTTATCTCAATATGATAACTTTAGCCCAGGTCACTGGATATGCAAATACTTACATGGATAAGCTTACTTAAAACTCTATTGAGGCCTGAGAAGAATGGTCAAAATTCCCTTCTTGACAGCCTGCTGCACCGAATGCCAAACCCTGAGTTGTGCTTTTAAAAGCATCTATTTAACTTCCAATGTGGTTGGTCGTTTGCGAATTTGAAGGCACCGGACCTGAAGCACTGGAGTTTTAAAAATGGAAACGGAGGAATATTCATGCTTAGCGTCAAATGCACTTCTTAATTAATTGCTGCCCTAGGCCATATTGGATTTACAATGGAGGCACTAGCAGTTTCCTTCATTAACCACACTCCTAAAAAACACCACTAAGGATTTTACTGCAGATAAAAATTGGGGAATGCTCAGTGGGAAGCGGTGCGCTCTACAGGATCTGGACTTTTACCTGAATAACTCGCAATCAGGGTACTTTTGTGATCTGTGTGCGTGAATGTAGTTAAATAGGACTGACAACACCATAGCATTGGGTACCAACCGCATACTTACGCCACCAGGGTCGAATTTATGTTCTATTGGAAACACGTTTTTAGAACCTCCCCTCAATGAAGCAGGTTAAACCTTATTAAGACGGGAGTGTTCAAACCACCTTAAAATAAATTAAAATAAATTAAACCTTGAGCAATTTGTGTGTTTTGTCTTTAATGCAGATCTGAGCTTCCAAGCCTAAAAAGCGATAAGGTTTGCAGGCTTACAACAAAATACTAGGCAAGTTCATGTGCAAATATAATAATAGTATATCGATATGCGTGAAGATTCGAGGCTCAGATATCAGGGAACGAATTGTATATAGATCGATCTTTAGGAACCACCCTCGGTTGTATAGTCAAATAAGAGTTATAGTTCTACCTGCTGGCCGTCACTGCTTCAGACTTTACCCCTACCTGCTATTCTGCCTCCCGCTCGATTAACTAACTTAAGCTTGCCTGTTCACTGCAGATTAGTCTCAAAGTTTCCGAGCTTGAGCGCTGGTGCACTCGCGTGAAATTTGTCCTCTTTGCAGCCGTCGTAATTCCTGGCAAGCCAGTGTGCTTGAGATCTACCACCTCGTCAGGCGGCATACATGTCAGTTGTTGATGCTGTTGGTGCGGAAGTGCCAATCTTTGAGAAATTCTCGTGCCTGTTTGTCGCAAAGTGAGTCCCCACGGTGCATCGTGACGTTCTTCTCGGCGCACTTTAAGCAGTTCTGCGCGCATGTGCGCGAGATCCAGGCGGCGGTTGATGCTGTTTGTGCCAAAGTGCCAACCTCCAAAGCATGCACGCGCCTATGTATCGCCACGTGGCCAGTCTCTGTCGGTCGCCTTGTCAACATCAAAGCACATTACGAGGGTTTAAGCCCACGGTCCACAAAAATGCGTACAGCTGAAGAAGCAAATGTTTCTCCGTGTTCAGCCTAGAAGAAACTCACTGATTCTGTATCACCCCGACACGTACCTCGCAGTCTAAATTTTTACACGATTCGCGTCAAGGTAACCCTATTTCCACTCACCCCCCGGAAATCAACTGTTTGATGGAACCTCCGCTGCGAAACCCTCAAGAGTGATGAGCCCAACCCTCATATATGATTGTGTCGGACGACTGCTTAGTGTAGCCAGCACGAAAATTGATGGGTAAAATTAGAATATTTCCGAGGGTAAGCTGATGGAATTATGCGCGCTCATGTCTGTTTCAATACCTATCTAACGTATGGCGGTGGCTCCATGCAACTAGTCTACGTTTGTAGAAGTTTTTGATAATTACTCGCATACCGGACGTCGATTCTTCAGTCATGTTAATACATATATATTGTGGCATAGACGCGAACACCGATCTGTCAGAGGACTCACTCGTCCCCCAATATTGCCTTCAGAGCACCCTCTCTCAAGCCTCCACCGCGAGGCGGCTAGGATATAGGCAGTACGACATTACCAGCAAAGACAGGGTACACTAGGGAGGCCTATTCCGCCTTGGTAGGCGTCATCGGCTAGTGATACCCAACCCCAGTATGGCCGCGGAAATTGCTGCCACACCGAGATTTGAACTCGCGACCTCTCCCGTCAGGGCGAACGTCCTAACTTTTGAGCTACGAGCTCGTGGTCTATCTGGTATTAGATTGGGAATATACAGTGGCATAGACGCGTACACCAATCCCATGGAAAGGCATCCTTTGGGAAAAGAGTAATAATATTGAGTAAATTTTCAAAACTGGATTCCCAATTCGTCTTCAGACTTGAGAGAAATTTGCAAACAACAGTTAGCAGTTCAAAGTGCTGATACAGTTATATAGTCATCGAGTGTGGGCGTTAATTGGGGGTTACAATTTGCGTCACATCGTGATGGACATGATTATCAGTCTCAATGTCATAATGAGTAATTTGCAACAGTAATTTGATTAAGTCCGGGGTCAGTCCAGGTTATCTGGTGTGGACGCTAATTGCGGTTCATGTTGGTCCACGTTTGTCGGCTACAGTCTTTTCCACATTTCTTTGAGGTGTTTGTACACTCCAGCTAACTCGAGACGCCGGTTGATGCATGAATCATCGGAGTGCATGGCCTCAAGAAATTCTCGGCCTTTTCTGGAGGGGTAAAATACGACGATGCGTGTTTTGTCCCATGCAAAAGTATGTACTGTGTCAAGGCAATGCAAAGCCACTTCGGAATAACGATCATGTCTCTTTGCTGCCGATTGGTGCTGGC
>JAYGXS010000004.1:32390018-32418441 GCA_036362985.1 Ligula intestinalis
TTCGTCTTTCCAGTTCTGATACGTGGGCAATCGTTTTACCTACTGATTCAAATAAGTGTAGGGGAAGACTATTGCGACAGACCTGTATATATTGCTCCTTTGCAGAATGGAAATTGTGCAGTCAATAATGGGCATCCGTTATGAATGCTCCAAGCATACCCTTTCCATAACGAGATGCGACCTGATACCCTAGGGAAGATCTGACTGCAGGTGTCACACGCACAGACTTCGGCAAAATGTTCTCTTTTCGGCACTTGTGAAGAAATGCTAATTGCTCTCACGTACAACTTTCGCGAATAGCACTTGTTTCACCTCGAGAAAAACTTCAAGATCGTAATTGTTTTGTATACACTGAAAGGCAGGCATCTCAAGAAATGTAATTTCATGGAAAGGCATCTTTTAAGAAATGAGTAATTTTATTGAGTAAATTTTCGACACTGGATCCCCAGTTCGTCGTCAGGCTCGGAAGAAATTTGCAAACAACTGTTAGCATTTCAAAATGCTGATACATTTATATAGTCATCTGGTGTGGGCGTTAATTGGGGGTAACAATTTGCATCACATCGTGATGGACATGATTACCAGTCTCAATGTCATAATGACTAATTTGCAACAGTAATTTGATTAAGTCCGGGGTCATTTCTGGGTCAGTCCAAATTATCTGGTGTGGACGCGAATTGTGATTCATGTTCAGTCATTATCAGTCAGTATATTTAGAGTGAATGACCGAAGCCCTTAAAAACTTCATTGAAATGGTACAGGAATGCATAAGTTTTGTAAAATGTGCAAACATTGTTACAGATCGCTTTTTTGTGCAAAAGTGCACAGAAATAATTTGGAAAAATGAATTGTTGAAGAGGTGAGGCGTTTGCGAAATGGCAGCGTACAAATGTTCACTGAATATCCAGTCTCTGTGATCTTAAAGTGTCAATAAATATGCTCTTGAAATCAAACGAGTAGTGTGATTGTTTGTAATGTTATGTCAAATAGGTGTAAGGTGTTAACATATGGTTATCCAAACGCCTCTTGAAGACGTCAACCATTGGTGCATGCACAATAGACTCGGGCAAAGAGTTCCACTGTCGAATGACCGTTTGAGAGAAGAAGGCTAAACGTTGGTTGGTTTGGCTTAGTTCCTTCTTCAACTGGCAGTCATGTCTTCGGAGGCTCCTCCCATTTGACATCAAGACCAGTTCCCCTTAGTAACGGAAAAGTTGCTATAAGGTCGCCTCTGTCTTGTCTATAATGGAGGGGAAAGAGGTTTAAAGCAGTCAGCCGCTGTTCATAGGTGGACTGCTTAAGTGCAGGGACCACCTTGGTAGAACGTCTTTGAACACCTTTGAGAATCTGCATGTCTTTCTGAAGCCAGGGCCGTCAAGCCTGTACCGCATATTCCAGATGCGGCCGCACGAACGTTCCATATACTTTTTCGATGACATCGGTATTCAGGTTAACGAACGTCCTTCGTGGAACTCTGTGCGGTGACACTTAGATCGTCTTTACTAATAACGCCTAGGCCTCTTTGCACGCTTGCGGTTTCGAGTGGTTGGCCTCCCAAGATATAATGTCGCGAGAGTGCATTTCTGCGTCGTCTTGCTGATCGAATGTGCATTACTACACATTACTACACATTCATACACCAACTGTCGCTCCAACAGTGCAGTCGGTCTATATCTTCTTGTAATATTTGGAAGTCTCTTTCGTCTTTTATCTCCATCTACAGTTTGAGATCATCAGGAAAGAGTACTATGTCAGATTTAATTTCTCGCACGATGTTATTTACGTAGATGATAAAAAGGAGCGGCCCAAGAACTGACCCTCGTGGAGCTCCACTTTTGACAGGTGCCCACTCTGAACAGTAGCCACCTGCAGTAACTTTTTGACTACAGTCTCCAAGGTAGACTTTAATCCAGTTCAGGAGATTCCCTGTTATCCCAAAGTCGGTCAGTTTTTGGATCAGTCGCTGAGGTGGAACTCGATCAAACGCCTTGGCTAAGTCAATATAAATAACATCTACTGGGTGTCCTTCATCCATGGATTTTGTCCAGTGTTCTAGCGTTGTGAAAAGATTTGTACGACAAGACCTCTCCTCATAGAAACCATGCTGGACTGAGCTGATTTGGTGACGAAATTAATCGAGTGATAAAATCAATTTTTTGATTATCCTTTCCATCAGCTTACAGCAGATGCACGTCAGACTAACCGGTCGGTAGTTGGTGGGTCAGAGTCATGATCCTCCCTTATGGATGGTTACGACAATTGCCAGCTTCCATGTTTCGGGAAGTTTACCAGCTTCGAGCGATTTCCGAAAAATTATACTGAGTGGTTTCGCTAATTCCTCAGATAGTCCGCGTAGAAGTACCCCTGGGATCTCATCTGGTCCAGGTGACTTGGCCGGATCCAACTTCTTTAACTCTGTCAAAACTGTCCGCGGTGTAATCAATACAGTGTTTATAATCGAGTTGTTGACGGCTTGTGACAAAGGGCGTGGCTGGAGAGGTGGCTCCGTGTTATAGACACCTTGGAAGAATTCTGAAAAAAGTTCGGCTTTTTGAGGGCCACTTCTCACAGTTCCGTTGTTTTTGTCTTTTAAAATTGCGAGATGGTCACGGTTCTTTGTAGAACTTCTGATGTAGGAGTAGAAGGCTTTAGGTTTTTGCGGCGCCTCTTACAGGAGCCGTAGTTCATACGAGGCTCGTACTGCTCTGATGATTTTCTTGCAGAAATTGCGGTGTTGTCTATACTCCTGGAGCTTGTTTTGATCCTTCGTCTGTTGAAATATCTTCTACAGTTTGTGTTTCTTACGGATCTCCTTTTTTACCGCTTTTGTCAGCCATCTTTGTCTGTTGCCCGTCGAACATTTCTTGAGAGGAAAGTACAATTTGATCAAGTTTTTCATTCTTGATTCAAAGATATTCCAACAATCATTTATATCCCCTCGGAATAATTCCGTCCACCTTGTAGGCCCAATCGTCAACTTCATTGCCTCAAAGTTTCCCCGCCAGACATTTCTAAATGGCTTGGAGCTTCTTTCGGGAACAGCTACCAGCGTTGATTCCCACATCAGTCATATGCTCAGAGGAACCTAGGGGTGGACCTACATTTATTTCATCAACACTTTCCTCGTTTTTGGTAAAAATTAGGTCCAGACAACTAGATCTCTGACCTTCACACATTCGAGTCGTGGTTCGTACATGTTGAAACAGGAATTCGTCAAGTGTCATGTCTAATAGCATTTGATCGAATCCTTGTCTAGGGCTTTTACTGTTTATCGGATCATAGTTAATCGATGGGGCATTGAAATCGCCAACAATAATACTGTCTTGTTTCCGACGCTCCTCAAGAAGTCGGGTGAGTAACAGCTGCTCTTTTTCCACAGGTTGATTTGGAGGCCTGTATACAAGGGTAAAAGCCACATTTTCAGCGTTGGGTACCAATAAGTGACATTGCAGCATCTCTAGGTCATTGTCATTCGCACATTCGTCTGTGAGGATAAAGTCAACTGTACTACTTGTATACAGGGCAACACCACTACCTCTTCTTATTTTTTGGTCACGTCTTAGCAGCTGATAACCATCTATTCGAATTTCAGAGCCTTGTATAGCTTCGGTTAGCCACGTCTCAGTTAGTGCAATTAAATCAGGACGTAGCTCGGCCACAATTATTTTGAGTTCGTCAAGTTTATTAAATAGGCTTTGCACATTTGCATAATAAAACTTGATTTTGTGGAGGTTTTCACGTTGAGTTAATTGCTCGGCCGTGTGACTTTTGTTAGTATGACGGGCATCCTCCACAGAAAGAGCCTTTGACATCGGACAATTACCCCACTGCGTATTTTCAGGCCCTTCTCTCCCTGTTCTTTTAAGATGGCTAAGTCGGTCTTTTAAGGCCCTCCATTTCATCCTTTCATTTACCATGTACTCCTGTTGAAAAAAACCGTCTTGTGGTCGGGTATTCCTCCTGCCGTTCGCTCAAGCAGGAGATCTCTCTGAAGCTTACTCTTAAAAATTAGTTTTAACGGCCTGGGTTTCCTCCCTTGAGAATTGGAGTTGTCCTTACTATTTATTCGGAAATGCTTCAGTATCAAAAATTCATCCTCCTCACTAAATACATCCTTTAAGCACTCCCTTAAGGCCTTGATGTCCTCGTCTATTCTACTCTTTGGACTACCATTAGTTGATTCAGGGAGGCCATGTAGAAAATGCACTGTGTACTATCCACCTCAACTGCGTCTCGAGGATTTTGTTGGATATTCTGGCTGATTCCAGTAGGGTCCTCGGTGCTATGTCCATGAGGATTTGCGAGGCCAAACAGTTCATTTATATGAGCGGTTGCTGTGCTGGGTACATATTGCACTTTTGGTCCGGAAAATGAGCCTTTGATTAGCGGGGATTTAAATTCGGAAAGTTCCTCATGGGTTGAAATTGGGCGCAGAATATCAATCCCGCAGACAGTGAGAGATGTTTCTGTAGGAGTTTGATCACTGTGGTCCTCGTCGATGAATACTTAACAATTAATGTTACTTGGGTAAATAAAATGTTCAGGGACCTTATCGAAGTCTCGTAGTCTAGCGGTAACGGCGTTCGCCTGTTGGTCCGACGTGCAGGGTTCGATTTCCGGGATATCTGAATTTTGGTTGACTTTCGGCTCTTTGACGAGGTCGATTTCCACAACTGGTTCTGAAGGATTTTGCTTATGAAGGACTTCTAGACCTTTTAGCGGGAGGTGATTTCGTCGCATCAACCTTGCGATTTCTGTCCTCGAAATTACGGCTATGACTTTTAAACCAAATTAAATCAGCGTCAACTGTAGACCTCCGTGGTGTAGTGGCATACCATTGATTAACCCTAAGCTATGGGTACATTATGTAGACGACACGTCTGTTGTCCTTAAAAAGGACCATCTTGAAGCACTCCACACGACCATCAACTCAACCATTCCGGCCATTCAATTCACGCTCGAGATGGAGGTTTACAACAAACTTCCATTTCTGGATGTTCTCGTGCGGCGAAATGCTGACCGAACATTACAAACGTCCGTTTACCGCAAAGACACGTATGCGGAATTTATTCTTAACTATGAAAGCAACAACTTTATCTCTCACAAAAGAAGTGCCGTCGACAGTCTGCTACACTGAGCGAAGACACACTGTTCTGACGAAGAAACCTACCGAAGCGAGCTCAAGTATCCGTTTGAATTGTTTTCCCGCAATGGTTACCCCAGAGACTTTGTGCACCGATGCATGAGACAACAACAATCCAAGAAAAAGGAACCAGATAGTTCCACTCAGGTGCCCAAAACAAACACATGGCAAGTTCTTCCTTATGTAAGGAACGTGTCTGAACTCGTTGAAAGACACTTGCGGAAATACCAAATAAAAATGGCACACAAACCGATGGCAACTTTACGCACTCAGTTAGTACACTCTAAGGATAGGGTTGGCTACCTCGATAAGAAGGAAGCCATCTACAAAATCCCATGTCAAGCTTGTGATACGGTATATTGTGGTTAAACAGGAAGATTTATCTCCACACGCATCCGCCAGCACCAATCGGCAGCAAAGAGACATGATGGTTATTCCGAAGTGGCTATGCATTGCCTTGACACAGTACATACTTTTGCATGGGACAAAACATGCATCGGCGGATTTTGCCCCTCCAGAAAATGCCGAGAATTTCTTGAGGCCATGCACTCCGATGATTCATGCATCAACCGGCGTCTCGAGTTAGCTGGAGTGTACAAACACCTCAAAGAAAGGTGGAAAAGACTGTGGACCAACATGAACCGCAATTAGCGTCCACACCAGATAACCTGGACTGACCCCGGACTTAATCAAATAACAGTTGCTAATTAGTCATTACGCCATTGAGACTGATAATCATGTCCATCACGATGTGACGCAAATTTTAAGCCCCAATTAACGCCCACATCAGATGACTATATAACTGTATCAGCACTTTGAACTGCTAACTGTTGTTTGCAAATTTCTCTCAGGTCTGAAGACGAACTGGGAATCCAGTCTCGAAAATTTACTCTATAAAATTACTCTTTTCCGAAAGGATGTCTTTCCATGGGATCGGTGTACGCGTCTATGCCACTGTATATTCCCGACCTAATACCAGATAGACCACGAGCTCGTAGCTCAAAAGTTAGGACATTCGCCCTGACGGGACAGGTCGCGAGTTCAAATCCCGGTGTGGCAGCAATTTCCGCGGCCATACTGGGGTTGGGTATCACTAGCCGATGACGCCTACCAAGGCAGAATAGGCCTTCCTAGTGTACCCTGTCTTTGCTAGTAATGTCGTACTGCCTATATCCTTGCCGCCTCGCGGTGGAAGCTCGAGAGAGAGAGAGAGAGTGCTCTGAAGGCAATAGTGGGGGACGAGTGAGACCTCTGACAGGTCGGTGTTCGCGTCTATGCCACAATATATATGCATTAACATGACTGAAGAATCGACGTCCGGTATGTGAGTAATTATCAAAAACTTCTACAAACGTAAACTAGTTGCATGGAGCCCCCGCCATACTGTAGATAGGTTTTGAAACAGAAAGGAGCGCGCATAATTCCATCAGCTTACCCTCGGAAATATTCGAATTTTACCCCTCAATTTTCGTGCTGGCTACACTAAGCAGTCGTCCGACGCAATCATATATGAGGGCTGGGCTAATCACTCTTGAGGGTTTCGCAGCGGAGGTTCCATCAAACGGCAGATTTCCGGGGGGTGGGTGGAAATAGGGTTACCTTGACGCGAATCGTGTAAAAATTTAGACTGCGAGGTACGTGTCGGGGTGATACAGAATCAGTGAGTTTCTTCTAGGCTGAACACGGAGAAACATTTGCTTCTTCAGCTGTACGCATTTTTGTGGACCGTGGGCTTAAACCCTCGTAATGTGCTTTGATGTTGACAAGGCGACCGACAGTGACTGGCCACGTGGCGATACATAGGCGCGTGCATGCTTTGGAGGTTGGCACTTTGGCACAAACAGCATCAACTGCCGCCTGGATCTCGCGCACATGCGTGCAGAACTGCCTAAAGTGCGTCGAGAAAAACGTCACGATGCACCGTGGGGACTCACTTTGCGACAAACAGGCGCGATAATTTCTCAAAGATTGGCACTTGCGCACCAACAGCATCAACAACTGATATGTATGCCGCCTGACGAGGTGGTAGATCTCAAGCACACTGGCTTGCCAGGAATTACGACGGCTGCAAAGAGGACAAATTTCACGCGAGTGCACCATCGCTCAAGCTCGGAAACTTTGAGACTAATCTGCAGTGAATAGGCAAGCTTAAGTTAGTTAATCGAGCGGGAGGCAGAATAGCAGGTAGGGGTAAAGTCTGAAGCAGTGACGGCCAGCAGGTAGAACTATAACTCTTATTTGACTATACAACCGAGGGTGGTTCCTAAAGATCGATCTATATACAATTCGTTCCATGAAATCTTCCCTGATATCTGAGCCTCGAATCTTCACGCATATCGATATACTATTATTATATTTGCACATGAACTTGCCTAGTATTTTGTTGTAAGCCTGCAAACCTTATCGCTTTTTAGGCTTGGAAGCTCAGATCTGCATTAACGACAAAACACAAAAATTGCTCAAGGTTTAATTTATTTTAATTTATTTTAAGGTGGTTTGAACACTCCCGTCTTAATAAGGTTTAACCTGCTTCATTGAGGGGAGGTTCTAAAAACGTGTTTCCAATAGAACATAAATTCGATCCTGGTGGCGTAAGTATGCGGTTGGTACCCAATGCTATGGTGTTGTCAGTCCTATTTAACTACATTCACGCACACAGACCACAAAAGTACCCTGATTGCGAGTTATTCAGGTAAAAGTCCAGATCCTGTAGAGCGCACCGCTTCCCGCAGAGCATTCCCCAATTTTTATCTGCAGTAAAATCCTTAGTGCTGGCGACCGACTTGGACTCTCTGTGACCGTCCTATTAAAAAGTGTTGGATCCATAGGAGGAGGTTCCCGCGAACGCCTGCGCTGCGCAGCTTAAGGACATTAGCAGCAAACACTGGAGACACTAGAAAGGCCTTTTCTGCCTTGTAAGCGTCATCGGCTTGTGACACTTAACCCCAGCATGGCCGCACATACAGAATGACATTATCAGCAATAACAGCGGCCTCTAGGAAGGCCTTTTCTGCCTTGTTAGATGTCATCGGCTAGTGATACCCAACCCCAGTATGGCCACTGAAATTGCTGCCACACCGAAAAAAGAACTCGCAATAACTCCCGTCGAGGCGAACGTCCTAACGGATGAGCTACGAGCTCACGTTCTAGCTGGTATTAGATCGGGAATATACAGTATCATAGACGCGTACACCGATCTGTCAGAGGACTCACTCTTCCCTAAAATTGCCTTTAGAGCTCTCTCTCTCGATTCTCCACCGCGAGGTGGCTAGGATTATGCAGATAGACATTGCCAGCAAAGACAGCGGACACTAGGAAGGCCTTTTCTGCCTTGTTAGGCGTCATCGGCTAGTGATACCCAACCCCTGTATGGCCGTTGAAATTGCTTTTACAACGATATTTGAACTCGCAATCTTTGCCGTGGGTGCACAGGCCCTAACAGTTGAGCTAGGAGCACATGGTCTAGCTGGTATTAGATCTGTAATATACAGTGGCATGGACACGTACACCGATCAGTCAGGGCAAACGTCCTAACGATTAAGCTACGAGCTCACGGACTAGCTGGTATTAGATCGAGAATATAAGTTGCAAAGACGCGAACAGCGTTCTGTCAGAGGATCCACTCGTCCCCCATATGGCCTTTAGAGCTCTCTCTCTCGAGCCTGTACCGCGAGGCAGCTAAAATATAGGCAGGAGGACATTACCAGCAAATACAGGGAAACTACGAAAGCCTTTTCTGCCTTGCTAGGCGTCATCGGCTAGCGATATCCAACCCCTGTATGGCCGCTGAAATTGCTGCCACAACGTGATTTGAACTCGAAATCTCTACTGTCAGGGCGAACATCCTAACGGCTGAGCTACGAGCTCATGGTCTAGCTGGTATTGGATCGGGAATATACAGCGGCATAGACGCGTACACCGATCTGTCAAAGGACCCACTTGTCCCCCAATATTGTTTTTATAGCTCTCTCGAGCCTACACCTCGAGGCGGCTTAGAGGTCGGAAGAAGGACATTACCAGGAAAGATAAGGGACACTAGGAAGGCCTCTTCTTCCTTGTTAGGCGTAATTGGCTACTAATACCCTTCCTCAGTATGGCCACTAAAATTTCTGCCACACCGAGCATTAAACTCGTGATATTTCCATTCGGGGTGCACGTCTGAGCTACGAGCTCACAGTCTAGCTGGTATTAGATCGGGAATATACAGTATCATAGACGCGTACACCGATCTGTCAGAGGACTCACTCTTCCCTAAAATTGCCTTTAGAGCTCTCTCTCGATCCTCCACCGCGAGACGGCTAAGATTGAGGCAGATAGACATTACCAGCAAAGACAGGGGACACTAGGAAGGCCTTTTCTGCCTTGTTAGGCGTCATCGGCTAGTGATTCCCAACCCCTGTATGGCCACTGAAATTGCTTTAACAACGAGATTTGAACTCGCAATCTTTGCCGTGGGTGCACAGGCCCTAACGGTTGAGCTAGGAGCCCATGGTCTAGCTGGTATTAGATCGGGAATGTACAGTGGCATGGACGCGTACACTGATCTGTCAAGGCAAACGTCCTAACGGCTGAGCTACGAGCTCACAGTCTGGCTGGTATTGGATCTGGGATATACAGCGTCATAGACGCGTACACCGATCTGTCACAGGACCCAGTCGTACCCCAATATTCCTTTTAGAGCTCTCTCGAGCCTATACATCGAGGCCACTTAGACGTCGGAAGTGGGACATTACCAGCAAAGACAGGGGACACTAGAAAGGCCTTTTCTGCCTTGTTAGGCGTCATCGGCTAGCTATACCTAACCCCTGTATGGCCGCAGAAAATTGCTTTTACAACGAGATTTGAACTCGCAATATTTGCCGTGGGTGCACAGGCCTTAACGTTTGAGCTAGGAGCTCATGGTCTAGCTGGTAATAGATCGGGAATATACAGTGGCATGGACACGTACACCGATCTGTCAGGGCAAACGTCCTAACGATTGAGCTACGAGCTCACGGTCTATCTGGTATTAGATTGAAAACATAAGTGGCAAAGACACGAACACCGATCTGTCACAGGACCCACTCGTCCCCCCATATTGCCTTTAGAGCTCTCTCTCTCAAGCCTCCACCGGGAGACGGCTAGGATATAGGCAAAAGTATATAACCAGCAAAGACAGGGGACATTAGGAGGACCGTTTCTGCCTTGTTAGGCGTCATCGGCTAGTGATACCAAACCTCAGCATGGCCGCTGAAATTTATGCCACACCGAGCTTTGAACGCGTGATATTTCCGGTCGGGGCAAACGTCCTAACGGCTGAGCTTCGAGCTCACGGTCTAGCTGGTATTAGATCGGGAATATACAGTGGCCGAGACGTGCATACCAATCTGTCCAATGACCAACTTGGCCCAACATATGGCCTTTAGAGCTCTTTTTCTCGAGCATTCACCGCGATGGGGCTAGGATATAGGCAGAAGGGCATTACCAGCAAAGACAGGGGACACTACGAATGCCTCTTCTGCCTTGTTAGGCACCATCGGCTAGTACTACCCAACCCCAGTATGGCCGCTGAAATTGCTGCCACACCGAGATTTGAACTCGCAATCTCTGCCGTCGCGGCGAAGGTCCTAACAGTTGAGCTACGAGCTCACGGTCTATTTGATATTAGATTGAAAACATAAGTGGCATAGACGCGTACACCGATCTGTCAAAGGACCCACTTCTCCCCCAATATTGCTTTTATAGCTCTCTCGAGCCTACACCTCGAGGCGGCTAAAATGCCGGAAGTAGGACATTACCAGCGAAGACAGGGGACACTAGGAAGGCCTTTTCTGCTTTGTTAGGCGTCATTGGCTGGTAATACCCTACCTCAGAATGGCAGCTGTAATTGCTATCACAACGACATTTGAACGCGCAATCTCCCCCGTCTGGGCGTACATCATCACGTTTGAGCTACGATCTGTCGGGGAACCCACTCTTCCCCCAATATTGCCTATACAGCTCTGTCTCTCGATCCTTCACCGAAAGTTGGCTACGATTTAGGCAGAAGGACATTACCAGCAAAGACAGGGGACACTAGGAAGGCCTTTTCTGCCTTGCTAGGCGACATCGGCTAGCGATATCCAACCCCTGTATGGCCGCTGAAATTGCTGCCACAACGCGATTTGAACTCGCAATCTCTACTGTCAGGGCGAACGTCCTAACGGCTGAGCTACGAGCTCATGGTCTAGCTGGTATTGGATCGGGAATATACAGCGGCATAGACGCGTACACCGATCTGTCAAAGGACCCACTCTTCCCCCCCCCCCCATATTTCCTACAGTGATCGCTCGAGTCTGCACCTCGAGGCGGCTAGGATGTCGGCAGTAGGACATTACCAGCAACGACGCGTGGTTTGAAATGTTTAAGCAGTGGCGTTTTAAGAGGAAAATACTTGTTTCGAACGAGCAGAAGATAGTGTTTCAAGATTAACACACTTGATTTACGTACAAAGCCGGATGCTTACAAGATTTTTTCCCTGAACAAACCGTACTACAGTATTCCTACAGTATTCCGCCTGGGTCTTAATCCATCTGCTCGCACAGTTAGGTTGTGGCTAGCAAAGCAGACAATGGTCGAAAATCTTCCTTAACGAGATCGGAATAACCAAACTCCTACAATGCTGTGCTGGTGAAATTCTCAGACGCTAGTACACACGAAGGAGCAAAGGCTGAGGCGCTAAAATCTATTGTATCACATTTGCCAATGCAAGCGAACATCTGTGTATCACATTTGCTTTGATACCAGTATTGGAGAAACTTACTGCATAGTTAGACATTAAACTAGGTCAGTTATTACGCCTGCTCTTACCAACCCTGAACAAAGTTTCCACGTTTAGATATTGCTTTAGTAGTCCGTCAAAGTTCTGCTACTTAAATTCTAAAACCAATCGTCTTAAGTAAGGGGAATCGCCTTTAACGTATTCTTATATTAGCTTAGCGACGACAAGGCTGTCACGTATACAAGGTAAAGCTTCACATCTGAATGCTTTTTTGCAGAAATTTCACTTGTCGTGCGAAAATAATGCAAACGAGAAGTCAAATGCAAAACTTATCGCGAGAGGCGCTCGAACTCAGAACTCTACAACACAAGACCGCGATACTAACCGCTACGCTATCGCCACACGCTGTAACGGGCGAGCGAAAAGCTTCACTTATTGGGTGCGATCGACGAACACAGTGAACCGATGCGAAGGATATCATATTCCAGCCTCTAAGTATAGCAAACTCGAAGGTAAACTAAAAAATATGAAAAAAATTCTCCAGCAGACCATCGGTGCGATGGAAATGTGATGACTTCAATGCATACGCATAGACCGCCTAAAGAAGAACAGAGGATGCATCTACCAGAAGTACAGGCCGCCAATGTGGCCAACATAGACACCGGTGAGACAACTTAACACAGATCCGATGACCAAGCAGTCACACCATCCGTTTCGAGCTCTAGGCCCACTGCAGCGAAGGCGACAAAAACTGTACTTCAGGACTCCCGTCAGGAGAATTATCATGGTCTAGTTGTTCAGGGGTTGCAAGAAGTAACTTCATACAGTTCAGACGACGAAAAAATCACACCACCTAGTTCGAGCTCTGAGCCCACTGCAGCAAAGTTGGCCGAAACCGTACCTAAAGACTCCCGACAGGAGGGTGATCATGGGGTAGTTGGTCAGGGGTTTCAAGAAGCAACTTCAGACAGTTCTGACGACCAAGCAGTCACACCACACAGTTCGAGCTCCAGGCCCACTGCAGAAAAGGTGGCGAAAACCTCAGCTAAGGGCACACGACACCGAGAGGATCATGAATGCTGTCTAGTTGTACAGGGGTTAAAAGAAACCATTTCAGACCGCTCAAACGACCAGAACGATCCAGACTTGGTTTCCTTTAACGATGTCCTGAGCGATCTGTTCCCGCCAGGTAAAGAATTTGAAGTGCTCAAGTCATTTCGTATCGGGAAAAGGCCAGCAGGTACTGCAGAAATGCCCCGACCCAGACCGCTAAAAATGGTATTAAAAATAAGGAACATGTTCAGGTAATCCTGTTAAAAAAATAACCTACGTCACGCGCATAAAGCGGTTTTTTTCAACCGGACTACTCCCTGGAGGAACGGCTGAAACACCGAGAACTTTTAGTGGAACTACAGTCGAGGAACAAGAATGGCGAGGTCGGCCTGAAAATCTTCAACGGGAAGATAATTCAGCAGAAAACATTGAACCAAACCGTAATACTCCGAACGACGGTCAGGAAGTGACTGTCCCAACCGGATTACACCGTACAAAGAAACTAAAGTGCATGTACACCAATGCACAAAGCCTGCTCTCCAAATTAGATGAGCTTAAGATTACTATTTGCCAAATGGAACTAGACGTCGTCTGCATAACAGAAACATGGTTGACCACGAAGCTAGGCGACCAGGAAATTGCTCTCCCCGGGTTTCAAGTTTTCCTAAAGATAGAGTCGGGCGTTAAGGTGGGGGTGTGCTAGTCTATGTTAGACACGGCCTGCTCATATCCGACAACTCCGAAAACCTTTCGGGCAATATAGAGGCAATATGGCTCACCGTTAGAATACCGGTGCCACAGACCCTTGACTTTATGGTGGTCTACCATCCACCATCAAGCAAACAACAGTCAGACACTAGTCTGATAGAAGGAGTCGAAGAAATCGCTAAGAGATCCGATGTCATGGTCATGGGAGACGTTAACGCCCCCCATATCGACTGGAATGTGAGTTCTGCGCCCGGCTCAGAAGTAAATTTCGATCGACGACCCCTGCGCACAGTAGAGGCAGCTTTCCTAACGCAACACGTCCTATATCCGACCATACTACGCAAAGGGCAACAAGCTACTTGCTTAAACCTAGTACTTACCAAAGCACATGATAGCGTGGACATTGTAAATTGTTTACCACTTCTCGGAAAAAGTGATTACGTAGTGCTACAGTGGGAATATTCACTCTTCTCTGTGCCCGATCGTAGTGCGGTAACCAGACGCAACATCTGGAGAGGGGACTTTACACAAATGAAAACCACAGTGAGCGAGATAGACTGGAACGAACTATTCACCGGGTGCGTTCTCGATGATTGGTCGGCATTCAAAGCCGTATTACACGGACTAATTACCAACTTCTGTCCTATCACGGTAAAGAAAGTAACAAATAGGCCTCGATGGCTACCGCCGATGCTAAAGAGGGAAGTAAACCGCAAAGGAAGGATGTTCAAAATCTATCGCAGAGAGAGGACCCCCGAATCGTACAATAAGTATAAGGCACAGAGAAACAAGGTTAAGAGCCTGATACGAATTAGCCGACAAAACTTCGAGAGTAATCTAATAAACCGTGCAGTAGGAAACCCAAACATCTTCTACAGCTACGTTAGGCAATGTACTCGAAATAGAGACCTTATTCCTCTGCTAAAAACTGACGACAATGTAGAAATTTCGGAGATTTACGAAAAGGCGGAGCATCTATCCTGCTTCTTCCAGTCGGTCTTTACGAGAGAGGCTGAGTTCAGCGCTATTAACTGCAGTGTGGGTGTGATCCAGACCATAGACTCGGTTGCACTCACGGAAGCTACCGTTCTGCGAGAACTTCTACAGCTTAAAGAAACGAAGTCGTCAGGTCCGGATGAGATACCTGCAAAGCTATTTAAAGAGCTAGCCATAGAGTTGGCGGTACTCCTGTACCTAATCCTCCGAGCTTCTCTTAATACTGGACAAGTGCCACCCGATTGGAAGGCAGCGTGAATCTCACCCATCCACAAAAGTGGGAGTCGGGTGACCGCAAATAACTATAGACCGGTCAGCCTCAGCTCAGTATCCTGCAAGCTTATGGAACGCATAGTCAAACGCGAGCTGATGCACTTTTTAGAGCAACATCAACTTCTTTCTGATAAGTGGCACGGATTCCGCAGGGGAAGGTCTTGCTTGACCAATCTGCTCTATTGTCTAGAACAATGGACCCGAGCGATCGATGAAGGGAATACGGTGCATACAGTCTTCGTAGACTTCAAGAAGGCGTTTGACACGGTGCCCCATCAACGTCTCTGATACAAGCTCAGCCGCATAGAGGTAAGGGGAAACCTTTTGCAGTGGATCGAAGCTTCTTGACTGGTCGTACCCAGACCGTATGTGTTGGCGAACTGCGGTCGGAGGAGGTAGCAGTTGAGAGTGGGGTTCCACAGGGCTCTGTTCTTGGCCCTATATATTGGTGACTGCATAAGCGGACTAGACTGCGAAATCGCAATGTTTGCTGATGAAATAAAACTTTGGAAGGTCATACGCAACCAAGACGATGAATTAAACCTCCAGGCAAATTTGCATAGACCGGAGCAATGGTCGACCCTTTGGCTCATGCCATTCAATGTGGCCAAATGCAACCTAATGCGCTTTGGTAGAACCAGCACTACGCCTCGGAGGGTGTATTACCTGAATTACACGCCGCTACCAGAGGTAGAGGCTCAGAAAGACCTGGGGTTGTGGTTCACGCCTTCACTAAAGCCATCATTCCACGTCCTGAAAGTGGCTAAATCCGCTATGTTGAGCTTGTATCTAATCAAGCGCAGCTTTGCTAAGTTTGGCAAAGTTGCATTTGGCAAGGTATTCGGCACTTTCGTGTGACCTCAACTGGAATTTTCCATCCAAGCGTGGAGACCTTGGACAGCCAAAGACAAAAGAAACCTCGAAAGGGTACAAAGACGCGCAACAAAATTAGTACGAGGCCAACCGAACCTCCCTTATGAGACCCGATTGGTAAATCTTGACTTGCTTCCTCTGGATTACAGGCAGCTACGTGGGGACCTAATCCAGGCATTCCGCACGTTGCGTGGTCAGGATTGCTGCCTCCAAACAAATGACTTCTTTGAGCGGGCCGCCACCTCTAGGCTGCGAGGACACCCCTCAAATGACGTGTGGCTGGGGCAAGACTTGACCCAAGAAAATTCTTTTTCGCTAAGAGGGTAATCCAGGCATGGAATGCCCTTCGTGCGGATATTGTCATGTCCCCTTCCGTGGATGTTTTAAGGCAGACCTAGACCGATTTAATGAGTATCGTCGTGATTGAAAATTCCAAATCCAATCACTGAAGTGTTCCGAATCCAAAAATTGAAGCGCTCTACATCCAAACCCTGAAATGCTATAAATATATACTAATTGTAATTTGTAAGTAATATTATTAGTACTTAACCAAATAAGTTTCAGCCATTATCTAGCTATGACGTCTCTGCTCACTATGCGATCTGCGCCGATCGTGTCTGGCGACGCATCTACCGCACCTATGGTCCTAGGCTACGTGGCCCTGTCACACCCTTTCTCGTATCGACCGACTGCTGACGACGTGGCGGGTTCCTCGGCTCTTGGCACAGCAAAGGCGTATCATGGTCGCATCTCCGGTCTTCGGGACGTTCTCGTGACTCCGAGGTCTCCTCCTCGTATGGTCCTTCGGATGTAGATATTACTCGCCATGGACGCCATGGCTGCCGTCAGCATTCACAGAAGCATCAAGCCCCTATCATTCACATACTTCCCCCACGAGCGACAGTTTTTCTCCTAAAAACCACAAATGACATTCCATTTTGAATAATGAGCCAGCCTTAGGAGTTTTTTCACTGTCTGCTCTTCTTCCTCAAATATACTGCTGGCTCGTGTAAACTGAGTGTGAGTTTATTGCTTGAAACAAGCGAGTAGTCGTCTAAAATTGTGTCAACGACTTCTTTGGAATGTTCGGCTATGCCGATGCATTTTTAAATCCTATGTATTAAGAGGGAGTTCAAAGGCGTTTGCCTATATTTCCTTTCATAAATTTGAATTGATTTGATAACAGAGGACACTAGGAAGGTCTTTCCTGACTTGTTTGGCATCACTGGTTATTGATACCATACCCCAGTATGGCCAGTGAAATTGCTACCACACCGAGATTTGAACTCGCGATCTCTCCCGTCGGGCGAACATCTTAACTGTTCAGCTACGACCTCACCATCTAGCTGGCATTAGATCGGATACATACAGTGGCAAAGACGCGCATAACGATGTGTCAGAGGAACCAATCGTCCCACCATATTGCCTTTAAAGCTCTCTCTCGAGCCTCTACAACGAGGCGGCTACGATTTAGGCAGAAGGACATTACCAGCAAATACAGGGAAACTACGAAAGCCTTTTCTGCCTTGCTAGTCGTCATCGGCGAGTGATACTCAACCCCTGTATGGCCTCTGAAATTGCTGCCACAACGCGATTTGAACTCTCAATCTCTACTGTCAGGTCGAACGTCCTAACAGCTGAGCTACGAGCTCATGGTCTAGCTGGTATTGGATCGGGAATATACAGCGGCATAGACGCGTACACCGATCTGTCAAAGGACCCACTCTTCCCCAATATTGCTTTTATAGCTCTCTCGAGCCTACACCTCGAGGCGGCTATGATATCAGCAGAATGATATTACCAGCAAACACAGGTACACTAGGAGGGCCTTTTCTGCCTTGTTAGGCGTCATTGGCTGGTAATACCCTTCCTCAGAATGGCCGCTGTAATTGCTAGCACAACGACCTTTGAACTCGCAATCTCCCCCGTCTGGGCGTACATCCTCATGGTTTAGCTAAGAGCACACGCTCCAGCTGGTATTAGATCGGGAATATACAGTGGCATAGACGCGTACATTGATCTGTCAGAGGCCCCACTCGTTCCCCCATATTGATTTTACAGCTCTTTCAAGCCTCCACCTCGAGGCGGCTATGATATCAGCAGAATTATATTACCAGCAAACACAGGTGACACTAGGAGGGCCTTTGTGCCTTGTTAGTCGTCATCGGCGAGTGATACTCAACCCCCTTATGGCCGTTCTAATTGATGCCACACCGAGATTTGAACGCGCGATCTCTCCCGTCGGGGCGAAAGTCCTTCGGTTGAGCTTAGAGCTCATGGTCTACCTGGCATAAAATTGGGAATATACAGTGGCATAGACCCGTAGACCGATCTGTCAAAGGACCCACTCGTCCCTCCATATTGTCTTTAGAGCTTTTTCCATCTCGATCCTTCACCGCCAGGCGGCTAGGATATAGGCAGAAGGACATTACCAGCAAAGGAAAGGGACACGTGGAAGGCCTTTTCTGCCTTGTTAGGCGTCATCGGCTAGTGATACCCAACACCAGCATGGCCGTCGAAATTGCTACCACACCGGGATTTTAAATCGCAATCTCTCCCGTCAGGGCAAACTTCCAGCGATTGAGCTACGAGCTCATGGTCTAGCTGGCATAAAATTGGGAATATAAAGTGGCATAGACGCGTACACCGATCTGTCAGAGGACCCACTCGTCCCCCCGTAGTGCCTTTATAGCTCTCTCTCTCTCTCGAGCCTCCACCGCGAGCCGGCTAGGATATAGTCAGAAGGACATCACCAGCAAAGACAGGGGTCACTAGGAAGGCCTTTTCTGCCTTGCTAGGCGACATCGGCTAGCGATATCCAACCCCTGTATGGCCGCTGAAATTGCTGCCACAACGCGATTTGAACTCGCAATCTCTACTGTCAGGTCGAACGTCCTAACAGCTGAGCTACGAGCTCATGGTCTAGCTGGTATTGGATCGGGAATAAACAGTGGCATAGACGCGTACACCGATCCGTCAAAAAACCCAATTCTCCCCCAATATTGCTTTTATAGCTCTCTCGAGCCTACACCTCGAGGCGGCTAAAATGCCAGAAGTAGGACATTACCAGAAAAGACAGGGGACACTAGGAAGGCCTTTTCTTCCTTGTTAGGCGTCATTGGCTAGTGAAACCCAACCCAAGTATGGTTTCTGAAATCGCTGCCACACCGAGATTTGAACTCGCGATCTCTTCTGTTGGGGCGAACGTCCAAACGGTTGAGCTACAGTCTCACGGTCTAGCTGGTAGTAGATCGGGAAGCTACAGTGGCATAGACGCGTACACCGATCTGTCAGAAGACCCCCTAATCCCCATATTGCCTTCAGAGCTCTCTCTCGAGCCTGCACCCCGAGCCGGCTAGGATGTAGGTAGAATTTTAGCAACTTAGAGATTTGAACCTGGGACCTTCGGTCATTGTATATCATACACTGCCTCTAGTCCACGTGTCCCCTGCTTTGTTGGTTGTGATCGGGAATATGATGAATGAATGCAGGCGTTTCACCGATCTAATCAAGGAACAATTACTTTTCGCTTTGCCAAGGATCTCGCAACTCAAACCCTAATGGCCGTCACACAGTGACAAAGGTGATATGATGAATGAGTGGCAGCCAGAGGCGGCGTCTCTTACGCAATGTCCGAATGTCCCGCGTTCATTATATTCCCGATCACAACTGACAAAGCAGGGGACCCGTGGACTAGACGCCGCGTCTCTAACACAATGACCGAATGTCCCGTGTTCAAATCTCGGGAGTGCCAACCCTAGAAATTGGGTATGACTGGCTGATGACGGCTAATAAGCTAGAAATGGCCATTCCGGCCTCCTTTTGCTTTGACGAATCCACTTCTTCATGCTATCACCTTTCTCACTATGTGACGGTCATTGACGGTTTGCGTTGCAAGCTTTCTGGCAAAGTGGAACTTAGTTGTTGCTTGAGTAGATCAGTGAAACACCTGCATCCATTCATAGATATATATATGTCACTGCTGATTGGGTATATATTCATTCAGAAATGTGCGAACACCGATCGAATAGGCTGATGAAGGTTAATAAGCCCGAAGCAGTTCTGTATCAAGTTACCCCCAGATGCGGTCAAACCCCACTTATTGCTATTATGACTTGGCCGGCCTGGCAGGCGGTCACCCGTTGGGAACCTCTGACCACCACATGATCTTTTTTTAGTTTGGAAGCCTATTCAATCGGTGTTTGCACATTTCTGTGTGAATATAGATATATATATATCCCGATCATCATCCCCCAAAGAAGACGAAAAACGAAAACAAGGCACTGTGGTGGACCACACTGCAATTGTGCTGACATTTTGGAGATACACTATTTTCCATCATCAGAGTGGTGAGTTGTGTATTCCTGCCTCCCGAGAGTTAGAATGCAATCCCCTGCGTAAAAAATGTTTCAGAGGCAACAAGCCGATTCCTGAACCCTTTCGGAATTGGGGTGGCCCACAAACCCGATTCAACCATCCGGCAGCAGATAATGAGACCTAAGGACCCACTTCCGGCAACGGAACAATTAGCAGTGGTCTACAGCATACCATGCCAAAATTGCGGTGCAAGGTATGTTGGTGAAACGGGTCAACGCCTCTGCACAAGACTGCATGAACATCAACTTGCAGTCGATCGAGAGGATAAACTGTCACTGGTATACGGCCACATGGACCGGGAGAAGCATAAGTTTGCTTTCGAAAACGCCAAAGTCATTGGCCGATCCAACGACAAGATGACCAGATTGGTGCTTGCAAGTTGTGCATCCGTGGGCACAATCAACAGAAATATTGATTTAAATCCAGCCTATCAGGCCCTCCGGACAAGACTCCAATCAGGCCCGACGAGGCCGCCAGCGCGAGCGAGCGACTTGCAACTTCACCAACAGTGGTCACCGACGCGGCAAGGGAGGAGAACTAATCACGTCTCAAACGGCCGACATGACTCATCAATCCACCGACGAGCCCAAACATGTGAGCCGGGTCCATACTTTGAATGCCAACCGGTCCAGCCACCCGAGTATGGAAGGAGAGCCGATAGTAGCCGGTCAAGTGCACACGATACGCACACAGACCTGATGGCGACAACAACAGACGGACAGTCGACGGGGGATGTAGGAGGACGTGCAGAGAAAGCCCTTCGTCGCGCACACGACCGGGATGACTCACCTACATACCGACGGACAACCGACCCGGAACGAGGACTGATCCGCGCATCCGACTCAGAGGGGAGGTCGGGCAGTGGTCACACTACCGGGACGGTAAACTTAGACGCGTTAACGACACACGGACAAGCAACGGATTGCACACACACGGGCACCAGCCACCCACAATGGACGTGCCGCAGCCAATCCACGGACAGCACGAAGTTCAGCGCTCGTGCGTCAGCCATCGCTACAACACCAGATGGTCTGCGCGGCATTCCAACTCTCAGCAAGCAGGAACACACAACCCACCACTCTGATGATGGAAAATAGTGTATTTCCGAAACTTCAGGTTGAAGTTAACAAGATCGCTTACGGACAGGACTCCTGCATCTCCAAGTGCGGACAAACCTCAGAGGAAGGGGATTAAGGGTCTTATTCTTAGAAACAGGCGGGGTTTCGAAGTAAACCTGCCGAACCATGCCACCGTGATCTCCAATTTATTGTACAGTTACCTCAAGTAAAGTACACAAAACAAAGATCCGATACCTCCGCTAAAGACCGCCAACGGTTAAGACCTTACTGAAGACCAGATGAAAGCTAGGCATCTTTCAGATTTCTCCGATCAGTTTTGACAAAGGAAGCAGGATACGGTTACCCTGACGCTGACTCCGAATTGGAGACAATAGTCAAGGCTGTTCATTGCATTGAAGCTATTGTCTTTAGGGAACTGTTAGTGTTAAATCACCGGGTCTCTAGGCTTTTCCAAACATCATTCGAGATCCGATATCGGCCAGCCGATGGGAAATCTACCTGGATAACGCCGCTCGTTTAGGGTCTCTGAAAATAATTATCGACTGGTCAGCCTTACTGCATTTTGCTGCAAAATTATGGGCAAAAATAATTTGGCATGAACTAATGCAGTTCCTAGAACATACCTATCTGTCTTCCGATGTACATCACGATTTGCGTAGAGGTAGGTTGTGAGTGACAAATTTGTAGGACAAATAGTAGTTACCGTTCAGACTACTCGCACGATATTTTGGATCATTCAGGTTTCAGGCTTTTCAATTTATATCTCATCGGCCACCTGCGAACACCACACGTGGTAGCAAATTACCAATTCATTAATATTGACGTTTTCTGTTAGCTTAAGGCGGCCATACAGATGTAAAAATAAAGTGTTCATTATCCCCGGAAGAGGAAGAAGAAGGGGGGGGGGAAGTGATGGGACCAAATTGTATTTGTGCTGACGTTTCGAAAACATGCTCGTTCTCATCGTCAGAGCGTGGTGCTTACCCTTCCGCCGGCCTTGAGTTAATCCGGTGAAGGAGTAAGCACCATGCTTTGACGATGAGAACGAGCATGTTTTCGAAACGTCAGCATAAATACAATTTGGTCCCATCACTTCCCCCCTTCTTCTTCCTCTTCCGGGGATAATGAACACGATATAATATCTGGACCCCGAATATTTGCGCATATTAAGATGCTTATATATTTTTATAGACAATGTAAGCAAAACTAATCCTCCATGCAGTCATTGAGTCACAGACCACGTCTTCCTTATATAATGCACCCAAAACTAAAGTATATTTATGTGTTTAAAAGTTTTTTTCATTTCCCTAATATTTCGGATTGCAACCTGCCGTGGTGCTTGCGTTTGGGCTTTCTAGTCTACAAACCGTCTGCTTTCGCGGTTAAGGAAAAGTAACATTTCTCTACGTCAACAAAATAGTATGGCGAAGCTTTTGAAAAAATGTGCAATGAATGTGAACTTAGCTATGCACTTTTTACGTGAACTCAGTTCGCCTTTGAAAAATGTAATAGTTAGAAAGGTTTTTAAAACCAGAACTTGCTTTTCCTCAAGTTTACAATTTGAGAAAGATGAAATAAGCTATCAAGTGAGTTGTTAGAGCAATCCCTTCACTAATTTTGAGCACGGGTGATGAAATTTCGGCGATCAATAGGTACAAGAGGGGATATTGTTGCGCATATTGCGCATAAAACAGTATTGAATCGATAAGGGCAAGGAACTGCAATAAAATGAAAATGCATACTGCTCAAGTAATCGATATTTTCGAAGGCATCTGTTCATCCACTTGATTTGGCGATAAGACCTTGTTTGAGCAAATTATTTGCCAGTAGGGGGTGCACACGTGAAGAGTGTTCTCAAGACCGTTATCGATAACCCAAATGGTAGAATGATTATCACACAAATTTCCAACACGAATGATGAAATGTAAACGAAAGATCACTCAAATGCCGGCCATAGGGTGATTATCGTTCTAAGGAGAGTTATTCTCGATGCAAGGGGACAGCCGTTAAAAATGATAGTAGCATAGTAATTTTACGCTACGCATCCTGCAAGCCCATGGGTCTGAATTCTCCGTATATGCTGCTGTCTCCGATGGTGGGCTCGAGCATGAACCCGAAAATTAAACTTCCGTTCTAGCTATTGAAGATACTTTTCTAGAGGAGTTATTTCTGTACGTAATCTGTTTTCAAACTTACGATAAGAGAACTGACTTTTTACCCTGCGCTTTCCATTAAAGGGTAAACCAAATCCATTAGTTGCAATTATAAGGCTCGATAACTGAACTGTGCCCACGACACGGCGGAGAAGTGAGAGGTAAAAACACCTATTGAGAAGCGTTGACTTGGTAGTTTTGAGTGGCGCACGGACGAGATGACAAGTGATGTGGAAAGGGGGATCATGACCTAGTTTGGGAGCCAAGAAAGCAGAGCGGGAAAAACGCCAGTGGATTATGCTTGTGTTTTATTGTAATAATGTGATATTGTGAGGTGTGGCTGACGACGAATAATCGGGGACGTAGCTTTGACGCCATGATAATCACGAAGAATTTCTTTAATTCACTGTAGTCTTTCTTCCCTTTTATTTCTTCAGTTGTTAGTGTAATTCTTATATTGCAATGCCCTTCCACGACGAGGAAAGATGCTGCTTTGGTACCCACAGTTCTAGGGATAAAGTTGGTAGTACGCAGCCTATTCGTCGCATTTGTCACAAAACTTCAGGCTGGTAAAGCTTCCGCGCGAAGAAATTGTCCAATACGGTACAGCGAGTGCTGCAAGCAAAATGCCGTTATGTAAGAAAGACTGTTTATTACTCGCAAAACAACATTAAGTAGGGTTGCGATACTGATTATCGTGCAGTCTAATTTCAAGTCTTTTCAGTCACGTCAGAATGCCAGCGTTTCAATGAGCTTCTTTGTAAGCGCTTATAAAGTATAGATTCTGAAAAATGGCCATTTAAATAGTATGCATTTTATCATGGATTTTGACTGCCCTTATAAATTTAAATATATTTTATCAAAAACATAAACAAAAAATTATTTCTTATACTGATTTGCTGTAAAATTACGCCTTCTCAAAATGTTATGCTTAAAGAAAGGGAATTATTTTGTTTTGAGAAAGTTTTTTTAATTGCCGAATCATTCTGAAATTTACCGACTGCTACACCTTAATTCAAGGTTATCAAACAGCATGCTGTGTACATTCTGTTTAAGAAAAAAATGTTTGTTGTCTATGGTTTGAGGTAGACGTCACAAAAATCTCATAAAAGGTTTGCAATAGATGTGGATCATGCTGCATACATTAAAGGCGGCATAAGTAAATTGACGTATGCAGTGTGTTGTGAAAGAAAACATCACAGCTGTAAAAATCTCATAATAAGACATTTTTCTAAAACCGGATTGCGGACTCCGATAGTTCCGAGTTTAAGCTGAACGATAGCGATCGACTATTTCTATGAATTTTTGATCGTGCAGACACTGGTAATGCAGAATTCACTCAAACCACCTTCATTGTCAATGGCTTTGAATTCGTAGCAGTTGGCACTAACCAAGACCTTGCGGGTACTTGCGACGTTTTAACACCTGGCACTGAGCAACAAACCGTCGGCTTCATGGAGAGTGCGAATGGCGTAAATTTGACGCAGGTTTTACGGATTGATGGCCTATAACGCCAGAAAAGTCGTGCTTTCACCACCTCGCTCCCTAGCACAAAGACGACATCACGCATAAACCGCAGTATATTTGCTACTCGTAATAAGTAGCAATGCGGACGACGCACAGTCGTAAGCTAGGCGTCCCTGAACAGCGTTTTTGGGCCGTCTGCTGACTGACCTGTCAAAGGACAGTAGTATGCGGTGAAAATACACGCTAGTAAGAAGGCCACACTTGCACTAACGTTCAGTTTCAATAGCACGTAGTTGTATCAAACAGTCCACCTATCCGAGTGTCAACTGGTACAAGGAGGAAACTAGTTAGCCTTTGTGAGGACATAAATATCTTTAAAGAACGCTGTGGCCGCTACCTTCGTGTTGATCCCCTGTCAGTTGTCCCTATTAATCGGTTGGAAGCATAAAGTCAAAAAGACTGCTAGCTCCCCTCTCGCTTGGGAAACCGACAGTTTCCGCCTCGCGTGGAGAATAGGTGTTTGGTGTCATATGTACGAGTTGAGTATCAAGGACTTTGGCTTTAACTTTCCTCCCGGAATAGACGCAAGCTCCTTTATGTTCGCATTAATGTCCACGCTCTCTTGGAAACTTCATTGGCGACTAAATTCCACGTTTATCTGAAAAATGGAAGAGTCTTATCTGCTTATAGCGTTAAAAGAAATAAATGTATTGCCAAATGAAAAATAAATGTACAGAAATAAATGAAATAATATATAACGACATAAGGAGAAATAAAATCAGAAAATGTCTATGAAGTAAAAAGACGAAATCAAGGAAAACTATATGGACTAGGAAAAATTACGGTAACTAATATAGCATGTGTGCTTAAGAGGACAGATTGGGTAGGGAACTCTGCTTTCACAACATCGGGGCTGCGGCCAACGATCCCATTTACAAGTCAACCACGTTCTAACTTCCGGACACCCAGCTGGTCTTTCGCCAACTGTTTCACCTGAACGGGCACTGTCAAAGGTTTGCGTGAAGTTCCGGGTGCGCATTTGATTAAGACGATTCAGGAGGGCAGAATTGTAGTCATATGACTTTGAATTCATCATAATGTCCTGCTGGGCAGGAGTTCTAGCTTTTTGAGAGTCACCTTGTCGAGGCCTGCCAAATATTTCGTTCATAATAAAATTAGGTTCTACTGGTCCACCACCTAATTGAGCTTTTTTGCGTGATCTTGTGCCATTTTTCTCTGGACCTCCTGGCAACTCTGGCCCCGCGTTGGCTCTGGTGCTTTTCCAGTGCACGACCTCGGACTCTCCATTGGCAGTGTATCGTGACTGCGCGGCGCGCTGAGTGCTCACAGGGCCCGCACCTAAGGGACGAGTCTGACCCACTTTACTTGCCTGTTTGACCTGGATGACTTGAGCTGAAGACAAGTTTAGCACCAAACCTACTATCTTTTCTGTCTCCGCTGTTCCTGAAAGCAATGGGATCGGACTCGTCCGTTCCAGTGACTTATTTAGCTCCTTCTCATCCGCTCGTGCCTCGCGCAGAGCCGTGAAAGTTTTTTTTTAGGAGCCAGCTCTAGTCGAAAACGAGAATGCCTTTGTGCATAGTCAGGCCTCGGGTTCGCCAACTTCAGGTTTTGAAGATAATAGGATTTAATCGGACCTCGATAATGGTTGACGGCTTCTTCTTTGCATGAAGAGCGGGCGGCAAACAGCGACTCTTTGATGTAGCAAACGGCTTTAAACTCATGGGACTGCAAAATACATCCATTAGGACTTCGCTGACTTATTCGGAAGTTGGCTTCGGTTACCTGCTCGCAGATGGCTGGCACACTTCCGAGTAGACCTGTCGCCGCGCAGTTTATCGCGCAAGTGTTCGGTGGGATTTGAGGGCAGACAGGACAAAAATGTTCCATTAAGTAAAGTCTGAGACGTCAAGCGTCTGCTTTACCACCGTGTGTCCGACTGGTCGGAAGGGAAGCCTGTTTGATAGGTATTTATCGATCGTTTTCACGGGGCGCGTGCCACTGGCATTCAAGCGATCAGACAACAAATAAAACATATACCGGCCAGTAAACGGATAGGGAGTTCAACATTTAGATATCAAGTGACTAAGTTTTCGGTCCTTCAGAACTCTATCATTTTGAAAGTTGTTATTGAGGTGAATTAAAAATAAGAATAGGAAGGAACACGGAGGCAATCAAATGGGCTACAAAGGCTATTTCTGGTTTGGCGACCAGCAATTCCAAGACCCCTCATTGTAGAATCACGTAGCAGCAGGATAATAAGTGAAACACGTATCTGGGTTCTTAGCTAGTATCTTTTTCGTTAGTACAGCATAACAGCTTTGTTCCATTAAATATAAACAAGTTGTAGTACTGCTCCTTTGTAGAGTGGGCATTTGTGTGGTAATTCCACGGAAGTTGATTGTCTTCGACCAAAATGTTCGTAGAAATTTAGATTCTGACCCTAATACGTCATGCTTAAGTCACCCACCTTTATTTCATGAACTTAATAATTTCCGGAAGTATTTGCCAATGTATATATATATATGAGAAGAAGAGGCGATCTCGGGAATAATGG
The DNA here is from genome assembly GCA_036362985.1 of Ligula intestinalis. NCBI lineage: Eukaryota > Metazoa > Platyhelminthes > Cestoda > Diphyllobothriidea > Diphyllobothriidae > Ligula > Ligula intestinalis. Next base: position 32,417,458 of record JAYGXS010000004.1, read on the forward strand.
GTATAATATCCTAACGTTTCGAAAGCGTACAGGCTTGCATCGTCGGAGGTTGGTGTTTGTACACGCCTCACAGTCTTTTATAGGTGTAACAACTGACGTCTCGTTCGCTCTCCGTCTATTGGCGCTTGATCCCATGCGGCGGCGGGGCTGGAGCTTCGTCATCGTCCTGCTGACCAGGGTTTCTCGCCGTCACCTCGTCGGAGGGGAGGGCAGTGTTCGCCTGCCAGCGGTCATTGCTCGCGTCTGCATCGATCGCGTCGGTGCCGCATGTCCTGCTGGCTTCCCCCGTTGGCACTTTCCCGTGTTCATCCCGCCGGCGGAATATCGAACTCCGCCATCAGTGTTTATGCAGAGACCGTTGTCATGTGCAACTGCATTCAAGCCCGACAGGAGGTCTTGTTGGTTCACGTTTCCCGTGGCATCACTGACGGCTGCATTGGTGTCTGGGGTAGGTTCCCGGACGCCTGTATTCTGGCCCGGTGTGCGGTTGCTAGTCGTCGCGACCCGTCTGACTTCCTGCCGGCGATTTCGTTGATTGAGCCGCACGCGTAACGCCTGGTAAGCCGCCGGGAGAATCGTACAGCGGTTGATGGAATTCTGTGCAGTGTGCCATGCTTCAAGCGTTTCTCTGGTTGTCCGATCACTACCTCGGGCTAGGATTTCAGCGTCATTAAAAGCGAAGGTGTGTCCAGGAGCCGAACAATGTTCCGCCACCGACGAGCGTGGATCCATCATGTCGACTGCCCTTGTGTGCTCGCTCATACGCGTCTGTAGTCGCTTTCCGGTCTCCCCAATGTAATTGACCTCACAGGAACTACACTGGATGCGATAGACGACGTTTGCTGTTTCTCCGCGGGACAGAGGGGCCTTTGGTCTCATGACCAGTCGTCGTATTGTTGCCTCGGGTCTGTGGGCTACGCCGATACCCAGTGGTTGTAACAGACGAGCGACTGCTTCAGAAACATTCTCTATGTATGGCATTGC
>JAYGXS010000004.1:32418541-32434864 GCA_036362985.1 Ligula intestinalis
TTTATCCTCGCGATCGACTGCAAGTTGGTGTTCATGCAGTCTTGTGCAGAGGCGTTTACCCGTTTCACCAACATACCTTGCACCGCAATTTTGGCATGGTATGCTGTAGACCACTGCAGGTTTTTCCGTTGCCGGAAGCGGGTCCTTAGGTCTCATTATCTGCTGCCAGATGGTTGAATCGGGTTTGTGGGCCACCCCATTTTCGAAAGGGTTGAGGAGTCGAGCTGTCGCCTCCAAAACATTTTTCACGTAGGAGATCGCTAGCCACAACTTTGGTTTTTCGTCATCTGGTCGACTTCGAATGGGCCTTCGTTGGCATTCACGTATGAAGGATCGCGGATAACCGTTAGATATGAACAGGGAATTGAGGTATTTCTCCTCCGCCTTTTTCCTGTCCTCATCGCTGCAGTGCGTTTGAACGCGTTGGAATAGAGATCTAACGCAACTGCGTTTGTGACCAATTGGGTGGTTACTTTGGAATTGCAGGATGCCTTTGGTGTTCGTTGCCTTCCGATAGACCGTAGTTTTTATCCTCCCCTCGGAATTCCTCTTGACATGCACATCCAGGCAAGGCAACTGGTCGTTATCTTCCTCTTTCATCGTAAATTGCGTGTCAGGGAATATAGAATTCAGTAAGGTCTTAAAGCTCTGAACGTCGTTCCTTTTGATTACGACCAAGGTGTCACCGACGTATCTGGTCCAGAATTTCGGACAGTAAGCCCGGAAGACAAGTCGTTCTAGCCTCTGCAGTACTGCCTCGGCAATTAGTCTCGACAGGGAGGAGCCCATCGGTGTTCACTTCCTCTGTTCATAAACATGGTTGTTGAAGCTGAAGGAAGTTCTGAGGCACAATTCCAACAGCTCAGTGACGTGTTGTCGTTTAAGTTGCTGGTCCTCGTCCTCATACTTTTCGGCGAGTATTTCTTCAATAGTGTTTACGGCGAGGCCAGTTGGAATAGAGGTGAATAGGGAGACCACGTCCAACGATACCATCATCTCGTCTGAATCTATTTCTAGATGCCTTATGTTCCGCAGAAACTGTTCAGCCGACTTAACTGTAGATTCTGAATCCTCGGTGAGGAAGCAGAACCGCTTGTAGAGCCACTTCGATAGTCCAAACGTCGGAGTACCACGCAAGGAAACGATGGGGCGAAGGGGCACTCCAGGCTTATGCAATTTTGGCAGACCGTAGAAACGCGCCATCGCGGCGTCTGTGGCTTTTGCGGTCAGTGCTTCTCCTCTTTTGAGGGCCCCGGACTTCTTCAGCTTGTCAATCGCCCTGTTAACGCTGTTCACATGTTTCTTGAACTCTCCCGCTCCCGAAAGCTGGTAGGCGTTTTTGTCCTCCAACAGACCTTGTAGCTTCGCCGTGTACTCAGTCTTATCCATGACAACCGTCGAGCGTCGCTTGTCGGCTGGCAAGGTGACGATATCCCTCATCTTTCGGATTCGCATAAGTTCGCTAAGTTCTGCCTCGGAGATCGTCGTCAAAGGTTTGTGCTGGAGGAGGAGAGTTGACACATGCTGTCGCATGGCATTCTTACTCTCTTAGTTTGCTTCACACTTCTGGAGCGCCGATTCGAAAGATGCGACAAAGTCTACGGGGCGAGCATCTCTCGTGCTGAACTTAGTGTCGTAGGATAAGACTGCCAACTGTTGTTGAGTGAGAGGACGTGATGAAAGGTTATGGACCAGGGCACCATCAGCAGGGGACTGATTTGTTGGACATATTCTGGCAAACTTCTGAAGCAGTTGGCTGTCGCAAAGCCGTCGGTGACTCTGTGTGGTCGAGTTTTTAGCTCGTGCGCGCTAAACATCGACCGGCAAGTGGAGGAAAGCTGTTGTATTTCTCGTTCGTATTTATGGATCCGACAATGGCAGTCTCATATTAAGACCCTGATCATCTTCTTTTTGAATTCTGCCATTGTCCGTCGGCAGAATTCGGTCTTAACTGGCAGGCTGTAGCGGAGGCATTTCGGCAGGACATCCTTATCAAGGCAACGGTGCAGGAACTTCAGCTGGGCGTAGGTGGATGACTCTCGTTGGGCATCTGCGTGCTGATCGGAGGGCTGTGCGCCCATAATATGAATAAACATATGTGAAGATATGAGGTCCAGATAAATTATCCCGATCATCATCCCCAAAGGAAGGCGAAGAAGAAAACAAGGCGCTGTCGTGGACCACACTGTAATTGTGCTGACGTTTCGGACACTAAGTTCAACACGAGAGATGCTCGCCCCGTAGACTTTGTCGCATCTTTCGAATCGGCGCCCCAGAAGTGTGAAGCAAACTAAGAGAGTAAGAATGCCATGCGACAGCATGTGTCAACTCTCCTCCTCCAGCACAAACCTTTGACGACGATCTCCGAGGCAGAACTTAGCGAACTTATGCGAATCCGAAAGATGAGGGATATCGTCACCTTGCCAGCCGACAAGCGACGCTCGACGGTTGTCATGGATAAGACTGAGTACACGGCGAAACTACAAGGTCTGTTGGAGGACAAAAACGCCTACCAGCTTTCGGGAGCGGTAGAGTTCAAGAAACATGTGAACAGTGTTAACAGGGTGATTGACAAGCTAAAGAAGGGATTTTCTAGATAAACCGGATTACTGAGTTAAAGCATAAGATGAACCCTTGCTGTAAACTGACTTAATTGTAGTTTAGAGGAATTTGGCGCATGGCCCATCCGACTGTCCTGGAAGTCCTGAAATGCTCACTCGGGCATCAGAACTGATTTTAAGATAACGATAAGGCAATCTGGTTTTTAAGTAGAAGACATGCCACCAGAGCAACTGGCTTCAACACAGCTGCATGCTTCCGCGTTAAAAGTCGTCTGTAGCGTAGACTGGACAGAAGAGATTCAGACAATTGCAGACCACGGTGGGTGAAAGGGACTCTAAGATATGGCAAGTGATGCAAGCAAAATGCTTCAATTTGCGACAGACTGATAATTACTCGCAAATAGACATTACGAAGGATTGCAATACTGATTATCATGCAATCTAATCTCAAGTCTTTTCAATCACGTCAGGATGCCAGCGTTATAATGAACTTCTTTCTGACCGCTTATGAAATGAAGATTCTGTAAAACAAATGGCTACTCAAATATTATGCATTTTATCATGGATTTGACTTTCTTTATAAATTCAAATATGTATTTTATAGAAAACATAAACAAAATATCCTTTCTTGTAGTCCTTTGATCGGAAATTATGTCTTCATGTTATCGTATACTCAAAGAAAGTGTATCCTTTGGTTTTAGAAAAGTGGGTTATTATGAGATCCTTTACGACTGTAAGGCATTCACTCATAATAGTTTGTATCCGTTGATTTATTAACGCTGCCTTGAATGTATACGGTATGATCCACATCTATTGCAAACTTTTATGAGATTTTTGTGACTTCTACCTCAAACCGTAGGCGAAGACCTTTTCTGCCTTCAGCAGAATGTACACAGCATGCTGCTTAGAAACCTTGAAGGCAGATGTAGCTGCCGGTAAATGTCAACATTATTCGGCAATTCAGAAACTTTTTTACACCTTAAGGTACCCTTTCTTTTAATCAAACATTTAAAGAAGGCTTACGTTTCTAGTAAACGAGTACAAGAAAGAATATTTCTGTGCATGTTTTCTATAACGTACATATTTCAATTTATACAGGCAGTCAAAATCCATGGTAAAAATGCATATTATTTAAATGGCGATTTTTCAGAATCTATATTTTATAAGCGGTTATAAAGAAGCTCATTAAAAAGTTGGCATCCTGACGTGATTGAAAAGACTTGAGATTAGATTGCACGATAATCAGTATTATTGATTTGTGAGTGCTAACCAGTCTTTCACAAATTGCGGCATTTTGCTTGCAGCACTGTACTTAATTTCCTTCCACACCAACTACTGACACCACAAAGAGCTCTGTTATCGAAGCTACACCCTCTATCCCTGTGCAGGCTAAGTTATCTACGGAAGCTCCATTTAAACGGTACTTAATGTGCCAACGGAGGGGGGTGCATCAATGGCCAACTTATGGACTGTCACATGAGCCCAACTCCACCTCCGATCTTTTGACTGTCTGATGACACCGGTTTCAGGTAAATGAGAGTGGGGGGTATATACAATGTAAGTCTACTTACAGTCTCACTTACTTGGCATGCAAGTCACTGGCTCTCCGCCAGATGATTTCTGTAACTTTTGTGAGTATAGTCACAACGACCGAGTGTGTACTCTTCGTTCGACTTTATTAGGAGTTCTAGGATGAGGAAACCACATCGCCTCATTTGCAGAACTTAGGCAGTTCTAGAATAGTTATGTGACAAGCCTGAGGACGAAGCGGTAAGGGGACTAGGCGTCCGTAGCTGCATCTCACCCAGAAAATGCTTGCCACCAGGAGTTCTGTGCTTGACGTAGCAGCGTATAATTATCAGGAACTGTTTGGTCAAGTTTCCAGGTGATGACTAGGCATTCAGTCAGGAACTGACTAAGCAATCGGCAACCTCCTAACTCACTACATCCGGTAGTGTGCTACGTAGAGATGAAGAAGTTGTCGCCCGAACTCAGTCGCGACTGGTGACAACTTCAAGGGAAACGACCAACGACTTAATAATGCACTGAATATAAGAAATGGAATCGTTTCATATGCAGGCTTGCAGGTCAACACATTCAATCCGACGTGATTTCCGACATATTTTCTGCAAACTATGAGCAGTAATTCTCTTCTGACCCAATTTTCTAGGGATAAGGCAATCAATGGGCTTGACTCAGAGGTAAATCTCAAACACTCACCGACAAGTGCACCGAGGTTTTAAACCAATGTTATGCCTGGCTGACAACGCCTTCCTAGCCAAATATGTCCATCTCAGTCATCCTTGGTTTTGTTGGTTCTCTATCCTAAAGTCAAATCCAGTTCAAAGATAGTTCGTGTTCCTCACTTTTTGCATTTGTTTACCTTGCAGTCTCTCCTTCTGACATTTAATTATATTTAACCTTCTTTGTTCAATTTTACTGTTTTTTTTCATATTTGGCAACCTGAGCGATCGCTACGTTCTCTTGTGCTTCCGGTGTGCGTCTCGACCATATGCTATCCAAAATCTCGTTGAGTACACTTCGTGTGCCTATAATTTGTTAAACACGCTCCTTTTATACCTGAGGTGGGATCAAACTTAACATGCAAGTTTCCCATCACCGCAGTCCCTGAGTAGCCACTGTCAACGTAAATTGAACGCCTGAGAATTAACAAATCCTGATAAATTTAAATCGAGCTCTGGCGCCTCGTCCGCAATCATCTTGCGTTCGGATACTATGTGCTAATTAGAGTGGAAGTGACTGGGTAGATATTGACTGTGGTACAGACTGACCTACGAATAGGCAATTTTCTATCGCACCCTAGAACATTTAAATGTTCTATAAAGTTAAATGTGCTATCTAATGATAATAAGTAATGGGTATTTTGTTATTTAATTGACGCTGCCTGCATCCAATGCTCTGATGGGCAAGCTACGGCGAAGCACGCTCTGCAAGCTGTAGGCAAGAATGCTTAAAGTTTGCTCAACACAAGTGACTTTCGCAAGCGTTAGTTCGTAGTAAGGCAGACTTGCATAGCATTTTTCACACTTCCTCGTCCACTAGGCTCACATCGTAGGGCAGGGTCAAAGCGATCGTAACCTGGCCCGTAGTCAATTAACAGGCCCAATGATCTCGCTACTGAAGCGTAATTAGCCATGTGGGGAGAACGCAAGTGGCTAAATGTTCAGGTGACTGCGAGCCGGATTGCCGGGCCAATATCGTCACTCCAAGGATCGAGAACACTAATTAAATAACAAAAAAAATGACTCTAATGCGGACTACCGAGCAATCATCGCGTCATTCACGCCCACTAGCGAGGAGTATGGAATTCGCTAATTGGATTAGGCATGTGACTACTTGACAACTGCGTCCTGTATATACTACACTTCTGGCGCTCTCGTCCCCTTATCTGTATTTTTATTCAATGATGATGATGATAATGAGGAGGAGGAGGTGGAGGAGGAAGTATGAATATTACCTTCCAATCGTATGCATCTCGTTCTTTCTTCAAGCGTCTCCTACAAAAGTTCTTTTGACATCTGAATGCTTTACGAATTTTCAAACAAATACGTGTATTCGCTCAATTCAGAATGAGTAAAGTTAAGATAGAAATGCCAAAAAATAAAAGAAACGCAATCAAATGAGTCGAGAATATAAAATAAGGATGCATCAACTGCACAGTTCATTTCCCGAAGTTCCGACAAGTTGTTTCAATTCTTAAAGACGTCATTCGCTAATCCAATCAGTTTAATTTAGACGCAAAATCAAGACTATCGATCAGGAGTCAGACACATCCATCTTTGACGACATTGGGGAGGATAACTTGGACAGACCTTTGATAAAATAATACGATTAGGTCTGTGGTTTAGCCGACAGGCAGAAGTTCGCAGAAAGTTTGGTCCTGGTGGCTCCATGCTGAGATCAGCCTTTTTCTGTGCCTCATACCCTCGTCTTCCAAAGTTTTCACAGCCAGAGTACTGACTAAGCCGAAGCTGTCTTTCGTCCCCGTCGCTTTTACAACAGGGTCTCTCAAAGACCTCATCCAGGACCCTCGGTCGCGACCGCAACTGATCTGGAGCATCTCCAAAGCGAATCGTCTTCGAAGGGACCTCGCTGTTGCGACTCTTGGCACGATTATAAGCCCACGCAGATGGCTTGTTGTGACGCGTAATTATCAGGCCTGGCCTCGACTGTACTTTTCTCTTTTCGACCTTGGTGGGTCCAGCAAATTCCACGAGAGGTTTGAAAACTTCCACTGCAGTTTCCGGGCCAACGCTCTCCAAGTAGAGCGTGTCGGCTCCCTCCAGTTCTGACGGTGTGGTCGCTTTCAAATCTCGTCCATCCTTCCTTAGATCACCCAGTGCCTCTCTCTCTGACCGCACGGAGAAACCCCGATATTCAGAGGAATCAGTACTACCGCTGCTTAACGGAAATAGAGTCCGTGCTTTCAGCCCACTAACCAATGAAAATCCTTGGTGGTGGACGGAATTCCTAAGCTCTAACATTTTAATATCGATAACTGGACCCGGAGGCATCTCATCCTCAGGTTCATACGCCGATCTTGACTCGAATGACGTCTCCGCCTCAGAGGTTGCTGCAGTTTCAAAAGGATTCGGAGAAGGTGGTCGAGGTTTTTTTTTTGCTCCAGGTTGAGAGCCTGCCAGAAAATAGGAATGTCTAGAGGCAAATCATCATGACGATTTCGGGCAGATAAAAAAGCCCTTGTCTGAAATACCTCCTCTCCGAGCTGTTCGGTTGAGCCTATGTTGACTGAATTTCTTTGAGGCATTCTTTCTCTTTTACTTTTCCACGATTATTCTGTCGTCTTTAGAGCCTTTCGGTGCGACCAACTGATTTCTGGGCCTGTGGTCTGTATTCTAGACTCGCAATCGAAATCACGTGGTAGTATCGATTTTCTGCTTTGACCGAGAGGCCGCAAAATTGCCTAGGGGAGTACGCTCGGGGCTGGTGAATTGACGCGTCGCTGGCGTAGATTTTCGGCAAATGACTACGCTCCCAGATGAAGCCTCGACGACGGGGTTACTCCATGAGACTGGAGACCAGTTAAGTGAAAGCAGTCAATTCCACACTTCATCGAACGTTGGAAACTTACGTGACGACGGAGTTAAAGTACTGGCGGATGATTCCCAACCTACAATATCATCATCGTGTCTCCAAAATTATGTAAATTCAAATGCTTTCGTTAACCGTGATTCAAACGTGGAGATATCTTTCTCATTAACAGCTGACCAACTCCCTCCTAACATCTCTTTTCAAGTAACAGATCAGGTTGGCGTATCTCCTTCAGGCGCTCCAATACACTCACAGGAGATGGTGATTCAGGCTATCATAGATGCATCCGGGGGACCCGTGCCATTTGATATGACTAATTTGGGACAACAGTCGAAGGATACAGATGCAACCGATGGCGGATCACAACAGTCGGCTAAAAAACACAAGCGAGTATATCCCAACTTTGAAGAGGTTCCGCCGACCACCCTACCATCAGATTATGTCACCAATGCCACTGTTAAAGTACAGAGTGATACCTCAAACATGAAAGTTAATCAGCCTGAGAGACAGGTTCGAGAAGTCAGTGCTTTAAAGTACTGTGACATTGACTTTGTTGGTGAGTCAGCAAAGGATCTGACGAACTTTGCCAACGAAGACTACTATGAAAACCGGTCCCTACGGCCAGCTACCTCCGTTGAAGCACTACAACTTATGAATTTCGAGAATGGAAAAGATTTCCAAAAGGGTGGTTGCGAGGCCTACTGTGATATTGACTTTAAAGGCAGAGCATCAGTGTCCCGTGAGGTAGGCGAGGGCTTCGCTAATGAGGGTCTAGCAGACCTACTTAATTCCCGACGCGCGACTGACGCTACCCTAATATTCACCCAGGATGAAATGATGGAGCGAACTGATTCACCTATCTGTACAGCCGAAATAAAAGTAGAAAATTTGCAAGTTAGGTTGGATGAAAATGGTTTGCCAACCTTTTCATTGTGGACTCCCGGTGATCCACGCAATCTCACGCCGGGAGAGTCTATCACTCTCAACGCTCAACTCACGACTTCGGATGCATTTGCCAAAACATTCTCAGCTTCTGTCAGTCCTGTTTTATCTGGCCTTTTGAATAATCGGCCCCTCAGTTTCACAATAGGGGGTGCGGGCTCGGGCCTTTCATCACCGGAATACAAATCATCGAATGTGCAGTGCCACATTGAAGCCGATGGGCGTTTGTCCCCGGAGGCCTCTGGCAACAATGCCCGGGGTTCATCAAGACCAAATCGGATTATAGAAGATGTTCCACCCATCGGTTTACGGCGGTCCCCAAGTGACCTTGAGGCAACTACCTGGAGTCAACCTCATAAGGGCAGTTGTACCTGCTTTCCAGTGTTCAAAAGAAAATGATGCTTCAGAACAGGCATCACATCCTCGATCAGGAGTTGACTGTGGTATATTCATTTCTTCTGTTATGTGCGACTGCGAGCTGAGTGGCTCATTCACATTTCCACTTAGAAGACAATATTGTGTTTCTGGCAAGGTACACCACTTCGATTATTTCGAATGCCTTAATGCCACACCTTGTTTCGTACCATGCTTTGTCTTGCTATCAATAATGATAATTTTCGTGTTCATTCGTCTTCTGAAGGTTTTACCGGGTGGATGCATTATGTGACCCTTCAGCGTTAAAATATATCATAAATATTAAATTGCTACTCATAATTTGTCAGTAATATTTATTTATGAGTTCTAAGTGGCACATGGTGTTGGTTGCAGACTTAGGCGCAGCGATCTACGGTCGCTATGGCACTACCATAATGCGATATCTATGCCGGCCTTGGCGTGTTAGGCCACCTGCGCCTGGTCCCGCCTTCGGCCTTCTTCACTCTGGCATGGCACCAGACACAGATGAGTGAGGAAAGAGAGGGAAAGTGTGATCAAAGCTACGCAAATCTACTATCAGTTAAAATTAATCCACGCGTAAGTCCACCTCTCTCAACAATCAGATGATAAAGCTCACGGCGCGAATCGTCTGAATCGAAGGTCGAACTGCCATTTAGGCGTCCGTGGATTGTTTAGCCATTGGCAATTGGTTACAAGCAAACCAATAGGCTTGGCGGCTGCTTAACAAGCACAGTGTTTATGGCGCATGGAAAAGGAAAATAGATTCGACCAAACAGCCACATATTATCAGGTCTTTTCCAGTTGGCAAGACAACATCTCAAATAAGACTGCGTGGGCCTGTGGAGTGCATATTTGACCTTATGACATGCCGTTGTCTCCAAGGAGAAAGACAGATTTGATATGCAGCTTTTTATGATCATTTTACCTCTACAGGTGGCCCTACGATATATCCCTACCGGAGATCGATTTCTTTTGGTATTCTACAGACCCCTGTCGATCTTATCGTATTAAGTACACCTGTAATTCAACCTCATGTAACCCTGAAAGAAGTCAGGATCACTCGGAATGTCGCACGAGGCTACGAGAAGTCACGATGTCTTCTTTGATTCTCAAGAAAGGTACTTCACAAACTTGAAATAAACCCTCGGAAAATAATTTTCTAGACTGGGTCCGAAACCTGACCTGAATAGCTGAATAGAATTCCATCAGCTTCTTCAGTATAACCGCGTAATTGTCACAAGCTGACAATAGGTACTGAGTAGTAATTATTCGCCATAGTGACAGCACAAGTACTGCTTAAAGTACAGACACCTCCATTAAGCCGATTTTGTGCTGCTGCCTGACACAGCTGCGAGAGTATCGGCTCATTGGTGGGTCTCCTGACGGTCTCAGTGTCTTTTCTAGGACATGAATTCCACTTTTTGCCCGTCTGGCTTAATTTACGGGAAAATAAACGCATGATCTTTGAGCAAATCCTCCGAACCATACCTTTACAAGTGTAGTTCCTTCTTTAAATTCCAATGCCTGCTCGGCGTCTAGATCCACAGGGGGTGATTGCTGGGAAGGCTAGTCGTATTGGGTGCATTCGTGGACTACTTGCTGTTTCCCGTATGCAGAAAAGTGACAGAAGTGACATCTAGCTGTCGGTAAAATACAGTCCTAGTGGTCAGTATTTTGTCTGTGTGGAGTGACTAGCTCGATGTCTTGTCGTCAATGTAGCTTGGGATCCGAAGCATCTTTGTGCCGGCATTCGGTCGCACATTCACTGGAGTATGATGAAGGACACAGGTGCAAGTGCGGTAGATACCATGAATGTCTGGCCACGACGTGATTATTTTGCGGGCTTGTCGCTGACGCTGGGTTCAAGGACATTTTTCGGGTGCAGAATGAAAGCCGATGCTGGCAACGGTCGAGCTGCTGTCGGAACAACGATATTCTTTCTGTCAAATTCTTCACTCTGAGCAGATTACAGTTTTATGCACACTACTGTAGCTTGCGGCATGATCGACGTGGCAGAGAAATCACACTGCGCTATTTAGACGTTTGACATCAGTAATTTCTATCTCTTTATGACTCATATGCCGCGTGAAATACTCTCCAAGGCCGAACGTGATGCAACTCGGCAACTAAACGCGGACAAAACATGTCCAACGTACCTGTGGACAAACGCGTTCAGCCGTCATATTTCACAGAACAAACTTCCTTTATAGACCAAAACGTTACTAAAGGATCAAAGATTTTATGCCTCAAGGTAAACTAGGTGGGCGCAACCCTCCGACCCAAGGTATCGTTGGAACATACTCCAATTTACAAACTGGGAAAGAGGTTGTTTCGACCCATCAACTGTCGTACCACTGATCGAGACACCAGAGCCTGTTCCTAAACACAATTCTGGGAGGACGTTTTACGGGTAAGTCTACTGCAAGGGGTTAAGTAAGTCTAACCGTGCAACTGCCATCTTCAGACCATGTTTACTTATGGCAAAAGAGAAATCTATGAAGGCCAGAGTAGAGGGACGAATGTGTTGTGTACACAAGAAAGAGGAGTTTAGATGAGAGTAGATTGACTACAGAGAGCCCGTACGCTCAGGAGATCGATTTGATCCCAATTCCCTGTTTGAGAGATCTCGGGGCAGAAGACAGAGAGGGAGAGCTTTCATTGGCTAGGTCGGCCTGGATATTTTGGGCAGAGAGGCAACTTGCGTCGGACACGCGTGCAAGCTCCCCATTCGTCGCCTCATAGATGCGGGAACTATGTTTGGATGATCGAGACCTCAAGAAACCGCATCGGTAAGCCTTTGAGAAAGTGCACTTCGACGATAGCTAGTTGGGCAGGCACGACCCGCTACAGTACTCCTCCCGGAGACTGTAGCGAGAAAACTGAAAGAATCCAAGTGAAGGAAGAATAGTTAAGTTAAGTGAGGGAGATAAGTACCAAGATGAGGTTGCGAGAGGTGGGTTAGTGCCGCCAGTGCCGCTTAGGAGGAGGAAAGGTCATCTCGCGTCCGCGTGGGCAACTGGGTCTGCGGTAGGAGGAAATTTCTCGACTACGCGTGCATCGGCATGTCGTAGGAGATTGGGCATCTCAACTACGTGGAAGGGAGCTTGGTTGGCTGGGTTGAACTTCAACGGCAAATCAGTATGCCGTATCAGCATGAGTTGAACCAGAAGAATCGTTGGCAGTAGAAGGAAGAGTGGAGATTAAGAAGGAGGTCTGGGGTTGTTGGTACTCGGCCAAGGACATCTCTGCTCGATTGGGAAGTAACCATGACCTGGGCTGAATGGGCTATCGGCAGAAAGTCGCGAATGCCAATCACCAAATACGTAGAGACAGGTCCATAAATCGCCAAATACACAGGGAACTGCGTTGGGACAGGTCGGAAAGTCAGCAACTACGTAGGTAAGGCAGGCCACATCAGAGGTTGAATGGGTTATGAGCGGTTAAAGATCTCGACCTCGCTTCATGACAGGATGTCCATGCAGAAAGTCTCCATATGGCGGTCACATCAGATGACACAGGAGAAATTCAATTGAAGGCGAGGGAGGTTTGACGATGATTGAGTTCAGCCACATCAGAGGTTGAGTTTTCATCTCACGTCGGAATGTCACCAATATCACAGGGGGTTAAGTGAGTCTAACCGTGCAACTGCGAACTCCTGACCATGGTTAATTAGTGCAGGAGAGAAGTCTATGAAGGCCAGAGTAGAGGGACGAATGTATTATGTACACAAGGAAGAGGAGAATAGATGAGAGTAGATTGACTACAGAGAGCCCGTACGCTCAGGAGATCGATTTGATCCCAATTCCCTGTTTGAGAGAACTCGGGGCAGTAGACAGAGAGGGAGAGCTTTCATTGGCTAGGTCGGCCTGGAGATTTTGGGCAGAGAGGCAACTTGCGTCGGGCACGCGTGCGATCTCCCCATTTGTCGCCTCATAGATGCGGGAACTATGATTGGCTGATCGAAACCTCGAGAAACCGAATCGGTAAGCCTTTGAGAAAGTACATTTCGACGCGAGCTAGTTGGGCAGGCACGACCCTCTACAAGTCCACCGCCAAATGAGGTCATGGTATCGTTTCTTGAAACGCGCTTCTTCACTTCTATTCCACAGGATCTGGCGCTCGAAATCATTGAACCTTTCCTATGTGTAAATAGGATAGGGCAGAGAATCGCATTTGACATACCTAATCACTTTAGCTCCTGAATTTTGGTCTCAGGACGTATTTTACTTTTAACGGAGCACTTTATGAGCATGTGAAGAGAACACTGTGGCGGACATCCAACAATTCTGTCTCCTTCGTCCTCCAAGACTGGCTCCACTAAAGTCAGGCATCAGGACACCCGACTGTTCCAATGCTTCCTTACACTGGTGCTCCCCTTTTATCGAGGCTTGACCTCGCAGCTGCTTCTGGCTAACCGATAACAGGTGCACCAGCGTCTCCTGGCCTTCGGCGTTCCGGCGGACCCCCAAAATTGACCTCAGAATATCCTGGCACGCACACACATACGCACACACCCATGCATAGACACGCGATCAAATAAGCAGGCCTGCCTAAGGGCCACTTCAACGCGCCCCTTCAACCGATGCAGCCAAAGCCGTTCATTTTAAATATCTTTATCGCATCTCCTCCCATGGATGACATGTTTTTGGTTGACCTACTGGTCATTAATAGGGAGGTGACTTTCTGGCGCATGGTGTTATTCGCCTCGTCAGTTGCATTGGTTCTTACCAGCATGGTTTTCCAGCTCACGTTTGCTCAACGTTTTTTGAAAACTCCACACAACCAATCGCATCGCCGAACGCCACTTTTAGACACCGAGGACTTTCGATGATCGATAAATACGGCTGAGAATTAGGCCGTACTAAAATTAATGAAGCCTCCACGCCTCGGTGAGTTGTTTTCAGTTGTCCACCCTATCTTCCGATTGGGAACTCTCATACCTGATGTGACGCCCTCCCCTCTTGTTTTTGCCTGTTGCAAATCCAACCCTCTATTATTGAACCATCTATGCGTTGTCCTATCGGTTGAAATTAAAAATGCTAACTCTGGCACGAGTCGTGTTCCTTATTACATCGCCTCTGGTCTTAGTCTAGAGCGCTCGAAGGCAAATGCACAATGACAAGTATTAATGCTGGTTTCTATCTTCATAAGCAAGTTTCCTAAAACCAAAATAGTTGCTGCTGCTGCCGCAGATCAAAAAATGTGGTGTATAATTACTTTCCAGCAGGGCGTATGAAAAAGTCCAAACGCGGAAGGCGAAGTAGAGTTTTTCCGTAAGTTGGTTTTTCTATGAGTAGCCAACCGATGAGAGCAGAAAAAGACCAACTTACTTAAATCGGTTTAATTGTGCTTACAAACTCAACGTCGCATGTAAAAAGACCTCGGTTAGAAATTAGTTGTAGTCAAAACACAAAAAAGCAAGCCTGTTGAGCGTGAAACGTTTTCGAGTCTCTGACACAGCTTTTGTCTCAAGTTCACAGCGATAAGGGCTTACAAAAGGTTCGTAGAATTTAAAAAACACATCGACGCAGTACATGCGTCACAATTAGAGCCGGCGCAGGCAGTCACATAGTGACTGTGAGGGTACGATGTAATGGATCCGACAAAGCAAAGGGAGACCGCAATGGCCACTTCTGGCTTGTTGACCGTCATTAGCCAGTCGTACTCATTCCATCCTATCATCATAGTCGCTAAGTGACTGCCTGCGCGGGCGCTAATTGTGACCGCCTACGAAAAGCGGGACTTAAGTGTTCCTCTACTAGATCGGCGAACCACATATATCCAGCATATTCTCGATCTCAAGTGACAAGGTGACGAGCCCGCGGTGCAATGGTCCGGCGTTCGAATTTCGGGGGTTCCGGACCATGAGATTGGGTATGACTGGTTGATGATGGCTAACCAGCCAAAAATGGCCAGTCCGATTTCTATTTGCTTTGTCTGCTCCATTTAATATATCAACAGGGTGTCCCAAAAATGTATGCGCATTTCAATAATTTAAAATTGGTATTTATCGTAAGTTTATTATTCCAAAAATGTAAAAATATTTACAAAAATCAATTTAATGTTCTTTTCACTGAGTTTGCTCAAGCTCACGTCCAATTTGAGCAACCGGAACAAGCGGAACAACCGAGATTGTGGAGAGCAACGCCAGACATCGAGAATCTTTCTGAAGCAGTCGCTCGTCTGTTACAACCACTGGGTATCGGCGTAGCCCACAGACCTGAGGCAACAATAAGACGACTGGTCATGAGACCAAAAGCCCCTGTTTCCCGGGGAGAAACAGCAAACGTTATCTATCGCATCCAATGTATTTTCCGTGAGGCCAACTACATTGGGGATACGGGAAAGCGACTGTAGACGCGTATGAGCGAGCACGCAAGGGCAGTCGACAGGATGGATCGACTCTCGTTGGTGGCGGAAAATTGTGCGGCTTTTGAACACACCTTCACTTTTGATGACGCGGAAATCCTAGGCCGAGGTAGTAACCGGACAGCCAGAGAAACACTTGAAGGATGGCCGACGTGCCAAATTCCATCAACCGCTGTACGATTCTCCAAGCGGCTTATCAGGCGTTACGCGTGCGGCTCAATCAACAAAATCGCCGGCAGGAAGTCAGACGGGTCGCAACGACTAGCAACCCCACACCGGGCCAGAATACAGGCGTCCGGGAACCTACCTTAGCCACTAATGCAGCCGTCAGCGACGCCGCGGGCAACGTGAACCAACAAGACCTCCTGTCGGGCTTGAACGCAGTTGCGCATGACAACGGTCTCTGCATAAACACTGATGGCGGAGTTCGATATTCCACCGACGGGACGAACACGGGGAAAGTGCCAACGGGGTAAGCCAGCAGGACATGTGGCACCGACGCGATCGATGCAGACGCAAGCAATGACCGCTGGCAGGCGAACACTGCCCTCCCCTTCCGACTAGGTGACGGCGAGAAACCCTGGGCAGCAGGACGTTGACGGAGCTCCAGCCCCGCACCCGCAGGGGTTCTAGCGCCAATAGACGAAGAGCGAGCGAGAAGCCAGTTGTAACACCTATAAAAGACTTTGAGGTGTGTATAAACACCAACCTCCGACAATGCAAGCCTGTACGATTTCGAAACGTCAGGATATTATACCTACTATTCCCGAGAAACTACTATTCCGGAGAAACGCATTTTCGCTTCCATCAGCAATATATATATATATATATTCACTCAGGAATGTGCGAACACCGATCGAATAGGCTTCCGAACTAAACAAAGTTCATGTGGTGGTCAGAGGTCCCCAACGGGTGACCGCCTGCCAGGCCGATTCCGGCCAAGTCATAATAGCAGTAAGTGGGGTATGACAGCATCTGGGGG
>JAYGXS010000004.1:32445777-32483950 GCA_036362985.1 Ligula intestinalis
TCAGCTGCGCTTTTACATGTTTACTTGCATTCGAAATTATTTTATGCAAAATCTTATAAATTGTTAAAAAGCAGCTGTGGTACTTCTTCGGTTGTTAGAAGTTTTTTTTTGTGTAAAACACCTCCTTAATGTTACTAGGAGAGAATATTTACCGTGACTGGTAAAGTGCGCATTTATCTGCGGCTGCCACATCCAGGGAAAATCTTATAAGTTCCGCAAAAGTATAAGTGGGTACTGTGGCAATTCTTCGTTTGTCGGCAGCTACTGGTATGACAGTTAATGTGAGGAAGCCTTTACCGTGTTCTCGGCGGTTGCCGAAACTAGGCTGTTACAGTTTACCTGTTGCCGCTGCACAACGGGAACAGGTTGCAATGATGGTGGTGGTGGTCATTCCGCAATGTTCATGCACACAAACATTACTCCACCACTGTAGTAAACTTTAAAATAAAACGCAGCGCATCAGAAAGGCGGCCTTTACTGAATGATTTGCCAAGGGTGAACGCACGTGCAACGGACCGGACACTGTAAACTAACAACCGTCAAGGCATAGCTCGAGCGTCCTAATCCCGCGTAGTTGGGTGCAAGAGGGCTACGAATAGATGCGAAAGTTCGCTATCCAGGGGTACATGTGAGCAAATGAAGGAAGCCACACGAGCAGTGGCTCAGTTTCTATATTATTCTGAGGTTTTGAACCCGTACAGAAGTAAATCTTCAGGGAAAGTAGCAGCAGAAAAAAGGCGACCATTATAGAGGGTGCGAGCCAATCAATTATCAATGCCGCAAGCTTCTAAGTTATTCGTTCTTTAATGGTGTATGTTGACCGGTGTAAATTCTTCGGCGAGGTGATTTACACATTTAAAATTTCAGGCCAATAGATTGTTGGTTCCGTCCTTTAACAGCAGGAGGATTAATCTACTCGAAGATGGCGTTAATGACACTGGTCATTTCGACCACCGCCTCTGATAATGTCCAGCGTATGCTTCACAGCTGGATGGTGCAGGGAGCTCACTTACGCGTGAATTAGTTTTTAGTGGTAGTGGACTTTCGTCACATCTATCACACTTGCCCTTCCCTCACCCGCCTGCGCCCGGTTTCCGGACAGAGTCAAGAAGACTGGCGGGGGGAGGGGTGCAGAGTCTGTTGCGGGGAGTCGCAGCCCCCCAACGGTGGAGGTGCCACGTGTGTTTGGCACCCGAGCCTGCATTTACGCGCGACGCCCCCGCGTTGGCTCATGACAATTATTCACCTCCAAACGGAAGCTGGCATTTACCTTTTACGCTCTGTCTCTTTGCCACGGAATTGTTTCCAGTCCTTTCATCTCCAGGGCAAATGAAGTTGCAAGTATCGCAAGGTGTTGCTGAAATCTACGAAACCGGCCATCAGTTTACTAACATAGCCGTCAAGCTAATCGCCCATGCCGAAAACAAGACGAGCCGAGCATTGATCGGAGCTTGGTCCACGGAGGAGAAGTAAATCCCAGCTTCCAATCGAGCCTCGCAGTTGTCGCACTCGTCCAAAACTAAGTAACAATTAACTCGTAGGATAAGTCATTCATGCTGCGTGCAGTTTAGGTGAGCTCGCTTCGATTGCCACAACACCTTTTAAAGTATGAAACATATGGGCATTAATCTGCGAAATGCCCTATAACCGTTCTGTTAAAAAATTACACAGGAAAGGGACTCTTGTTTGGTCATAAGTTTTTTTGGCGTGGTCCAACTTCTCAATTAGTCGGATATTGCGTCCGGGTAAGTCAATTAAGATGACTTGAATCGACGGCTGAATTCCGGACACTAACTACCTATGCAGGTACCTTATAGCTTTATGTTAAGTGCGACGTTTAGATAAGTGTAAACTGTAGGAGCCAACCGCTTGACCAATTGCCTCTGTACAGTGAAAAAGGGCAGGCTATTCGCTAATATTCTTACTGTCCCAACCGTCGCCTTAAATAAACAGAAGTGTTATGAGCGACCTATCCTATAACATATTCCATGTTAATTTAGCGATTATCTTAATATCTGGGGGGTTCGGTCTTATTGATCGTCTTCTGATAAGGCAGGGAGTTGAAATTCTGCCATTTCAGCTGCCCCAGCGTCGAAGGCCAGTCATCCAATACCCTCAAAACCGCCAACAGCAATCGGGACTCAGCCCTAACCTGTCCTCAGTGCAATCACACATCCAGCTCACGCGTCAGCTCACTTGGTCCCTAGAAAATATATCGCACGATAACTGGTGACCTAGCACCTGACGCCCCGACAAATAGACGCCGCGTCCTTCTTTACTGTTTTTCTTGCCTATTAGTTCCAATGCACGTCCAGGACTATGGACCGGTTGTTAGCAGATTTGAATGATGCATTTGATCTATTCACCATCGCGACCACCAGTAATACCCTCGCCACCAAAACCGACTACTAAGGCCCCAACCTATCCATACACATTCAAAACCGTATGGGCCTTGTAGATAACACACACCTTTACGAAGACCTGCCGTAAAATGCCACCGGTTATATCACATTAGCAGGCCTCTCCTCACTAGCACCTACATTACGCATGGTCATGTTCAAAGTCACACAACACACGTTTATGACCAGCATGTCACACGCGAGCGAAAATTGTGAACTTATCTGCTTCTGCATTTGACTCTCCTGCCGTGGGGGGTGAGTCTGAGACTACCACGATGCGTTTTTGCGCCTTGGCCTGGAAGGTGATCAACTGATCATTGCAATCGGATCCCGCAGTCAGTCAAGGGTTAAAACCCCACCAAATTTCGCGAGTTTTTTTCACAAGTGAGTTAACTTTAAAGGTGTGTTTGTTTGGAATAGATGTTTGGGTGGTTGAGGGTTGGACTGCAATGTCTCTTTCTTAACTTGACCTCTGACAGTCCCGCTCATGTGAGCCGCTCAATCCTTGTTGTGTGAAATAATGGTGCATGTATTTGGGGAGGGGTCGGGTCGGGTCTGTCGTGTACGTGATACGCGCAGAAGAAACCAACAGATGTGTCAGCAGTTGAGTCCGTTCTTCACACTAGTCAAGTGACTAGATCTGAGAGTGTCTGAAGCCTAGAAGTGTGAAAAGAATGTGAGGTCGATGGTTCAGTACATTTTACCTCATGACGAAATTTCTGGCCTGCTCTAAGCTCTCAGTGGCTGGGAAGACTGTCAACGAAAGGGATAACTGAGACTGCGCAAACGCTCTTGCGTGAGTTAGTGGGGACTGGCTGACTGGCGGACGGAGAGTCAGGCTGCAATGGTTTCTTCTTAATGTGACCCTTACGGCAGTCCCTCTCAGTCGAAATGAACGTTATCTGTCTTCGAGCGACAGGTTTAGCGACAGTTTCGGCTGCGTCAGTCATCTGCTTTCTCCCCCGTCTCTGGTCTTCTCGATTCTGTTTTGACACGGCAAGAGTGAGGTAGATGCCGCGTAAGTATACTCTCAATATAAGCCTGCGCAAGTAATCGTCACTGTACCGCCTGCTATAGAGCACACGGTGGATCTGTTTGGAACCAACGGTCGAACTGTTACCTAGTTAGTTAAGGTGAATTGTGGGAGTAGTGGTTCGCTAACAAGCCTGCCATATACTCTGCCCTTAGCCTCTCATGGATGGAACGCCAGCTTGCTTCACACTCACGTATCCACCCTGGGCCATCTTGTAGTGGTGCAGACAAAGGCTGGTGAATTTTAAACCGGAATTCTCCGCTTTCGGTTGTAAACGAGCTGACTGCCCCTTGACAGAAATTGCGCCCATTCATTTTCGTCTTTTTATTTGGGCATGGTAGTTTTGTGAACAAAGAGAAAGGCAGATTTATCTCACGACTGCTTCACTGCATACAAGTTAATGAGCATCTTAAGATGGGTTTTAAAGTTAAGTTACCAATTGTACAGTTATCAATATCGATGTTTGTCAAGGTAATGCACGTTGAAGGGCACTCATCTTCTTCGAGAACGTCCGGAAAAGCAAAAGGAAGATAATATCTCACACAATTGCCGCATAAATGCGAGTGTGCGTACTTGCTTGAAAATAGTGAATTACCAAGCACCACTTGGACTGTTTCTGTTTTTACTAGTGTGAACACAAGACATGTTCTCTATTTCCGTGTATTGTGTCTATTTAACCTTAGAGGGTAATCTCGAACGTGATTCATTCCAAATATAAATTACCCTGACTGTTCTCCAAACACAAACGACGGCATTCAACACGCGCTCCACAAAGTGCACACACCACCGATAATTTCTACGTGAATTAGTTGATAGTGAGGCAGACTTGCAGACTTCCGCTGATCGAAGTGACGTCTTCTTCTTTACCTATTGACACACCTAGGATGCGAATTCTCCTTAAACGTTCGAAATGATGATGATTGAATGAAGTGATTGCTAACATACAGAGAAAAAAATTTGGCTTTTGCACAGGGTATTTTTCCAATGCAATGATACGTTACTGTTGAAGCAGGCAGTCCAGCAGTGAAAGCAACTGTTATTTTCGCGCAAGGGAAGCTTTCGTAAAAACTGGGCGTATAACTCATGTAACTGTCCCTAGTCAGATGACCAAACCGAATACTCATTTCCGGCACCCGCAAGGAGACCCAGAGCGAGTGTTTACGTGAACCCTTAATTTCTCACCCGCTTGTATTCAAAAAGAAAGAAGTCGTCTTAAAAATTCACATTCGGTTGGGACTGATAAAATTCCAAACTCACTCATCAAAAAATTAAGAGATTTCCCACCCTACCTGAGTAAGTTATTTTCAGTGTTTCTTGAGAATGGCTTTTTCCCGGACTACTGGAAAACTTCTATTATAATTCCCGTATTTAAATCTGGTTCCCGATCAGGTATTCACAATTAGCGTGGTGTTCATAAAACGCCCTCTCTGGTTAATATCTTTGAAAAACTAATTGCCAAAAAACTTAAAGATTTCTGCATAAACAATAACATTCTCAGCTCCTCACAGCATGGCTTTTTACCGGACCGATCTTGTGAAACATGTCACATGTTTTTTCTTAGTCTACTTACTTCTCTTCGTAATGATCATCTATCTGTGGTAGTTATCTATTTTGACCTTAGTAAGGCATTTGATAAAGTTCCTCACAGGAGGCTCCTAGGCAAACTAGAGGCTATAGGATTTCGTACTCGTCTTACTGACTTCATCAGATCTTATCTTTCAAATCGATAACAAAAGGTTTTAGTGGGATCCTCATACTCTACTCCTACCGCAATTTTGAGTGGTGTCCTTCAAGGTACCGTGCTAGGTCCTCTGCTCTTCTTGCTTTGCATAAATGATATCTCATTGAGTGTTAAACACTCCCAATCTTATATTGGTGCGTAAAAATCCAACCCCACCTCCAAGCTGGTGCCCGCCGGAAACTTGCTTTTGCTTGGCTAACGGGGCTCTGGTAGGGGAGCAAGACCGGGGACCTAGCGCCAATCCCCTTTTCTCCACGAAACACGGAATTGACTTTCTTGACTTTCTACACTTTCATGAATCACAACTATACGCAACATACGATCTCTGCTACGGCGTCCTTGGGAACCGACGCGCCCCATCCTCTTGGCATCGCGGGACGGGTGTTAAATCTGCGAGCTGATGCCGGATTGCGAATTGCAGGCTGGAATGTTCAAACTTTGAGGGATGATGGCGCCCAACTGTTAACAGCCAAATCCCTTTCTGAATACCGTGTTGGTGTGGCGTGTCTCTCTGAGGTCCGCCTACCTGGCACTGGCCACAAACTGCTGCAAGTACCAAGAACTGACTCTGCGTACCATCTCTACCACAGTGGTGTGTCCGACAACTCTGGACTGTATGGTGTCGCTATAGCCTTGGCCGATGAATTTCACTCGAGTCTGCTAGAGTGGGAGGCTGTCTCACCGCGGATCGCTTGGGTCCGTTTGAAAAGTGCCCCAGTCAACGTTTCCATCATCTCGGTATATGCGCCTACTCTGGCTGCTGATGACAGCATAAAAGATGACTTCTACGGTGACCTCCAGCGAACAGTTGACCGCATCGCAAGAAGCGATCTACTCGTAATTGCCGGTGACTGGAACGCCCGACCAGGTGTGTGTGACGCTGGAACCCGTCATGTGCTAGGCAAATTTGCTGTCGGAGCGCAGTGTGCCAACGGTGAGCGCCTTGTCAACTTCGCATCGTCTAACCGCCTCGTTGTGTCAAGCACCTGTTTTGATCATCCGCGCCACCACCTTGTCACTTGGTACTCAAATGACGGGCATACCCAGGCCCAAATAGATCACATCCTTGTCCGAGCACGCTGGGCCAGCTCGGTCTTGGATTGTCGAGCCTACCGCAGTGCTGATACAGGAAACGCTCATGCATCGGACCATGTCCTACAGCGGGCAACCCTTCGCTTGCGTTTGAGAGCTATTCACAGACCCTCCCGACCACAGCGGATCGATGTTGCAAAGCTGAAGTCCTCTGCTGGCGACGCCTTCCACTTAGCAATCCAGAACCGTTTCGACGGCCTGTACCCTGACGCCCGAGCGGACCCAGAGCCCGCGTGGCAGTCCCTGAAGGCCGCGATGTCAGAGCTGGCATACACCCATCTGGGCAAAACCCGACGGCGACATCGCGACTGGATCACTAGACCCACGCTTGAGTTAGCTGAGGAGGCCGGCCGAGCCAGACTCACTGGCTCCCCCACTTACAGAGAGCTGCAGCGCCAAACGACAAGGGCCATCCGAGCCGATAGGAACGCCTACTGGAGCGACTTTGCCACGGAAACGGAGCGAGCAGCTACCAGAGGTGACACTCACAAGCTCTACCGACTCTTAAAGCAGGCCAGCAGAGGTTCGGGGAACACCACCGAGACTTTACTGGATCGCAACGGTGCTGTAATCACTAAGATCGATGACCGGTTAGAGAGATGGTGCGAGCATTTCTGTGACCACCTTAACCATGATCCCCCTGTGATGTCTGACCTGTCGCCCAATGCGGACGATCCCCACCATCTGTATGAATGCAACACAGAGCCACCCAGTGTAGAGGAAGTTGTCTCCATTCTCTTGAGGCTACGCAACAACAAGGCACCTGGTGAGGATGACCTCCCGCCGGAGCTCTTTAAATGTGCACCCGAGGTTATTGGGCCCTGGCTACAACAAATATTTGCCAAGATATGGGACAGCGAAGTTGTGCCCTCTGACTGGAGAAAAGCAGTGATCCTCCCCTTGTTTAAAAAAGGCGACAGACGAGCGTGCAGAAATTACAGAGGCATTAGCCTTATCGATGTAGCGGCGAAAACATTCACGTCTCTTCTTCTCAAACGTTTCCAAACTGCGAGAGACCAGCGCACCCGCCCAAACCAGAGTGGATTTCGACCAGGTCGTGGCTGCACCGACCAGATCTTCAATCTCCGCCGTGTACTGGAACTGAGATGGGGTCACCAACAACCCACTGTTCTATGCTTCATCGACTTTGCTGCCGCATTTGACTCTGTTGATCGCAGTTCGCTGTGGAACATAATGAGGACGGACGGCCTACCACCTAAGCTTCTCAATCTCATGCAGGCATACTATCGTGGCACTTCCACACGGGTGAGGACGCAGAACGGTGACACGGAAGCCTTTAGCGTCAGGACGGGCGTCCGCCAAGGTTGTGCCCTTTCACCAACCCTGTTCAACTATGCGGTGGACTGGATCATGACCAAAGCACTGGATGACTTCCCGGGAGTGCAGTTTGATCGCTCAAAATGGGTGACTGACTTGGCGTATGCTGATGACGTCGTCCTCTTTGGCGACAACTGTAATGCAGTTCATCAGGCGTTGGACAAGATTAATGAGCGTGCCCGATCCATCGGATTACGCCTAAACGCGACTAAGACCCAAGTCATGCTCTCCTGTGTGCCCCCTACATCTGTCACTCCTATTGTTCTCGACGGCGCTCCTCTCGAAAAGGTCGACTCGCTTAGATA
Organism: Ligula intestinalis; assembly: GCA_036362985.1. NCBI lineage: Eukaryota > Metazoa > Platyhelminthes > Cestoda > Diphyllobothriidea > Diphyllobothriidae > Ligula > Ligula intestinalis. The sequence goes on from JAYGXS010000004.1 coordinate 32,453,686, forward strand.
CTTAGGCTCTTTGGTCACGGAAACGGGTCAAGGTGTCGACGAGGTTGTATCACGCGTCAACCGTGCCCGATCTGCCTTCTACCGACTGTGCGCTCCTCTATGGAATAGAAGGGAAATATCACTACGCACAAAGTCCCGTGTTTACCAAGCAGTGGTTCGATCTATCCTGCTCTATGGCGGAGAGACATGGCCTATGCGTGTTGAGGACATGAGGCGCCTTGAGGTGTTTGACAATGACTGCCTACACCGCATCCTTCGTCACCGACGCGTCGACCGAATTCGCTGCTCCGATCTCCGCCGACGCTGTCACCTGGACGCTCTCCCTCCACTCCTGCTTCAGAGACGACTTCGGTGGTTCGGGCATGCGTCCCGGCGTGATGATGGTGTGCTGATTCGTGACCTGCTTGTGGCGACGCCTCCCCCCACCTGGCGCAAACGTCGCGGCGGGCAGCTGAAAACTTGGACAGCAACGGTCAAGCAGGATCTGTCGTCAGTTTCCGGCCCATGCGTCTACGGCCTACGCCAGTGGAACCGTGAATGGATGGTGCTCTCGTGTGAACAGGCGCAAGATCGACGCGCCTGGACAGCTGTGATTCATGATGCAGTCAACGTCAAAACTGATGCCGGCTCAACCCGCCCGAGGTGAATGCCGTTACAAACGCAAAAAAAAACGCCAAACTTATATTTATGCAGATGATCTTAAGTGTGTTGACTCCTTCTCTAACTCTACAGCCGCGAGATGCTTAGAACAAATTCATTCTGATCTGCACGCTCTTTCGGCGTGGAGCTCAACATGGCAGATGGAGTTCTCACCTTCTAAGTCCCGATACATGTGGTTTGGGCCTGAAAGGCTGCCACAACCTATTATTTTTCAAGGTTACCCAATGGCTGAATGTTCCAGTATCAAGGACCTAGGATTAAGCTACACCAATAAATTAGACCTTTCTCCTCACGCCGATAGAATTACAGCCAAAGCCGTACAGATTTGCGGCTTTATCTCTTATAATTTCTATCTTACTGAAACTAAATTTAGATTTTATCGTATGTATGTGCTCCCCATCTTAGAATACTGTTGCCCCTTTTTCGGTATCATGAATGAAGGTAGCCGTTCAAAAATTGAACAAATTAAAAAAAAAAGTTCACACGAAAACTGCTGTATCCGACAGCTTCTAATACTTGTTACTCAAATCGATGTCAATTAACGAAACTTAGGTTCCTTTGGGTCAGGAGATTGGAAGCAGGCTTTTGTCTCCTTTTTCAGCTTAATAATAGCACAAATTTACCTAGGACTTCTGTTATTACCCCCGTCAGCCGTCCCTACAACCTAAGAAACTCGGCACTTGTTATGCCCCCTCCTGCATCTTCCTCATGTAAATGCTCTTTGTTTTTTGCTTCCAGATATAGCTTTTTTTGGAATAACTTGCCAATCGAAATTAGGTCGTTAACTAGACTGTCTGCTTTCAATCGGAGACTGCACATTTATCTTAACACTGATTCTATTAACCTTCTATTCTCCTCATCTTTTCCGAGCAGCTTTCTCAATGACTCCGAGAAAGGACCATTGGGAATTAAGAAGATCTGCTTGAAACTATTCTCTCTGCCTCGTGCCCCCGAGGACCTAGATGTTTCCATTAACCACCGCTGAATCAAACAAAGCCACGCGGAAGTACTCAGTCTAAATTGCTGCAGTTTCGTTTAATACTCACCTTCATCAGACCACCCACACCTATTTCTGCTCTTCTACTATGTTCCTACTTCTGTCTTCCTAAGCAGTTTTTTTCTCTTGCACACTTTTTGAACATGGAGGCCCGTTGAACACTGTCTCCATTTTTACTCTAAGTTTTTTTTTTTAACTGCCATAAGTTTTCGTTTTTAGTTCAAAATTACCTGCCAAACATTGCTAAATGTTGCCCCAAAAGGACAATTTCTGCTGACATTATCAGGACTTTCTACGTCTACTTGCACATATTGTCAAATTATTTTTGAATTTTTATTTTTTCGAAATTAATTTTGTATAGATAGTGCCGTACCGGCGCTGAAAAATATAAATTCCAAATTGAATTAAAGAACCTGCAAGCGCGTTTAACAGTTGAATCCTTTCCCAGATGATTGTCTCTTGCATCCCCTCTAAAACGTTTTACTTGTTTCTACATTTTTCTGCGAAACAGCATCATAACCATCCTAATTGAAATCAATCTTTAAATGGTTTTCAAGTTTGATTCTTCTATGTTCCGTTCGCAGGTCTGCTAAAATACCTGCCTATCGAGTTATCGAATTCTGTATTTTCCACCTACCTTTTACCAGAGCTGCTGCAAATACTCAGTTAAATTTTCCTAGGTTAGAAGATGCGGCGCACTTTTTTAACTCAGTCTAATGGCCGCCAATTCGAATGTCCTTTGTTTGCGATTCTCCCAGGCTAATCCATCTGGGAACTTCTTGTTCACGTCAAATTTAAAAATGAAAATTTGGCATCCAGAGAGCGTATTACTGTCTGTCTTTTAACTAAGGCGAAAAACACGTTAAAATTTTGACTGTCTTCCTAAAACTCTCTTCTTTGCTTTAACAAAAATGAACTAACGAAATCTAATTAAAGTAATTCTGGTTCAACAAATGGTTTGCATCAAGCAGGAGTAAACAAGCTTCGTGGGAGGTACGTTGTTTGTTTAATCTCGTGTGCTTTCGATTTAGAGGACATCCTGTGCCATACGTGGGACAATGCGTGCACATACAAACGACAGGTGGACCCATAACACACGAACGTGTGCACGAATGCCCCCCCTCCCCTGCTGCACAGCCCATGCGGACAGGTATAAAAATGCAAATCTACTCCGACTTCTGCAGCGGTCACTATTCACTAACCCAGACGCCATGTCAGGTATGGCCATAGCTTGCACAGCATGTGCCCTTACTTTTATTTAGACGATAAACCTGCTGAAGCCCATTTAGCAGCCACGCCAGCTGAGGCAACGCCCGAGCCGCATGAAGGCGACACCAAGGAGGCCTTGGATACGAAGCCCTTAGCAAAGGCTCTGGACGAAGTTGAATGTCAACAGGGAAAAGAGGATCTTCCAGAAGAGAACATGGCGGCAAAAGTAGCTGAGGATGCGTCCCCCAAAGAAGATGAGAACCCCTCGGGAGGCAAAAAGGAGGATTCTGGTGCAGATGTGAATAGTGAGACGGTGGAAAAAGAACAGGGGAAGGAGGAAGAAAAGAAAGAAGAGCTGGAAGATAAAAGCGAAGCAAATCCCGAAGAAGCCTGAAGATGTTATGGGAGACTGCCGTAAATAAATTATTAGAAATAGATGCAGCTTAGAAATGCATACTATGACTATATATCTATATAAAGACATATATTTCGCATTATTTAGCAGAAGTCTGCTGCCTTACACTTCTTTATTTTAAAAAATGTTTGCAAGGAAAAGAACACTGGGGTATTTTCCGTAGACGCGAACCAGTTCCTACAATTCTGTAACTCGTCTGCAAAGGATAAAATAATGCAACAACGAGGATATGTTAAGTTGGTTTGGCAGATTTGCTTGGTTTGAGTTGACCCAAGTGTGAAAAAGTATGAAAAAAGGAGGATGTGATCCATATAATTTGTCCAGATTTTCATCGCCAGCATTAAATCCACTAGGTCTCAGACCTTTACGCTTAAAATGCAAAAACGTTGTCTACAGAGAATATCCACAATGCTTTCTGCCTGACATAAATTTAAAAGGAAACGATTTTTGGAAGTGCATGCATTAGACTATATGAACAACGTACTCAGCAAAAATGCACTGTGGCCTAATTATCAGATCCAAGACGCAGATCATTCAAAAAGTAGGATTATTACAATGCCATCAAACAAGAAGTCCGGTTGAGGACTGGGTTCGAGGATACGGACACAAGATCGGCGGTGGATTTGTCCTTATGTTAAGCTTAGAGCAAGAAAAACTAGGCTTAAGGTGAATCTTATGTATCATATGGATATTTTTCGTGTCCGAGTTAGCATTAGGGCTACGAAAGTCGGGATCCAGGTTAGTATTAGGAGTAAAATGACAACGGGGTAAAAGGAAACCCCGAAGAGTTATTGCGAAGCCGCCTATTCTATGAGTGGGTTCATATTCTTGTGTCTGATATGTTTGGCTGTGTAATTGACAGTTTTTGGCTCATGCAAACTCGTGATAGTTAACACTTATGTGGCAACCCAGTGGAAACCGACATGATCATGGAAACGGACGGGGTGAGTGAGTTCCGCTAGTAATCACTATGTGTTCATCAAAAGACATAAATATTCCTGACCTTAACCAACAAGCGAATGATTCCGTGGCTTTGTAGTTAGAGCGTTAGGTCCTGGGCTCGAGCCTCGGGTGGTGCACCACTTGGGGTTGGGTATGACTGGGTGATGAGGGCCAATAAGCCAGAAATGACCATTCCTCTCCCCCTTATCTTTGCCGACAATACTGTCATCCTGCACCGCTGGCAACTGTGTATCTGCTGGTGGGGATCGAGAGTGAACTCAGAAGCAGGAAGGGGACGAGTGGGTCCTGTGACCGATCGGCCAAAGTCTATCAACGAATGGAAACTATAATTGTATTGGGCGACGATTGCATGTATGACCCGACTCAGGAAACAGAGACATAAAGTAAAATGGTATATTGGTGTCATAAGCTTTTGTGGATAAGACGCAAAAACGCGAGCGCTTAATTCAAAATACTGAAACAAAGAGTTGCAAATGTGTGGAAACAGGAAAATCCGGTCATTTTTAGAGCTTCTATTTGAACTGATTCTAGGCCGCCTTGATTAATAACAAGGGCCAAATATGAAATCACACCATAAAAACCAGATGTTATTATGAATGCGTTTAAAGATAAAACTGTAGTTATGAGAAGCCTCGCATTTAGCACTAAATTCATGTCTTATGTTTAAAAATGAGCACCTAGCGCTAACCCTTAGCCACAGCATTAACACTAACTTTATCTTCTAACTTTGTACTTAACCCTTAACCCCTACCCGAATACTAATTGTTAACACTTAAAGTGAACGCGAATCCTAATGATAAACTCAAAGTAGACTCATTCAATCAAAAAAATTCCAACCAATTCTCATGGCAGGAATTCCACTCTACCCTTGTAACGTTGTTTAACACCAAAAGTCCCCGAAATTAAAAAGGCAGAACCCCATCTACGAAGGCGATTTATGTCACATTGGGCTGCGTTTCAGCTAAAAATGGTTATCATCCGTTGCTTCCTGAGCCATTTTATGGATAACAAAATCAAGTCAGGATATTTCGTCAGTATGTGATCGGGTAGAGCTGATTGATATTGCTTTAAAAATGATCATCTAAGGTCGGTAAACTTTGGTCCTATGTTGCTCGAAAGGAACATTTAAATTCCTTTCTCGCTCATCAGTAAATTTCCCAGTATTCCCTGTGCGCTTCCTGGTGTTTATTCCAGCTTTTAATTTCAGCTTTTAATTTCTTCAGAAATTAGTCTCACATTCGAAATTGATCAGTATATTCAAGAATATGTAGGCGCAGACCGAAATTGGATATGAAAGTCTGGGCCAAAGACCATTAAGCACTGTGGAATAACCCCGTACTATTGACGAGTTGCCATCAGGCAGTCATTAGTATACCTTACTTAATCATTTACCAGACTGGCAGCATAGGTAATAGCTAAAAGCCCAGGCACATTTTTCGCCTATATTCTGCAACCTGTGTATTCTTACTGAATTTTGGTCTGCACCTGTAAGGCTGTGATGATGTGGCAGCGTGCATTCTGCCACGCTGAACCTCTAGCCTCTCGCGACTACTTGCACGTGCGCAACAGTGGCGGCCGATTCAGGCTGTTCTAATCGACCAATCATCTGTAAGGTAGACATGCATAAGTGCGTTAGAAACGCGCTGAGGACTTCCCACGATCACACAGTTTGGACGCCAACCTCGCATCTCCGGACATGCACTCATCCATTAGTTCTGAATAGAATACACTGTTATTCCCATCTAGCGTCCCACTACTTCTCTTCCCATATGGAACCGTGCCTGAAAGTTGTAATGTCTAACATTTTCACTTATAGCTTAAATTGCTGTGCTATACCATAGAATATACTGACCTTCCTGGAATTGGAACTTAATTGACGAGAAAATTAAAAAAGTGAAATTTCAAAACTCAAGTATTTGCTAGAGGGCCCATAGGGACTGCTGAGGACCTATTTATGAGCTGAATTTCTCGTAGCTGTGCAATTCAGCGGCGGAATGTTGGAAAATAAACACGTGTGGACTTTTAGCTTTAACCTGTACTGCCAGTGTGGGAATTACTTACGTAAGTCGTGCCACTGGCATTTTCTGTTCCTGCCTGTTTAATACAAACAACACGTGAAAAAAAATCATGCTTTAAAATGTTCATGCTCAGTGCAGAGAGGCTTTCTTATCTCTTGGCAAAGTAGATAATGCCTATATGGTTACCGTTTCGGTTTCTACTGTTGAAAACGATCAGGCCATCCTATAATTACCTAGTTTTAGAACCCTTATTTGGGCCAAAATCGACTGGAAGACACGGGAGTAACAGATCCACGGAAATATTGCGGGTTTTGTACTAAAGTACAGAAAATAGAACTAGAGGAAACCCAAACATAAATCCAAATCATTCTTTGTCAACGTCAATAGCATCCAAGTTATCACGGCATTCGCTACGAGGTCAGTCTCTTTGCAATTTGAAGACCACTGTCTTTGTCAATTTTGGTACTGTAAGGAAACAAGGGAAACATTAAAAAAATTGCAAGTTTTTTGAAGAAGGGTTTGTCGAGAACTAGTCTACGCAACTGCGTAAATTTATTGTTTGATTGTCAAAGAATACCTTGCATTAAAAACTGGACAACAGGCCCTGCGTGAACATTTTCACAAACAATTATATTGAGAACACAAGATTGACTGTTAATAGTCACCTTTACCAAGGTTGGTCATAACAATTTGGCGACGCAGTCTTTCACGCTACCATGGAGGAATTGTGCGCGGACTTGAAGGTGATGTTGCAACAGCTGCTGAAGCTGATGAAAACCCTCACAGCAAAGATATCCACCCCTCTAAGCGCCAAGCGAGTGCTGCTGGTGGCTCACAATCCGTCGATTTCATCGCCAGCAGCATCACTGAATTCGTGTTTGGCCCGCAGGCCCAGATAGCCTTTGACACCTGGTACAAACGATATAAGGATTTACTCTCTGTTGATCTGGCTGCCCAAGAAGACGCGTGGAAGGTACGACTCCTTCTTCGCAAACTGTGTCCAGCCGAGCACGAACGCTACACGAACTTCATTTTGCCCCATAATCCAAGAGGCATTTCCTTCGCGGACAGACTGAAGACGCTGTCGCAGATTTTTGGTGAGCAGGCTTCACTGTTCAACACCCGATTCCAGTGTCTCCAGCTGTGCAAACGGGAATCTGACGATTCCATCACGTTTGCCGGCATTGTGAATCGTGAGTGTGGGCGTTTCAAACTCGGCTCTCTAAACAAATACCAGTTTAAATTCCTTATCTTCATCTGCGGCCTACAGGCCCCCAAGGATGTAGACATCCGGACACGTCTTCTGTCCCACATGCAACGAAGCAGCTCAGTTACCCTCCAAGAACTGGCTGCCGAGTGTCAAGCACTTAAAAATCTCAAGCACGATTAGGCCATGGTCCAAGGCGCTTCGACTGCAGGCTCCGTGAACGCGGTTGCAACAGCTAAGCCACCCCTGGCAAGGCGATCCGTGCCATTTCAAAGCCAGCTCCCAAGGCGAAATCCCCGCCCTCTCTTTGTCGGCACTGTGGCGCGTGGCATTTCCATCGGCACTGCACATTTCGGCAACATGGCTGCCAGAAATGTAACCAGGTGGGGCATCGTGATGGGTTTTGCCAATCCTCCACTCCTGTAGGCAAGACCGCCCCTGCCAATTCCAATCAAAAACGCCGCTTTCACTCAAAAAGCAAGTCAAAGACTCAACCTCTTGAAACTTCTCTCAGTCTGTCGGCCACCTTCCAGGTTAACGCAGCTGATCGCCGGAAGTACGTTTATCTACTTATTAACGGCCATACGGTTCGTCTGCAACTGGACACCGCTTCCGATATCACAATCATCTCTGAGACTCTCTGGCAGTCATTTGGCACCCCCGCTATGCAACAGACTTCTCAGTCAGCCACAAGTGCGTGCGCTGGCCTTGTCCAGTTAATGGGGCAACTGCAATGCTGTGTCTCCCTACGCAAAACTAACAGCACTGCTACCTGCTATATTACCAAGTCTAATCTCAATCTTCTTGGTCTAGACTAGATCGATCAACTTGGCTTGGTTGATTTGCCGCTCCGGCTTGTTTGCGGTCAAGTTCAGATTCCTGCTGTTCCTGCACATTCTGCCAAGGAATTCTCCAACGGTTTACTTCAGTGTTCCAAGACTGTCTCGGTCGTTGCACACACGTGCAAGCCGTGCTTTATCTGTGCCCTGGAAGTCAACTTGTCTTCCGCTCAAAGAGACCGGTTCCATATGCAGCCCTACCTCTTGTCGATACTGAATTGAAGCGCCTGAAGGAACTTGGAGTCCTGACACCTGTGTCCTATTCCACCTGGGCTACCCCATTGTTGTGGTCAAGAAGCCGAATGGTTCGATTCGTATCTGTGCCGACGGTTCCACCGGTCTCAACGCCGCTCTGATGCCGAACTGCTATCCACTGTCGGTCCCCACTGATCTGTTCACCCTGCTGAATGGTGGCACTTGCTTTGCCAAGTTGGATCTGGCTGATGCGTACTTGCAGATCGAAGTCGCTCCAAAGTCGCACGAATTACTGACAATGAACACGCACAGCGGTCTGTTCCAGTACACCAGGTTGCCTTTTGGTGTCAAGACGGCTCCGGCCTTGTTCCAGCAAGTTATGAACGCAATGCTCTCCGGCATTTCTGACACGGCTGGGTACCTAGACGACATCACCGTCATGGGTCGCTCCCCGGCTGAGCTCCAAGACTGAGTGTGCGCCGTACTTGAACGCGTGCAGGAATATGGCTTCCGATTAAGGGCTGACAAGTGTCAATTCTTCCTTGAGTCCATAAAGTACCTGGGATTTATCTTCGACGCCTCTGGTCGCCATCCAGATCCCGAAAACATTCGTGCCATTCAATGGATGCCTGCACCCAAGGATTTGTCACATTTTCTATCGTTTCTTGGCCTGATCAGCTACTATAGCGCCTTCCTACCATCGCTGCACGACTAACGAGCCCCGCTTAACCGTCTACTGCAGATGGATGCTCCCTGGTGCTGGTCCCCCGACTGTAAATAAGCTTTTGCCGAGCTGAAACCGATGCTGAGTTCAGATCTGCTGCTCACACACTATGATCCGACAGTGTCGATCGTCGTTGCTGCAAACGCCTGCAATCATGGCGTTGGTTGCGTCATATCGCACACTTTCCCCGACGGGTCCGAAAAGGCGATCATGCACGCATCACGCACGTTAACCCCTGCCGAGAAGAATTGTGGCCAAATCGAGAAAGAAGCCTTAGTCATCATCTTTGCCGTCAAGAAGTTCCACAAGCTGCTGTTTGGTCATCATTTTACTCTGTTGACCGACCATAAACCGTTACTGTCCAACTTCCGTTCGAAGTCAGGCATCCCAGTCTATTCAGCCAGCCGACATCAACTATGAGCAACCATTCTCCTCGGTTGCGCTTTTAATATCCGCCACTGTCGCACTAATGACTTTGGCCAGGCTGACCCTCTTTCCCGTCTCATCTGTAATCATCAGGAACCCGAGAAAGATACTGTGATTGCTGCTATTTCGACTGGGTACGGAGTGCGCCGTCAGCTGTCGGACGCCTTTCGAGGCATTCCTGTAACTGCCGCCGACATACTACGCGCTACCGAACTGGATCCCGTGCTTCGACAAGCTATCTCCTATGTGAAAACCAGTTTGCCCACCTCTACTCTCACTGGCGATCTTCGCCAGCTCTTCCTGCGTCGAGCATCGCTGTCAGTGGTGGATTTCTGCCTGATATTTGCAGACCGTGTGGTCATTCCTCCTTCACTTAAACCTGTTTTGCTACGCCAATTTCATGCTGCCCACCCTAGTACCAGTCGAATAAAGTCCATTGCTTGCAGTTTTGCCTACTGGCCGGGTATTGACAGTGACATCAACGATCTCGTGCAGCGCCATTCCCGTTATCTTCGGTTAGAGAGCCGAGTTTGAAATGCCCACACTCACGATTCACAAAGCCGGCAAACGTGACGGAATCGTCAGATTCCCGTTTGCACAGCTGGAGACACTGGAATCGGGTGTTGAACAGTGAAGCCTGCTCACCAAAAATCTGCGACAGCGTCTTCAGTCTGTCCGCGAAGGAAATGCCTCTTGGATTATGGGGCAAAATGAAGTTCGTGTAGCGTTCGTGCTCGGCTGGACACAGTTTGCGAAGAAGGAGTCGTACCTTCCATGCGTCTTCTTGGGCAGCCAGATCAACAGAGAGTAAATCCTTATATCGTTTGTACCAGGTGTCAAAGGCTATCTGGGCCTGCGGGCCAAACACAAATTCAGTGATGCTGCTGGCGATGGAATCGACGGATTGTGAGCCACCAGCAGCACTCGCTTGGCGCTTAGAGGGGTGGATATCTTTGCTGTGAGGGTTTTCATCAGCTTCAGCAGCTGTTGCAACATCACCTTCAAGTCCGCGCGCAATTCCTCCATGGTAGCGTGAAAGACTGCATCGCCAAATTGTTATGACCCACCTTGGTACTTCTTATCAGCACGAGCCGTAACCACAAGAGGCCATAGTAGAGAGACACTGAGAAGGCAAGTAGTCAGGCAAAGCGTCTACTCAGACAGGAGCACGGTACAGCGCGTCAGTGCAAGCAAGCGCAAAGTCATGTCAGATTCAGCGTGCATGTACTTTAAAGGGGAACGCGAAAGAGACATCAAGCGACATGGGCCAATCATGATCAGGGGAAAATCGATAGTCACGTTTCGCTCTCGTGACAGCTGCGTAAGAGGAGTTTGCGGGCCTGTGAATGGCGCGCTGCTTGCGCAGGCTATCAATTTGTAGGCGTATGCTAACAGAGTAGTCGCGGGAATGGGCAAATTCCCAGCAGGTAAAAACTCCGTCTCTCAATACACCTTTCTAGGTTATAACTTTTGAATGCCTGCGTGTAGCCTACAGATGCGTTCGCTGTAAGTGCAATGCATAATTGAGTTTTCAGAGATTTTAACCCATTAATCGAATTTGTAAAACAAACTACAGAACTAAGACCATATCCAACAATCAGTTGAGTTCAGCTGTCGAATTCACAATGTTTTAACTTTGAAGGACTGCGTAGGATTCAAACACAGAAGAGTGTCAGTATATTTTGGAGTTAAGCATACTATAAAGGTAGGATTCGATTTGCGAATTTTATAATGTGTGTAGTGTAAACTATGGATAAAGGCTAAAAATGGAATCGTTCGAATAAAAGAAATGTTATGCAAAACTCGGGAAAATTTTCAATAGATTACGGGTCACTACAGAGACAAGCAAAAAGGCCGAAAATGGGCAAATGGCAATGGAGAAAAAGATGAAAGGGACTCGAGTGTGTCACTCTCTGACAGTAAGCGTCGAAAGAATTGAAGAAACTTTATTCAAGAAATCAAGCGACACGGCGATTTTGGGACGACCGTGGAGAATAGATAAACTGAAAGAGATGATTAAGATACGCAATGGCAATCAAGGAAAAACTTGACAACATGACACAGCACCCTGGAAAGCCAGGTAGTTCTATGACGAAGTTGGCAAGTGGGTGGTTATTCGTTAAGTTTAAGCAACCGTACGGGCAAATTCAGGTGGGTAAGGTACATGCAAAAAAGAAACTGTGCAATTATCTGTATGTGTGCTAAGCCAGTAGACCATTCTAGAAAGTGCTCAAAAACTTGACAAAAATTAGTTGGTAATCGGCATCGTAATAAATCCCGAATGTATTGTTTCACATTAATGCCAAAGCTCTTCATGAAACACATAACTATACTCATATCATACTGTACTTTTAGTTTTGACAACTACGGTTTGGGTCTTTTCATTTCTTTGATATGGTTTGGTCCACTTCGCGAATCGCTGGCTTCTGTATTGTAACTCACTTTGTTATTCCTTTTGCCACACCTTTATTTGGGCAACTACCTCATAATTTTAAATGTCGTTTTCTGGCCAACACTGTTTCGTACTGAGGTGAATGTTTTCTTGATAATCCTAAGGGAACCTTAGAGTAGTTGAAGCCTCGAATAATTACGTCCTTACCTTCAGCAACTGTCTGTCACGGACAGATAACCTTGAATCCCCATGAGGTAGTTATTAGGCGAAAATTTGTTTCACGGCTGTTAATTCATTAAAAATCCGATTCATTTATTCAGCTGCACATGCTGTCATTACGACCTTCTCTCCTGGACTTTCATAACCTTCAATAAGCCTTAAACATTTTTATAGGTTTTATGCTTTATTGTTTAATCTAAAAACAAATTCTATTTGGCGTCCGCTACACGTAAATGGCTAACCATGATGGCACAGCTCTTAGGCAGACGGCGCAACGGGCACTACAGTACTGCGTGTACTTATTGGCGTAGCCTCAATGCTTCGTCCTGCACGCGTGCTGATCGCCTTGCTGCACTATATGCTGTTGCAGTTTGACGTGAGCTTCAGAAATCCCGTCGCTGACCGATTATAATAGGTTATATCCCAAACTTTACAACACATGTGAGCGCACATGATCACCTAAACGTTTTTATCTGAAAACGAGTCTAATGGGTGTAGTATCTTCGCAATCACAGCCATCCTGCATCGAGTATGCTGTGAAATGCTCCCCTTTTAGGCTCTTTAGATTCTCGTTTAAACCTGGGATACAGCCATTTAATTTTGGATTCACATACTAGAAGGCGGTTTTTCAGATAAATATCGCTGTTTAAAATTTTATAAAGGCTCCTTGCTGTTTACTGTGTTGCCGTTTCTCTGATAGAAGTCTGGTTCACACAGGATTCCAAAATACCCTTATAGCATCAATTCTCGGGGGCTTCACGCCGGGCTAGCCTGTGGCGTTTTGTGATCTGATTAGCTGACAGTGTTCGGACCGCCCAGTCCAGTTACTTTCACCAACTCAACTTCCACCCTTCGTATAGCCCGTTATTTTGTCAGTCTTACTAATGCTAGGAGCAGACGTACACAACACTTCGTCGATTTTCCTGATGTGTGTTTTAAGTCTGGCGTTCTCCCAACCTAATCACTATTGAAACACTGTGGGTCTTAATCAGTTCAGTTGATCGGAGATATCAACATTTTTATGCCGCAATTCTTACCTCTATATTAGTCGTCGTGCTAGAGCCCATCGTTGAGTTTGTCTAGCTTGTTTAATCGATTTCCACTCATGTGTAACCACCCTTTAGCTTCCAGATTATGAACATTTGCTTCAAACACTACCAAGATTATACTCTTTTGCCGTCCAGGTGATTAAGTTCTGCGAACTTGACGAGTGTTTCACCGGTTTCACAGCGGTTTTATATTGCATAATGATCGGGTACTAGCCCCTGTCAGTCACATTTTACTCCTTCATGGAGCGTGCTCTAGTACCTCTCGACGTCTGCCGTCGAGAGCCTTTTTGGCATCTATTTCCAGGGAATTCATCAAAGCAACTATAACGTTGAGCTTATCCCTAAGACGCGTGACCAGTTCCGTGTGCGTACATTGCCGTATGTCCTAATGGCGACAGTCCCATCTTAGAGAAGAAAGCATCCGAATTATTATTCAACAGCTGCGTTATTATGTTTTGCCTTGTGGAAGCTCGGGACGTTCTGTTGCATTCTTCTGCCGAAAGGGTCTGTGTTTTTACCATGAGTGGCATTGGTGACGGCTGAACGTCGTTAGCCTTAACCAACACCGAAAAGTTAAACTGTTAACACCTTCAAAGCAAAGACCTTCAGCGTAAAGCCTTTACAAAAACGGAATTTCAGCCACGTCTCGTTTTATATTGTTTCATTTATTATACAGAGTATGTCATTGTCCTCAAAAGGCAGTGCAATTTGTTATTCTGAGCCATAGGAATGGCTCATCACTTCACAATCGTAAGGCAACAAGAAAACTCCTAGATGTCAGAAGTAAAATCTTAGCTCGTTTTCGGTTTGCAGTGGCTCGCATTTTTCGGTTGCACAGACCCTAGTAGCAAAAGTGGAAGTTTCAGACTCTTATCACCAGACAAGGTTAGCGGGAACGCTATGAACTAGTAACCTTATAGTCTCCAGCTCTCCGCGGTACTGCTGCACTCTGTGAAGACCGGATTTTTTTACTTCTTTGATCGGCGCTCGCCAATCGGTTACCGAACTCATTCGTTCCGTTGTGTCTTGGAGCACATTCTCGAGCCCCACCACCGTTGAACTTTGACTAACGGGTCACGAGTTCAAGCCTCGGGTGGTGCAACTACTATTACTACGACTGCTTATATTATCACTAATATCACCGCTAATATTGCCATTATCAATAATAGTAATGCAGCAATTAGTATTGCAACTACCACCAGTACTTGATTACTTTTACTATTATTACCACTACCACTACTGAAACTGATAGAAGTTTGCTATTACTACCACAATTTTTTTTAAATTGCTGCTGTCGTTGATGAAGACTAACGGCTCACTCTCGAATCCTGCCAACAGCCCCACAGCGTCTAGTTGTGCAGGCAGCTGAAAAGGGTTAAGGCGTTGGCAGATGAGTAGTGCGGCAAAGACAGAAGACTAGAATAGCCAAAATCCAGGTGGTGCACTGCCCGACGCTCGAATTCGCTACCTGTCCAGCACCTTAGCCACAGGCTCGCTGTCTCGACGGTTTTAATTGATAATATTGAGATTCGTTTATGAATACTCACCAATCGCCAACCGAGATCAATCGTGCCGTTTTACCTTAGGGCTCCCTCTCCAGTCCTGCCAGTAGCCTCATAGAGGTAAGTTATGCAGGCAGATGACAATATTTAAAGCGTTTGCCTTCTGATAAACAAGTCGTGGATTTGAACCTCGCGAAGTGCAATATTTGGGGTTAAGTAAAGCTGGCTGCTGACAGCTAATGAGTCAGCAATGACCATTCCAGTCTCCATTGTCTTTGCCGACTATGTTCATACGCCTACTGTTAAGGTTGCGGGACCTAGTTGGATTGAGTATGTATGGTTAATGTTGGCCGTCTTAATGTCCCCTGGATTTTCTCTTTTTCCCTTATACATTTAAATATATTGAAATTCAATATGCCATATACGAAAAGGTACTTAAGTATATATATTTTTAACGCCAGTACCCCAAGTGTTAATCAGACACAGAATGAATGTGTACACAATATTTGGCATTATAGTTCTCTCAAAACGTCTTGAAAAGATATTGTGAATAGTGTTTTGGAGCTCATTTAGTTTTTTTAGGTCTACGTATCGCTGTCCAAATTACGGAGTAACCTGTGAATAAGCCCGGTTTCTAAATTTTGATATCTGTGCTCACACTAGGACCCTGCTTCTGTGTCTTTTAGCTAGTTCATAAATCCTTTTGCTGGTCGGTTAAAGTTTTTCCCCAAGACCCTCACGGTATTTTCTGAAGGTTGCTTCTTGGTTGTAAGCTGCTTCAAGACTCTATCAGTAGTTGAAATCTGTTTCTTTGTTGAGTCAGCAGAAAGTTCTTTCAGCTACTTTCAATTGGTGACAGCATCTTCCCACGGTGGACCGCCTTGCCTATGATCGAGATTGGTTCTCCTTTGTCCGTGGGGAGTATGAGAATTCCTTTGTCAGTTTTTCGCGTCTTTTATACTTTCCTTTCGTCAAGTTGCAGTCGTACAAAATGATTTCAGTCATCTACGACCGGTTAATTCATGTTAGCGATCAATAACAGCGCGTCTTCCGTAAGGTTTGCCCCCCGAAGTACTGGTTTCCAAACCTGTAGTTTATTTGAAGCTGAACACTCGCATTTCCCTACGGTAGAAAGCACATCATCAAGAACAGATTTGCAACGTTCGTTGCACATTTCTGACATAGGAAGCCTTTTTGAGAATTGCTCAACCATTTCCTACCTTTTGGGTTCAGTGGAATGGGGATGATTTCGTGTAGGTAAATTTGAAACGCTCAAACATAAAACCCTTATCTGTTTGTGCTGAACTTTTTTTATTTGCCCTTTTTGATTCTCTGTTCTTATTTCCTTCCTACATTAATTTTGTTGCCATTTTCGCGTTTACAATTTAATCTATTATTGAATTTAATTGTATACTCAATTGACCCAATTGTGAAAAATGCGTGGTCTTGGCGGGATTCGATCCAATTGAGTTACGAAGGCACTTGGGTCGACTTACCCACCCAGCGTACTGCTAAGGTAATCATAAAGCCAGAAGCTTAAGAATCCTTGCCTGGGCAGTCAGCTTCTTGTGTCCGTATTCCATACGTGCAGTAGGCTAGGCGGGTAAGTCAACCAAAGTGTAATTAAATTAATAGCTTTTGGCGTATCTTCGTAGCTCTATTGGTAAAGTGTTGACTGTACTAAGCCCTTCCCTGCCGAGGTGGAATCCAATTCCACCGAGGCCACTAATTTTTTCCCAATTGGGTTAATTGCATTATTCAAATCCGTTAAACTCCCTAATAATGTTATATATAATTGTATTCATATATAATTTCTAAATATAATTATATATCTACTACCTATATTTATTTTTATTGCTTCCCCAGCCTCTATTTTCGAGTTTTCCGCCATGCTCACTTCCCTGTCCCGCTCCTCAGAAGTTTCACTGATTCTCGGACCTCAGATCAGTACCTACAAGCATGCGTAAGGTCGTTTGCATCATCCTTCTGTTGACAAATTAATTTCCCATTTTCAGAACTCTCTCCCAGACTCTTGCCTTTAACAAGCTATTCAGGTAGATTAGCAATTGTTTGGTGTGCAGACATTTCCTCTAATCATCTAGTGAGTCAGATAAGCCAATCAAAGTTGAAGGTGTCACAGCCTGTGCACTCTCCCCTGTATCTGGACGCTACTTGGTTCTTTGCGACGACTGCAAACGAGTCCTGGTCTTCGAATCAGTAGACGGTGTTTGGAGCTATCGTGGTGAATAGTATGTCTGTTTAAACTCTGTCCACCTAACTCCACTTAAAAGCAAAGTGCCGCGAAGGGCAAGTTGTGCCGCAATCACGCCAGATGACTCCTGTATACTCGTTGGGGAGAAAGGAGGATATGTGCACGCGTACAACTTGAGCGAACTGAACACTGCTCAGGCGGCAGCTAGTGATGAAGATGAGGGTAATTTAATGCTGGGACATCTCTCTCTTCTCACATGCCTTGTAAGTTTGATCTGGTCGATGTCATTTTCCTTTTTTCCTATCAAGGCTTTGTCACCGCGTTGCATTAGAGTTAAATGTGAGCACAGCAGTTAACTCTATGAATTTGTGGCTACTAATACCGCATGCAGCGTTCGCTATATTTACCAACAACCGACGGCCGTCTGCTTTGTTAATTTTTCTGCCGCGTTCATTCCCCTTTACCGTGAATCCCTCTGACATTTGATGGCAGTAGATGGCGTACCACAAAAAATCATCGCTGTAATTAAGGCTCCACAACCGCACGCTTTCTGATCCACGACTATTTTTACAACATTTCACTATTCAGTCTCCGTTCGACAAGACTCTATCCTGTCGCCAATTCTGTCCGGATTCTCCGGAAGACCCTACGTGAAGAGGACGGTGTTAAGCTTGCACCCGGACGCTGGCTGACTGATCTCGACTACGCCAATTATATCGCCTTACTGGCTTCCAGCTTTAGTTATCTACAGTCTATTGTGTCAGGGGTGATTTAGGTCGCTAAATCTGTTGGCTCATCCATAAACGCTGGAAAGACCATCTTACTTTCTAGCGGCATCCCTGCCCAAGCGGAGACACCTTCCGAGATTTATGCTGTCAGCTTGAAAAAGTAGACAGTTTCAAATACCTTGGGGCCAGACTGCTGTGAATGAATAGAGTAAGGGCGACATTGTATGCGAAACCGATGCTGTTAGCCGGGTTTTTTCGACTCGCACAAAGTGTCTGTGGACCCGACTCGACATGGCCGCAAGGATTCGCCCGCACCATGCACCCGTTAAGTCTGTACTTCTTTATCGCTGTAAATTGTAGAGTATGCGCATGAAAGACGAATAAAAATTGCGGCATTTGACCACTTCATGGTAACCATCCTTCGAATACAGAGTACACTGACTTCATCTCAAGTGAAATATTTCACAATCGCTGCGGAAATATTGCAAGGATATCCCAGGCTATCCAAGGAAGATGACTGATGTGGGTTTTACACCTTCGTCGTCTGCCTCACGAGCTCAGTGTTTCGGCCCCAGACCTAACACCGTTACCCAATTGGAGGCGTCGAAGAGAGGGTCAACTCAAAACCTGTCTCGACACTGTTCGTCGGGACATGAAAGCGGTTCCTGAACCTCTGGTATTCGGCCTCCTGGCGTGCACTCTAGGTCCGTTGCCGCTACTCGTCACATGTGTAGAGCTACAAGCTGGGGCATCATCGGGGTTGGCTAGATTAGGCATGATCGCAGCCGTAACAAGTACAAGTATGTACAGCTTATCCCCCCATTAGATGACTCGAGTGGTGGACATGTGCCTATGTGAGTTCGTCTTCACGGCTCTCGACGTAAATTCTACTAAAGAGAACAATTTAATGCACATTTACACTACCTCGATGCGTTTACCATCGCCTTGAACCCATAATAGTCACTACAGAAAGAAGCCGTTACAGCTTGACCGTCATTTAACACGAGGATAGACATCAAGTTGCTCCAAACAAAAATATTTTTGTCGCCGAGATAAACGCTGAAATTTTGACATCTGATACCTGAGAGTTAAGATTGTTTCCTATTCTTCCATGGATACTTATGCATTCCTCACCCTTTATAGGCAGTAAGTACCGATGGAAGGCTGATGGCAACCGCTGATCGGGATGAAAAGATTCGAGTTAGTCGGACCAAGCAACTCTATATTCTCGAGTCCTTTTGTCTGGGACACACAGGGTAGGCTTCCGAGCACAGACTTCCTGACACAAACTCCCCTGCTTTTAGGCCAGTCCTGGATGCAACTTTTGTGGACAGTACTCACCTGGTGTCCATTTCGAGCGTAAGTTGGTGGTAAGGTTTATTATCTTTCTGACAGTAGGCGTTCTGGCCATTGACAAAAAGAGGAACTTACCGTAATATATTCATTTTGACCGTGGGCAAGATGGGTATTGAACCCGACGACCACGTTATGTCGGGAGACCTTTTCGCGCACAATTGGCTAAAGAATGATCTTTTTATACCTTCATTCTGTTTTCTTCTGCGTGTCGTTTAGCTTCTCCGCTATGTTTTTTAAATAGATCCATGCACCATAAGCTTGGCGGAGACGCCTAAAGATCGAAATTGAATTTGTCCGTGGAGGTCTGGCTGTAGATGGCGCCGTGTAGCCTCCGTTTGAAGGGGTTTATTTATTCGGAATTAACCATTCGCCTACCTCTTGATGGCAGCCTGTCAACTTCTATACCGTGACAGGTTAACTATTTCCACCAAACTAACTCCCTAGTTAGCTTCAACCAGTCCACTTGAAAAAACACTACCTAACCGAGGGTTTATGCTGGTAATGTCCTGTCATAGAATTCACCATCGTTGATTCCACTGCATACGGTCATTGCTTAAAGATATGCACGAAGACTGCACAGTTTCTTTTCAGTGGATAGTTGTATGGACTGATCGACGGTGTAGTCATGGTCACTTCCCTCGGGTGGAGATCCTTATGTCGAACCTTGAAAGAAAATTAGCTTAAAACTTACAAAAAACCGTAATCCACAGATGTTACGTGCATGAAATTATTACCATAGTCGAAAGCAATAGACGCTCTGAACAAAACACACGTAAAGATAAAATCTACGATTTAGCCCGAGAAAAATGACACTGGCTTTCCCAATCGTTCTTGATCATAGGCGACCAAATTGATCAATTCGAATGTTCATTTTTCGAAAAAAAGCACCTGGAAAGATCAGCACATGCGCTTCATTGGTTTAATTCCAATTCCGAGAAAACGAAACTTGGTTTTGCGTCCGTTCAATATAGCCATGAGAATCTGTTCCTCAAATATAATCGATGATGAGGTCCGTTCCCTGAGGAACCTTTTTCTTGTAAACGGATATCCGCAGAAATTAATCGACAAGTATTGTCACCTCAGACAAAAAGTTCTTGCCGAAACATCCGTGCTAAAAATTTGATGATAATCTTCCTTTTAAGGAAGAGCATATGTCAAACATGATCTTCAACCCTTCGATGCCTTGTGATCCGATGGCACATTAAGTATCTTTTTCAAGTTATTATACAATAGGCCGGGGATGTGCAATTTCTCCTCCAAATGGTGCTTATAGATTTATCATACTTATCTGAGTATCACCTCTTCTCATGGACAGTTAGAAACCTGATCTACATTGTATTTTGTTAGTCAGTATGGAACCTTACAACCAGGCCAATTTCTGCACCATAGCATACTTTTTTTCTCGGTTCCCTGGAAATATTTCCTTTCAACCGGAACAATTGCTTATGTTGTCTATGCTTTTACGTTGGTTTTGACCTGCCCATATGGCCAAAACAGTTTTCCTTACAAGTGTTATAAAGTTTCATTGAAAATGCGTGGGCATGAAGCTTTAGGAAGGTTAACGCACAGGTGTCATTTTGGTCAGCATAATATGGTAATTGCATAAAAGATTTAAGACTGCTTTATGCGTTAATTTACCAGAAAGACAGTTTCCTGCTAGAGGAGACCCGGTAAAGCGCGTTTCCCATGAATCTATTCTTAGATGTGATTTGCCCACCCATCATTCTCGGTAAACGGAACACTCGTTTAGGGATTTAAATCAGAGCGAGTGCGTTGCTACTGACAGATCAATAGTGTCTTGATAAATACTTTTTATCGAATACAAATCATTATATCAATAAGATGTCATGTGGTTGTTGATTTTTGACAGAAATATCTTAATTTCTAGGATAGAACTTTGCGTTTGTGGGAAGCTCCAACAGGCGCTGAGTTGGACTGCTTGAAGCTGGATCCTCATTTGAAGGAGTTTGGTGACTGCAACACCACAGAAACTGCTGAAGCGTTTCTGGCAATACGCTTGTGTTCCATGGAAGGTCTCATCATCGTAGGCATTCGCTCGTACGTCAATCATTCAAGCCATCTTTTGTCCTTTTAACGACCTCTAAGAAGCCTTTATTTGACGCACCCAATGCTAGTTTTATATGCCTGAAAATTAATGCCGGCCATACATCGTGCGGTAGGTCCTGAGTGTTGGGACCGTTCCGGCAACGATCGGATACGCCGCTCCAGCTAGTTTACTGATTAAAAAAAACTACTTATATAATTTGAGTAGGCTTGTATCCTTCGCACTCATTCTGCGTCACATTTCCCCTAAAACTAAATGTTAGAGCCTGAGGTAAGGCCAGAGTTAGGATTTCAGATTGGAAGTCTAGGGTTGAATTGAGCCTTTAAATGTATGTTGAGGTTTACGCTATTACTATTGTCAGCTTTAGGCGCAGCTGTCACGAGAGTTAGATTCAACGGCATGTTATGTAATTATTTGCCATACTACTATCATAGGCACCAGCTAGACGTTTAACTAGTACATTTGCTGCCATTATGGTTAGTAATTGCATAAGTTGTACTACTGACTGCCTGTTGGCAACTTGTGAATATTATGTGGTTATTCCGCAGTGGCTGATGGTATCAAATTTCGGTCTGCGTCTGTAGACCTCTTGCATATACTGATGTACTCCAAGTTTCAAATTTATTTCTCATGAAGTCAAAAGCTAAAATTTGACGATATTTTCCTCCTACTTTCGCCTTCAATATGATTGTTCATGGCGGGCTAAGATCAGTTCCTCTGGAATATTTAGTCAGTGTCCAAGGTCTTCGGTTTTTTACCGTACAAAACTCCTAATTCCCAGTAGTTCAAATTGCCTGCTTTTGTTTTTAAGCTTTATTGTAGCATTTAAAGAAGCTAAGGGCATAAGTGTAAATTTTGACAGCTGTTCCTCAGTTGTGTTAACCCCACCCATAGAAGTCCAGAATGCCTCTGTGATGAGAGTTCTTCCATTCCCTTTTCTGAGTGCGGCTACATACCCGATCGTTGCTATTTTTCAATGAATTCTTCCGCCTTTCCCAGCCTTCTGGGGCATTTTCTTCACCTTTTTAAATGTTGCTCTTTAAAGCCACAACTGCCTCCTGGCTGTATCAATAAGTAGACACGAAGGACAAGTTCGTTTCAAACATTCTGTTGTCTCTGGAAGTGCTGTTGTATCTGGTGTGTCTTTCAAGTCTGGCGATCGCCTCCTTGACTGCACTCTGGTAAACTACGAACCAACGAAGAGCACGGTGAATGTTATCACCTTGATGGAGCCAACTTTGAAGATAACTATGTGTCCATTGCGTATCCCGGCTGATGAGGACGATACTCCAGCTCAATGGAGTAATGTGAGTTATAAGTCAGTAGTTACGAAAAACTACTCACAACGTATCATTATTAATTGACTTATTATTGCTACTTGCTACTCATAAGCGCATGCCACTTTCGGTCTGTAAATTATCAGGCCGTAATTGCTATTAATTAAAAACTACTAGCCCTTTATCAGGCATAGTTAATAGCTAATATTGATTCTTAAGTACTCAGTGTAACTTATGCAGGGTAACCTAAAGGTGAACCACTCTAATTTCTCAAATTATTAACCGGTTCGTGCAAAAATATTTTGGGTGTTTTTGAACGCTACGCAATTTACGTATTTACCTGCTGCATGCCCCTCTAGTTAAGAAAACCTTTAAATTGAGATAGATTGCGTTGGACATGAAAATTAGTTAATCGACTTTCGCCGGAAACGAGTCAAACTTAGATGCTTGGTAGGTTCACCAACAGTAATTCGATGCCAACAACAAAAAGTTTTCGAAGGCTATAATCTGTTTATAGTGGTGTCCACCTGTTCCTGTTGAATTTTCAGGAGCCATTACCAATAATAAAAGTCACTTGCTAGGTCAACAGCCAAGAAACAAGCGAACATAGGACATGGTCTTTTTACTAACTGTTTTCAATTGCCTTTTGCAGTCTGTCGATTGGGCACCGCTTCGTGAAGGTCTGCCGTTTGCTGATGGTATGTATTTTTAATTTGTAACTGTGCACTTTTACGTTAGGGAGGATTTTTGTTTTGCTAGTTTCGTTACTGGTGCCCTACCTTTTTTTCTTGATTTTCATTTTAAAGCTCGCACATAAACAGTATTTTTTAGAGGAAAAGCTAGTGTAGGAAGAATGAAGTGGGATCGACGATTTGCCGAATAAAGAGCCAACCCACTCGCGAGTGAATGGAACGGCGAATACCCACGGTCAGCTTAAAACCGGACGTTTTCAGTGACCGATCTTTAATCGTTGGACTGTGGGAATATGTTATCCTCGTATCACGGGTTGCCCTGCGCTATATTTCAGGAAGGGTTGGCGTTAGGGTTGACGTCTAGAGGCCAGATCTGTAATACGGGAGCGATTATTCCCGTATTGCATTCTCAGATCTCATCTCGGACCGATTCCTTCAGTTAGGACTTCCAAAAACTCGGACCACTTGAGGCCACTTGAAGTCTGCAGCCTATCATTGGTGGGCCCCTGTCCGATAACGGTCAAAAAGCCAGAAATTACCATTTCACGACCTCTTATCTTTTTCGTTACTCCTAATGTACAGGTGTCTGGTCACAAACAGCTTCACCTTCGTTTACACATGAATGTTAGCTACAGGGTGCCCCACGAAAAACCCCTAAATTTATGATAATGTTTATACTGTTATAAAAATAAAAAAATATTGATTGCAATTATAACTAACAACTTTATTGTGTAATTAACAAACTGTTACCTAATAACAAGTTACAGATACCGCTCAAAATGCTGTCCATTAACTGCAGAACAGCGACGTAAGCGATCCATCCAGCTCTGAGCTGCTCTACGAATGACATCAAGAGGGATGTTGTTCCATGTGTCCATCAACACATGTTTTATTGACTCAATATCAGTGATTCCTATTCTTCGTCTCTGAACCTCCTGTAAGAGTACACTCCAAATGCAAAAGTCCATTACATTCAGGTCAGGGCTCTTGGATGGCCATTGCTGGGGTGTGATGAAATCTGGAGTGTTAACTCGGAGCCAGGCGACAGTGCCATTGGCAGTGTGTGGCTTTGCACCATCTTGCTGCCACGTCCAGGGTTCTCCCTGCATTACTTGATCAATATCTGTAAACATCTGCGTGCATAGTTTAATTTTAAGTGTTAGTAGATTTTCGTTGCATCTACCGCACTCTCTCTTTCCTCACTCACCTGTGTTCTATGTCGAGACAGACTCTAGAGGACTGGAGATGGGATTGGGCACAGGTGGGTTGGGTCGCCAAACCCGAGTCAGATCCCACGGCGAGGTAGTGCCATAACGGCCACAGGTGGCGGTGCCTGAACCTGAACCTACGAGTGCCACCAATGCCCCCCCCCCACACACATGTTCGGCATTTGTTATGGGAACGCAAACCGAATAACGCCTGTCCTACCCTTATCTCAGGTGGTTGAGTAAGTTAAACCCAAGCAAATGCGATCTTCAGATCATGGCTACTTAGTCGAGGAGAAGCCTTGGAAAGACCAGAGTAGGAGGAACAGTATGTTGTGTACACAGAGGAACAGAGAATAGATGGAAAGAGATTTGACTTGTAGAGCATACAACTGGCCAGGAAAGCCAGTCAAGTCCGAGAGGGGTTTTAGCAGCAGGCATGCAAGCGTCAACGAAAACGGGCATTGTCTGGTTGCCTTGAAGGTTATTGGCCGGATAGACTGCATCGACCAAGGCGTGCATGCGTCTTATTCGCCGCCGGGAGAGAGCAGCCGTTGTGGTATCTGTGATTGGCTGTTGCAGAGGCCATCTTCAGTGCAGACGCACGCGTTAGCAGCAGTGGGCTTTCAGACATGCTTGCCTATGTGGAGTGAGTCACCACACCCTGATCTGCCCCCGTATTGGTCCAACGCATCTAACACATGGCCCGTTTTTGCCAGGGGAGTTGGTAATACAAGTCTACCAACCCACTGTCAGACAAAATGGAAGTGAAAGAGGCATCGTATTAAGAGCATCAGGAAATGTTTCAAGGAAGGACAGAGCAAGGATGAACCGAAACCCTATAGGCGTCATTCGTTAACGACGGCTGACTGTACCTTCGCCTAAAAACCCTTAATCTCGATCACTATGAACCAATTGTAATTTCCTTGTCAGGAGGAGTATTCGCACACGAAACTCGTTACCCGCATCACTTTGTAGACCCTACTAAGTTCTGCCAGTAAAGCCCTTATGCACTGACTGTCCAAGACCAGCTAGTATCATGAGAACTATCGCACGCTACTTATTTGATTTCAGTAGATCGTTTTATTTACATTAACCTTTGTTCTCCTCAACATTTCATAGCTCCACACCTACGGCTACAGCTGTTGAGTGAGCTGTCCAAGTGTCCAATGGATCGCAGTGGAATAGAGGCCTACGAGAAGAACAAGGCGGAGTTGCATAAGCACATCAAGGAGCGCCACCTGCGACATCAGAGAAAGCGGCGTAGGACGCAACACCAGAACCAACCTGGGGAAGAAGCAGAGGAGGAGAAGGAAGGGGAGACGAAGGAGACCAACGCGGTGGAAGTTGAATAAAGTGCTCATGTGACTAACCTCGCTTTCTGTATAAAATGGTTCCCATTTTTCCACTTTCTCCTCTTATTCTCATTGTTCTGTGCGTAAATTGTTGAAGCGGTGGGTGCTGCTGGAAAGGGGGGGGTGATTGCCTTCATGAAGCGTTTCTTTCCCCATCTGCGTCGACATGAATGATTATTGTTGTTGCTAAGAGGGAAGCCATTTTT
This sequence comes from Ligula intestinalis, assembly GCA_036362985.1. Taxonomy (NCBI): domain Eukaryota; kingdom Metazoa; phylum Platyhelminthes; class Cestoda; order Diphyllobothriidea; family Diphyllobothriidae; genus Ligula; species Ligula intestinalis. The sequence continues at coordinate 32,479,597 of JAYGXS010000004.1, forward strand.
CCGCGTGATAGTAGCTTAGTTCGACTTGGTCAGGCAAATGAAACTTGTTCCAGTGATCGCATCTTCGTCTTCTATCTTGGAGTTATACTGTACTAGATTAATCCTTTCGAGTCGGAATTGCTGTCAACATTATTTCACCTAGCACGTCAACTGTGCTCATGCCTGCCAGCAACCCGGACCTTACTTCTTCCGGTTCCTCTAAGCAGTTGCGATGAAGAAATTGGCCCAATGCGAAAACAGTATAGACCATCTGGCTAGTTATTGCATTTCTTGTTTTTTTTCTTTATTTCCTCCTTAACTCCTTCCCTACCTTCTTATGCACCTTCAACTGAGCCTTATTTTAATGATTTGTAATGCAGTTGTTATCAGAATTCCGACTATTTATCAAAAGTTAAAGATTTTCATTTTAGTAATTATAGCTTTAATAAACACTGCACATTTTTAGTAACGGTCAGTTCTCGAGCTGTTTAAGACGTTAGAGGCACAAAGTGGGCGAATAACAGGCATTTTTTGTAAAGTTTATCAAATGTACTGTACTTTCGAACAATAATGATGATGCACTATTGAAACAGTATAAATGCAAATGATCCCTTCTGATTCAGCTTTAAGCAAATTGATCAGAAGTTTACTTATGGTGCCTATGTTGTCGGGCCTAACTCTGTTTGATTCAAAAGTTCTTATTCAATGTTTACACATTACAATGGATAAGGAAGAATGATTGTCGTGCACCTGATCAGTTTGTTTATTATCCTGAGCTTTCGGACTCCTGTGGGAGTCCATTGTCAGAGATAAAGGCATACACGTAAAGTAAACAACAGTTATATGTAGCAGGAACCAATGAACCTTTATACGGGGGGGAGAGAATTCATTCATTAACAGTATCGGCCGGACGAATATGCCAGCGGAGAACGATGAATGTAGGCATCAGATCGATTGACTGAATTATTATCCGAGGCCCAGGCTTCAATCAATTCTCGGCCTATCTTTCTGCCGGCGTGGCCGATTATCTTCGCAGCTGTGAAGTTAAATTCGTGACCCGTCTCGTAGGTGTGCGCCGGCAATTGCGACAAAGCGGCACCCGTTCTGACAGCCAGTTTATGTTCATGTATCCGCGGACCGAGCGTGCGTTCAGTTTGCCCAAGAACAGCTTAGGCATTGAATGTGATACACTATCTCAGCTGGTTTGCTAGGGTTCAGCCGCTCTTTTGTTTTAATTACCAGGTTGCGCATTGGGTCTGTGTGCATTTACATTACAATATGCGAGTTTTTCCAATTAAAAATATATATTAAATAAATGAACCTTATAGTTTGAACGATTAATTATCAACAGAACCAAACACTTATTTTCCGTAGGAGATGTTGATTTATCTGCAGCTGGACCAATGCCATTTTTCCCATATAAAATAGAGAAATGGGAATTCTATTATCTTCTTTAATAAAAGGTACAACTATTGAGGTACATACATGTCCAGTGCTAACATTCGTACTTTAAGGAGGTTAGTTACTTGTATTATGTATTAAATCAATGATCCCCTTGAATATATTCTTGGCGGCGCAAATAAAACTATGTCGTTAGGTGTACATTGAGTTGTGGAATTGTGGCTGACTCAAACATATTTACTTTTAAGCCAGATAACTTTTCACTATTAATTCGGAGATTCTTCCGAAAATAAACCTTGCTTCACTCCGGCGTCGATTGCTAACATCCATCGTTTGTACTTAAAGTTTGCGATTGCTCTAATTTATTCACAAGCTACTCAACGATTTCCAAATCATTCGACATTTGAATGGGATTGCTTGTAGTTATGTCGCATGAAGCTCCGTATTCTTCTGAAGTATAAACATACCGTCGACTCTCAGACATTGAACTATGGTTATGGCGAAGCAATAGCATATTCGTAACTTGCTTCATAACCGAGAAGTTTTGTTAAAAAACTGACCGAAATACGACAAAAGTCGCTAGTGATAACAGCAGGCTGGTAACGAAGTTTCATCAGGGAGCGCATCAAGTGCATTTTAAGAAGACGCTTGAGTTAAAAGCCAGCAGTCGACTCTTATTTGCTGTTTTCGACTACTCTCACCTTATACAGAGAGAGAGCAAAGACAAACTGCCAGCTCAGACCACGTCTATGTGCATTTATTCATAGAAGGCGGAAGAACGTTCTCTGGGACCTGCTCTTATGGGACAGGATATATTAGTCGCAAGAGTCAGTGTTTGGCCTGGAGAATAGGAGAACACCTCCCAGCATGGTCAGGAGAAGGCCGAATAGAGCACATGGTAAAGTCAGATCATCCCGTAGGTACCATAGAGGCTTTCCCAGTAATTTACAAGGTACCTTAAGGTTATTCAAAACTCTTTGGGCAGTATCTGTTGGCTACGGCAGAAGCGACTGCAATCAAGTTACGCATGTCGATCCTGTACGGCCAAAAGAATTTCGTAAAGACACTGTAGTTACCGTGGCAGAAAACCGCGAATTCAGCCGCCCACAGCTAAGTATCTTTACTTGCGGCTCATTCCCCGACGCCGATCAGATTATTATTATTGTTTCCTTCTCCATTCCCAGACAACCGCACAATTTTTATACTTACCCGTATATTGCACCAAGTAACATAACGATAAAAAACGTAAATGCTGGCCGAGAATTCATCGAAAACGAAAGTATACTCGTATTTTTAACTTGCTAACACCGTTTATGTGTTCAACTATAACACTGTTACTTGCGTGCCGTGTTTGATGTATCATGTCTGACTGTGTCCTATTCACACGTGCTCCTGACTGTATTATTATCGAACAAAACTCCACACGTCCCTACCACCATTTAATAGTAAAGGAAAACACTTCACGTAACTTTTATTGTATAGCACTACTCGTCGGTGTTTATGGTTCATCTCATTCGCTTTCGCGCAAATTTTCTTCTGAGTCGGCCATGCATCGACAAATCGGACCTACGACCCACGAACTCCACCCTAAATATACATAGCATGCACACATATGCATGGACTGGAAGGCCTTTTGACGTCGCCTTTTCAGGCCTACGATGAAAGAGGAGCAAAACAAACATCCACCCACTCTTCCCCCTCCTTAATTTTCTATTTGCCGCAAAAGTTGTACTGGCAATACCGAAAAAGTATTTTGTAATAAAATTAAAGTACTGTAACAGCAAACGACGCATATGGACGATATATTAGCGTACTGGGACGCTCCATAGGGAACCCGTCATCCGCCTCACGATATCTGGTGGCACTGCCTACCTGTAGGTGTAGAAGAGGACAGCAACTAAAGACCTTACTCGAAACAGTTCATCAGGACATGAAACCGGTTCTTGGATCTTCGATATTCGCTCCACATCGTTGGAGAAAAGAATAGGTTGAGTATTTGAAATCCACTGCCGCAAATCGTCAATGAAATCATGGGGAACGGCTAGATCAGGCATGAACTGAGCCATATCAAGAGGACCATGGTCCTACCGAGATTTTAGACGACCGGATCACTCTGTTCCGTGCGCCCTATTAGTGCTTGCTGAAGCGTTGGTGTGATGCTGCAACTACCATCTCTCGGACTAACAACATTAAATCGGTGCGCCCAAGTCCAAGATGAAAGACTTGCAGTGGTTGGAGGGGTTACTTCTATGCGATAAACATGTATCTGCACTGGGCGTCATGCTTGTCCGAGTGAACACAGGAAAATACAAGATAAAGGTGATGGTGAGCTCTGTTTTTCTGAAAGTCTGTAAAAATGCTAGAAAGACCATGATGGTAAAAAGAACAGGCGAAGGCATGGATGAAAGAGCATGCATCACGGGCGCTAGTTCCACGCTGTATTGATGTACTCCTGGTTGAATTTGTTCAAACAGCCATCCAGGTAGACCGCATTGTTTCTAAAAGGTCAATAAACAGACTAAATCAACGACTAATATAGGCCAAGGACGGACAATAGTTACCAGGGGTAATTTCTAGCCTGACAGGTATGTTTAAGAGAGGCTTACTTGAGCGTCTTCGACGCCACAGTGATCTCGTTTAGGGTGACAATGTCAGAATCTAGCTGATCCAGTTCTTTCGCCAGACCGGTTGCTGCTTCTTCACCCTCTGCCGCGAGACGTTTGTGTATCTGCTGCAGCTCCCGCTTCACCTACCGAGGGAAAGAAGACATTTGTTAAACAGACGGAGTACTCGCTGTCAGTTGTAACGACTGCAGTGCAATTTAGGAGCCATAGGGAAATTGACAAAACCTTGATTCGAAACAGGCAACACTAGTTCAACGGGTAAATACTACTTAAGATTTGAACATTTATTGGCAATTATTAAGTTGGTTTGGTAGATTTGGTTAATTGAGTTGGCCCAATTGTGAAAAAAC
>JAYGXS010000004.1:32488950-32550889 GCA_036362985.1 Ligula intestinalis
TAAAGACCGGCGTAGAGTCCCGCACAGAGAAAGATAACGCGCCAACCGGCAGCCTTCAAGATCTGTTTAAAAATGGTATGGGCACGATTACATGTAGTTAGTGCTCTAGTCTATTCCTGACATACAATTGACAAAGGTTCTGGTTCTGGAAAATCCAGATTCTACAGGCCGGCGTAGAGTCCCGCACGCAGAAAGATTACGCGCTAACTGGCAGGCTTTACAATCTGTTTAGAGGGAATATTCATTCTATTACATTTGGCTAGTGCTCCAAATTAGTGCTTGTTATCGAACTGACAAAAACGTCTGCTTAGAAAACGAACTTAACAACGTAGAAGCAGCCTCAATCGCATAGTGTTTTCCTCCTACGAGTTTGGCCCGAAATTAAACGTCAGAAAACCACGGTGCCATTCGACAACGTCACATACAATTAAGTTATTCCCTCAAACACTGGATGCCGAGAAGACCAATGCGGTCAACTGTTCTGTGCTGACAGGAAAACCAGACGTACGAAGCACGCAAAAAAACAGGTTTCGTCATCTCTAGCAGTTTCTGTTACCTCATCAAGAAGTCATGCAGAAAACAAGTTATACAGCATTTTAAGCTACGGCCAGAGCAGCCCAGCTTTACAAATGAAAACTGTGGCCTCTGCGGTCAGCAAACCATAAAATGGTCGAGGTTTTTCACGAACATTGCGACTACGATTCGGAGACTACGTCGGGAAAGTAAGATTGCGCCGACGATCGGGGACACATCGAGGAGTCGTGGGAATAGGTCACCGTCTGAGTGCTCTTACTCATGCAAGACGCCACCCCTTTCAGATCCCTGTCAGAGTGACCTCATTCACAATCTACTCGCTGTTCAGAACTGTAACGCAACCAAAATTTTTTGGTGGTACAAGAAAAATCGAATGTACGAAACTCGCAAAGAAAATGGTCCGCCATTTCTAGCAGTATCTACTATCTCGGCCACGAAGCCCGCATATAACTCGAGCATTTTAGCTACGGTCAGCCGGATTTCGGAAGGTTACAGGGCCCGAAATCTTTTGATATTCAGGGGAAAAACGCCGACTGCTGGTGCATTTTCGGCTGGTCGCAACGAATCCGCGCCCCGCAATCACTTACGAAACCATGGACTCGAGAGCTGATGCTTGTTGGTACAAGGAACCATAAGTAACCATTGCGAGATTCCTGAATGGCTCAAGAACCCCTTTTTAAACGCTAATTTTTTCGAAATTCAGAGGGAAAAGAACAATCGCTGAGTGTTTTTTTCAATTTCTTTAGGGAATCCGCAGTCTGCATTGAATTATGATACCGTGGAGTTGACAACTGATATTTTTCGGTGCAGACCTAAGTAAGAAATACGAGATTCCTGAACCACTAAGCAACCCTGCATCATATCCCTTGTTTGGGAAAATATGGCTAACCGGCTACAGACAGCGAACTAAAATTTACACCTCCAGTTTTCTTATCAGCAGCACTGCCTCTTCAGTGGGTACTGTTTTTCAGTATACAACTGTGAGTTGGGACTGTAACCTCGATTCAGGATACACTGCATAGATATGATAGGGATGATCATGAGTATTATGAATGAACGTACGAAACCGCCGACAACAGCGAGTCCCAATGTGTTCCTGCCGAGGAGGGAGGGAAGGTGGCTAAGTATAGCCGGAAGGATTGGAGAGATTTCAGCAACAGCGTGCGACGGCGATCCAGCATAGCCCTATGTGAAAGGAGGGAGTAGAATGGTTGAAGAAGTCAGTAGGGGCGGGAAAATCATGGATACTGTGAATATTAGTTATCAATACAAGCGAACATGCGAGTCCCAGGAAGCAATAGAGAAGAAGATAAGATCACTGGGACAATACGTTTATTCGCCTGACGTTTCGACATCCATCGCAGATTCATCATCAGAGACATGAGCAGGAGTTTTTGCTACTCTCTGATGAATCCGCGACGGATGCCGAAACGTCAGGCGAATAAACGTATTGTCCTAGTGATCGAGTCTTCTTCTTCTCAATATTATGTATCACGAACATTCGCAACCAGGCCACTATTTTTTCCAAATTACTAGGATTATAAGTAAATTAGGAGCAAGTTTTACTTTTACAAAGGAGAAAAATATTTCCACTAATACTGGAGCGTAGTTCGAACCTTTTATCCCAAAATAACTGCTTACCCTTTAAAATAAGCACCAACTAGTCATAGTTTCATCTTTCGAACGGCGACAAGTAAAATCATACAAGCACCGAAAACGAATCCCTGAAGCAAATACAATGTATATATTATGCTAAACTACCGTCCCGGGGATGGACCCGGCTTACCAACCCCGAAAAATTGCGTAGTTTTCTAGTTCACGCGATATAAAATATATAAATTTCAGGCTGTATGTGGTCGCCTTTTCAAAGTGTGCATACTCAAAAATATTTGCTTTTTCTAGGAAATACGAGCTATAATAACTTTGGATTTTGGGAGCAAATTCAAATCTTTCTATGCAAATGAGTTTTTTTGATCTTCGCCCTAGGATTCCGCGTCTAGAGACTACTTAGATAATGAAGGACGGGAGGTGGGGAGGTTGTTTATGGTTTAGGTTTGTGCCTCGTTGCATCCAGTTGATGCCCATTTTGGCTCGCAGATACTACGACACAAGACAAGCTCCTGGGACTGATAACTACAAAGCTCAGCCAGAAGACATGAAATTGTAGTTAAGCGGGTGAGAACGTTGTCTGAAAGTCAATTAACCCAAGTTTGAATGTAAAAGATGCAGAATAATACTTAAAACTATCAACTTATATTATAAAAGTAGAACCAATACGACTTTTCAAAAGTAGGGGTGCCAAACTTAGCGTCAGCCCATTTCGGTCACCTGGTCTAGGTTGCTGATGACCTTGAGTTCAGATACAAAATTAGCACGAATGTGTTGGTTTTTTCAACTACACTGCTCTATGTAGCAACACGCGTCATTAGCATCATTATTGGATGGCCAACTAGCTTACTTCAGGACTGATCCTCATTAAACATCGTTTCACCAACAATTACCTGTGAGTGTGCTAGTTTACCTACAACCAGGTTAACAGACAGGCCCCTCAATATACTTCAAATCTTCTTCGCCTACACGGATATCCCGTCTGTAAGGAGTCTAAAACTGCACGTAGGAGAAGTCCGATAGCTTGGTCCAGTTCTAAGGACTAAGTCGTGCCGCCGGCAATAACTTTTAGGAGTCGTAATAGGCTAAATGCCTGTCTGGTTCTATAGCAGGTCGAGAAAAGGGGTGGTCTCGTTCTCTTCGCCTACCCACTTTCCTCAACATAAATTAATCAGTGAACACTGTTAGTGACTCTAAAATTATTTAAAGGGGCAAGAAAGCAGATTCAAAAGTAAGCAAAAAATGCTCCAGAAAACTTTCAAAACAGAAAGCACAAAGAGCATAGCGTGTTGTTGAGGGATCTTTTGTGCGAATTAACCTGAGCCCAGGACGTTCCACCCTCTCGAGAACCAGGATTGAGCAATTTTTGCGCCAGAGTGGAGAGACCCAGACTGAATCGGAAGGAGAGGTCCTCACGAAATTCGGCACAGATGTTTCTGCAGTCAACGTGGAATTCGGGTTCGAAGGAGGTGGTCAGGATACTCTGCACGATCCGATTCTTGGCGGCCTCGTCTAACACAAGGCTGGCGTAGAGACCTAATGGGGCGAGGATAGTGGCGGACGGTTTATAAATGTGGCTGACTGATGACGCCTTACAAGCTAGAAATGGTTATTCCAGTTTCCCTTGTCTTGGTCGATAATTTTATTCAGACCACTCGCAGTCCGTACGCAGCAGAAGTTGTATGAAAAGAAACACATAAGAGACCTAACTGCTGAGCTGAGAGCATCCTAACTAACTATGCTCAGTCACGCTGGGAAGGTAAACCAGTAAAAACCTTTCAATACCGATTTCGCATAATCAAAAAACGCATGTACTGGGACGGTAACAATTGTGATTTACCGTTCTCAACAGTGACTACGTTTATCTTTATTCGCTTTTGAGAATTCTGCATAGGAAACTGAGAGGCAGGGTTCAACAATGAGCATAGCTGGCTGCAGGAGTTACATCATAGGCTTTTGGCACACTGATGATCGATAATGGCCGTGAAGCAATTATCATCAGTTGGTGTGCTGGTACCTTGACGAGCTTTTAATGTACTATAGGGGGCATGTGTCCTCTAGTACAGTGCTCCTTATCAACGGCAGGATGGCTGGCGAACGGAAGATTCGACTAGACAAGATTCGAATCACAACAACAATAACAACGCTTTTACGCCTTTCTACCTCAATTTAGAACGTACAACACATGCCTATGACGTCGTGACGATTGGTAATGACTGTAAAAAAACTTGAAATCTATCATTTATCGTACAGAACTACATTTCTGGATTCATCGATTCTAATTTCTGAATTATCGCTCCTGCCAAGAAGCCGGGTGTGACTGAAGGCTCAAATTGCTGATAAAATCGTTTGGGAAAACAAAAGTTAGCTTTATGTTTACGTAAAGCCAAAAAAATACAGCCCTGGAGGAGTTCCCTTGTGCAAAGTACGAGTAAAGCCAGCAAATTGAGGTGAAGAGGGAGATGGTGTGAATAGATACCATTACCCGGTAAATTACCACCTTAAATTGTCAAGTTGAGGTCACGTAATTTACCCAAATTGGGTGCACCTAATGCAATAGCAGTGAAATACAAATTCTGGACAGCTAAGAAATTCAGATAAGTTGTAGCCTTTAAAATTTATTCAAAAAGCACTACATGTCTACCACTGATATTAGTAAGCGTTAATCGTACTTGTACTTTTATCAGTTACTTTCACGCAAAAATTGATGTGACTTAATAAGTGCACGGCTTTCAGAAAACCAAGCGTTCCCAGCCTTTGGGTAGATATATGGCACAAAAGCTACTCCACTGAAAAAATAAAGGTATGGGAAGACGATGGATGATTTAGAAGAGCAATATTGACGTACCAGCCATGAATTGCTCGGCGCGGACAACCTGCGAGTGGATATCACCCGCACAGGCCTCGTCCAACTTGCGGCCCAGCTCCCGCTCGACGAAGGCGTTCAGCTCGCGTTTGTAGAACTGCAGCGCCGAGGCGTCAGTGGAGAACGGACGGTCGAAGTTGTCAACCAGTTCGTTCAATCGACGGATCTCGGAGCAGAGAGCGTTGGCCACCTGACCCTCCACGTCGAGAAGGCACTTGGAAATGAGTTCTTCGATGGCTTGCGAGGCCTTCCGAAGTTTGGTGCGCAATTCTTCTAAGCGACCTTCCGACAGACGTCTGTAGCTAATGGCTGCGTCCCTGTGCACAGTTGGACAAAATGCGTAGTCAGACGAATTGCTACTTATGACGGTTAAGTACGATCTTTAGTTTAAGGAGGTCAAGTTAAGCGAACGAACGTTTTCGATTAATTCATCATCAGGCAATACAGTAATATATCTTTAGTTTAGTTAACAATCGCATGGAATGGTAGGCCGATTATTAGAGATTAGTCAGTGGATATATAAGACGTAGGACAAACTCACTTCTCCTCAAGGGCGGCCTCGTAAGTCGTCTCCAGGATTCCACGGAAGTGAGCAGCTACCTCTTTGCCCTGATCAGTGTGGGCAGCGAATTTCGTTCGAGTCGCAGAGTCGGACAAAGTTTTCTGCGGAAGGAAAAGGGTGAATTACATAAGGAACTACACGGGAATAACAGTTGGAAGCTGTAAAAACAAACTTGGTTATTACAAAAAAAATCACTCCGAAACTGGTTAGAATCGCACGTAGGCTAAGGCGGCCAGAAAATGAATGATCGATACCAGTATTCAGCTTCTACGCATAAGAAGCTTGCATGATAACAGCGAATTGGGCATAGGCGTTTTTGCTGCATAAACTTCTGTTTCAATTAGTCTACGCAAAAAAGTTGATCGAAAGCCTAAAACCTCACGATAACAGTCCATTCATCTAAATCATCCGCAAAATTCGACCACTTTTTACATATAGGCAGTATAAGCCAATCGGAAGTAGCTACTCAGAAGGAAATTTCTCTTGTTAGCGCCAAAAGTTTCCAGCAAGTCGAACCGCAGAGCAGGGAATATAAACCTCTGATAATCAAAATGTCGAATTAATCTGTGGATAGCGATTGCCTATGACATTTTGTTGGCAGTGGTTTCCTGTAGTTTCTCGATTTAAAGGAGGACGTTTCCACCACCTACTCTGAAGTGCCCAACCAGCCTCTGCCGCCTTCAGTCACCACGGAACACTGCCCTCCGCACGATCACGGGCTGCTGTAAAATGTCGCCTATCAATAACCCTCATGCAGAGGCTTCTGTTCAGCCAGTCGCCCCTCACAACACACTATTAGGCCAGCAGGTTTGGTGGACCTGTTCGCAACCCGGCCATCCTAGTCCCCATCGGTGCCACGCTCGAGCGCAGCCGCAACGTTCGGCCATCTATTCGAGCTCTCCACAAGGAAGCTGTCGCCTCGTCTCTCATGGATCAACCCGCTGATGGCTTTGCCACCAAGACAGGCTTTTAGCGTCTTCACCAGAGAGCCGTTGTTGAAGAAAAATGAGGTTACCACCCCACGGTCCTCTTGGGTGGCTATCCACCTCCGATTGCCGCCTCAGAATGACAACTTGCGAGGGTCACTCAGTGTAATCTGGCTCAACTACGCGGTGGCCGCTCAATGGTCCTTCACCAGTACCAACACCGGCTCGACCCGTTCATACCCGACTGCTGTTCCGACTGCGGCGTTTCTCCACATGGCTGTCAGCATCTGTTCGCCTGCCGGCCAGGCACCTAACTCACCCCCATGGATCTTTGGCCCGGGCCGGTTGAGGTCGCGGCTTTTCTCCGTCTCCTAACTGCACCCAGTTTGGACTCCGGCGGGGACTCCTGATCCAATAACGGCTACTAACCTATCAATCAAGTACCAAACCAGTCCAAACCAGCTCATGTTTCTTGCTGTGGCAGCTTGTGCGGACTGTCTCATTTGAGACGAAGGATGGAAAATAAACACCTCTAGTAATTCTTCATCTTTCATACGCAAAGCCCAACATTCATAGTCATTAAGGAGGACAGACCGGATACATTTTCGGTACACGCACACGTTCATGGCGATGGAGATGTCGCGTTGTGGAGCACACCGTCGACGGCAGGTAGAAACCGTATAAGGAATTCAAACACGACAAATTATCTGTCCAATTAGCTAAATCATGGGGATAGGTCTCAGTACAGCTAAAGTAATTAACACCGCTGAGTTTACCTCGAAGACCTTTTCAAACGTCGAAAACTCCAACAGACGTGCCTGCCACCCTTCTGCCAGGGGGTAGCCTGTCAAAAGAAAAAATACAAACATGACGGGAAACGCGTTTGCAAGGAGAGTACATATGCATAGAGGGCGTGAGCTGCGAGCATCTTACCGCCAGCTGAGGGCGAACCAATGTTTGGCGCTGCGCCGGGCGGTGTACACGTGGAGGAGGACTTGGCACGCACGGTGAGCACCTCACGTGCTGAGACGAAGAATACTCGCTCCATCGCCTCGTCGCGACCGCATACCTTCAGTTCGTCCGCCAGGAAGGAGACACAGCGCTGCAAATGTTGTTCCTTCACCTAAAAGTTGGAAGAGAGTGGATAGATTGGTCACCGCAGGCACTCAGGAAACCACAGTTACTCCGGGAAGGATGTATGCTTAAATTTCGCAAGGAGAGGAGCAGGGGTACTTTCGAGGTCCCTCCCTCCACTCTCCGCTCACCAACAATTTAGTAGCAAACTGGACAAAGTTGAGGGCGTGTCGACACGTGTTCCACACAAGCAAATCGCCAACTCTTCGCAAGCCTGGTTTCAGAAGAAGGGGAGGGGGGCATTGGGAGACCACCTGAGTGGAAAGAAACTACTGTCACCTGACTCGTAGTCTTGGTTACCTCGTTAGCCGGAGTAGGTCGTCAATTTACAGAGTGGGTGTGTCAACTGACTTACCTCATGTGGAAACCTTCCATAGACAAAATACGATCAAAGGTAAACAGTGGGCAGGGAATCTGACTCTCAACTAACGATTTATGTTGTGCTTTAGTAGGCTTCCATCATACTGAGCAAATTAGACAGGAAGGCGTGTTAGTTGCGACTGGGCTGACGGTGAAACACAAAGGTTTACCCACCAAGGAAGGTATATCACTTAAACACGCCTCCACTTAGATATATTGGTGTGGGTGTATGTATGTCCCAGCAATCGAGTCGGTGCCTTCTTTTCAGCTATGGGTGTGGTTGGTGAGAAGAGCAAACCAGGAGTTGTCTTGTGGGGCCCGCGGACTACGGAGTGGAAAGCGCAACTTGAATGAACCGCCTACGCCCGTCTATGTGCGCGGCTGACTCTCAATATGAAATTGGCAAAAAAAACCTGTTGTTGGCTCAACTGACTGCAGTGTCCTATTAATAGCAATGGGACTCAGTACGACCGATTGGGGCAAGTGCAATTCATCGTCGAAGGCAGGCGGCCTTATGGGTAATAAAACATTTCCAGTGACTACTAAAATAGGTTCTTCTTGTAATATGGTAGTTCGTTAATTTGCGCAGTGAAAGTTCGACTTTTTTAACCACTGATGTTTCCTGGTCAGAATTAGTCGTTATGGTTTTTACAGCCAATAATAAGAAAAAAAGGGTTCGAGAATTTAAATTATTTTGCATTGCAGTTGCTCTAAAAGGGCGAGACCTGTACCTAAAAGATATCGAGAGGATAGAGAGCTCTAAGGGCCGTGGCTCACCTGAGCTGCATATTCAACCTCGCCGGCAGAAGCATCCCAGCGATTGTTCAGTATGAAGATGTTTGGTTTGGAAATCTTGTTACTCACACGATGGAAGAAGTCCTTTTCCTAAAAAAGAAGCACAGAGGTATATTTTGAACTTTTTAGCTTCCTTGGAAGTTAATTTTAAATTTGGCGTCAGTCATTATATTCAGAGTTTATAGGCGCAAACCGAAATTTGATGAAAATATATGGGCCGAACTTAACCAGCTACTGTGGGATAACCGCGTAAAATTCAAAAGGCGCTAATAAGCAGAGACGGACAAGTCCCCAGTTCAACCGTGCACACTTCATCACCTGGCTTGGCCGCCTGTTCGCCTAGACACTGACATTTTGACCTCAATTCACCCACCCGCCCCCCCCACCCACCGACCCTGAGAACAACCACACTACACATTTAAGGCAGCCAGCATATTTCGTTTATTTCATTACCACATAAATGTACAGACCATACTAGCAGTGCAGGTACTACCTTAAAGCCTGGACACGTGTTTCGCCGGTTTTCTGCTTCTAGTTTCAATGCCGCCAGCATGGTAAATAATTCCATGAGTTACAAAAGGCGTGTGTTTTAAGGCCGACAACGGCAGGTAGAATCACGCCAAACTAGCTTTTACCTCAAAATTCCGAGAGGATTAAGCTTGTTTTTTTTTAGAGAGCACGTGCAAGAAACGGATAACGTTAAGAAATAATGAATGAAAAGATGCGAAGCCGTTAATAATTTAATTACAACACTGGTTTGGACAGCAGGCGAAACTTCGCTGCACAGGTTTTGGCCAGCAAGACATAACCCTAGTTTTTTTTTCAAAAACCGTCCTATACACCTAGGGGAAGGGTTTGTATGAATTACTTGTTTGCCGCAAGATCCCGTCGGAAGTCATGTCGGTTACAGTGTATTAGAGGGAATCAAGCAAAGCCTTTGGAACCCCTATTGCCTACATGCCGCTCAAAACCAAATTGTTTACATTCAAGGACTGTATTGTGCTTGTTGATGGATCGAACAAGAATGTGAGGATGCTTTCTAGAGCCTTTAACGAAAAGCTATAATGAAGATACGGCAATTATAACAGACATGAGAAACTAAACAATAAGCATATACCAAAATTAAAGATGAGTAAAATCCGAAAGGAGAGGAGAGGAAGAGGGAAGTGGATTAGAAGGGCGAATAAAACGATTGGAAAGGAACTGAGGAGGAGAACGAAGAGGAGGAGGAGGAGGACGAGGACGAGGACGAAGAGGAGGAGGAGGAGGAAGAGGAGAAGAAGGAGAAGGAGGAGGAGGAAGAGGAAGAGGAGGAGGAAGAGGAGGAGGAGGAGGAGGAGGAGGAGGAGGAGGGACGAGGAGGAGGGACGAAGAGGAGGAGGAGGAGGAAGAGGAGAAGAAGGAGAAGGAGGAGGGACGAGAAGTTATGGGGGGAAGAATAGAAGGAGGAAGATTATTTGAAGAAGACAAGTTTAAGAAGAGAGGAGAAGGAAGAAGGAAATATTTGGTCAAAATAGAAGTATCTTCTGGTACTGGCAAAAGAGGGGTGAAGTATACCCTGTAAAACTTGATACAACTAGCACCTGTGTGGCCAGTATGATAAATAGTTAAGCAGTAAAAACCGACATGGATAAATATGCCGAACTCGTCCGGTAGAAACATTGTGGTTGTTTTCTAATTTAGAGAGCGAGAGGCTGGTGATAATTACACCACACCTTGGAAGGTTATATGCTCAATGTAGCCAGTCTCGCTGCTGATATTATAGGACCTGCGGCACTTCCTGTCACCCAGATGACACCGTAATACATTTTCATCAGAAAGTCCGTACGACTGCAATATACCATCAAGAATTACGTTGGAGTTAAGAGTAAGGACCATTGCACTTATGAAGAAAATAGTTAACTTCTTAGGATGCACCAAGCTGATGTGAGCACTTTATAGGGTCCTTTAGCAAAATGCTTATGTGAGGAGAAATATACTAATGAAAAAGATACTCAAAGTAAGTCAAGGAGGAAAACAAAAGAGAGCGAAAGTAGAAATGAGGGGAAGGAGGAGAGAGTGGATAAGGAGGGACGAGATGGCTGGTGGAGTGGAGTTAAGACGAAAACAGCTGAAAATAAGAAGCATAGGAAGGATGAAGAAGTAGAGATGAATATAAACGTAATTCAAAAGGTAAAAGAGGAGAGAGAAAAGTCAGAGAACGAGAGTAGGGAAAGGGGAGGACTAATGAGATGGAAACAATGACAAGGATGAGAAAGGAAATGAGGAGATAGACGAAAACGTGGGAGGACGAATGAAAAGAGCGAAATGGAGTGAAGTAAGAAAGAGAAACAAAGTCGAGGAAAAGCATAAAACTAAAGAAGATGAAGAAGGAATTATTCCTTCTGGTGAAACAAATGGGCAAAAGAATGGGGTAGGAGCAGCACTCACAGCTTGCATTAGAGTGGACTCAGCATTGGCAACAAGAATGAAGACGTCTGCGTCCAGACAGTGCTGGTCAATCCATCTGTCCATGTCAGGGTCAACATTAACACCAGGGCTGTCCAAGAGGACAACGTCCTCGCGCAGGAGATTGCAGTTGGCATTGGGCCAGTAAAGGCAGATGAGGGAGTCGGTTGCGAGTTTATCTGAACTTAGTGCATGTGCCAGCTGGCTCACCGACTCGATCGGCTGATCTGTCTGGTCCTAAAAAAACAAAAATATGGTTGGAGAGGAACTTATTTTTTTAGCGTTTGTATGGTCGGTTGTTGTTGCGATACCACTGCGAGGACAAAGTAATAGCATCGATTGGGATCAATTCTCTAGTGGAGGTAGGTTTTAGCTATAATTTAGATGTAAGCTTCCGATTACCTTTAACGAAGGTATGAGGATCCGAGGCACTGAAAAATTGAAATTTGCCATAATGGAATCTGAATTTTATCTTCTTTCATAAAGCTACCGATATCTCTTTCGGATGTTTGGATCATTCGAGGGCCCCGCAGCCTTCCGTATACATATATACAAACTGTAGTAGTTAATTGTACAACGATCTGTTTTTCAGGATGTACGCATCCTTGTTGACGTCTCGCGAGCTCGGAACAACCGAGTGTGTTTTCGCAAGGCTACTAATTGTAATGTTACTAATTAAGTTTTAATATTATATATTTATGTTATAGGAGTATTCCCGCAAAGACAGGTGCAATAGGATAGCTATTTTTGGCTTTATTGACCGTAATTGGTGTACAATTAACTACTATATACTCCCGATCAACAACTGGCAAGACAGCGAACTCGTGGCTCAATGCTTAGGACGTTTGCCTCTGACCGGCGAGACGCGAGTTCGAAACTCCAGTGTGGCAGCAATTTCAACAGCTAAACTAGAGTTGGCAATCCCTAGCTAACGAAGATCAATAAAGCCAGAAATAGTTATCCTAGGGTGCCTGTCTTTGCCGGAATACTACTATAATATATACATATTGCGGAGAGGAAGGACAGAGAATGCTGGTAGAGTGATACAGACTTGTTCTGCCTTTATTCAGCCAATCGAAACCCTGATTACCGACTGGGACTGGAAACAAAAGCATGCGCTTGATTGCAGCACAGGTAGTCCATACAATGGGTCGAGCAGATGGGTCATAAGCACTTCATCGAACCGAAGTTTATCAGTGCCTCACCACTTGTCATCCCCTGTCGCTGCAGGA
This sequence comes from Ligula intestinalis, assembly GCA_036362985.1. Lineage (NCBI taxonomy): Eukaryota > Metazoa > Platyhelminthes > Cestoda > Diphyllobothriidea > Diphyllobothriidae > Ligula > Ligula intestinalis. The sequence goes on from JAYGXS010000004.1 coordinate 32,501,416, forward strand.
CGGATATTTATTCTACCAGGAATAGGCACACACTGCTTTATTGGCTTCCCGAAGCAAATGAGCTCTGTATCGGTGGCAGAGACCAAGAACGGACAACCCACTGCTAGGCCTGTGCATATGCATATAATGCGAGCGCTCCGTAAACAGGTTTAAAGACCCTGGACATCGCAGACTAAAAATACGTTCAGGAGAACGATTCACACGATCCAGCACTCAAAAAAATACAGAGGTTGATTCGTACAGGATGATCTTGCTGCAATTTGGAATATCGCGCAAGCTCCGTGTATACTTCTTACTGATTAGGGAGGTTCCAAGGGCAGCAACAATTAAGATGATTTGGCAGTTACTTTACCCGAATTATTTGAAGTTGTCGATTTATTTTGGGTGACAGTCATGAATCCTGAAGAGTATCTTTCCTTGCCCAGACAGCAGCCCGAAGACATTTTGGTCTTGACAGCGTTTGTAAATTATCCGAGTGTACTAAGTACCCCATTTACCAGAGACAGGAGAGCGATATTTTCATATTATTCAAGGGTGGTTAGCTATCCTGGGTGCAAAATTAACCACGTCCAGAAGGCGTGTGATCCTCCCTAAAGTCTAGCCAATTATGTAATTCAGAAGGACAGTTGGCCAAGTGGTTAGCGGATAAACTCAAACCACTGCAGCAGCAACTAGCACCACGGAGCTATCAAGACACGTTCACATTTATTGACGACATCAGGGACATAAACCTAAATGGCATGATGATGCTCTCCTTAGACGTCTCGTCGCTATTTACGAACGTCCCGGTCGTGGAAACAGTAGATTACATCTGCGACTTCCTATTGACGAATCAGACAGAAGTAGGAATTCCAATAGAAGCCCTGAATGAACTTCTACTAAAATGCACATTAAAGGTGCAGTTCCTTTTTGATAACCAACTATATCGACAGATAGACGGCGTCGCCATGGGTTCCCCCCTTGGGCCTCTCCTAGCAAATATCTTCATGGGCAAGCTGGAGAAGTTTCAACTTAGCGACCAGATTCATGAATTTAAACACTACGGTCGCTATGTCGAAGATATCTTTGCTATCGCCCCAGCAGACACCAATATAGACTCGCTTCTAAATACTGTCAACCAAGCACACCCCTCCATAAAGTTCACATTGGAGATGGAAACAGCAGGTTCGCTTCCGTTCTTGGACGTTCTCCTAAGCAGACGACCTGATGGTAGCCTCCGAAGGAGCGTTTATAGAAAGAAAACCTGGTCCGGACAGTACACGAACTTTCACAGTTTCGTACCCATCCAGCAGAAGCGTAATCTAGTCCGCTGCTTAACGCAAAGGGCTAGAAAAATCTGCTCGGACGATACTACCGAAAGAGAGCTCACGAAGATCCAGGACCTGCTTCGAGAGAACGGGTACCCTGACAAGTTTATTCAGAAGAACATGATGGAGAGAGAACGCAAACCCTTAACACTCACCGTGGAAAAGAAGACCCTTTTCCTCAAAGTCCCCTTTCAAGGGGACGCAGCAAGTGAACTGTTAAGCCGACGCCTTAACCAAGCCGTATCACGAACCTTTCCAGCGGCGAAAGTTCGGGTGTTATTCTCAACAAACCCGGTCCTACACGGCGAAGGTAAGGATAACCTGCCAGCCCAGACCACTTCCATGTGCATCTACTCATTTACTTGTTCCTGTGGAGCAGGTTACATAGGTCGCACGAGCCGGCGCTTATCCAAGAGGATACGGGAGCATCTGCCAGTATGGCTTAACAAAGGCGAAGTCAGGAACATCAACAGTTCCATTCTTGCTCATATGGTGGACTCTGGACACTGTGTTGACCCGAACGAAGCCTTTAAGGTGATTTACAAGGTCTCACCAGATTACCCGAAGTCCCTGGGTCAACGGCTGCTGGCAACAGCGGAGGCCACGGCCATTCGCCTGATGAAGCCGGTGTTGTTTTAAGCCAACTGTCCTTCTGAATTATCGAATGGGGATTTTCGCAAATTATGTAATTGAACAGTACGAGCGAAAGGATACCACTCCGCTTAAGTTGACGCCTCAAATCAATCGAGGGAGACTGTTCGAGAGTAGAAATTTAGAAGAGGTGGCACGACAGGGGACCTTGAGAATAGTTGCCGGTGCTCCGTCTAGCTCCATTACCAACCGCAATGACTCATGATAAAAGGCATCAAATCAGCAACAAAACCAGGTAAGCAGACGACTGTTGGGCACCGCCGTCGTAGTATGGATGCGTAGTCGGTCTGATTTGCCGTCAGCCTCGGGTCTCGCACACTTTAAAAATCTCTGAGAAAGACAATGGCAACGACTTTTGCATCCGTGCCGATTATATTTGTACCACAGTAGTTCTGGCGCATTGTACGGCGCACTTTGAGGACAAATGAAAAACGAAATGCAAGGAACGTCCAGACCCGGACACGAGTTGACTTAGGGACATTACCAGATTCGGTATCATGCATCGATCTACTAGCAAGAAGCTAAAAGCGCATGGTTGTTATCCATGCTCCATGTTATGCATGTTTAGGTCTCTGACAAGGGAAGACAGGACTCAGAGTTCAAAGATGAGGATTTATTGCCGAAGGACCGGGATACTCGGTACTTTAAAATTGTAGATAATAAAAACGGTCTTTACTGGAAGCTGGCTTTAACGTAAGAAGTAATTTAAATTTCAAAAACAAGTAGATGCAAAACAGCAGTAGTACGCGCAATAGCATGAAAACTCCACTAGATTTGCAAAGAGCAACAAGAAAATGAGGAAGTACGACATGACAATTGATTCTTACTGTCAGCCAAGACCTGGATAGCCAAAAACACTTTTGCTATATCCTTATGAGCCTCTATTAGCGTAGAAAATAAGTGTCGTAAACTCTGGTGCAGGAACTATCATTAATAAAGCGGCTGACGTTACAAAGTAACTTATTATAACTTACTTCCGGTCTAGGGCTGCTACCGTCCTCCGTCGTCGCAGAGTTGACCAGCCTTGTAAAACCCTGACTTTTATCAGTGCCTTCTATTTGTACGAAACAGCTAGTGGTATGACCAATTCCGGCTGGCAAAATCCGGCTTCCCAACATGGCATTTATTACCGTACTTTTCCCGTTCGAAGTTCTAAAATTAGGGTAAAGGGCAGGGTTTTGTAATACGAATACGATAAATAAGGCAATATGCTCTAGAATGCCGCCAAACTAAGCAAAGGAGATGGGAGTTCATACCGATTTGGTGAAAGGTACTTGTGTGAAAGGCGCTTAAAGGAAAAGCTCCTCTTTCTGTGGTCTGACAATTCACATTAACAGCATAACGAAAATGCACATACTCTAAGCAAAGGGAGTATTTTATACCTGTAATTTGTGAGGCAGTGACTCGAATTTCAATAATTCAAGCCTTTAATTACATATGTAAGACGTCTTAGAGTTATCTGCCTCACCTATGCTTGGCATATTATTTTATTCAGAAAGTTTTGATGTAGCATGGAGGCACGAAGCAAGCTTTCTTATAAAAGTCAGCTGACTTGTATGGTGTACATACCTGCCGAAAAAGGCGCACTTCATCTGGTTACGAGCGATAATTTCCTGAATTTGTTTAACCCTATCATAGAAGGGTTTAATATCTTCTTCGGAACGCCTTCCCAGAGCTGGTGAAAGCCTATTCCCGGCATCTGCCGGTAACTTTTCTTCGAAAAATTTCTGACATTCTTTAACGTATCCCTCGATTTCCGAAAATATGTTTTGCAATTCCTGTTTAGCTTCCTTGAACTTAATAAGATTCGAATGACTTTGGGTTCGAAGGAGAAGGTTTCTTGAACGAACTCCCGGATTACCAGCAATTAACTGATCGGCCATTGGGAGGCGAAAGACTGCCCTAAAGTTAGCGCACTACACGTGTACCAATAACTGAGCCGACCAACCTGAGTACCAAAGTATTTCCCCATGATCTTTACGGTATTCAGTATCAGTACATTGAGGGATATGTAGAAAAAATTACTTTGAGTGCCGTATTTGTACATATGTGCAGTGGTAGCAGAAAATTTGTTTCTCAGACTGTTGACGAGGCCAGTTGTCCTGTGTCATAGGATGAAAATATGAGCAGACAGTGAAAAATCTTGTCAGGGATTTTTAGGAGAAAAACTGTCCCACTTGTGGGGGTAATGCGTGGGATTTAGGAGAAGAAAGGGGGTTCCAACGGGGGGCATTGCAAAGGTTCCCAGGATCATCACTGTGTGGAAGCCACGTCCTCATTCTTCCTTGCTGATTGCAGAGTCCGCCAACGGAACTGGAAAAACAAAGGCATCCGTCCAGATCGTCGACAGTCCGCTTTGGGTCGAACCATGGATGAATGTATAGGCCGTCAGGTCTGGCTGAAAAGATCGCTAGCGGGGTAATCATGGTACGCAGATAGCCAAGTAGGGTAGACCGCGGAGGCCTTCGAATGAGGCTATGCGTGGGAGGGCGTTATAAATAGCAAACGTGAATGGATATAAAAACTAATGCTACTGAAAAATTGAAAGTAGTATTATTATTGTAAATTTTCTGTTCTGATCCATCGTGCACTGCTATATCGATCCAGTTTTCACTTGAAACCCTCTAGTGATTCCGACATAACGACGTCCTGAGGAAGCGCATTCCACGCTCCGACCACCCTTTTTGAAAAGAAGTGTTTCCGAGCGCCCAGCCTGGCCCCTGTCACCTTTAATTTGAGAGGATGGCCCCTCAGATTCGTGGTCGTTGCTAATTCGAAAAAATCCCCTGATATAAGACAGCAGTCTTGAAGTCGTAATACGCGGAATGCTAGTATCAGTTCCCCCCGAAGCTGCCTGTAGCGCAATGGGAAGAGGTTGAGATTCGACAGCCGTGTTTCATAAGGCTGCGAGCCCTGCCCCATAACAAGTTTGATTGCGCGCCGTTGTACCTTTTCCAGGATGTTGATGTCTTTAATGGCCCAGAGTTTTCAAGCTTCGATAGCGGATTCTAGCTGCGGTCGTACGAAGGTTCGGAAGACTTTTGTGAAGCACTCTTCATTGAAGGTAGAAAAAGCTCGTCTGACGAGGTATAGGATTGACATCGCGGACTTGGCTCACTTTGTGCAATGCAGGGAGGGTTTAAGCGAGGGCGTGATCCAGACTTCTCAGTCTTTCTGGGCATTCACTTCCTTCAATGGTATGTCATTCAGTCGGTAAGCCGTGCCGTTTGAAGAACCGGATTTGCCTACTCGAATGGTGGTGCCTTTGCTCTCATTGAACGGTAAGAGTCAGTGTGCCGACCAGTTTTTAAGTCTTTTTCAATTTTCCTGTAAGTGCACTTCGTCAGCCGCAGTTTGAATTACGCTCCAAAGTTTTATATAATCGGCAAACAGGGTGATGCCGCAATCCAGTTCGCGGACACAGTCGTTGATGTAGATAACAAACAAGATAGGGCCGAGAACGGAGCCTTGGAGAACACTTCTCTCAACCTCAACCTTGGCTGACTGTTTGTCGCTGATGTGGACAGTTTGCGAGCGACCGATTAGGAGGTTTTTTATCCACGTAAGGAACCTACCCCTTATTCCTCTGTGGCTGAGTTTATAAAGGAGGTGGTAGTGTGGCACGCTATCGAAAGCCTTTTTGAATTCAATATAGACAGCATGCACTGAGTTTCCACTATCGAATGCCTCAGTCCACCGTTCTAAACAGTAGAGCAAGTTTGTTACGCAGGACCTACCTTTACGAAAACCATGCTGAGCATCCGATAGCAGGTGGTTTTGTTCCAGGAAATGCATAAGTTGTTGCTTGATAATTTTTTCCATGATTTTGCAACAGATTGCAGTAAGGCTGACCGGTTGGTAGTTATTCGCTGAGACCCAGCTTCCTCCTTGTATAGCGGCGTAATCCTCGCGGATTTCCAATCTACTGGTAGGTATCCGGTCTCGAAGGAGGTTTGGAAGAGCATAGAGAGTGGTTTGGCCAACTCATTGGCGAGCTCCTTCAAAATCTTGGCTGGAACGTCGGCGGGACCTGGTGACTTAGATTCTTTTAACCATAAGAGCTCCTTCAGAACAACAGCCTGGAGAATTGGACAGTCTAAACTATTACATCCGCTTTGGTGTCGTCGGTGGGGTGATCGTATGCCGTTACATTTGTGAAGACTGACCGGAAATTTTGAAAGATGGTCAGCCTTTGCTTCATCATCTATCATGTCTCTTCCCTCAGCGGTCCACAGCAGGGGTATCGGATCCTTGTTTATGGTACTCTGCCTTAGGTAACTGTAAAACAGTTTGGGGGTCACTGTGGCCCGGTTTAGCAAGTCTGCTTCGAAAGCCCGTCCTATTTTGAGAATAAGACCCTTGACCCGGTTTCTCTGAGTTTTGTAGGCACTGACAGATGCAGGAGTCCTGTCTGCTAGCATTTTTTCCCACAGCTTCCGCTTTTTGTTCACTTCTATTTTTAAGGCCTGCGTAAGCCATCGCAGTGTAGTGGTCACCTTTTTTCGCGAAATTGGACAGTGGTTGTCGATGAGTCTGTGCAGTGTGTTCCGGAACGCTTCCCAGTCCGCAGTTATGTTTCCAGAAAATAGAGGTTCCCACTCGGCGCGCGTGAGTTCGGTCTTCATTCGATCGAAATTGCCTCGCCAAATATTTCTTCTGACTGTTGAGGGTCTCTCCGGTATTGAGAATAACGAGTACTCCCGGCGTTCAAATTTATTCCGGGAAAACAATGTTTCAAATTATGCTCGTTTGGAATTTGGAATTTATAGATGTAAGCATCAGAAAGGCACTATCGATACAAAATAAGTTTCGTTTAAAAATTCAAAAACGAATTTGAAAATGTGTGCAGATAAACGTAAAAATTTGTTATAATACCAGCAGGAATTGTCCTTGAGGGCAACATTTGTCAATGTTTCTCAGTTAATGGTGAAATTAAGAAACATAGGTAGTTAAAAGGACTCTAACAGTGAAAATGGAAGCAGAGTTCAACGTGCCTCCATTTTTGAAAAGCTTGTAAGAAAAAACTACTCAGGAAGATAAGATAGAGTAGAAGAGTCCAGATGGGATGCCGTTGGCAGTAGGAGTAGGTTCAGGGTTTTAAAAGGAGGTCTGGGTATTGGCACTCATAACGGGATACTGCTCCAAAGGGTGGGGAAGGAACCAGAGCTTAGGGTTAGTGGGCTGCGAACGATTGAGCATCTCCCTCTTGCTTCACGACAGGGTGTCGATTATTAAATTCTCCATTTCGCAGCCAAATGAGATGAAACAGAAACAAAAATCACTTGAAGGCGAGGGAGGTCTGACGATGATTGAGCTCGACCACATAAGAATTCGAGTTGAGAGTTCATCTCACGATTGGGGTGTTATAGGTGTTAAGGCTAATACTGTTAACCCTAACACCTGCAATCTTCCAGACCCGGTTGCTAAGGTAATGGGAGAAGTCTTGGGAAGCCTTTTAGAAGGAAGAATGTATTGTGTATACAACAGTTAGAAAAAAGTTGTCAATAGGTCTTTCAGGGCGTCCGATCATGGGGCCCGTGGGAGATGGCGGCGTCGCCGCAACCGCGCCACGCGAAGGCGGAATCCCAAGTCTCTTCTCAGTGCAAAAGTTGACTGAGGACCGACAATTTTTTAAGGAAGTTGATTGGTCCAGAGCGCTTCGTAAAGCTGGTTGTATTGCGCGCTGGGCTCATTGTAGATGCACACGAGAAAGGGTGCGTTCGTAAGTCGCTCAGACCTTGAGCGATAGACGGACCGCGGGGCCTACCGTCAGCGTTGCCGCAGCGTTGGCGTGATGAGTCAACAGTTGTGATAAGGTCCACTAAAACCTCTCCATGCCTGACGGTTGGCGGCAGCGGATTTGGAGAGCTATACCCAGTCTTTTATCCAGCGACGGAGACTGAATACAGAAGGTCTAAGAACTGCTTCCATGTCTTGGCGTGCGGTGTCAATCCAAGTATTCAGGTGGGCTGCAGTGCCGAGTCGAAGGCTGTATAGCTAAGCTTGTGGGATGGACGAAGAGGAACGTTTCCAAACCACCTCAGTCGCTTTTCTTGAATGGCTTGAGATATCCTTGCAATACGATCGCTGCGGGTGCGGACTGTCTCATTCGAGATGAAATCGCTTTACTAAATTCGCAGGATCATCCTCAGGCATCGGTGGTCAAAGAACTCTTGTCTTTGCTAATCTTCAGCGTGCACAGCCCAGCATTCACGTTCGGAGAGGAGGACTGACCGCATGGATGCACGGTATAGACGATTCTTCGTGGCGATGGAGATGTCACGTTGGGTCCATAGGCGCTTTCGAAGGATTGAGAAAACCCAGCGAGCAGCATCGATGCGGGAGACAATGTCGGCCTTGCTCTGCCTATTTGGTAGCAGCGTCGCCCCGAGATATTTCAAGCTATCTACTACTTCAAGTTGGCCGTTAATCCCCAGGGGTGCCTTCTCCTGGTCAGGGATGCGCCTATAGGTGTTAAGGCTATGGAGGTTAACCCTAACAGCTACAATCTTCCAGGCCCGGTTCCTAAGGAGATGGGAGAAGTCTTGGGAAGGCGGAGGAGACGGAACAGTATATTGTTTTCAGAAGAGATAGGGGGAAGTTGTCAATAGGTCTTGCAGGGCATCCGACTGTGAGGCCAAAGAGCGGCCGCCGAATACTCGCTTTGTCTCGGCAGACTGGTCGTGATTGGTTGCACAGCGCGAAGTAGGCACAGGCGAGACTGGGTATGTTCCTAAGTCACTCAGACCTTGAGCGATAGACAGAACAGAAAGCGGCCATCGTAGTAACAACAGCGTTGGCGTGATGAGTCAACGGTGGCGTTTATGTCCACTTCACACATCGAGAATAACTTCGTCTTTCCGGAATTTATGTACATGATAACGGAAATAGCGATCTCATTTAACCGCTGCACTACAGACTGTAGACTGCCAAAGCCTGAGTCTAGCAGTGCAATATCATCGGCATAGTCGATATCAATGAGCTGGCGTCCGGGTGCAAGCTCAATACTGTCCTCTTCATGTAGTGCCTTCCCGAGAATCCAGTCAATGACGTTGTTAAACAGAATCGGCGTCAGTACGCATCCCTGTCGGATACCAGACCGGATATCGAATGGTTGAGAAAGATTGTGGTGGACCAGAACTCGTGTGATGATGGAGCGATAGTAGGCCTAAATCATGACAATGTGTTTGGTCGGCACTCCACCCAGTTCCATTATTCGCCACAAGGACTTACGATGGATGGGATCGAATGCGGTGGCGAAGTTGAAAAAGCAAACGGCCGTCGGTTGCTGGTAGCTATGGCGCAATTCTAGAATGCGCGTCAGCGTAAATATCTGATCCGCAAATCCACGCCCAGCGCGGAATCCGGCTTGATTGGGTCGTGTCCTGGAGTCACGTACAAACTGGAAGCGCCTGAGAAAAACATTAGCAAAGATCTTCGCAGCAACGTCGATAAGACTTATGCCGTGGTAATTCTCGCCTCTTGTCTTATCTCACTTCTTCTGGACAGGTAAAAGCATGCGTGAGCCCCAGTCATCGGGAACGACCTCTTCTCGCCACGCCTGTACAATCACCTCATAAAGCCGAGGAGCCAGGGTGTCGACAAAAGACTTGTTGGGTTCTGCGGGAATACCGTCCTCGCCACACGCCTTGTTGTTGCGTAGCCTCTGCATTGCATCGGTACCTTCTTCTTAGGAAGAAAGGTCCCACGACACTGCATAGGCAGGTGAGGGTTCAATTTCGCCGTGTGTGAGAGGCAGGGTGTGGTGGGTTGCTCATCAAAGTTGAGGAAGTGCTCGAAGTGTTTGCGTCAGCGATCGACTTTGGCCAATTTGTCAGCAATAAAGCTGCCATTCACATCGCAAATAGAATCACACAGTTTCGGGCACTTACCACCAACGTGGCAGATGATTTGGCACAATTTTCGAGTGTCAACATTATTTGAAGCCTGCTCCACTGAAGTCACCGTTTCGGACCAAAACTCCTGCCGGTCAACTCCAGCTGACTTTGCTATCAGCTTTCAGAACTTGTGGAAGGGGACATCGTTGCGGAATCTGGCTGGAGTTGTCTCGCCCGACAGCTGCAGGGTTCTTCCACTGATCCATTCATTGTGGCGCCGCTGACAGAATCCGAGAATTTTCTCAGCTGCACCATAGAGGGATGTTTGCAGTGATGACCACTTACTACTGCGGTCGCTATCAGCTTGGGTCATAAGACAGAACCGGATTTCTGTGCTTAGGGCCTCGGTAGTGCTGGGTTGTCGGAGCTTTGCGACTTCAAGGCGTCTTACACGTGGCATTGTGGACGCAGACGAGTGGTGAATCCTCTGGCGCGTGCGAACGAGAGCAGGGTCAGACTCCTGCACGTTACTGGTTTGGGCACCTCGTATCGACCTGCTATCGGGGATCCAGCTGCGAAACCGTAAACCAATAAGAATGTAATAATTCTGACTGCTGGTACGGCCGTTGTTCGAATACCAGGTCAGTAGATGTTTGTGACGATGCTGAAGGCATGCGTTGCTAACAAACGGTCGGTTCTGTTCAGCAAACTGCAGCATCATCTCCAAAGTGTTTGTTCGAGAACCAAGCCCAAAACGACCAAGAAGGTGCCTGTATGACGGGTTACCGGGTCCGGCAAAAATCAGCAGATCGTGGCGAGGGGCCTTTTAACCAATGTTTGTAGCTGTGAGCAAAACATATCTTTATCGTGCTGGTCAGCAGCGGACGTTGGTGCATATACTGCGACCACAGATATGTTTGTGATCTGGCCCTTCAAGCGCACATAAGCCATGCGTTCATTGACTGGTTTCCAGACAGGTATTGCACGGCTCGCTTGTTGCGATAGGGCTATTGCTACTTCATGGCTGCCGGAGGAGTCATGTGGGTTTCTGTCGTAAAAGGTGAAGTGGGAGTCAGCTCCAGGAACGTTTATTTTCTGTGCGCCTGAGTCAGGAAGTCAGATTTCGGTCAGGCAGCAGACATTTATGCTGTACTGATAAAGGCTGCGCGCCGTCAGGTTTTGGGTACCAGGGGCCAGAAACATTCGCAAAATCCAGCATCCAATACCAAGGGTCTGATATCGATTGAGTAGTCCAGCTGGCATAGTATTCGCCCGCACCACTGGCGAAGGGTTGCGGACAGCGTCGGTTCCCGCGCGTGCCGTAGCATGTGTCATAGAATCGTAAGTTGACATATTTATGAGGTTTCTTGGGGATTTTGAATACAAGCGGGTCCCTAACAGCCGCTGGCATTCTTTTTTTCGAGGTTGTATCCTCCAGCACATTGGCTCATTAACCTAACCTCAAGGCAGTGGTGGCAAGCAAACCTATTTAATAGCGGTTCACGCGTGCCATGTCACAATGTCGTCACTGGGACTCGCGGCATTTTATAAAGCAGTCGGTACGCCAGACCTCAGCCCTACGTAACCTGATAACACTGTCGTTGCTGCGTCCGCGACCGCTTATTCGCCAGACTCGAGAGCCTACTTATTTCGCAGCTAACCTTCACTGGATGCCGTGCCACTTTCAGCCACCTGTGGACGCGCCAAGTAGCCAGCAGTTTGGCTAACGGGTAACGCTCCATTCCTGAATAGCCCACCTTCCTAGGTAACAAGCCGGCCTAGGTAACAAGCGTCTGCATTTGATATCCACTTAATTGAGATTTTCATTGTCACATCAAACCCAATACATGTGAGGAATAGAGTAATTCAGGGTAGCGTGCTTGGCCCAATTTGATTTTTGCATTTTTTTTCAATGCTGCTCCTTATCTTTTTTCAGAAGCGTTGGCCCTTTATGTACGCTGATGACCTAAAGTTGGCTATCGATATATACCGGTTGATTGCATTATAGTGCCCTAAATCCTAAAAAGGATATCCAGCTCTTTGCCAGTGGTGCTGCACATAGCGCCTTTCCCTTTCATGGTACGAATGTTCCGTCATGAATGTTAGCTACGCTCGTCAGCCTCAACTAGGCAAAGATGCTCACGACCTTAATGTGCCCGGAGTTATAAGGGATCTGGGAACATCATATTTTAATGGTCTTTACTTCTCAAAGAATATTAATGAATTTATAAATTTTATATTTGAGCCCTTGGAGTCCCCATCATTGTGCGCTGATTGTCTCGAAGGTACCCTGAACTGCCGGCTTTATTCCCAGAAATTTTAAAACAATCAATGTGATAACCAGCCTTTATAAAATGAACGTTAGACCAAGTCTGGCATATTACTAGTTTCTATTACGCCTTTTGCGCGCTATTGATTGGAAGAAAATAGAATCGGTCAGCATATCTTTGCTTAAAGTTTTCTCTTTAGAACACCGTTACCTGACCCTCCAAAAACCTGTTGAATTTATTAACCTTGATCCCTTGTGTCTTCGCAGATTACAGATTACTGTTTAAATTTTCAAACAGTCGTTGTAGTATTCCGTACTACCCGTGGTCTTGAAGAGGCTGGTGCGTGGCTTGATAACAAATGGGGACAACGACTCTCGTCAGATAATATACAGATATCTTCTAAAAGGTGGTTAACCTCAGAATATACAGCAAACAAAGCTTTCTTTTTCTCGGACATTATGCTACAAGCAAAGAATGAGGACGGAAGGTTCTGGTGTAAATATGGATTATATCGGATAGAATGGAACCAACAAGAAGCGTAAAAAACTAGATTAAAAAAACTGGTGGGAAAAATATCTGAAATTCTATTCTCTAATGATACACAGTTGGTAAGGGACGGAAAGGTCAAACCAGGGAATAATGTTCGCTAAATCGAGACGATAGGGGTGCAGTACGGCAACGACGTGAGGACGATAGTATCCGATACGCGAATTGGAGGGAATCAATCCGCGGATCCGGAGCGTAACCAGCTTAGTCTCTAAAAATAAAGAGTGAAACCAAAAAACGGTCCTACCTTGACAACGTTCAAACAACTCATCAACCCAATGGGTCGGATTGGCCCGTTACATAGCCCCCACTTCAAAGTGCTGCACTATCCTCAGTGCTGGTGGGTGTGGTGGGGGAGGGGACTTCCACTTCGATTGCGACGGGGCATAGTAGGTCATCTGGTATGATGTCTAGGGTGCCGGAGAGGTGGTTAAGAGGAGTGTCGAGGGTGGTACAGTTAGGGGAAGGGACTGTGATGTCAATGGTAGTGGGAGGGAGCATCCCATCGGAGAGGATGGGGAGTGTGTCGGTGGTGCAAGTAGGCGGTTGGCTGCGGTAGGGTTTGAGTTTTGAGAAATGGGTGGTGAACGAGGGAGACTCGGGGTGTAAATTATCGCGGATTATATAGGAAGTGGGCATGAGAACCTGCAGCACAGTAAAGGGCCCCTGCCACGGGTGATAAAATTTGGAAGAAATACTATGGGAGGGAATCGCGTGCATTAAAAGGTCGTTGGCTTGAAACGGGTTCCCGGATATGTGGCGGTCGACGTATTCCTTCTGGCGGGTGGCGGCTGCACTAAGGGTGTTGCGGGCGGTGTTGTGGGCCGCAAGAATGGTCTCGCGGAGATTCGTGGCGAATTCGTGGACGGTAGTGTCAGTGGGAGCGGGAAGGGGGAAGGATAGATCGACGGGTAGGCGAAGATCACGACCGGTCCAAAGATAATGCGGCGTGAAGCCGGTAGATGAGTGGGTGGAGGCTCTATAGGCCATGAGGCAGAGGGGAGGTAAAGCTCTTAATCGTGACAGTGATGCTCCTCGCAGAAGGCCAACAGGAGGTTGTTGATTGTCCTATTGCTCCGTTCAACAAGACCGTTACCTTCCGGGTGATAGGGTGTGGTATGGGTTTTTTTACCGCGAGGATCTCACAGACATCATGGAAGAGTTGGGACGTGAAGTTGCGACCGCAGTCGGAGTTGAACGATAAGGGGGTGCCCCAACGGCTGATCCAGGTTCGGCTAATCACGTTAGCGATGGAAGGAGCATCTTGATGAAGGAGGGGAACGGCCTCGACCCACTTCGTAAAGTAGTCAACCATGACCAGGACGTACTCGCAGCCACGGTAGGCGATAGGGAGTCAGCCAATGCTCTCTAAGCCGACGCGTTCGCCAGGGAAGCCTGTATTCCTTGGTTCCATTGGGGCACGCGGAACGGGGACGGGGGATTTAAAGGAGGCGCAAGAGGGACAGGACTGGCAGAAGTGGTGGACATCCGTACGGAGTTGTGGCCACCAGAAACGGGCACGGACTGCCGACTCGGTTTTGAATTGGCCGCAGTGTCGCAGCTCCACGTGCAGACTGTCGAGGACAGGTTCAATTAGTGATCCTGGCACCACTGCCCGTAAGTGGTGTATGTCTGGATTGCGCCAGAATAGGATATCACTCATGACCAGGAGGTCAGGCCAGTGGTTACGAAGGAGGTAGGCACGTTGGCTACACCCTCGCATAAGGCGTTCAGACGGACGGGGGAGGCCTTGGGAAAGATGATGGTAACTGAGAGCGGTATCGGGGTCGGATTTCTGGGCCTCGGACCAACTATGACGGGTGGGTTCAGAAATGTTAACCCCACTTACGCTGAGGGGGTATTCGCCCTCGCTGGGGGATGGGGGGCCCGTGAAACGGGAGAGTGCGTCTGCATTGCCGTGTTGACGACCTGGGTGAAACTCGCATCTATAGTCAAAATCCTAAAGGAACTCTTGCCACCGGGCAAGTTGGTTTATGGGATCTTTGAGGGAATGGAGCCATGTTAACGCCTTATGGTCGGTGCGAAGGGTGAAGCTTTGGCCTAAAAGGAGGTGTTTAAACTGGCGAATGAAGGCAATTATCGCCAGTAACTCACGTTTAAAAACGCTGTAATTAGGCTCGCTGCTGGATAGGGATTTGCTAGCGAAGCATATTGGGTGTTCTATGTCGTTTTTATCCATCTGAGAGAGGACAGCACCGATGGCAGCATTGCTAGCGTCAGAAGCAAGGATGAAAGGGGGAGCCCCAGGTTCGAGGTTAGGGAGGACAAGGAGAGGAGCCGAAAAAGGGCAGCTTTGAGGTCGTTGAAGGCTTTATTGCACTCTGTAGTCCACTTGAAAGGTTGGTTTTTCGCCGTCAGTTTATGGAGGGGAGAAGCTATGTAGGCGAAGCCTTTGATGAATCGGCGATAATAAGAGGCTAAGCAAATGAAGCTACGGAGTTCGGTAAGGTTGGTAGGGGTAGGCCAACATCGGATCTCATGTAGGCGTTCGGAAAGGGCAGCTAAACGGCCGGGCGACAATTTGTGTCCTAAGAATTGCACCTCATGTCGAAGGAAAACGCAATTCGCAGGATTAAAGGTCAGGTCAGCGGCACAGAGGGCGGCAAGGGTGGCTGAGAGGTTCTCCTTGTGATGTGCAATTGAATTCCCGAAGACAATAACGTCATGGAGGTAAACTAGGCATTTAGTGGGGATAAGGTGGTGTAAGACCTTATACATGAGGCGTTGGAAAGTCGCGGCGGCATTACAAAGGCCGAACGGAAGGGTTTGAAACTCAAAGAGGCCTTGCGGTACGATGAAGGCCATTTTATGACGGTCCTTTCGATCGACTTCAACCTGCCAAACGCCCGATTTAAGGTCAAGGGTGGAGAACCAGGAGGCATTGCCTAAGGTGTCAAGAGTGTCGTCGAGACGGGGGAGGGGAAATGAGTCCGGCTAGCTCAGTCAGTAGAGCACGAGACTCTTAATCTCGGGGTCGTGGGTTCGAGTCCCACGTTGGACGCCAATGTAGTATTCCGTATTACTCGTGGTCTTGAAGAGGCTGGTGCGTGGTTTGATAACGAAGGGGGACAACGACTCTCTGCAGATAATATAGAGATCTCTTCTAAAAGGCGGTTAACCTCAGAATATACAGCAAACAAAGCTTTCTTTTTCTCGGACATTATGCTGCAAGCAAAGAATGAGGACGGAAGGTTCTGGTGTAAATATGGATTTAATGGGATAGAATGGAACCAACAAGAAGCGTAAAAAAAACTAGATTAACAAAACTGGTGGGAAAAATATCTGAAATTCTATTCTCTAATGATACAAAGTTGGTAAGGGATGAAAAGGTCAAACCAGGGAATAATGTTCGCTAAATCGAGACGATAAGGGTGCAGTACGGCAACGACGTGAGGACGATAGTATCCGATACGCGAATTGGAGGGAATCAATCCGCGGATCCGGAGCGTAACCAGCTTGGTGTCTAAAATAAAAAGTGAAACCAAAAAAGGTCCGACCTTGACAACGTTCAAACAACTCATCAACCCAATGGGTCGGATTGGCCCGTTACATCGTATTTTTGATCCCCTTACCAATATGAAGCAGTTTGACCACTCTCGGCGCACCAATCATCAAGATATTTTTATTTCTTCCGCAGACACGCACAGTTACAAATCGTTAGTTTTTTCAGAAAATGCTATAGCAATCTGGAATAAGGTATCCATGAGTATCAAAATTCAGCACAGCTATCGTTTTTTTAAGTGTGCTTTCACTCGTTTTCTACATTCAGGACAACTTCCACGAAGTCTTCTTGCTGATTCGGTGCAAAGTTTCTTCTGCTCTGCTGGCGTTTGCGAACTTAGAACCTTGTATCAGGTTTTATCCTGAGGTCAATGATGCTGACTCTGCGGCCCGCAATTGGGTAATTCTTCAACCATCAGGGGGTAACTTTTCACCGACACACCTTTATCTGGTCGGGCATACCGATTTCATAACACTAAAGGGAGACTGACAACACTGTGCAATTGTGCCAATCCTTCCTGTCACTATCTACTATAATTCAACGGGCTGCAGTTTTTCTCCTGAAAAAACCAGTCATTGAAAAACACCAGTAAAAACGTTGCATAGATTTTTAACTGCCAGTTCAATTGCCTACTGTAAGGGTATTTGAGCTTACTTGTATACGGGTAATCAATATAATTACACTTACAGGGTATCCGAAGCGGTAGATATTTCTGCAGGCCTTGCATAGAGACCTCAGCTTAAGTTTCGGAAATTTCGCAATCCATTAATGCGTCTTGAAAACCTGGTGCTCGGACAATCTTTCCCCTTTTATACAAGAAGGCGCATGATACATCGCAGACAACCACTACAGCCTAGATCCTATCGATGCTGCGTGAAAGCTATTAACGGTTGCCCATCTCCGGCGGTTCTAAGGTGCGTGTAAGTAGGAAGACAAACAACCCATCTGAGTTAGGAGCGAAGCTTGGATTCGTAACCAGGTAACCACAATAACCTGTATTCTTGAATCCCGTCACGACTGCCAGCAAATAACTTTCCACTACTTTCTTTATATCACCGCTTCGTTTGATTTCGTTTGCCAGCAGATATCACCATCCTTATCAACATCAACACTGGTAAAATTTTGACGCAAAGGAGCCTATCTCAGCTCTTCGAGCTGGATTCGACATGGTCCTATGTCTTTACCTACGATGTTCAGTAATACCACTGACCTGATGTTGGAAGGCGTCCTACAGGTTTTTAAGGTGTTGCGTTTGTTGGACAGCGTCAGATGATTGATTTGGACTGCGCTGCCCAGGTCTGTCCTGAGAGAAGTTGCCATATCGGTCAATGTATTCAGAAACGCTAAGGAGAACAATTGCTTTATGGCCAAATAACTTGTCAGCGGGGTCCGGTCTGGCCAATCACCTTTAGGGCTGGATCACACAGGGTCCCAAAGGGACGACTGTTGTGCTCTCATGTTTCGGATGTCGCCCTTACGGATTTTCATGCGCTCAACCGACCTTTTTCCACCACCTCTGTACAGAATGTAATAGGCCTCTCACCTAATATTCCCACATGGAAGCGGAGCTAAAGATTCCAGCGGATAGGATCCTCCCTATCAACTTGAGGCACTGTGATATTGGTGAACCCGACGTGCTCTATACTGCGAGAAAAGGCCCCGTGTGGTGTGCATAGACGAGCATTTTGCTATTGTTAAACCACTGCGAACGACCACCATTGCCCCCTTCGGCCGGCTTAAGCTTGTTTTTTTCACCGGTTAAGTCTGTTTCGTAGATGCTGCGCAAGCCTGCGTACCCGCAACTTATGGGTGCCGAATCTTTTCTAGCAAACGATGGACATGGTCGTTCCTGACAGTTTATCAGTCCTGGCTACTCTTACTCCGATTGTCTAATTAGTACCTTGGGTATTTGGGGGTATGCGCTGTCCACTTACTTCTGCTCCGAGCAGGATGCCACTCAATTACTGCATATTAGGGCGGTTTCATTTAGTAGTTATTGGCTTTGAAGGTGAAAACGTAATTCGTCACAGCACTTGTTGGGCGCAGAATATTTGCAGGACGCCTAAAGTTACGGAATTTACGGCCATCGTTAGGGTTGAAAATTCAAGAAAATAGTAGGTTAAAACATATAAAACATGAGTACCGAATTTCCAAAGACCTCCTATTTGGTGTTCAATTTGTTGGCCATCATATTCCTGCATGTTATTTACAGCACTATCCTTTGCCGTATGTAAAGGTCTGAAGAATTATCAGGCCTTTTAACGGTCTGAGAGAGATTTTTTCATCGGAGCTGGCAACGCTGCTGCACGTGGTTCTTTTTTTTCGCATTACTACTGTGACTGTTTTCGGTAGCCGTGGTTTTGGTCATGAAAACTCATTTAACATTAAACAAAGGTTATCACGGTGGGGTTTGAAAATTAGGTTTTAAGCTATTGGCAGTTTGGTCTCGGGTTTATGGTTACGTTTCGCAAACTAGAATTGAGGATTAGGGATAAAGTTTGAATAACCATTGTTTAGCTGGTCAGTAATTCCAAAATTAGATTCCCTTCTAATTATAAAGTTAATTTCTTAAAACAATTTGCCATTTGGTAAAGTTTCGCAAAAATAGTAACTCAACGCACGGTAGCAATTCTCAAGACATTTTGCGACGCATTTTTTAAGACGCATGGTTCTCAAACTGCACGCTCCCTCGTAAACTGAACCAGCGTACTTAAACAGCATTATTCGTCTTTACAGCCATTTTTTATTTTTACCTCCACAGTTTTCTACTACTTCCCACTTTTCCCACTCATAAAAACGCTGTTTAACACCCTGCCACATTAAACTGGAGTTATTCAATGCGACAGCGGTTTCAGCCTCCGCTGTTTATTCTTGTGTATAAAAGGGGATGGGCTGTAGGTATTTGTCTCATAAATCGTAGGCAGTGAGAATGCCAGTGTTAAAGGATATTTTTTCGGGGATACAACTAGTGGCACCGACCACTCGGCGACCGACCACCGAGAGAACGAGCCCTGTGGCAGTCCGTTCTTACGCCTTGCGTTCCTTCCCATGCTCTTGGTCGAGAGAGTCCGCTCGGGTGATACTCAGGGCAAACGTTGACTCATGACTAATGCAAAGAACGTGTTGGATGCCCCTTAGAGGTCGGGTTGCATACTGAACAGCAGCAACTATCCGGGGGCAAGTAATGAGGCCGAAAAATCTGCTGCCCGGTGTGAAGCGTCTAGAGTCGTTTGCTGAATCTTGTGCAGTTGTTGACAGGGCAACTACGTCGGTGAAAGCGAAAGATTACGTCGTGTGAGCATAGCCAAGCATGCAGCAGCAGTGAATGGGAAAGGACGCTAACCCTCAAGGTGTGGCTCATACGACGGGACCCGATCACAACGAGAAGGCCGACATTCTTGCGAGAACTGACTACCGCGTGAGTGGTGAACTGCTTGAATCATGGTTCTCTGGCCTGCAGTCAATTAAGAAGCAGAATTACCACGCGGCGATATATTTGGTGCTGTGAGACTGCCTAGGCAGAGTAATTAGCCATGCACAAAAAATTGTTTCTTGTACTTGTTTGATAGCAAATTACACCTTCTTTAAATATTATATTCAAAGAAAGAGTAGCTTTTTGGTTTTAAAAAGTTGCTCAATTGCCGAATAACTTTCTAACATAGTGATTGCTACACTTGAATTCAAAGTTTAAACACTGTGCACATCTTATTTAAGGAAAATGAAGTTTTCACCTAATGTTTGAGGAAGAAGTCACATAGCTGTCATAAAATGTTGATATATATGTGGAACATATTTTACCCAGTATAAGCAGCATTAATAAATTGGCGGACATGATGTATTATGAATAAACACCTCACAATTGTAAAAAAGCTCATAGTTAGCAACTTTTTTATAACCTAAAGCTACTCTTTCTTTGAATATAAATTTAGAAAAGGCGTAATTTGCTATTAAACAAGTACACGAAATAATTTTTTCGTGCATCTTTTCCATAAAATATATTTCAATTTATAACGGCAGTCAAAATCAGTGATAAAAAGGCAGACTAATCAAGTAGCCAGTTTTTACAATCTATACTTTTTGCTGGTAGTCAGAATGAAGCTTGTTAAAAAGCCCGCAGCCTATTGTGGGCTCTTAGCTCAACTTATGCGTTGTTTAAATTTCTCACTTAGTCCAAAATTTTGTTTTAACGAAAATACAGCACTTCCGTTTCCGACCGCGTGCTCTTTGCTAGCAGCTTTCTTGCTAACAACTCTCCACAGCTCAATTTCTCTCCTCACCTGTCGCTGTTTCCTTCGCCTTTCAACGACCCCTTTCTCTGTTGATCATCCCCGGGCTCCAATCTCACGATTGCGACCCACGAACTTGGATCCCGATCTTCACGAAGTCATCCTTTGGTAAGTCAATTTCTTGAATATTTCTGGCAAGGATCGTGAAGGATTTAAGTGAGTTGTATCATTTCCTTATCTTCATTGTTATCCTCGTATACCATTTTTACGCTTTTTCCGCTAGGATAGCCTGGTAAATTACTCACAAGTGGTTAGCTTATACTAGGAATTCTTCAGTTACGTTTTTGCTGAGGCGTTTGTATATTTTTAGTGATAAAGCCTCTACAACTTTGGTGACCCCGACGTGATATCGTTATACACGTCGTACTATTTATTCCATTCACCCGTTTTTCCCGTTCGATTCTGTTGTTCATACATTTTTTTCAACATGGGTGACGGATACCAACAATTTTACGAACCAGAAGAGAATGATGCTGCTTCTAGCAAGTCGTGTACATCAGCCGATCATAAGAGCCTCAGGCTTTTCAGATTTCCGTTAAGCTACCCCAGTACGAGGTTCGCGATCCAACCGTCTGGTTCAAACAAGTCGAGGCCATTTTCGACTCACGTCAGCTTACTAGCGAGCGTACGCGTTACGCGTACGTCGTTCAGTACTTTCCATTTGACGTCGCTTTCGCAGTTCAGGATCTCCTTGATCCTATCCGTAAAGTTAAGCCCTACTCTAGCTTAAAACAAGCTATTCTCGAACGTACGGCACAATATGCCGACAGTAAGCTTCGCCAGCTCCTCAATAATGTCGAGCTTGGCGATCAAACTCCCTCTGCTCTGATGCGCCACATGCGTCACTTGCTTGCTGGTCGCACATTAGATGATTCTATTTTCCGTCGCATCTGAATGGATAAATTACCCCATCCAGTGCAACAGGTTCTTGCCCTACTCGACAACGATGTTCCGCTGACCAAACTCGCGGAGCATGCAGACCGAATTCAACAATGTTATCCAGGTACTACTTCGTACGCTTTAAACCAAGCCTCGACCTCAGTATCACAGCATGCCGCCTCCCAAGTTTCCGCCTCATGATCCGACCGTCAACCTGATAGTCGTACGCAGCGAAAGTCCAATAAATTGCTTGGTACCTCATCTCCGCGGGCTAGTTCACCCTCCCAACCGATTCGACTCGTTCCAGATGACGACCTGCAGGATCTTAAAGATACTGTCCGGTTATTGTGCTCTCAAACCGGTCGTCCCCCTACAAACCACAATCGCTCTAATTCAAAATGCGTGCAGCCGACAAAGTCTGCTGGTACCACCGCACATTTGGCCCGGATGCTATCAAATGCGTCCCGCCTTGTTCTTACGCTAGACGTTCCCGTTCGGGAAACGGCGCCGCCAGCCAGTAATGGAACTGACTAGTGCTGGCCGAGCGCGACACAGTCGCCTGTTTTATGTGACGCACAAGTCCACCGGGTTCCCTTTCTTGATCGACATGGGTGTCGAGGTTAGCATTTTGCCACCCCCTCGACGTCATCATCTACAGCCATCGCAGTTTACACTGCGGGCTGCGAACAACACTTCTATCGCCACGTTCGGTCAAAGGTCCCTGACTTTAGACCTCGGGCTTTTACGCCACTTCCAATGGGTTTTCATCCAGGCCGACGTCCAGTTGCCTATCATTGGAGTGTATTTCCTGACGCATTTTGGCCTCACAGTTGACCTCAAGCATCAGAATTTACTAGAACCTACCACTCAGCTGTTTACTGTCGAGGTAGTTTCGCGTGAGCCTTCCGCTGGCATCCACTGGGCCGGGTTAAGCCCGCCATTTTCTGACATCTTTAGGGATTATCCTTCCCTCTTTAAGCCTTGTCAGTTCACGAAACAGGTTCAACACGCCGTTCGCCACCATATCACTACCACCGGCGGACCAGTCCATGCTCATTCGCGCAGGCTTCATCCCGAGAAGCCACAGACCGTGAAAAATGAGTTCGAGCACATGTTGAATTTGGGGATTATCCGTCCTTCGTTCAGTCCATGGGCTTCACCACTGCACATGGTTCCCAAAAAGTCATCCGATGATTGGCGGCCATGCGGTGATTATCGCACTCTAAATCGAGCTACAGTCCTGGACCGGTACCCGATTCCCCATATTCATGACTTTCACATATATCGGCTAGTAAGATGATTTTTTCCAAGATTGACCTCGTGCGAGCATACCACCAAATACCGGTCGTGGAGGAGGACATCCCTCAAACCGCCGTCACGACACCATTCTGCCTATTCAAATTCCTTCGTATGCCTTTCGGTTTGCGGTACGTGGCCCAAACGTTTCAGCGCTTTGTCGATGACATTTTGCGCGGTCTCTCCTTAACGCTCGTGTACATCGATGACATCCTTGTTGCAAGCTCGTCCCCCGACGAACACATGGAGCACAAACGCCAAGTTTTCGATTGTTTTCAACAGAATGGTCTGCAGCTAAACGCCGCCAAGTGTCTTTTGGCGTCACTTCTCTGGATTTTCTTGGCCATCATCACGACCAACATGGGATCATACCCCTTTCAGAGAAGTTGCAAAGCGTGTTGTCTTTTCCAGCCCCGAAGTCCATAACCCAGCTCCGCCGTTTCATCGGCCTAATCAACTACTACCGGCGTTTTATACCAAATTGCGCCGCCACCCTGGCACCTTTGACGGATCTTTTGAAGTTAAAGACCAAGTCGCTTCAACTTTCACCCAGTGCTCTTGAAGCATTCGAGGTAGCCAAGAAAGCACTCTTGGATGTCATCCTGCTTCATCATTTGAGCACCGATGCTGATACACAGCTTATTTTGACCACCGATGCCTCAAACATTGCCGTCGGCGCAGTTCTGCAGCAACAAGTTCACGTTTATAAAGTAAGACTTTTGGGAACGTGGCTTTGACTATTTTAATTATTCCTGTAACCATATTTACTCGAGTAGTTGTGACAGAAAACGATTAGTTTCCAAGGTGCATTCTCTTCAGTAAAATTACAGTCGATTTTGCTTACAAGAGACTACGAAAATATGAAAGTTGCACATCCCGATATGCGATACATGCGTAGGCTGCTCTATCTTCTCAGCTTCCGAGCAGGCCTTACAGATAAGAAAATAACAGAAATTCATAATTTTGACTTGAACACTGGGCTTGTTTTTCAGTCAGACAATTTTTCTGCAATAAAAAAAACCACTTATGAAATCAAGGTGGTCACTTTTATCCAACAGTCAAGTGTATATGCAAACATCATAATTAACATATCCTATCGCAACCAACTATTTACCGGGTTCGAATCCTGGCTGTTGTTGTGGATGGCGAATGACTGTTAAAATGACCATTTCAGTCAGCGTTGTCATTGTCGGTAATCTCACCCTGTGTAGGTGTATATAATGGGTGAGTGCGCTTACTGGTCAGAGAAAGCAACATGGTCAGTGGTCGGTGTCCATCACGAATTCCCTTGTCATTATCGGTCTTATTTCTCTCTATTGGTATTCCACACTGATTATTTCGTCAGTTGCTACCAACTGCGAGGACTGTCAATCGCAAGTTCGTAGCCAAAAAGACGAATTTGTTCTGTTCTGTCATGAAATCGGTGCAGCTACGTCCCAGAATCATGCATGTTCGGCCTAGAAGCTGTAATTTTGCTAAAAAAAGAAGTACACTGCTACGCAATCAGGCAACACCACAAGCCGTCGAGTGTATGACCGACAGATTTTCACGTGGCTCTCTATGATTGGAGGTCATTTGATTGGGTTAAAAGTAGCAGGGATTTCAGTGCGGGCGGAGGGCTGGGTGAGGGCTCGTTGAATAATCCTGTACAAGCCCAAGAACGCGCCGTTCTCGTTAAATGGTTTCTTCGATTTTATTGGCGCTAGAACTGTGCTTGCATTGGCTAAGCGTGCATCCTCGGCTTAGCGGACTATTTCATGAGCAGGTCCAGAAGAAAAGAGCGTAAACTTCTCAACGGCACGTAGAATAAGAGGTGCGCATTCTATGATTTTGTTAATTTATAAAGCTTTTCAAATATAAGCAACACTAAGCAGTGGTGTTAATTTTCCTTTGTCCCTTTTTCCAAATAATTCTCTACGGTATGATGGGTGGTTCAACTGCCCGGTCCAGTAACTACTGATACTAAAATAAGCGTATTTGCTAGATTTACAGCGCCATATCCTTTTGAAAAAAGTAAAAAGTGCGGATCGATCGCCGCATTCTACGCAGGCACCAACACTGGTTCACTGACATGGATGAAAATATTCAAAAAGGGGAAGATGCGATCACTGAAACAAGAAATTTACTGACCTGGCGTTTCAGATTTTCGGCCGAACCCATCGTCAGAGACAGTTGCAAATGAGGTTGATTAAGGCATAAGGTGCGCAGCATTTATGGTAGGTATTGCCCACTTGACAATGTGCGTATTTTAATTGCCAGCCTTCACGAACATCGCTGAGAATCGTAGTTAATGTGATAATTGTTTGTCAGTCCGTATCTGCTTCATTAACGCTCGCGATTTCATTATCCATGCTCGTCGTTGGCGTGAGAATTACGGAGCAATTTAACTTGCTGTCGTTCTAAGTGTTGGTCGTCCACGCCCTCCCCACACAACCGATTCGCCCACTCAGAATATGGGAACTGAAGGTCATTGTGTGGATGGTTTTAGGAGGGAATTCGAAACAGCAAGCCCGTAAACGTCTTGTTCTAACGATCGCATCTTCCCCGTCTGAATTGATTCCTAGAAGTCGCCAGTTACCTTCTATCGGCAATCGACCTACGTGCGGTCGAACCACTTCTTAGACGCAGGCTCAGGAAAGATTTATATTTTGACTGTCTTCAAAGGGCTGCCCTTTTGCCATACCTACTTCTTGCATACTGCGCCACAGTAATTATTTATATCTCTTCCGCACTCTTTGAGGCAAAAGGTTACGTAAATAGCATGCCGTGTGCAGACAAGGTACGCTTCGAGGCGCAATTACAATTTACTTTTTGAGAACATCGGGCAACAGTAGCTTGTGTAGACCCGCTGATTACTCCTTATTTCCTGCATGTTTTCCTATAAAAACTGTGGTTATGGGATTTTATGGGTGGAAAATTAGGACACACAGTGAGATATACTCTAATTAATGCTAAATGCATTTTTATTTACCGTATTTAGAAGTGTTGTTGATTTATATCCGTAGATTTTTAAATTTGTATTATCGTTTAACTTATTGCGGAAAAACCCGATTATCAAATTGCAGGTTTATTGAATCTCCCGAAGAAATGAAATGGTGGTTAGGAGGTCGTCTACTTATACTTACCTGAGGTCTAACTTACCGTTCTGGGGTTAAATTAGAATAGTCCGCGGCGTGAAGCGCTGCGCACACCTTCAATTTACATTCTGAACAACTTACTCCTAGCGGCCGTGAGAAGCAGCTTCGACTACATTTTTTCACTTGACACTTACTTCTAAAAATTTCCTTCTCTGCCTATCTTATTTCCCCTCCCCCCAAAAACACGGTTTTTGCAAGACAAAAAGCTGGGACTCGGGGTATATGAGTGGGCCTATATAAGCTATTTTGCCGAACATCGTTACTTAAAATTGTTGAATTCGTTTAACTGATTTTCGCTGTCTATCTGTCTGGCACTCAAAATCTACATTAAATTCGAACCACCACCGCCCCCCTCCCGGTGTTTGAAGTCTTACTACTTTGTATCTGGGCCCGTGGGTGGGGTGGGGTGGCACGCCCTGACGCAGGTTTACGTCGCGCCAGCCACCTGCGCCCGATGCCCCCTCTGCCGCTATTGACCCCTTTTCGACAGGACGGTAAATGGTGCAGTTTAGACAACACGAGTCTACTACTGCCAGTCACCATTACGGTGTCCATCCTGCTGTGGGGAAGACGGTAGCCATTGTCGATAATGAAATGCGAATTGTAATCATTTATTGGTGTAGCTAAATTGTCTTCACGTATCTTCCATGGAGCAGTTGCAGATGACCCTATAATATTTTTTAAATTAATCAATTTGGTTATTATTAAGTTGGTTTGGCAGATTTTCTAAATTTGAGTTGACTTTAGTGTGAAAAACTTTAGGCGTTTGTAGATTAGCAGTAGAGCGTTAGCCTCCGGCAAAGGCTTTCTCTGATGCGCGCGTTCAAGTCCCGCCAAATGCCTAGAGTTTTTCACACTTGGGTCAACTCGAATTTGGTTACTTTTTGCCCACATTCTATGAAACACAACACTGTTGGTTGGATGCTTACCGATCGGTTACAGGACTAACTCGTCCCGTTCTGCCGCCTTGGGGATCACCCTTGAGCCCCGCTAGCAGCTGCAAAGAGGCTCGTAGTCTAGGCAAGGGAGGATGAAATGGTCATTTCTGACTTATTAACTGCCGTCAGCCAGTCATACATGAAACCATGTGGACTCAGTCTCGAGATCCGCCAGCAGTATCACAGTAGCTAGTGATGTCCGCATGGACAATATTTAACGCCAAATGCTTAAAGTATTGGACAGTTTGGCAATGGGTCGTTTATTCAAGCTAGAGCAGTGCACCACCTTGGTCTGGGTATGGCTGGCTGATGATGGTTAATGGGCCAGAAATAGCCATTCCAGTGTAGCCTGTCTTTGTCAGTAATGTTTTTCAGCCTTACCGCAACACTGACGCTTACTGGAGAGAACACGAAGTACTTAATCTTTCATTTGGGTGACTCTTAAAAGGGTGTTCAGATAAAAGCCACAGTAGCATTCTATCTCCTTTTGGTTAATTTTGAACACTATTTAAGGAATGCTTCCCATTTGGTAAAATTCTAAATGGTCCCAGTTAATGATTCCTGAGTCTTAGTTGCCTGATCAGCACTCATGGATCGGTCACGGGCCCCACTTGTCCAGCTAGGCATTCGGGCTCACTCTCGAGATCCACCGGCAGCAGCGCGGCGGCTACTGAGGTCCGTACGGACAGTAGTTAACGCTTACTGATTAAATTGTTGGACAACTTGGTAACAGGCCACTATGGCGCTGCATTACTTCAGGCTGGCTATGGCTGGCTGATGACGGCTAATGAGCCAGAAATGGCTAGTTTAGTCTAACTTGTCTTCATCGATAACGTTCTTCAGCCTTACCCTAATATTGACGATTATTGGGAACAGCACGAACTAATGAATTTGGCAATTGGCCGAATGCCGAAATGGTATTCATTTAAAAGTCACTATACTATTCTATCTCCTTTAGGTTTGTTTGTAACCCTATTTAAGGAGTGATTCCCATTTGGTTTCACACTGAATGGTCTCGGCTGATGATTCGTGAGCTTCAATCACACTATACATATGCCAAGCTCGAGGTCATGGAAGTATTTTTATGAGATGTCACGAGTAGCCATGACTGAATAAAATTATTGTTTTACTGTTATCCTCATAGGATCTGTTTATTAACTATGAAGAGCTTGGTCATACAACCCATAACGTATATAAAAATCAAACTAAAATGTTCTTTAAAAATATCCTCTCTCAATTTTTAGCAACAAATATGGATCCTGGTAAGCTCAAGTTTCGTAACAAAACACTATTTTCCCGAAGATTTAAAAATTAAAATCTCCGGATTGGATGCTGAAGACCCTTCCCTTCCAAGTGCCTGAGTAGAGAATTTGGGTTCCCACAATTTAAGCGAATTTAAGAGCGAAATGACCCAGAAATGAGCCATTTCAGTCATAAACTAACCTAGACCATTTAAATTCTCTCAGTACCTTGAACATTGCAGATGAAGAATTTATTTCCGTACTTCAAAGGAATGGCATTCTGCGCTTTCTCATACAAGTATATCGACTAACTTCGACATTTTAGGTCAATTTTGGCTAAAAAAACTGATGATCTTGATAGTTTTAGAAGAAAAAAGGCGTAAGAGTGTCAGTGGTCACTTGATAAGTTAAGTGCTAACTTACGCCGAGAGTACTGAAATACCTTTTTTTAAATGGAATGCTCAAATTGGGCTGATGGTGCTCTTAATAAATACTGAAGGTATGGGGTAATACCTACTTATCTACTGCGTGATAGAATAAGATCCTTCATATCGAGTTACACTTGAGGAAAATTAGTTGGAAACAGGTTCCAGAACAAAATATAATACCTTCTTCGTTCGTTGCCCTTTTATGTATGAGAAGAGACTTATGAAGCAGCATATTTTCTTTATTTTTTCGAGCTTTAGAACTCCTACAGGAGTCCGTCTTTATAGAGGACAGAAGCAGATAGGCTAACGATATGCGAAGAAGCCAGTAGCCGAATAATGACCAAGACCGCAAGCCTAGGGATGACAGAAGAGGGCTCGGTATGCTAGCGAAAGATCAATTCGTCTATTAATAAAACGCCACAAAATGTTGAAATTTACCAAGAACAATATCCTATAGTGCAGCTCAATTGCATATTAGTGGGACGTTATGGTTTACCGAAAGTCATCCAAGGATATCTGTACTAAGGAATTTTATTTCCGATCGCATTATTCGAGGCCAAATTATTTCTTTCATTTTTTAAACTTCTTTCCTAATGCAGCTGCCTCGCATAAACAATTATCTAACCCCGCATCCACAAATAAGCAATCATCATATTTTATTTCTCATAGGTTATCCAGTCGGTGTTTCCGGTGAGCATTAGGGATTTGCATTTTTCGCATCAGCTAGTCCGCTATGACAAGTTATTGAATTTTTTAAATGAGTTTTGTTACGTATTTGTTGCGCTCGGATATATGACCTGCACTAAATTCCTGTTTCCAGTTTTTACGACAGACACATTTCTTCGGCAGTTTCTTTATGAGATGGTTCAGAACTAATATAGAGGTATGTAAAACAGCCGTATAGAGCCGAAAGTGTAGACCTTTCGGTAGAACGTTCAGCGTCAAAAACAGATGGACGTGCAAGGATTCATGTTTATGAAATTCTTATAGATAAGAACATAATTGGGCGCGATGGCATTGGCGGCCGTAGAGCTATCAGAATCAGTGCTCCTATCAGAGTTTTCACCTAGAAACAACTCGCTAAACAGTCCTCTGAGAGTATTCTAGTGCCTCGCATTCTAGTATCTCCTGTTCATTTTGATTGTGTTTTGTGAGGGCTATGTCTGCGTAAACCCTAAAGACCCACCAACCGTAAATAATGCTCATTTGTTCAAATTGGAACAGCGTGTGGAGCGAAGCTGCTCACACGCAGCGCCTAAGTATCAGAAGAACTTGGAACCAGCAGCACTTGTTCAGTGGCGCGTCCGTATTTCTTAGAAATACTAAATGCAGTTTTACTCTATTTCGCGTATATGCTTCAAAAACCTTACTTGGCCTCTAAGCCAAAATCCTCGGATGGTTTCGGTCCCGAGTATTCCCAACTAAACTGTATGCTAACATGAGATTTCAATTGATTCTGTTTCGCGTGAAATTTTACCCAAAATTCTGAAATGTTTTCGGTTCGAAAAACATACATAGATAGGATTTTCATAATGATTACCGAGCATTCTAACTCAACGATATTTAAAATGCACTTTTTTTCAATTTCCTGCAAAAACCACACTTTGTAATAATGGCTATCTAGGTAGTAGGCAATTGTCTCATTGCTTTCAGATGCCTTTATAAATTCAGTTATATTTTGTAAAAAGTTCACAAAAATGTTCTTTTTTGCACCAGTTTGATAAAAAATCACGTTTTTTCACAATTATACTTGAAGAAAGATTTTCCTAGAGCTTTAACGAACAGAAGAAGTTGCAACTCTACCGGCCGTTTTATGTACATTCAAGATTTCCAAAGTGCATACCGCATAAATACCGTCTAACGAAAATCGCACATTTCTCTATGATATAAGGAAAGGATCACATATTTTTCACGAAATGTTTAAATGGATCTGTATCATGCCCTTTATTTTTAAAGGCAACCTCAATAAATTGGCAGCTGCGGTATATTACGAATGAACATTTGTCAGCCTGAAAAGATCTCATAATTGTTACCGTTTTTAAGTGGAAAGCTGTCCATTTTTAAGCACGAAATTTGAAGAAAGCTTTCTTTACAACCAAATGAGAACAATGTAGATTATGTAACGTGTGTTTTCCAAAACAAGTTAGTTCACAAACCGTCATCTTTATGTTACTAAATATGCAAGATATCTAATATTGCAACCACATCTAGGTAATTGGTTCGTATTGAAAAATTTTTTTTCAGAATTTCGTGTGCAATTTACTTTAGAATTCCTACTGAGTCACCTGGGTCTATCTGTAGGTTAAATTTTTTCGATTATCTTTTAACTAGCTAATAACTCTGGGCCGAGAAGGGATAGCAACAGTCGCCAGAATCCACAAACCATTCAGATAAAGGCATCAAATGTTGATCTCCGCCAGCCAAGTGATTTTTTTTACCAAAAGTATTGTTCAGTGTGGATGCTCACAGGTATTGGTTCGAACAATCCGCGCATGGCATGAATAATGTCCGGGCATGAGGCCACGTGTCGTGGCCGATGACGTTGCGATTAGCACGCATACACGAGCAATCAAAGCATATGTGACCGTTTTCCGTCAGTGTAAGTACTGAATAGAGACGATAAGCGCCACACTGAGCCAACGAATGCAAAGTGCATAAGAGACAGTAATATAAATACATATATGATAAGTAATCTAATGGTAATAGACATACAGAGGTGTAATAGACGTACAACAACAAATACGGGGAAGGGCTGTTTAATATTTATATGCCCCATATGGAATGGGGGGACATACTTTCGTGTAAATTGGGTTACCGATGGGGGGTGCATCGCTGTGGGCAACTGTGGGGATGAGACGTGGGGATACTAACAGTGAATGAAAGGATGGGAAATGGTCAGCGACCGAGAAGGAGAAAGTGACACCAGCGTCTTCGCCGACAGGCGATCACACCGACCCCATGCTGGGTTCACGCCAAAGAGCAAGTCATCATTCCATTTAAACAACCCGTATAGTCTCGCAGTGCATAAAATATCCCGTCCTAAAATGCAGGGCTGTCGAGTTGGAGCTCGGAAGGGAAGGGGATGTCTGTTCTCTCCACTGCTAACTATCCTCTGAATCTGATCCTTCTAATTGGTATACATTTGGCCTTAAGTTTCATTCCCAACAACCACTCGTTCAGCATTAGATCCCAAATTTTCTTCAACACTCATAGCGCCTGCATATAGTAATAAAATTAGGTGATCGATAGAACATGCGTGCTTGTCACATCTTTATATACAGTAGGTTTTTTTACCTCATGAAATTTCAACCAAAATTTTTTACTTTGTTTTCTAGTCAAAAAGATTACTTAGGTAGAGTTGTAACACTGAATATCTTGCAGCCTATTCGGCCCGCTCTGCCCTGGGTGAGGTTTGACTGGCTGAGGACGGCTAATGTGCCAGAAATGGCAATTTCAATCTCCCGTGTCTTTGTTGGAAATACTATCTGCCTAGGAGGCTACTAGCCGCTGTGTGGCTGCTGACGGGGCTCGAGAATGATTCCCAAAACAGAGCGGGACGAGTAAGTTCCGATAGTGATCGGTGAATTTTCATCAAAGAGAGTCAATATCTACCGGTTTTTATCAGCAAGACAACGAGCTCGTGGAACGATGGTTAGGGTGTTTACTCCTGACCAAAAAGGTCGAGAATTTGAGCATCGGATGATGCACTACTTGGTGTTCAGTATGACTGCTTGACGACGGCTAATGGGCCAGAAATTGCCACTCCAGTCTCCCTTGTCTTTGCGGACAATGTTATCTGCCAAGGATAAGTTTTGTAGGCTCCTGGGTTAAGCTTTTTTATATCGTAGCTATTGGAAAACGGCTGTGTCTTAACTACTATTACTACTACATCCATATAACGACATGCACGAGGCTGCTTTATTCTGAATTGTATAAATCGAAATTCTTTATTCATTGTTGGTTGCTTTTTGTTTATTTTTTAATAAATATATGGGGTTAGAAGAATACATTTTGTGGATATTTGCTTATTTTTATGTTTTCCTGGGCACATTCGAATGCTTGTCTACAGTCAGGCCCCATCCTAAAAATCCCAGCTCTATTCTTCCCTTTGAAAACTATCCTGGGGTCATTGATGGCTAAGGGGGCTTACTATTACGCAAGTGTTTTTCCGCCATCTACAAAATTAGCTATTAAGTAAACGGCTACTTAAGTAATATGAGTTCTTCTCATTGATTCTCAATGTCCATAAAAAATTCAAATATTGTTTATTGGAAACATATACCAAAATATTACCTCTTGTACTCGTCTGCTATTAAATCACACCTTCTTTTTGTACATTAAAGTCAACATTTACAAGTTTCCGATACGATTTAGTATGAATGAATGTTTCATGATTTTAAAAATTTCACAGTTAAAAACTTTTAAAAATTGCAGGATACTTTTTCTTCACGTATATGATTTAACCTAGGTGTAAGTTGCGACTAAGCGAATCTAAGAAATAATATTGTTGTGCATGTTAAGTAAAAAAATACTTGCAGTTCTAAGGGCTTCGAAAATCGCCGACAAAATGTATGCTACTTTAATAGACATTTTGCAGGCAGCAAAGAAGAAGCTCATTCGAAAGCTTGACAAAAATATTTCAGCATTGCGTTCCAGGATAATGCATATCATATTCCTACTTATGTAACTTTTTCAAATTGAAAACGCATATTTCAGACTTGTGGTTCATTTTTCATGCGATAAGGAATCTACTGTAATGTAAGCGGTTAGACAAATAAGCTGTAATGATGATATGAATGGATGCATAGACAAATATTAAGGCTAAGGGGGAAAAGGGGTAATCCTGCGCCGTTCAGATCGCGGTAGGTGATGACTGCAGCCGTAGCTGAGGGGGGAAATAAAAAATCAATAAACATTAATTTCAATCCGCCAACGCCACCACAACCACCACCAGCCTTAGCCAATGACCCTTTCACGTGCCCACTCTGGCTGTGATTCGGCCAAAAAATAATGCTTGCGGGGGCATTTGGCGCACGTTGACGATGCACCCATTTTGTATTCTGCACGGAAGAGCATGCTTAGCCTTCACGTTAACACTCCCGATTCTGGATATAAGGCATGGAGTCAATATTGACGGTTTAAACTGTCTATTTCAGTTGACTTTGGCCAACCTTCGTGCATCGGAGTTGTATGTAATCCGAGCGCATACTGCACTGTCCTTGAAGGACTGCCAACCTGTCTGTGCAGTTCACCCCTCTTCCAGGAGGTTTCAAAGGACGCCGGTGGACATGTCTGCGGTTGTAAGTGAGCCATTTTTAAGATCCATACATATCTACAATCGAATTGTTCATAATGGCCTTAAATCACTGCTTAAACCCAACCGACACAAGCTGTGAGATATTTTTATCGAGAGTAAAAATGAATGCAAAATACATATTAAAGTCTGGGTTGGGTCAACATCCCAGCTTGAATGACGGCTCCGTAGCCAAAAAATAGCATCCTAATTTTTTCCTAGGTCCTCTAACGTGACATTTACCTTATTTTAAGACCTTCTAAGAGTCTTCAGAACGTATCGTTAGGAAGGAACCGACGCAGGTGGTCAAGCGCATAGAACTCTGTCAGCTTCAATAAATTGCATGCATACATTGCACTGGCGGATGAATGTTCGCAGATTGGTTGCAGGTCTCACTCGTCCAGCTCAGTCTTTGGGCTCGCTCTGGAGCCCCGCCAGCAGCCGCACAGTGGCTAGTATATCGTTGGACTCCAAGAAAACAGGCCACGGGTTTGAGCCTTGGGTGTCGCAACACCTGGAGTTGGCTGATGACGGCAGGGATAGCCATTTCAGTCTCCTTTTTCTTTTTCGCCAATATTCATTTAGACATCACACCCTTTTTCCTGGCTGCGTTGTGCCATTGGTGACTGAAAATCTATGTAAAGCAGAGGCAGTTAAACCAGAAAGTGCCTGAACTACGTACTAATGCAATCATTGTTTGATCAAAATTAACATAAAAATCTACGTTTGGCATAAGTGGCACGAATACGCGTCCGGTACCTTTCGCTATCCGAATAAAATGGGCTGTGTCGTCCACGTGTTTCAGGGAACTTTACACTAAACCTTCAAATCGATATAGTTACTAATATATGGCTCAGCTGGGTGTATTTTCTCCGGAAAATAGTGACATATGGTTGTTTGGCGGGTGCCACGATACGCCTTCTGTTCCAAGCATTTCCATCTGGTTTAATAGGTCTCGTATCCTGGAAAGTTGTCGGTATGCATGCATGTGGACGTAAGGCAAATGTTTGCGGTATGATCGAAGTAGATTTCGCCAAAAAGTGTGTAATAGGGATATAAGTGGCTTAGTTTTTACCAGAATGACTTCCTTAGAAAAAAATGTGCATGCAAAGTAGGTATGAGTTCCATTTGACTCAGCTGTGGAGAAACCCAGCGGCCTCGGTAGAATTCGAATACATGGCAGTAAGGGAAAAAACTTAACTACGGCCAACACTTTACCCACCTGAGCCTGGAGTTCCCATCGGGAGCCATAAATAGAAGCACACTTGGGTCAAGTTACCGCCTAGCCTAATGAAGATATGAGATCCACCAATTCTGATACAGTTAGCTGACTGCCCTGTAGTCAATGGTGGGTTCGAATCCTACTGAGGTCGTCCAGTGTTTCGCAGTTATACAAAAACGGTGTCTTTCTCTATACTCATTTGACTGGAGAAGAGGCCATTTAGGGGTTACTTTCGACGTTTATCAGGCCGTACCGTTGAAATAGCTTTCCCTTTTCGCTGTCTAGAAGCATCCACGATGTGAATTCATTCGGAAGCAGTTGTGCCTTCTTCAGTGTGTTTATTACTACCTGGTATGTATGGTCTCGTTTCCTTACCGCTGATTGGTGTTCGTATGCATGGTAAGACACAACGTTATAACTACTGCGCCAAGGGTTCGGTGTCTTGCCGGTTTCCTTCTGGGAACTACACGATGATAGGCAGGCCCTCACCGATCCGTTACGGAACTCACTCGTCCCGTGGTGCCTTGGGG
This sequence comes from Ligula intestinalis, assembly GCA_036362985.1. Classification (NCBI taxonomy): domain Eukaryota; kingdom Metazoa; phylum Platyhelminthes; class Cestoda; order Diphyllobothriidea; family Diphyllobothriidae; genus Ligula; species Ligula intestinalis. The sequence goes on from JAYGXS010000004.1 coordinate 32,536,801, forward strand.
TTTGTTGGCAAGCCTCACCAGCAGCCAAGGCACAAGTGAACGTGTAAGTACCGTAACCGATCGGTAACCGTTCATCGTCTTTCAAGGAAGAGGAAGAGGGTACGGGTATATGAACCAAATAACATTAGAACTGCCGTTTCAAAAGCACACTCGCTTGCATCGTCAGAGTACCATGCTCACTCTTCCGTGGACCTTGAGTGAAATCATCTCGCCGCCAGCTACGTGTTATATCTGTGCTCACCTTGCATGCGTTCGCCTACCTGGAGGCCGCTGGTTGACTCCAACGTTTTTGCTGCTGACCAATGGTGGGTCCGTGTTCTCTTTGTTCCCTGCGCCACTATCGTGGTTGCCGCGGCATCAGCCTGCTCGCCGGCATCCACCGCGCCAGGCGATGGATCGATCGGCCGTTGATTTGCGCGCGAAGTGCTGTCGGCTTCGTGGGCACCTCTGTAAGAAAGCGTGCCAAGCCGGCCATGTGACTCCCGATCGCAGCCACCTTCTTTCTCCGTGGGTGTTGGCTGTCGGCCCGTTCTGAGCGGATGTGAGCCTCCTACAGAGTCCTTTGTAGACGGCATTTAAACCGATGGCTCGGTTTAGTGTCCCCGTCGAGGACCAACTTCCAAGCCATTTTCTCGTCAGCCCTGCCGATCAACCTCACTTTCTCAAAGACGAAGTTGTGTTTCGGCTGTTGCACGTTATCATAGACCAAAGACAGCTTGTCTTTGCGATTGCAAGTTGACTTTCGTGCAATCTTGTGCCCAAGCGTCTGCCCATTTCACCAACATAGCTCACATTGAAATTTCTACGTGGTATGTTGCAGACCATTGTCATGGTCTTATGATGTGTGGCACTCGCCGATTTGGTAACGGAACATTTATGACTGGGAAGGATTGGCTGTTGACGGCTAAGGAACCAGAAAGGCCCATTCGGGTCTGCCTTGTCTTTTTTAGTTTCATTTCTTATCAATATATAAGCAAAAAATATGAAGATTATACGTCCTTTGGGAAAGTAATGTAATTTTAGTCGGTTAATATTCGATACGAGTTCTTATGTAGTCTTCAGAATTGAGATAATGTACAAGAGTTGTTGGAATCAATGACCAGTGAACTGTCTTTGCTTGAAAACCTTCCGTCAGGAACACCGTTTCGATAACGCCTCTCGTCCACTTAGCCTCACTGTAACAAGTTCTCGTTATCATCCGGGTAACAGTGGGAGGTGAACACTCCACGATTATTCTACGGTAGGCATCTAGAGCAAAAGAAGTCTATCTCCTTTCACGTCCGAATCTCCATGCACATAACAGATGTATTTCTCTTTCTGCTTTCAGTTTCACCTGGTGGTCTGGCGCTAGTTATAGGCGCTCCGGTAGTCTTCATTATTCTGCTGATACTGGCTGGGATAGGCTGCAGCTTTTGTGAAAGACGCCGAGCCGCCAAATTCCAGCTGTTGGAAAATGTAACCCCAGAAGACAAGGAGCAGGGCAGAGAGAGTACTCAGCCTAATTTCACCATCATCTAACAGTTTCCCTACTTGACTGAAAATGTGCAACCTTTTGAATAGAAGGATTTTGTAAAAAAATTTCCTCCTTGTGCTAGATGAAGCTTGAGGTTTTTAAAAAGCTGTTTGTTGTAACCTAGTGTGTTCCTGTGTCAACACCGGTTATGTTCCCCAGTGCATGTTAGGAAGAGAAGACAGGATGGGGTAACCACTAGTACTTTACTGTCACTAGTACTAGTACATGAACTCTGGTCCGTGTGTCCAGCAGTAGTCTTCTGTGGTCGGCCTCGTCTAAGCAGCAGTGTCCTGTAGTCGGCAGTGTGTCCACAACAGAGTCCCCGCTCTGCTGGAAGCCTCGCTATTTAAGGGGCAGTCGTCGTTGCTCCTCATTGGCTCTCCCAGTGCGCACTCCGCTAACGCGTACCTGTGTGTCCGTCATAGGCGTGACCTCACTCAGCTCGGCTCTCGGCTTCGGCAGCAGTCCGCCTCCAGTGGCCGCCTGGCTTCTTTGTCCTATCTTAGTCGGCCCTTTGACGGTCGCATGAGCTAGACCGTTGTGTATGCGTCGGACTAGCCTCTCGTGACCTCATACTGTCTGACGTCTGGGTGACGTGCTTGGCGACTAGAACACTGTTAGTAGTCTTTTAGTGATTGATTAAATGTTCACCTGAGCAGACATGTGCCTTGATCAAACGATGGGTAGCTTAACAAAATACTTTGCATCAGCATTGCTCTGATGCTTTTTCAAAGTTCGTTTTAGGACGAAAATTCATTCGGGTAAATCCTTGGTTCTTTGTGGATAGAACTTGTCCCAGCTAAAAAATATCAGTAGTATCATTTTTTCGAGATATGTAATACAGTGAATATTGTTATACAAAGAAATGGTTTACTCATAGACCGTAGAAATTCCAGAGGACCTGACGGCTCCCATTTTCATCATCAATAATTTGTTGGAGGCATCTTTTCCAAGCCTTGATGACGAACCGGTTATTGCCCAAAAAGGTTCCATAAAGGTTTTCATTGCCAGCTTCAGAATCCAGGTTGAAAGCCATAACCTATGCTAATGTCTGGTCAATCAACATATGCAACAACTTTCACCGACAAACTTCCCGGACTCGGATGGTCTCGAGTTAAGAAAAAGAAACCTTAATATCTTCGATTAGAGCTTAATAAGTCAGAATAGCCAAAAAAAACAGACATAACAGCCATGGTAGAAAAGGCCGAGAATCGATAATTGAATCCAATGCAATTGTAGACAAAGCCACTTTGTCGGACAGGGATGGCCGAACATGCACCAGCAGAAGGAGAGCAAACTGATGCCAGTCATAGGACAGAGTATACCAACACTTTCCGGTTATGTGATAATAAAACCCTTGCGATAGTTTATGACTTCGTGGCTTGCAAGCTGCTTGAGAAATGGTTCTCAAACTCACTCCCCCCTCAAGTGATTCATCACAAATTTTTTGCTACCACTGCACATATGTACAAATAGGGCACTAAAAGGAATTTTTCCTACATACCCTCAATATACTGATACTGATACTGATCATCGACCCGCCTCAAATCCACTCATTGTCTAATGATCTAACCGTTATGCGTAATTTCACTTGCATGTTTGTGAACTTGACCCAACTTGGGTGTCTGATGACCTCGCGTGCTGTTAAGCATTCAAAACACACTTTCAATTTAAAGTACAAATCCCTTCTATTTGAAGGAAAAACCGCGCCATGAACTTGATCTGTTTGAAGGCCACGTAGGGTTTTAATCTGGTTATGAAAAGGGTAAAATGCAAGCGACGTTTTTAATCTGAAAAAACCTCCAGATGAAGGAGAAAAGACCAATCAAAAAATGTTGAATTCGCTATGTTGAATATTCCGAAGAGCTTTATCCGACGACTTGCTGTTTCATGTATTAGTCATAATGGTGGAAGGCTTAGTTTAGTGATGGATGATTCAGTGACGGTTCTCTCCGCGTGTGTTTAGGATATTGCGACCAATACGCATGAAAAACAATAAATGAGGCATGAGCAACCAGGGTAACCCTGTCTTTGTCTGTAATAATTATCGAATCAAACATCAGCCGTTAAAAACCTTCAGATTAATATTGCCGGCAAAGTCAGGGGAGACTTGAATGACCATTCCTGGCTTATGAGCCGTCGCCCGTCAGCCATATCCAACCGCAGGTGGTTCCACAGCCAAGGCTCGAATCCGCGACCTGTTGGTAAGAAGTCTTGGCCATTGGGTTTGGTAGCGCAGCAACTGGGATCACCTTAAGTTGGCTGGTGACGGCTCATGATTCAGAAATGACCCTTCCAGTCTGTGAGGTACGATTTAGTCCGGCCGGATTATCGAAGATAGGGCGTATCCCAACGGTTATGAACTAGTTGATAATATAAGGCATGGAAGGCGAGAGTGTTGGGAATAATTAAATAAGGTGTAACAGGAGTAGAATTTAAGTTACAGGTAAGTGACTCCCAGACGAGTACAAGTCCAGCCATGAGCGGGCCGCTCGGGGAGTGGCTTACCATCAGCAATCCCCGCAATAGGGTCCTGTTGTGGACTGGCCTTGGGAAGGGTTTGGCCAGTGAGCCAGGCAGAGGGTCACCTTGAAAGGGGGGGTTATGGTATTGTCTCTTGCGCTTGCATAATGAACATGCCAGACACGGCGTGCCCCCGCGGCGTCCGAGGAAAGCATGGCTAAGAAATAGAAGTTCGCTAAAATAGTCCCTTGTCTTTGTCGGCAACGGTAATCAGCCTAGACTACTAGCCTCTGTGTGGCTGCTGGCGGGACCCGGGAGTAAATCCTAATGGAGCAATAGACGAGTGAGCCCCGTGGGCTTCCGTGTCACGCCACTATTCATGGCCTTTACTTGAACACACTTGCCCTATCCCAACAGAATCGTTGTACTTTCACTCTGACATTTACAAACAGAACTATCTTGCCTCTGCTTTGCCTGTGAACTGCAATGTTTGACACCTGCAGATACATCACAGTACAGCAGTACAACTAGGATATCGACACAATATCCACCAAACGTGCAGGTTATGTTCATTGAGTCTATTAAGTCTCATTTTTATACACACAACCGTCAGCTCACCGACTAATTCTATCAATCATTCAAGCGTCCCCCAGTTTGACCGTCAATTTCGATCAGGTCAATCCTGTGCTCCACGGTGTGGTGGTACAGGAACAAGGTCATACGCGTGCATTTGTTTTAAATGATAGTAGACGTGTGTTTTATCTACTGTACTCTACCTTCACTCACCCGCAGAGTCCGGTGTTACGACGGAGTCTAGAAGACCGGAGGCCAGTTCCCAACCCTGGCGCAGATACCACAGAGTGGGGCTCCATAAATGGCAGTGGTGGCTGGTACCTGAGTCCGCACCTACGCATGCCACCATCTCCCCCTACCATATGTCTGACATTTGTTATGGGAGCGCCACTCGAATAACGCCTGTCATGCCCTGGTTTGCCTTCAGTATTGATCCAGTCAATCTACCACGCGGCCCGTTCAAAGAACACTTATAACATCAGTATAGCTATTACTCACTGTTCATACAATGATCACGCAGAGTGTCTGTAATACTACACAACGAGTTTTAGACGTGGTTTTTTTGGGAGGCATCTGATGGACAGCGGCTTCATTCCGCGTCCGCCATTGCGCGAGATGCATCTTTAGTTAGCTTGAATCGGACAGCTCAAAGGTTTTGCAAAAAGAGGAGAGGATGAATTTGATTATAAGCGAATAGTGACTCAAATGCTGATTCAGCACTGCACGCAGGTTCGAATTCCGTTATGAAGTAAGCGCTTCAGACTGAATTTCTATGTTCAACAAAAAGACATCTGTGCTATATGCAGCATCATTTTTTACCTCTTATATGCAAGGAAATTACGATAGTATGATTTATAAGTCGACAAAATTGTTGCCCAGGGAAGTTGACAGTATTCAATTAAAACTTCTGTGTAGCAGACTAGTGCAAGTGTAATTGTCTTCATCCCTAAAATATTGCCTCGGGGACTTTTAAACTTTTCGGATTCGAACTCAGTGGTGCAGTTTAATGCTCTTGTACCACCAATAACCACAAGTCAATAAAGGTGGTCCTACTGTTCAGAAAAATTCTCACGCATACCCCTTACCGTTGCAAAAAACTGCTTAGTACCGCTCTAAATTGCAGCTAATGTGGAACGTAACCAAGGCAACGCAAATCGGCGGAGACGGAGTTGGCAGATGTAATTTACGGGACTAAATGCACATAAGCGTTGTGCAGAGAGGCCTGGCAGACTCCCAGACTAGTATGCGTTGTATAAGAAGCCCAGATGGTCTTGTGCAAATCACGGTAACAGGCCAGCTCGCAACGCCGATGAGGCGATTAACCTGCTCTGAAGATCATGGGACATATGCTTTGCATGCGTGCAAGCGCCAAGCCGTATAGGTAGGCAAAATAAGAGAAGCCTGATAAGGATGACGCGGCTACATAGTTCATGAAACCTCTTCTTGAGCAAAATAATCTCGTTTCTCCATTTTAGTAAAACTGGAGGATTGGGCAAAGAAAATGCACTATTGTTTGTGCAACAATACCTATTGCTATCAGAGTAAAAACTTCGTCGTCTTTGCTAATTCAGTCGAAGTTGCTGCTACCCGAATGTAGACACTTTCACTTTGCTACGGAATTCGGAGTTCGTATAGACTGCCGTTTAACGACCATTTTTATGTCCCTTTTCTATTATGAACTACTATAATTCCTCCGTATTGAAGAGAGTGAGCATCCATTGATAAATTATTAAAAGCCGACCGTGATTTCAAAACGCCTAACGAAGTATGTGGTTAAGTGAACGACTACCGGGACTCAATAGAACGGTCCATAATCCAGACAGAGACAATGCCAGCACATAATGGCGAAAGGAAATAACAAAAGAAGTGTTTATATATTGGCAGTTGGTTGATGTATGTGTGACGACATCTAATTAAGTTTTATTGTCAAAAGGAAGGCTTCATCACTCTTGCTGTCGTTAACTTTGAACATACTGATTGCGTCGAGATTGCAATTAGTATTGTTTGCTTTGGACATTCGGTCAGTGCCTTTTCTGACGGACCCTTTTTTGCAGTGAACTCGAGGAAAATCAAATGTAGCAGCCAGCCCTTTTTTCAACAATACTAAGAAATTGATATATATACCTTGCCAAAAAGAGACGCAGGGGGAGTTTGACCTAGCAAGGAAGTTTATTTTAAAGGTATTCCACCAATTGTTGACTGAAAACTAACTTTTGCGCCATTTTGCCAGCTGAACGAGAAAGGAGGTTAACGGCTGAACGAGAGTGCATAGCCATTAAGCGGGTTATCTTCTTAGAGAACCTTGCAATTGAAAGACGGCTAGTGTAGGACGCCAACGTCCATCGAGTATTAAACGTGGATGAGGAAGAAGGATTGTCGAGCACCGGAGCAATTTGTTTATTTTCCTGAGTTTTCGGACTCTTACAGGAGCCCATCTTCAGAGATAATAAACAGCAAAAAAGGGTAATTATAGTGGTAGTACTTCAATCAAATATCAGAGGTCGCCACGTTGCCCGGAAAAAGTAAAACAGCAATCAAAAAGGAGGGGGAAGGTATAGGCGTAAACGTCAATTAATTGTCAGTAATGTCAAGGGTCGGCAGGGCGTCAGCAACAAAAACGGGGCAATTAAAGAGGACGTGTGCCAAGTAACTGTTAATGACGGACGTCTTGACGTGGTCGCACGTGCATGCGCAGGGCTCTGTACGCTGGCGCTAATTTGATACATCGGTTGATTGGGTTCCCACTCGTGGACGCGGCTTCAATCAATTCTCGACTCGTTTTGTTTCTAGCGTGGGTGAGTACCTTGACGGCCGCGAAGTTGAACTCATGGCCTGTTTCATAGGCGCGAGTTGAAACTTGCGATAACTGATCATAGCGTCGTCCAGCCAGCTAATGTTCAGGTAGATGTGATCCGAGCATGCGTTTAGTTTTGCCTGTGTAGATACAAGGACAGCTTGGGCATGGGTGTGATACACTGCCCCGGAATGTTCATTGGGATTGAGCCGGTCTTTGATTTTGATTTTCTGGATGTATATAACCCAATCACATCGAAAAAGACTTTGATTTCGTCAGATTTAATCATCCTACCTTGAATGGAATCGAAGGGCTGATTTACTTGAAGAAGTCTCATTTCTTTGGAGGAATTTCAGTTTTGTGTACATCCACTTTGCAAAATTATAGGTAGGACTGCCCTTAGGGGCAACTCTTGGCCGGAGTGAAAATTTATTTTGTGCATTTCTGGCAGATCATAGAATTGAGCCAATGGGCTATCACTTACGTTCATTTGATGCCATTCATTCTCCGTGATCGCATTATTGAGTCAGTATTCTCTAAGTAGTTTACTTAGTCGGTTTTTTTACTGCTTTTTCTTGGGGGTTCTGTGCTGGCCTATTTATGTGACCTGCACCAGGCCCGTCTAGGCTTCTTAGACAAAGCTATTAGTCTGCGATTCTGCCAGACTTTTCTGCGAGCCTATTCAGTCCATTAAATCAGACCTGCCAACTGTGTCTCCACCGAAATGCATTGAAATGGTTACATCCCAGATCGATAAGCTGCAATTCAGAGGCGTACTTTGCTGTTTTTGTGTTTTTGTTTGCGAGGCAATTACGTTTGGCCTATCGTACTACACATCTTTTTTTGTTTTAATACTTTCCATTAGTTTTGGCTATAATTTTGTTAAAATATAAAACTTACCATCCTAAGCTGGATGCAGACGAAAAGGGTAAAAAAGACGCAGCTTTGAAAAATACAGGAGTTGTTATCTGTCCTCGTTTTTTTATTAAACTCATCTAAATACTGACAAATTTTAGTTTTAAGCACTCACTTCCTAATGGAATTTGGAGCTGTGTGCATTTTTATCTACAAACCTACTGAAATAATGCAGGGGACAAAAAAATACATCAAAGGTTTGTGAGTGTAATTTTATCCGGTTTATAAACATTCTTTGGGATCATCAAGTATGTGTGAGCGAGAATCGAGTTAGGTACACTCACACCGAGACAAAGCGATGGAATACCGCCTTGATCAAAATCCTGCCCGTTTAGTGTCGTGCACCTACCCAGCGACGCCTTCAAACCTGCCGACCATACAACCCGACTGTTTTCGTTAGGGAAACACAAAACAGGTGTACGCACGTCCGGATAATCACAACCAGTCATGCTGTGCAAAATGACTGAGATTCAGGGCCCCTGAGTGTGTTCCATAATCGTAGCCGGTATCATGGCCTCGTCCTCTCGAAAGCACGAATTAACCCTCCCAGCTATGTCCCAACCATAATAGTTGCTACTGGTGCTTCCAGGTTGTACTTTCAACTGCGTTTTGGATTTCTAATTTAAGCACTTGCGGTAGCCTTATGCAGTGTATAAGGAATGATGTGCGCATTGACCAGTGTTAATGTGCTGCAACTATATTTGTTTCCGCAATACCAGTGGATTGACGTAGAACGACTTTACGTTGACGAGAAAAAATGGTGGCAGCTTAAATTATAGGAATTCCCAGCTACTAAAGGTTTCTGAGTCATTCCTATGGATAAAAAGAAGACTGTCTTTGTCAGATCTGAAGATATTGTATTCTGTACAGAATAATTGGAGGACCGATTGCAAAAAGTAAACAGTCAAACGGAAGCACACATCTAGCGCCGCGATAACGGACTTTCCGGTTGAGACCTTTAGTGGGTTTTGACCTTAATTTATACGATAATGTGCCTTTGATGGACTGAGAACCAGACTGTTACTTAAAATACGCACGATAGGCAAAGCGTTGGAACAGGCTCCCGGTGTTGGACCACCAAATGTGCCTTGCCATGAATGTGCTGTTACCAATTCTCGAACACAAATCTCCAGTACTGACAATACCAGCTGAGCATGCTAGTCCAGGTATCAATAAATTGTAGCGAATCCTTGTATTCAATGCATTTATGACTCCCTAGAAAGCATAAATTAACCTGGTGGGTACATCAGCATCGCTTCGATTCGGCATCGAGCTCTCATTTGCGGTTCGAAGAAAACGCCTAGCACCTGACGCCCGTACTTCGGCAAGTATCCCTGACCTGTGAAACAAACTAAAAGAAATAAATTTTATATGTCAGGCCCGGAGGGCCTCGTCATTGCTAGATTACAGTGTCTGGCCTGTATTAATGGCTTCAAAACCGGTAGTCTCCAGAATTCTTTCCAACCACCTTAATGCTAATAGACTACGTACAAAGAGAAGGTCACCGAATCTCGTGGGTTACCGGACTACTTCCGTGGATTTACCTACTAAATATATCATGGACAATAAAAAAAACCCGCGACCCCTGTCTTTACCGCTCGGGAAGGACTAGAATGCATGCATTAACGTTGTCAGGAAACAGAGAATAACTTGTGGAAGGCAAATAAATTGTAGCTAAAACTGTGCCCTAACAACATTCCGCGTCCATACATTCCGCGTCCATACTTTCCCACAGTCCACCAGAATGCACTGCAGTCTTATATGAGGGTCCACACATCTCCACTAGCATGTCCCTTCTAATATGGGAATGGTGATGAGAAAAGTGGCTTTTTAAGGTTACGGACGATGAATTGGACAGTAAACGCGATTATTTGGCTTTTGATGACGACTGCCATGCTTAAGTCATAGAAATTTTCGTGCGGCCGCAACTGCAGTTCGTGATTCAGGATTCGAGATCCTGGGCCGTGAAAGACATCAACATGCTCGAAAAGATTCAAAGGCCTGCATCCAAACTTGTCATTATAAAAGATATACCACCCTTTGAAATACGGCTTTCTAATCCTAGTTGCTTTCCTATGAACTACTGATGGTTTCGGACGGGAAGGGACTTGGTCCTAAAATTCCACACTTCAATGCTGAGGAATGCTGTATTGTATCAGAAGATTTGTTTAACTAAGCAACTTCAATGACCTTGAGAGAACCTCCTCTTAAATTACGTGCGTGCTATAATACCACCTAACCACTGTCTTCTCTAACCCCGAAAAACCTAAAATAATACACCACTTTCCACATACTAGTTTTATTTTTGTTAGGGCTTTCTTGTAAGGCCGTCTGAAAACAAACTGCCTCCATCCAAGTGTTTGATGGAATTCGCGATTAAAGGCTTAATATTTGCTAAATGAACAGGTAATGCGTGTTCAGTGCACGTTAAGTGTACAGTAAAAAAATAAATTAAAGACGCCTGTAATCGCTTTACCTAAATAAAACCGTAAGAAAAAGGAAGCCTGTAAGCAAAAAACATTTATGGACGGTGCCGTTCTGGTGCAAACAAATATAAATTTCAAATAAGATCGTCCCCTTTGACAATTAGATGGGCTCACAAGAAAGCCCTTCCCATTTTTTCTATAGCATAATTTATTATAATGAGGGTGATCCACAATACCATCTGCCTGAAAACCCCGATGCCCTAAAAAGCAGAATTATCATTGTACTTGCAAAATGCTAGAAATATTAGCTTCATATATTGTTTAATTTCACATAGTGAACCCTACAATTCTACGCAAACGACGTCCTCCCCATGCCTGTCATTACCTTAAATATTTTATCATGCACAATCCGTCGCTTGCACGCCCTCGTCATCATTTCTAGGCGAAGGTTTCGCGAACTTTTTTATTTGACGATATGCGAACCGCGATGGTCTCTTCAGTGATCAAATCTGTCTTACCTTGCGGCGGCGAAAATCTACGTGGCACCTTAGCATTCTCCCTAGTTTCGAACCGCACAGAACTGTCGTCGATCTTGACAGATAGTACTGTTTTCGTAAACTTGTCGGGAGACTCTGCATTAAGCAAGACAGTATATCGTCACACATTCCAAACTTTGGTGATTATCCGCGTGAGCTCTGCGATCCCCTCGTCAGTTCGACCTAGCATACAACACTCCCACAAGCGACAACTTTTTCTGTTGTATAAATCCCAATGGGGTTTATCACTGTCTCCTTTTCTTGAGCTTTGCTCTAATTTACTGGCTCGTATCATTTGAGATTGCCAATAAACTGTGGTATTATTTATGAAATCACAACAAGTATGCACGCAAATTATGAGTACATGGGTACATACCGGCAACCCTCAAATAAATTTACATGAATACATTAGCTCCAATTCCTTATCTATTCCACACTTTTATAACAGAACAATAATCGTGGGGGAAGTCAGTGCTCATTTAGTGTTGACTAGATTCACATGCGGTTAAAAAATTATGTAGCTATATTCAGGGTTCCAGAGTTTAGTCCTAAATTTGTTGTGCATGACAAATTAGCGTCGCAGAACGCGTAAACCTTAGTTTGATCGGATAGGACAATAAACATTGGTGCCGAAGTTGCAAATATCTATTATTGGTTTCGGGTGACACCTTTTTTGGGGATTTATCGTCAATTAGTGGCCTCCAAATGGCTGAACAGTTAATTTCCGGTAATCCGGAAATTCGCACAAGGAACCTTCTCCTTCGAAAACAAAGTCACTCAAATCTCATTAAGTTTAAAGAAGCCAAACAGGAACTGCAAAGAATATTTTTGGCTGTTGAGAATTATGTTGACGAATGCCGGAAATTTTTTGAAGAAAAATTACCTGCAGATGCTGGTAATAGGCTCTCACCAGCTCTGAGCAGATGCTCCGATGAAGATATCAAGCCTTATTATGATAGAGTTAAACACATCCAGAAAATCATCGCCCGTAACCAGATGAAGTGCGCCTTTTTCGGCAGGTCTGTATCTCTTTAATTTTCAGACAAATTTTGCTTTTTCCTTTACACTTGAAAACTTTTATTCAAAATCTGTATGACAAACATGGTGAGGTCTGGAGGGGCTGATGTTTCAAGGGATTTGTGTGCAGGTAACTCTGGGACGCGATCACGTTAGTTTATTTTTCAACCCCGCGGGTATGAAGAATCCTGATAGCAATTTGGGAGAGATTTTCTAGAATATTTGCTCTTTTTTACTTCTGTGACGCTGGAGGTAGCAATTCATGGGTATAATCTCCATCAACTGGCGTACGGAATACTGCACAGGAGTGTGGATCTTGGTAAATTGTTATCGGGGCAGAAATATTAACGCGCTAAGACTCATGGGTACCAACCGCTCGTCAAGTCATAGGCTACATTAGTGTCTGCAATTGTCGTGTGATTAAATGATTGATCAAGCCGCATTGGAACTACCACATTGTGTACGATGGGTATTAAATACCGCTGTGAGGCGTTTTGCACCGAGAAGTCATTCAGATAATTATTTTTCCGTTGCTATCATCCTGAGCCCTTCAATCCACCAAACCACACGACGATCCCATTTGCAAATCCTGTACGCATATAGGTATGGAAAAAACATTTCGACCATGTCTCTCAAACGTTTTTTTTCCACCCAATTAATCTTCGCGAAACTGTACCGAATTATGTTACGCTGACCATTTTTTACAAAATTAGACTGCTATTGTTTTGCCCCGCCCAAGTATCTTAGTGCTTTATTTATCGAGTGATCATTTTAAAATCTTCCTGTTCTATTTTAGGACCTCGAATGGGAAGAGCACAGTAATCAACGCCATGTTGGGAAGCCGGATTTTGCCTGCTGGAATTGGTCACACCACCAGCTGCTTCGTACAAGTAGAAGGCACTGATAAAAGTCAAGGTTTCACAAAACTAGTCAACTCTGACAACCTGGCTGCCGCCACTGATGAACTCAACAGTCCCAAACCTGAAGTCAGTTATGCTTATTCATTTTTGTAAACTTAACCTTTTTGTTAATTATGCCTTGGAAGGGTTTTAGTTAAAATCTCATGAAATGCTAAAAGAAATTCCAAGATATGTTTTAGATTAGGAATGTTTACTTAAGTAGAGTTCTAATCGTAATTTTCGTGTAGCATGACCTTCAGGCATTTCAGCCGCGTAAACATGCCAAAGTTTGAATCAACTTCTTTTCGACCGCCTGCGATGCTTCAATATCCAAAAATTACTGTTTGAGTAGTATACATTTTTCCATTTGTTTTCCATGCCCTTAATTATTCAAATATGTTTCATGGGTAGCATGCATAAAATATTCCTTGTTCTACTTACTTGATGGACAGTTACATTTTTTCAAAATTTTATACTTGTAAATAAACTATTTTTTGGTTTTAAACGAGAATTTGATTATGTTTTTTAAATTGTGAAATGTCCATGCAGAGAGCGTCTTACCTGTCCAATTTTAAGTGTTCTTCAGAAAGTGCACGGCGTGGTCCACACCCGCTGCTAACGGTTATTAGCCCTATGCGACGTCTTCTTGATAATTATATATGATTTAATTACACGGAAGTATGTAGCTTGTCATCTAGAAACTCTGAATGCAAATGTACCATCAGATCGGATTACAAATTATTCTGGAATTGTAGATTTTATTTCAAACCTGCCATCAAATTTATTTTTATCCACGTCTTCTATAAGGTGCATTTGCATTTATAAGGGCCTGGCAAATTCATATTTTATTAGGTTATTCTACTCTGATCTGTTTCAGGATGTACCCATCTTGTCATTGTTATGAGTAGCGAGCTAATTGGAACCCCAATTGTGTATGTTACTCGCCAACTATT
>JAYGXS010000004.1:32556479-32571182 GCA_036362985.1 Ligula intestinalis
GACTTTTCCCCGCCGACCCGACATCTCCATTGCCACGAACGTGCGCGTGTATCGCGCATCCATCCGGTCGGTTCTCCTCAATAGCTATGAATGTTTGGCTAAGCGCGTGGAAGATGAACAAGAACTGGAGGTATTTCTTTTCCACTGCTTGAGAACCATCCTTTGAATGAAATTCATCTTCTCAAATCAAACAGTCAAGACACGAAAGTTGTTCTTGTACTTTTGGTATTCGGCCTCCTCGGCTGCCGAATAGAATGGATTGAAATGTCCAGGTCTGCTGCGGCGGGTCGTCACAGGTGGACAGGTACAATCAAGAATTTCGTCGAGGCCGGCTAGATCAGGCATCGCCGCGGCCGTAAAAAGTACGTCAAATAAGTAAGTCCAGACGTGGTGCACACTGCAACAAATTTCAGCCAACTCGGGCTTTGAACTACGCAGGTGAATAAGCAGTTGTGACCAACGTGTTTTTAAGCTGCATCCGTCTCAAAGGAATGGCACTTGTCTCTATTAATGGCTGTAAACTTGAAGAAAGCTACCTTTTAAGTGAGCAAATGAATCAGCATTTTCAGTTTGCGTAACGGTACTAATTCCTGACGTAGTTGTCCACTGATCTGGCTAATCGACTACCGACGAATAGGTCGCAAAAGGAATTGTCAATGTCATATGATGAAAGTTGTCGGTCATCAGGTAAGTCTTTATTTGCCCCGTTTGACGCAGTTTAGTAACTGTAGAGTGGTGTGCTGCAGTAGGCGATGGAAACGCCTATCTTTAAATCCAGAAACCGCTGGTCAACCAAAGAGTCTTAGGCAGTCGCTATCCATGAATATATTTGACTTTTTGATTATTAGAGGCCTATAGCCTCCGCTTTCCAGTTCGACTTGCTGGAGGCCTTTGGTGCTACCAAGATAAATTTTCCATCCAATAGCCGCATCTGATTGGTTTATATTACTTATATGTAAGACGTTGCCGGATTTGTATCGAACGTTTATGACGAATTATTAGACATCTGGTCTACTTGTTTGTGTAGACGGCTTGAAACAGAAATGTACGCAAGCAAAAATCGCTCACATTTATTTCCACAATTCACTATTATCATGCAAGATTCTTGTGTGCGGAAGATGGGTACTGATATCCGTCATTCAGTTTCTGACCGTGATAGTCTATGTAGGATTGCAGCCGCTTTTGGAGTGATTTATTTTGTTACAGCCAGGTTTGTTTTACGGCTCCCAACTGTTCGTCCCGTGTAGGCCGCTCATGAACCCCTTTGTAAAAGTTGATCTTGGAAATCACCACAATGATCCGCTCTTTTCTCTCCACAGAAAACTTTGTCCGACTCTGCGACTCGGACGAAATTCGCTGCCCACACTGAGCAGGGGAAGGAGGTAGCTGCTCATTTCCGCGGAATCCTGGAGACCACTTACGAGGCCGCCCTTGAGGAGAAGTGAGTTCGCCTTACTTCGTATATATCCACTGGCTAATCCATAATAAACGGATTGCAGATTTATCTAGATGTCCTGACCTACCACTCCATGAGATCTTTAACTAAACTTGATATCTTACTTAATTGTCATAAACAACAATTTATCTGTGTTATTTCTGACTGCGCATTTTGTCAAATTGTGCACAGAGATGCAGCCATTCGCTACAGACGTCTGTCTGAGGGTCGCTTGGAAGAACTGCGAGCCAAGCTTCAGAAGGCCTCCCAAGCCATCGAAGAACTCATTTCGAAGTGTCTTCTTGACGTAGAGGGTCAGGTGGGCAACGCTCTCTGTTCTGAGATCCGCCGATTGAATGAACTGGTTGACAACTTCGACCGTCCCTTCTCGACTGACCCCTCATCGCTGCAGTTCTACAAACGCGAACTCAACGCCTTCATCGAACGGGAGTTGGGCCGGAAGTTGGGCGAGGCCTGTGCCGGGGATATTCACTCGCAGGTTGTCCGCGCCGAGCAATTCATGGCTGGTACGCCAATATTGCTCTTCTAGTTCATCTATCGTTTTCCCGTAGCTTTTTGTTCAGTGCAGTAGCTTTTTGGGTCTTGTATCTACCCGAGGGCTCAAAATGGTTGCTTTTCTGAAAGCCGTGTACTTATTAAATCATGCATCAATTTCGACATGATAGTGACTCGGAAAGTACGGGAAATGTTAACTGACTCCAGTGGTTGATGCTCACTGCCTTTGCAGTCCATTTGAAGGGTTAACTCCTCGGCCTACGACTGACTACAGCTTATTTCCCGTCGTAACGTTTCCAGAACATTCTACTGCTATTAAAGCGGCTACATCTACTTGGAAAGAAGTCTCTGACCTTTATTTGAGATTCGAGGGTCAGTGTTGCAATTCATGGTTGTGCCATCTCACTTTTAATTTCGATTCTGTTGCATTTCGTTTTACGTTTCACTAAAGGACTCCTTAAGACCTACACCGGGAATATGCCTCCGAGTTCTTTGCAAGCTTTGTCTGCACACTACTTCTTCTTTACAAACGATTTTCATACAACTTCCACTGCGTTAGGACTACGAGTGGTCTGAGTAAAATTATCGAAGAAGACAAGGGAAACTAGAATAGCCATTTCTAGCTTGTAAGGTGTCATCAGCCAACCATACCCAATCCCACGTAATTTTGGCATTTTTCTTCTGCCAATGCAACTAGTCGCTGTTCGGCTGTTGGCCGAGCTCGAGACTGAGCCGCAAGGCAGTACGGGACAAGTGAATCCAGTAAGCGATTTTTCAGCGCCCATGTACCCATGAGTATGGGCGGTCGAAAAAGTACACGGACGTGGTCGGCACTTTTGAAATTTTATTTTTTGCCTTAAACTTACGGATAGG
The DNA here is from genome assembly GCA_036362985.1 of Ligula intestinalis. Classification (NCBI taxonomy): domain Eukaryota; kingdom Metazoa; phylum Platyhelminthes; class Cestoda; order Diphyllobothriidea; family Diphyllobothriidae; genus Ligula; species Ligula intestinalis. The sequence goes on from JAYGXS010000004.1 coordinate 32,559,304, forward strand.
GTAAACTCAAGTATACCCTGTTGGCGTTCCTTCTACGTCTATGCGCTCAAAGGGGCACGTGTTGGTAAATTGACTAAGTTCCCAATGTAGCATTGAGCTCTTTATTTACTCCGACCGTTTTATTACATGACCTGCCTTCATCAACCGTCTGCTACTGCCTTTGCCCCACTCCATTGACGCATACATTAGGTCTCTACGCCAGCCTTGTGCCAGACGAGGCCGCCAAGAATCGCATCATGCAGCATATCCTGGCCACCTCCTTTGAGCCTGAATTCCATGTTGACTGCAGGAACCTCTGCGCCGAATTCCGTGAGGACCTCTCCTTCCGATTCAGCCTGGGTCTTTCCACCCTGGCTCAGAACCTGCTCCACCCTAATTCTCGAGAAGGGGGTATGTCCTGGGCTCAGGTGAGTTAACGCAATAGAACGTGTCCTCGATGCAGCTTGTCCTGCTTTCAGTTTTGAATGTTGTTTGGAGCATTTTTTGCTTACCTTTCAATTTGCTTTATTGCATATTCAGATATTTTGGGTGAAAAGGAGGGTGTCTGGCATGAATTTATGTTGGGGGAAGTGTGTGGGCGAAGGGAACAAGGCCGACCCTATTCTCGACCTTTTATATAACCAAACACGCGTTTGGGTTATGCCGACTCTACCAAAAGTTATTGCCTGCGGCATAACTTTGTCCTTTAAGTGGGCCAATTTATCAGGCTTCTCGTACGTGCGGTTTTATGGTTACATACTCACTTGCTATCCGAGTAGCTGAAGAGTATTTAAAGTACGTTGATAGGCCTGCCCATTAACCGGATTGTAGAATGACTGGTGGTGGAACGGTGTTAAATGAGAGTCAGTCCCAAAAAAAGTAAGCCAGCCATCCAATAGTAATTTAAAAGCCATAACCGTCCCATTATGTCACATAAAGCAGTTCAGTAGAAGAAAACAACACATTGGGGCTAATTTTGAGTCCGAACTTGCGGGAATGACGGTAATGGCTCAGTCGGCAGCAGCCTAAACAACGTAACCGAAAGGAAATTAAGCTAAATTATACACTCCTTCTTTTATAATATAAGTAGACCGTTTTATGTATATTTATACGTTGTTTACTTTGATACCCGAATTAGGTGACCATTAAGCGATTCTCTCACCTGCTTAACTACAGGTTCATGTCTTATCGGGTGAGCTCGCTAGTTTTAAGTCACAAGAGCTTGTCCTGTGCTTTTGTATCTGCAGGCCAAAACAGACATTACTTGGATGCCACGAAACACCCATTAGCAACCTCCCTACCTCCTGTCCTTCATTAGACGCGGATTCCTAAGGTGAAAATGGGGAAAGATTTGAATTTATTCCCACAACTCAAACTTATTATAGCTCGCATTTCCTATAAGAAGTAAGTATTTTGAGCATGCAAACCGTCAAAATGCAACCTCGCATATCGCGAAATTTCCGTATTTTATGCCGCGGGAACTAGAACTCTCCGCGAATTTTCCAGGTTGGTACGTCAGGTCCATCTCCTGTACGGTAGTTTTATACCGAGTATTTGCTTCAGAGTTCGTTTGCGCTGTTTGCATGATTTTAATTGTCGACTAATATTCACCTTATCCACGATTTTCCCGCCCACCCTGACTTCCACCGTTCTCTCCCCTCCCCTCACACAGGGCTATGCTGAATCGCCGTCGCACGCTGTTGCCGAAATCTCTCCAGTCCTTCCGGCTATAATCAGCTACCTTCCCTCCCTCCTTGGCAAGAACACATTGGGACTCGCTGTTGTCGGCGGTTTCGTACGTCCATTCATAATGCTCATGATCATCCCTATCATATCTAGTCAATGTATCCTGAATTGAGGATAAAGTGCAAACTCACAGTTGTATACCAACAAACAGTGCCTACTCGTGAGGCACTACTGCTGATGACATAGAAACTGGAGTTGTCATTTCTAGTTCGCTGGCTGTAGCCGGTTAGCCATATTTTCCCAAACAGGAGTTTTGATGCAGGGTTACTTAGCCATTCAGGAATCTTGCCATGCTTACTTATGTCTCTCCGACAAGTATCAGTTCTCAACTCCACGGTATCATAAGTCAGTGCAAAACGTGGATTCCCTCCGGCAAGTGAAAAAACCCTCAGTGATCGGCGTTTTCCTTCTGGATGTCGAAAACATTCACGCCCGGTAACCTTACCATATCCGACTTACCCATACCCATTCACTTCCTCAACTGGCCAATGCGGTGGTGGTGTCACACATGGCAGGAATGTAAAGAACTAGAACAACCTCTTATACACTGACTTTGCCTGGAGTAGTTCTGTTATCCCGAAGTAGTCTCTTAGATGAGGTAGCAGTTTTTGCAAGAGATACACGTTCATTGAACACCTCGATCATTCTGAGGTTTTAAGGTGTCTCTGGCGGGTTTTGTGCACGAAGTAATAGACACCTCTGGCGATGGCGGGACCTGCTTCTTGTTAGCTTCGTACATTTAGTGTTCTCGGCATCAAGTAGTGAGGGAATGACTTAATTGGATGTGAATTTGTTGAGTGGCACCTTCGTTTCCTGACGTTTACTTTTGAGGCCAAACTTGTCGGAGGCAAGCACTGTATGAACAAGGCCGCTTTTACATTTTTGAAAATTGGAATTGAGAGGTTTACGTTTGTTTTCTTTTGAACCAGAATTTTTTTGTCAACTGTGTCCCAGGTACTGATTTAGAACACTGGTCACTTGTAATGGTAACAATATTCCCTCGAAACAGATTGTGAAGGCTGCTGGTTGGCGCGTTATCTTTCTCTGTGCGGGACTCTACGCCGGTCTTTATGCCTACGAGCGTCTGACCTGGACATCCCGTGCTCGGGAGGCTGTCTTCAAGCGCCAGTATGTCTCCTACGCCTCGCACAAACTGCGTCTCATTGTAGACCTCACCGGTAACAACGCTCGCCACCAAGTAAGTCTGCAATTCCTATCTTTTATTTCTAGCCCCACCCCCACATGTGGAGATAGACCGGTGCGAACAGCAGCTTGGCACTGAGAATTGAGCTGAATGGCGAGGACTTTTATTGCAGCCCTTACTTTATAGGCAGCTGTGAGAAGGAATTCGTTTTTGTGCCAGGAAGATTTCGGGTGGTTTTTGTCACGGTTACGTCTCATTCAGAAAAACGCCTATTTGTTTGGAGGCTTTTGTCAACAGTGTAACTAGCTCCATGCAATCTTTAGCCTTTCCAGAAAGCGGTTATCCTAAACAATCGTGGCCACTCTGCGTTAGATCTGAACACGTCTGTTACGTGGATCGACCAGTTGCTGTTCAGAAAACGAGCATTTGTGATTGTTAGTCTACTTGTATTAGTACTAAACTAAGCGTAACCACGGCATACTAAAGGTTTCCGTTTGGGGAGTGCAGTGGATTGATAAATGCTGAATACGTACATAAAAACAGGCCTACTACAACAAAATAAGTATTAAGTTATGCTTAATTCTTATCAGGAATCCTCAAGTGGTAGTCGGGCGCTGCTACTTCCCGGCTATTGCATTCACCGTACGATGGAGGGAACCGGTGAGGGCGGGTTTCGTATGCATCCATTCTCTAACAGTTTCTAGTGCGAGATCCTTGTTTTATGCAAGTTGGCGATTCGCGGCGTTATTAGTTCTCAGCAGGGCCAACCAGAGGACGTCAACCATGGCCTTCCGGTCATCCTAACACCCTATTGGATCACTGATCGCTGGACAGTTTTTCCCAGGTCATTCAGCTAGGGGATGGGTTTCCAATTCAGCAGACTTGTATCGACCTTCAGCTTGTGGAGACCCTAGCTGACCGTAATTGTTCAGCTCTCCCCCTCAGAATTTGTTGGGTGCTAGGGGGCCTTCTTTTTCGTATTGGCTTCAGCGCTAGGCAATAAATGAGAAATGCGCCCCACCTACTTGATATCTGAGAGAGAGCAGGAGATCCACTTTCATCGGTTCCTGCAGATGATGGCTAAACCCATCAACCGATGGTGCTAAACTTTCCTTTAACCACCCTTGAATGGCAAAGACTGACGATGCGTGCCTACCAAACTGCTTAGTAATGGACGTCATGTCAGCTCAGAGGATAGGACTTTTCAGCTATGCCTGTCCTTTCTAGGCGTTCACCTGTTTAGACATGAAGATTGCTCCGTTAGATTAACCGTGTTCCCTGAAAATGCATGGAAAAGACAGTACTTGTATTACCTGAGTTTTTATTCTCATACCATGGAAATGTGACTTCGCATACACACTTTTCTTAGGCGTAAGAAACATTTCCTCTATTGAGATATTGAATGTTGAAGTCGTTTGTCTCAAGGCAACTTTACTTAAGCGAGAATGCCCTGCACATTTTATTCATAAGTACAGCAACTCCCTACCGGTCAGCATTGACGGAACAGTCTTTTCCGGAAAAAAACGTTTTTGTTACCTTTGCCCTTTTAAAAATGACAAAGTTTTGAATAGTATTAAACGATGGCTGCGATTTACCATTGAAGGGACTTATAATGCTGCGAGGTCACATTATGCAGTCCTACTAAGCCTCTACCAGTTCCACGAGGAAAAGATACACATTTATGCCAACTTTTCAAAAACTGACGATAAAATTAACACACTAATTGCTTACGTCTTGCGTCTTTTCCGCAAGCCGTGAATAAACCTATCCAAATAGTCAAAAGCGCTTGTTTAATACACACTACTTAAAAGGGTGTTTTTTCTGGGTTGAGAGTGCATGGGCAGCCGGTAGGACATTAATCCAATGACCACAGTGCTACCTTGGGCTTCGGACTATGTTACTTGCTAATCGTATTTACCTGTTGAATTAGTGTCAGATGTTTTGAACCAAGGTTTTATCAATTTCCCTATGACCCCTAAATTGCTCTGCAGTCGTTAAAACTATTTATTGGCAGCGGGTGCTCTGTCTGTCTCAACAGATGTTTCCTTTCCCTCGGTAGGTGAAGCGAGAGCTCCAGCAGATACACAAGCGCCTCATCGCAGAGGGTGAGGATGCAGCAACCGGTGTGGCTAAAGAACTCGATCAACTGGATTCTGACATTGTCACCCTAAACGAGATCACGGTGGCGTCGAAGACCCTTAAGTAAGCCTCCTGAACATGTCAGCCTGGCTGAAAGTTACCCTTGGTAACCATTCTCCGCCCAGTATCTATCTTAATCGTTTATTTCGTGACTTTTTAGAAACAACGCCGTCTACCTGGATGGCTGTTTGAACAAATTCAACCAGGAGTACATGAACACAGCATGGAACTAGCGCCTTGATGCATGCCTTTTTATCGGCGCCCCCACCTGCTCTTTTTCTAATCAAGGTGTTTATATCATTTTTACAGACTTTTAGAAGAGAAGAAGTTGATTTTTTCTTTATCTCATATTTCCCTGTGTCCATTTCGACAACAATGACGCCCTCTTTGTCCCAGTGCAGATGCATGTTTATCACATAGAAGTAGCCCCTCCAACCACTTGAAATTCGTCATCCTGCTACGACTTGGGTGGGCCGACTTGATGTTGCTAGACCCACAGATGGTAGTTGCAGCATCCCGCTAAGGTTCCAGCAAACACGAATAGGATGCTCGTAACATCTTGAACTAGTCGACTAAAAACTCTATGGTGCCACGTTCTAGTTGGTACGGCTCCACTCTTACCCATTCGATGTTATCATGGGTTTTGCGTTGTCATGCGTAGCAATTTTTTGCAGCAGAGCTGAGAAAGCTCAATTCGTTCTCTTCTCCAGGGAGAGACCGAAGATCCAAGGACCGCCCTATGCCTTTGTGAGCTGTCTCGAGTGAGATCTTGAGTTAACACGTTTCTTCGGCGCCTCCAGGCAGGCACTGGATTTGGATAAGTCGCTTCATTACGAAGAGAAGGCTTCCGCTCTTGAGCTCCCTTTCACATCAAAATATTGCAAGATAGTTTAACCTTAACAATAGTACATGATACAAATATAGAGTTCACATCACCGAAATGTGTGCGCCAGTAGCAAACTGCCGCTACTGACACTATTTTCATTATATGTGTCACAGTTTCTCAACAAATGAGAATCTAGTTTGCGTTTGAATGTGTCAACATTATCTGAAAGGACCACCTCGTCAGGGGGTCCGTTCCACTCTCTGTGAGCAGATGTTCCGTCGAACGTCCGTATTGGATCAAAGGAGTATGACGGATTTCGTGAGCTGGACGGCGGAGAATGAGCCATGATCTACAAAATATTACTTTGCGGAGTGGTTAAGCAGTCCACTGTACTCGCTTACTTAAAAACCGCCTCTTTCCACCAGTACTCCATTTAAGGGCCTCAATATTGTTTTGGATGGAATTCACGATGTCGGAATGCTGGTTGAGTGTTTTTATAAGCAACCGTTTCGCCAACCGGGGTGGTGTTTTACTTAATTTACTACGCTAGAACCTTTCCAAATGGGGTTTTGCTGCGGCAATTAACCAAGGGAAACTTATGATTTTGTTGATTGACCACCTAAAGGTGCTAGAAACAATTCATGCTTCCAGATTACTTATTCTACTCACATGGTGGTACCAAAACAGCAGCCAGTTTTACCATTAATATGATCGACGTTTTCGTGGTCGATGAAAAGAGCTGGACACGGTTAAGTGTTGGGACTACAATTCGTGTAGAGAGCAACCCCTGCTGCATCTGGTTTAAATAAGATCGCTCATATCTACAGCTATAGCGACAAGCTGTGACGGACATATGAAGCTGTGATTGCATTGTTTTCCGTCGGTGCATATGGAGGGTTTGAAAGCTCTTCGTAGCCGGAGTTCCTGCTGGCTATCTATTTGTCGAGTCTAAGTATGTTTGGCGGAGTTAAGAGTCTATTGTAATGGAAGCCCAGGCCGACATATCGTCGCCCAATAACGCCTTGTGTGGATCCCCAGAGGAAGAACACGACAAGAAGGATGCAACAGCAGAAGTCTCTTAGTGTATGAGGTACAACGTATTTAGGAAACAAACATCTGTTAACGATGTCCATTGAGCCAATCAGATTCTCTCCTGAAATAGTCGCCGGTATTATTGGCTGTTGGCTCAGTCAGTGAATGTAGCTAGAAATTCAAATTATTGATTCATTGTCTAGCACAATGCGTAAGCTCGCGTGTAGGCCAATCGATAGCCTATTGTGGACGCGGATATGGCTTGCAAGCTACTGCTTGCTAAGGCTGTTTGTTAGGCCGTACTAACAGAGTCAACCGGTGATCCGTGTCTTCAGGAGAGAGCGCTTCCAAATTCAACGCGGCATTCCAGCCTTTTACAGCATTCATTCACGAAGAAAAACTGACTGATACACACGTATTGCAAACTTGCTTAACGCATGGGTATGAGACGGCGAACTGAAAACCCCATGAAGCATTAGCTGGATGTGTCTACCTGATCTGTTAGGTAAATCTTCCCACCTTCTTCCTGGAGAGTGGATTCACCATGTAGGAATGGAACAATAAGGTAGCCTTCCTTGGCGTCATCGTCTGTCGAAAATGTTACAATGGCCTTGAAGTTCAAGTAGGCTACCTGAACTACCACAACAACTGTCCAACCAGTCATCATTGCAGTTTCGTTTGGGCACCATAACAGCATTTAGAGATGCATTGCAGTGAACCATAAGACGAGGTTTCTCTTTTATACTATTTTTGACGGTTACATAGAGCAAATGTTTGCTTGCTTAAATTTGTCTGCCTGTACTTGCACAAAGGGGATGCCAGATCCTATCCAGCGGAAATGGGTTTTAATGAGCGCTTCCAAAGTCGTCAGCCGCCTTCGCATCTCCTGGAGCTGGGGTTGCCCACATACCTCGGGGTCATTATCATGTGCCAGGTCGTGGGGGCAAAATAACCACTTCTATGGCAATAAACCTTTGGAACCGTTTTCCAGATCTGGTGTGGTTAAGCACTAAGCAGCTGCAAAGCGAAGCCTTAGGCTTTCTATCTCGTATATACGACAAAAACTCCATATCTTAACCTATTGTGTTGAAAATACAATTGTTGTACGCAGTTATGTAGACCAGAAGCCAAATGCAAAATTTGGCGCCAGGTGGGCTTGAACTCAAAACCGCTCCTTCACGAGGCCGCGTCTCTAACCATTACGCCACTGACGCACGGTGTGAGACAAGATCCAAAAGTCTTACCAATTGGGTGCGACCGACGCAAGTAGTAGACTGTTGCGACGGATATGCTGTGCTAGCCTCAAAGTTTGATAAACTTGTCGACGTGGTAAAAAATATGCAGGAGTTTATGCTGCAGACCCTCGTTTCAAAGGAAAAACTCGAGGAAGAAATGAAAGGCATGAGAGATTTTATCCAGCAGACCCACGTGTCAACAGAAAACCTGACAGCTACCGAGCTTACGTGTAGAACACCTCAGAAGCCTACGCGTGTACTTGTACCTAAAGTACAGGCCCCCATAGTTGACCATGCAGCCACAGTGGAGGCTAATTCGAACACTCCCGCTGTGGACAACAAAGGGATGGCTGGGCCACCACCAAAACCTAAGGCTCTCATAAAAATTGCAAGACTGTGCCAACACCTAGCGTAAAGGTGCCTAAAGCTGCCGTGCCTGACCTTGTGAGCACCCCTAGCGACAGCAGCAAAGTCAATACTGGCGAAATATTGACTCCAGCCAGTCCGAGCTCGAGGCCCACTGCCAGCCCAAGCTCCCAGATCGCAGACACGGATTCTGAGGCCGACTTAGAGACCGTGTCCAACACCGAAATGACATGCAACAACGAAGGGTTTGGCTTCCCGAATACACATAGCAACAGGAATGAGGCCCATGCTGGGGAACCATCTACATCGGCCATCCCGAGCTCGAGTCACACAGAGGCCAATATGACAAAAACTGTAGAAAAAGTCTTCCAAAACCCACAAGGACGGCAGCACTGTATTATTGTGCAGGGCCTAGAAGAATGTACTTCAGTCAGTTCAGTCCATAACGCGGAGGACATGGCATCATTCAACCGTGTTCTAAACGATCTGTTCGAGCCAGGTTTGGAATTTCCAGTTCTGAAATCATTTCGGATCGGAAAAAATCTGACGAGGCCACCGGTACGCCGCGACCACGACCTCTAAAAATTGTGATGCAAAATGACGAACACGTTAAACTGATCTTATCGAAAAAGACCAGCCTCCGCCAGTCACACAAAGAAGTTTTTTTCAGCCGGAGTACTCTCTAGCGGAGCGGCTCAAACGTCGGGAACTTGTGGCAGAATTACTTTCGAGAAGAAAAAAATGGCGAAGCAAGCCTGGAAATCTCGAACGGGAAGATTATTCACAGGAATATGAGGTTCTTGAACCAACCAATAATACTTCGAACAATGGCCTGAGCGTGGCTTACACAGCCGATGTCAAACGAAGTTCAAATTCCACCGAGACAAAATATGTCACTTAAATTCTTCTACACCAACGCACAGAGTCTGTTGTCCAAGTTAGATGAACTGAAAGTGCAGATACATGACCTTTCTCCCGACATTATCTCTCTGACAGAAACCTGGCTGTCTGAAAACGTGGATGACCGTGAAGTGGCACTACCTGGCTTTAATCTGTTCCGGAGAGATAGAAGAGGGCGCCAAGGAGGATGAATTATAACTTACGTCAAGCATGGACTGCTAGTCTCGGAAACAAACAGAGCGGTTTCATTGCGGCACCGAGGCCATCTGGCTTACTATAAAGGTACCGGAATCACCCAGCCTGGAAGTTCTGACCGTGTACCGTCCGCCTAGACATGATCACGAGGCTGACACTGGTCTACTGTAAGAGTTAGCGAGATTAGCTGCTCGGCCCGACGTATTGATTATGGGAGACTTCAATGCCCCGCTTATCGATTGGGGTTCAACATACGCACGAGGTCCAGAGCAAGCATTAGACTGGCGTTTACTAGCTCTGACACTTAATGTATCTCTCAGTCAACACGTTCTATTTCCCACCAGGGTGCGTGAGGGGCAGCAATCAAACTGCCTAGACCTGGTACTTACGAAATTTCTGGACAGCATCGACGAGGTGCAATCTCTACCTCCTCTAGGTAAAAGTGATCACATCGTACTAAATTGGGACTATTCTATATTTTCGGTACCCGAAAAACCCACCAAGGTTAGAAGAAATATTTGGCGTGGTGACTTTGATCAAATGAAGGCCGAAATAAACAACATAAATTGGGAATTGTTTTTTTTCGGCAATATAGCTGATGATTGGGGATGATTCAGTGAGTTATTGCATACTCTCCTGAGAAACCACTGTCCGATTACACGGAAGAAGATAAACAACAAACCTCAGTGGCTGACTCAAGCGCTGAAGAAAGAGATACATAAAAAGGGGAGATTGTTTAGAAAGTATAGAGCAGACATAAATCCGGTATCCCTGAATGCATACAAAACGTAGAGGAACCTCGTGAAGCGACTTATCTTCAAAGCGCACAAAGACTTTGAAACCGGGCAGTTAAAAATCTGAAGCTATTTAATGGCTACTTAAGAAAAACTACACGAAACCGGGACCCAGTTCCCCTTCTGAAGGCAAGCGACGGAAGAGAAATGAGTGACGATGGAGCAAAAGCTGAGCATCTTTCACAATTTTTCAAATCGAACTTTACGATTGAAATTGGATTAATCCCTCCAAACTATGGCTCAGATGACGGTCCAACGATTGAAAATGTGGCCTTCGCCGAAGCAACGGTTCTTCAGGAGTTAATGGCACTAAACGACTCGAAATCATCCGGTCCCGATAACATCCCGCCAAAATTACTGAAAGAACTTGCTGAGGAGCTAGCCAAACCGCTTTCTATGCTTTTCAGTACCTCGTTTGTGCAGGTTGTTTACCCGTCGATTGGAAATCCGCACGGATCACACCGTTGTATAAAGGCGGCAGAAAGGTTTCTGCAAGCAGTTATAGACCAATCAGCCTCACTTCGATCTGTTGCAAGATTATGGAGAAAGTAATAAAACGAGAGCTGATGAGTTTCTTAGAGCAGCATAACCTTTCATCGGATGCGCAACATGGGTTCCGCAGAGGCAGGTCCTGCGTGAAGAACCTGCTCCATTGTTTGGAACGCTGGACTCGGGCAGTTGATGGAGGAAATCCGCTTCATGTAATCTACATCGACTTCAAGAAGGCTTTTGATAGCGTCCCACATCAACGACTTCTGCACAAACTCAGCCAAATAGGTGTTCGAGGAAATCTGCTGAAGTGGATTCAAAGCTTCTTACTTGGCCGCTCCCAAACTGTCCATATTGGTGACCAGCAGTCGGCAGACGTTGCAGTCGAGAGCGGTGTCCCCCAAGGCTCTGTCCTTGGCCCTATACTGTTCATTATATACGTCAATGACTCCGTCCGTGAACTGGACTGCGATGTGGCTATGTTTGCCGATGACATTAAGATTTGGAACGTCATCATAAATTCAGCTGACGAAGAACATTTGCAGCTTAACCTAAACCATCTTCAAACTTGGTCTCAAGACTGGCTTTTGCCGTTTAACGAGAACAAATGCAGTATCCTACGAGTTGGCCGACCTAGCTCTCAGAACCCCATGGTTTACAGCCTAAATGGCATCCAACTGCAAGAAGTGGACACGCAAAAAGATTTGGGTGTATGGATCTCTACGTCTCTCAAGCCCTCGCTGCACTGCGCAAAAGAAGCCAAGTCTGCCATGTCCGTCCTGTATCTTGTCAACAGGGCTTTCTGTGCCTTCGATAAAGACTGTTTTGCTAAGGTCTTTGGAACATTTTTGTGGCCGAAGTTGGAGTTCGCAATCCAAGCATGGAAACCCTGGACCGCGAAAGACCTCAATTCCCTCGTGAAGGTCCAAAGGCGTGCGACCAAACTGGTTACCGGTCAGAGCTTTTTACCCTAAGAAAGACGTTTAGCTAATCTCGATCTATTTCCGTGAAGTAACAGACAGCTACGTGGCGAT
>JAYGXS010000004.1:32571282-32663362 GCA_036362985.1 Ligula intestinalis
CAGAGCACCGATCCCGATACTGCTATCATTTATGACCGCATGCTCCATGGCAAACCTCGTCCCACGGACAATGATCTCCGCGGCTCTTCTGAGACCGCCAAAATCCTTCGCAACCATTGGTCCCAACTCTTCATGGAAAATGAACTTCTCTTCTTCAAGGAAGGCATCCACATGCCCCCTCGGTTAGTAGTTCCCGGCAGCCTCGTCAACACGGTTCTAACGGACTTACACCAAGACCTGGGTCACGTCGGCCAGGCTAAAACCGAGGCTGCTGCTCGCCACAGATTCTGGTGGCCCTACCTTCGGGAACAGGTCGCCACCTTCTGCAACACGTGCTCTACTTGCACCAGCTTTAAAGGTCCTAACCCCCGACCTCGAGCACCTCTCCAACCCATGGCTACCGGATCTCCTTTCGAGCGAGTCGGCATTGACGTGATGGGACCGTTACCCTCCACCGACAACCACAACCGGTACATCCTCGTCATGGTTGACTATTTTACTAAGTGGGCAGAAGCAGTGCCCTTAACCTGCCAAGATGCAGCTACTGTTGCCGACGCCTTCCTGTCCGCTTGGGTCTGTCGCTTTGGCGCACCCCTGTCCCTTCACTCAGACTGCGGTGCCAACTTCCAGAGCAAACTCGTACACGACGTCTGTGACGTACTTCGCATTCACAAGACCCACACCACACCGGCTCATCCGGAAGGAAATGGACAGACTGAACGGACAAATCGTACTATTATCAACCTCCTGAAAGCCCTAGCCGAATCACACGACCGCCGGAATTGGGACCTAAAACTACCCTTCGCCATGATGGCATATCGGGCCACCCTTCACTCGTCTACGGGGTATTCCCCCTTCTTCTTACTCACTGGTCGTCATCTCCGACTACCTTCCGACTCCCTACTTCCACTGCATACGTCCGACGGTTCGTCCCCAGATGCGTACGCTTCTCAACTGCAAGAAACCCTTCACCTGGCACATAATCTGGCCCGTTCCCATCTTCACACCGCATACGCACGGCAGAAATCCTACTTCGATCAGAACGTTCACGGTACCCCACATTCCCCTGGCGACTACGTCCTCCGTCGACGCCCCACACCCCCCGTGGGGAAACCCTCCAAACTTTTCTGCCCGTGGGAAGGTCCGTTCGTTGTTGTAGAAGCCATACCCCCCTCCACCTATCGCATCCGCGACGCCCGTGACCCTTCCGGCCCTATATCCACCGTTCATTTTGACAAGCTGACACCCTACACGGGTCCCCTTCCTAGCCCCGATGCGAGTTCCCCCGTTACGCCATCGACTTCCGCGAGACCCCCACCCCCCCCTCGACCCTGACTCCCCCCTTATCCTACCCCCCCACTTAGTTCCCCAACTGGGAGCGGAGGTAGAGATAAGTACCTCTGATTCCCCTGCGGCTCTGCGGACAGAGCCCCCTCTTGGGGGGGGGGGGGGCGTGTAAGGAACCAACCGCCTTTTGTTTTAATGCACATTTTGTGAATTTTGAATTGTTTTAGTGGCGGTCGTGGGAACGTTGCGTGAGACAGTGCTGGACGACAACCAGACCAGAGCCTCTAAGGACGTGTCTGAAGAACACCAGCTCTTTTCACCTTCAGAGGAGCATTAACGATTATTATTCTTGTTGTAATTCAATAAACGTTCATAGTGTACGAATTCCTTTGTGTTGTGTGTGCGACCGCTTGTGAACAGTCATACGTGTAATCATGATTCATCAGACTTCCGATTCTGAAGGATCCCAGACATCTGGCCCGACCGCAGGAATAACTCGACTACAAGGACCAACGACAAGAACACCAGAGAAGGTAGCGTACGGAGCAGTCACAGTGGATAAAGAGGAACCAGGTGCGTCTGTTACACTTTGAATTCTGTTGTTACGGTAAACTAGATGTGGTAGTTTTCTTCGTCCGTTTTGTTGAGAGCATCTGTAACATAAACTTATTAATTTATGCTCATAAACTCCGATGTAAGTGGCCCAAATTCATATCGAAGTATTTTCAAAATTGTTTCAAATTTGCATAAAAGTTTTTTGCAGTCGAAGTGCATAAATGTAGAGGCTTCTTGACATCAAAGTCATTCCTTGAATAATTCTGTCGCAACGTATGCGGAGTCTAGCCAACCTTACGGTTGAGTTGATGCCCATTTCGTGGAGTATTCTACCCCTAACGAATAGCCCTAATAAAATGGTGCTGCCAAGTTGCCAAGTCTTGTTAAACTTCGGTACATGACATTTATTGTGGTGAAAACGGAGTTCAACATTGCAAATCTAGACAGGAACTTGTCTTCTTTTCGGTCATGATCGGAAACAGTTATGTTTTTGGATTTGTGTATGAACTTTTTTCGTAGAATTCTAAGTTGCTCCAGTTCTGACCAATTTCCGATTATAAGAGTACAGCTATTTTTCCAGACCTTGTAAAATATATCTCGTTTGGTGGCTACTAATGCTGTCCAACTACTTTCAGAATTTATCACAATGAGACTATTTTTCACCATTAAATCCGACAGAATCTCAGCTCGGTTATGTGAATTTTATGTATTCCTCTCATAATGCACAATTATTTAGCGAATTGTGTCGTCTGTTTTTGCCTTTGCTGGCTTCAAGAGCTACTACGTTCGCGAACGTGACATCCAGAATCTCAGCTTTTGCCGTCCAAAAAGGCTTGCGCATATCCGATTTCATACAGAATAGGGTAGTGTATAAAAAGTGGGACCCCATGCCTGAAATGGAGTCATTAAGTAAGTCGACGGTTATTAACGTGTCGTCTTGAATTTGAGAGGATTTTCATGAGAATAGGGAGGTTGACGCAGCATGGGGGATTATAACCTGTAGGCATCTACGATACCGCGGATTTATTACCTACTGGTAAATATTCCTGACGTGATTGGAGTATAGTCGTGTTATTCAGAACGCAATAGCCAAGCAATCGAAGGGAATAAAAAATGTATTACCCTAAAATAGGGCTTTATTAATCTCATAATTGACGTTCAAGAACTAAAAAAGGATGGAGAGTGGCTAGAATAATGAAGACAGTAAACAAGCGTTCATTAGGACGCAGGGATGAATGTTAATCAACGAGGGTCAGAAGAGTATTAGCACGACATTCTCCCCGGCCAACAAAAAGGGGCATAATGTTCACAAGTCTATTCGAGAGTTCGAATGGGACAAATTCTAAGCGTCTCGGTTGCAAAGGCAGTCTGGATGGATGCGTTGTTGTTGTTTATTAACGTCTCCAGGTTATGCTTATGTGTGGCGTCTTCGGTATGGTCATGATCAGGTGTTGTTACACCTTGGTTATCAGTACAGCCGGTGCTGTTTTCCAGTTCGGCATTGGGTGATTGGTCAGGCGGAGGTGGAATGGAATTTTCGACTAAGGGAGTGGCCGTCTCCTGATAATAATCACTTAGATCCTTTTCAAGTAGTCGAATAGATACTGTCTCTTTTCTGCCATCGTCAAATCTTATATGAGCGTACTGGGAGTTGCACTGGAGTAGATAAACTTCCTCACAGAGTGAGTCATATTTAGACTGTTGGCTACTCTTTTTCAATAGGACTTGACCAGAGGAAGAAAGCCACATAGGAAGAGTGGTGCCAGTGTTTGATCTCCGATTATAGGCAAACATTCTTTCATGTGGTGTCGCGTTAGTGGCGGTACATAGATGTGACCTGATAGAGTGTAGAGCGTCCAAGAGAACTAATTCCCAGTATGTTGCAGGCAAATTTCTAGATTTCAACGCAAGCAAAATGGTCTTCCATAAAGTTTGGTTCAGTCGTTCAACTTACCCGTTTCCTTGAGGATTCTACGGAGTAGTCCTACTCGTCGCCACACCCTATCATGCAGGAATTGTTGTATGACATTCGACATAAATGAAGATCCTCAATTGGTGTGTATGTATGAAGGAGTACCGAAGACGGAGAAAAGTTGGCATAAACATTTAATAATGGTTTCCGAAGATTGATCGGAACAGGTGAATCCGAATGGAAAACGGGAATATTAATTGATAATCGTCAGCAGATAACGATTGTGAGTCACAAACAGAAGTGGGCCTTTAAAGTCGAGTGACAGCCGCTCGAAAGGTTGGGTGGCCTTGATTAGCTGACCTTGTGTTTTGAAAAACGCGGTTTGATTTCAAAACATTTCGGGCATCTTGTAACAACATTACAAATCTCTTCCATCGAAACGGGTAGATTTTTAGCTCGGACAAAGTGTGATAACCCAGGGATCCCAGGATGGCACAGAGATGCCTGCAGTTCCTTCAGATTGACATCCACAACAATTACGGAAAAGGGTATCAGCTGCACGATTTTCTGTACCAGGTCTGTAAACAATGTCAAACTTGAATGGCGATAATTCCAATCTCCAGCGTTCAATCTTTTAATTCTTCACCTTCCTTTTTTGTTGATTACCATAAATAAAAGAACCAGAACATTGATCTGTAATTAGTTTAAAATGATTGCGGAGAAGAAAATGTTTCCATTTACCTATAGATTCCACTACGGCACACGATTCTTTCTCGACCGCAGAACGGTGTCGCTCGTTTGACGATAAACAACGCGAAAAGAACGCTACTGGTCGACCATTCTGGTTCAGTGTGGCAGCAATGGTGACGTCTAAAGCGTCAGTCTCAACAACTAGTGGGATATTATATTGGACGGTAGCGATCTTGGCTTTCGCAAGTTCCTCCTTAAGTGCTTCAAATTTTTCAAGTACTTCTGATAGTAGAGGAAAGGTTTTCTTGTCAATAAGCAGATGGATCTTATCTGAAAAGTGGGATATCCATTCAAATAGTATGCTGTGACTTTATATCGTTTCGAGCAGCCTTCTCACGCAAGGGTTTCAGACGATCTGGATCCGGTCTAATTTTACCTTTGGACACTTCGTAACCAAGAAGCTTAATTTGCTGAGAAGCGATGACACATTTTGCTTCATTGAAGATAGTCCATATTTTGCGGCAACGTCGAGGAATTTTTGAAGGTTTGAATTGTGTTCTGCGATGTTATTTCCACAAATTATGATATTGTCAACATAAACAACTACATCCTTCAGGTGTTCGCGTGTAATTATACCATCAATGGTTCGTTGGAAACAGACAACTCCGTTAGTGACCCCAAACGGGATTCGAAAAAAATTAATGCAAACGTCCACAAGCTTCGAAAGCAGTGAATGTTCTTTCGTCTGCCCGGATAGATATCTGGTGATATGCGCTCTTGAGATCAAGAGTGCTATAGGTGTCGTAGTTGGCAATATGTTCAATCATTTCGTCTATCTTGGGAGGTGGATAGGCATCGAGTAAAGTGTAATTGTTGATCGTCTGGCTAAAATCAACAACCATTCGCCTTTTGTGATTTTCAGTGGCTACCACCAGGACTTGGGCTCGCCAGGAGGAGGAAGAAGGCTTAATTACTCCATCAGCCAAAAGATGAATTTCTTTCTGAATAAATCTTTCATCAACGTTAGTGTGTCGACGAGATTTTTTCGCGATTGGCTTACCGTCCGGGATTAGATTAGGAAATAAACAGGGAGGTTCGATGCAAACGGAAGCCACAGAACACAGTGAGAACGTAGGTTTAGGTCCCCCAAAGGGAATTTCGACGCTTTTATGTACGCGAAGAAAATCATGGCCAAGTAATATGTCGGCACATAAATTTGGCAAGATCGATAGCCTGAACTTTTTGTAGACGGAACCTTTATATTTAATCGAGACGAAAACGTGTCTCTGTGTGGCGCTGGTTAGAGCGGTAGTGGCCATAGCTATTTTGTTGCGAGAGTGGTGGATTTTCCAATTATTTCGAAGTACTACCGATGACGAGACGTAGCTCTCCGAGCTACATGTGTGTATTAAGGCTTCGAAGTTAGCCCCATCGATCTGTAGTGCAACTACTGCGCTTGAAAGACAGTCTGGTGAAGTAGCCGATGCGAGGGCGGAAATAGTGGAGTGGGTAGAGGAAAGGATCCTTCTGTTTTGCGATGTCATACAAACATTTTGGAAGTGTCCCTTTTTGCCGCATCATTTGCACAACACCTCGCGTGCGGGACACTTCGAACGAGGGTGTTTGTCGTACCCGCAAAAAAGCATTTATTGTACGACGGACTGGAAGCTGTGATTTCCGCAGATTTGTTAGGACTTCACGGGGTTTCGCACATCTCGGTGGTGGCAGTGAATGAAGTTGTTGGAGGATTTCGATAGGATAAAGACTGTTTTTCGGTCAATTCCAGAGATCTTGCTCGATATATGCTGTTTGAAAAGCCAGGGTTTTCTGTTCCAGCAGTTTTCGTCGAATTTGGTTAAATGAAAGGCCACTAACAAAGGCATCTCTAATGGCGTCATCGGGGTTTTGTTATGCAGTAACTGCTTTGAAATCGCAATCTTTAGCTAACAATTTCAGTTTCTGAGCAAACTGATCGAGAGTATGTCCACCCTCTTGTTTACTGGTCGCCAGAAGGTGGCGGGCGAAGATTTCATTTTTTGGTGTTGAATATAGTTCTTTCAGTACCTTACTTGCATCTGCGTAAGCGGTGCATTCGCTGATGCACTCCCAAACGGTCAGAGAGACGTAGTTGGTCAGAACACTCAATTTGTTCGGCTTTAAGCTTTCGATAGTGGCCATAAAGTTTTCGAATGTACATAACCAGTGATTCCATTGTTTGGAAGCGTCCGGAGCATTCGGATCCACATCAAATCGCTCTCGTTTGAGGAGTTGATCCATTCTGAAATATAAGATGAGTAAATTGACGTGATTGGAGTATGGTCGTGTTATTCTGAACGCAATAGCCGAACAGTCGAGGAAAATGAAGAATCGAGTACCCTAGAATAGGGCTTTACTCATCTTATAATTGACGTACAAGAACGAAAAAGGATGGAGAGCGGTTAGAATAATGTTGACAATAAGTAAGCGTTCATTAGGAAGCAGGGATGAATGTTAATCAACGAGGGTAAGAGGGTAGGGGTGAACAAGGGTCAGAGGAGTATTAGCACGACAATTCCCTTTTAAAAATTGTGCTTGTTCTTTAAAAACCGATGCAAGGGGAGTTAAAACCACAGTCAAGTACGTGGATATGCACCAGCTTCCTTCGTTGGCTAGATAGACAAAAAGGCAGAGAGTAAATCGCATTAATTCTTTTAACCGAATGTTTTCTTCCACTCATCTCAGTTAAACAAGAATTTAAAAATTTGCCAAACTTTTCCTTCTTACTTAGGTGGCCCTGTCTGCAGGCTCCCGAGGCATAGGTGGTAGTAATTATTCCATGATAATTGCGTTCGAAGTTTTAGAGATTCAGCATTTCGAAATGTTAGATGAATTATCTGTCATTGCTAAGTGCAGTCGTCTATGGAACGGTAGTAAGTTATCGAACTAGACGGTACTAAACTGGCTAGTAGGCAGGATTGGGTCGCGTACGATGTAGGTCGTGCGTAAGCTAATGTTGGAGATGAGACGAGGTCGTCTGGTTGGGAAGATGTTCCATACATCTACACACTAAACTTCAATCTTTTGTACGTATTGATTTAACAAAATTGTAGGTTTTCTTACTGTTCGAGTATCTAGTGCCTTAGAAAATGTGCCTCTGCTTTGGTTGCTAAAAAAGGCAGATCACTGAATAGTCTGTAGACTATTTAACCAACTAACTACCTTCTAGATTAGTTGGGCTTCATAGGGAGCTCTTAATGAACGGATTCGAACGTTTTGGCAAAGCCAACAAAGCAGATGGCCGTCGTTTACTGGTATCCATGACGAAGTCTTAATGTATACTGCAGTGCGAGCATTGGTTTGGATTATCTCTTCTCAGTTGGGACCGCAATAGGATTGGGTCACATCCTTGAGTCACCCTAGCTATGAAGTCGACTGAGAATGACTTACCTCCCCTCTAGGATATCTAAGCTAGTCATCACGTCTCACCACGCCTGCTCAACTGCCTCGCTGAGCCAGGGCTCCAGCGTCTTCAGCGTATTGCCTTCCTCTCCGGATATCTCCTCACCGTCTTGTTGCATTATTACATCGGTGACTTCTTGAAAAGGTTAATAACCTACCACTTTACAAGCTGGAGAATGGTAGACGTTTTTTGCAGCTGGGAGAAAGACAACGATGGGTTGATAGTCGGACCTAAGAAAATGCTCAAAGTGCTCATGTCAGCGTTCGTCCTTGACTGAGGTTTCCACATTAAAGCTGCAATCAACACCAACAGGAGATTCATTCGCTATGAAGGTATACCATAATTTGGCAGCTAATTTTTTAATTTAACTAATATTCTATGACACTGCCATTGATGGTCAATCTCAAAACAGCCGAGAAGATAACTGTTTGAATGGTTTCCTGGCCCATCTTAGTAATTCCAGTTTTATGCAATATTTAGCCTACCATTGTGACGGAGGCCTTTCAATAACTTCTCGCAGCTGTAAGTAGAGCGTTCCTTTATCACATTGGTCAGCGAGTGCTGTTGACGGTTGGTTTGGACAGCAGCTATGTTTTTATAAAGGAACTTTAGTCGTGGACTGGTTCCCACTCAATCAGTACATAGTTCACTGTATGCGAGGGGCCGACAACCACATCGTATTTACCAACGAAGTCGTGTGGTGTGCCGTCATTTGGGTTTAGGTGGAGAAACACCCCTGGATCTTGATTTTCCTTGAGCCGTAGATTCATACTTCAGAAGCAGCATGGTCATCCGCGACGATGACAGTGCTCCGTCAGCTTTAGGCTCCATGGTTCAGAAACGTTTACATATTTTAATGTTCAATACAAAAAATGCGTTCTCTATAAACAGCCCAGCTGCTATGCTATTTTTCGCGTCATTTGAGCAAGGTCGTGGATTTTATCGTTCCTAACTAACAACATAACAGGGGTCGCAGTACATGAACCGGAGGCTTTTTGTGAGTTTTTTGGGTATTTATTACTAGCGGATCGCCAACTATCGCACAGATTGTTTCGTTGAAGTTTTCTCCTTCAGTACTTTGAGTCAAAAATCTAACTACGAGATAAACTCTTCAAAGACAACGCCTATTATTCGAAATATACTGAACCATATCTATCGAAAAATAATATTTATGGGCTACTTACGCCCGCTATCTCACAGCGTCGTAAGCGAACTTTGTGGCGATTTATAAGGCGTCTTTTAACTCATCAAACGACGCTTGGCATTCGTTGGTCCCGATGAACCTGTGCCTTTTTGACGTTAATCACTTAACAATCGAACGACTGATACGGTTATGCGTCAGATCTCGGGGCTTCGTTCTGCCTTTTTCCATCACGAATATTAACGTTGATGGATGGACGTTCACCAATCAGTTACGGAACACACTCACTCCTTTGTGTCATGGAGCTCAATCTCGAGCCCCACCAGCAGCCATACAACGTCTACTATTTAAGGCAAAATATAATTGCTGAAAAATAACGAGGCTACTGGATGACCATTTCTGGTTTATTGGTCGTCATCAGTCAATCATACTCAATCTCAGATGTTACACCAGCCAAGGCTCTCGCTTGCGACTTGTTGATTAGAAGTCCAACGCCCAACCCTTGAGCCACGAGCTCGTCTTCTCCATTGCAGTCGGATGTACCCCTACTGAGATTGTTGTAAATTGTGTTGCTAATGAAATTTGTTAGCTTATATTGGACAACAGGCTACTGCCCATCACAACAATCCAACTTCACAGTTAAATTTGTAGTAACACTAGTTGTGCAGACCTGAGTCGTGAGTGACGTAAGAAAAGATCATGGACAAACGCTCAGAAACACATTATTTTAAGATAGAGAGCTCGTATTTATTCGTCTCATGAAAGCAAAGTTGTCTGACCCATAAATGAAGGGCGCCGGACATAGCCTTAGGACGTTATATCTACTTAGGATCTGGAAGTTTTGACTGGGAGCTCCACAAAATGCTTCCCAGTGCATAAGTGCAGTTGATTCAATATACTTGTCAGATTCAAACAATCCCATACCAATTTCAGGAAAAAAATTCGGTAACCTCCTCCACCCACAGTTGTACTTTTTTATCAAATTCATTTCTACTTTTTCAGGCAGATGGATGACTATGCTCTTGTTGCTCCCGAAATGTTAAGTGAGCAATTGCAGCCGGAGTACTGGCAGAGTCCAGGTGTCCCTACTGAATTCGGCAATGACGCTTCCAGCCGTTTAAAAGGATTGCTACTTAGCTGTACGCGCGAGGAGGATAAACGTGTCGAGATAACCGAATATCAAGCTATGCGCGAATGCCTCTGGGTACTGGCTGGTGCCTACGAAGGCTTCCTTTTCCGTTCCATCACCGATGCCAGCGTCCTTGAGAAAAACCGCTGTGTTCCTACACAGGCAGCCTCTCTTTCACATCTCTCCCTACGGGCTTTTGACTCCTTCCTTTGTGATATCGCACAGTACGCCACTGACGGGCTGCGAATCAGGGTCTTTCTGGACTCCTTGATCCCCATCTCCAAAGATGCCACCGAACAGTCCTTTCCACCGACCTTCAGACTGTTGGCGGACCTTCTAGCTAACTTTCTCAGCGATTTCCAGACTGCTGTGGCTACTCTGGAACACAAGATTCGACAGGGCGAACTGCGAACTCTGATGGGTCTTTTGCAGAGCTTGCAACCCTGGCCCTTACGACTGCGTCTCGTGGCCGGGCTGCTTCTACAGACAGTCCTCTCGCAACTGACAGCGTTGCACGCTGACTCCAGCGCCGTGCTCTTCCTTAACACACTGGATGAGGTCTCCTGTTCACGTGTCTGCTGTCTGGGTGATGTCTATCTGGAGAATTTGTTTTCCAACCTCTTCGCGGAGTCTCTCAATAACTACCTCCTACCCATCTTCTCTCTGGACGTGGAACAACTATTTGCGGACGGTGGTAGTCATCTGATACCTGTTTTGCGTATTTGCTCAACTGATTGCCGGTCTACCGAATTTTGGCGGCAGCACGAATCCTCCCCCACAGACCCCGAGCTGTTGGGTGTTCTACCAAGGGTGTTATTGCCAGTGGCATCGGACCTTGTCATTTGTTTCAAATCTGTCTGCTTGCTTCACCAAATCGGGTCATTTTTCGGTAATGCTGGTCTTCTAGAAAAGATGCGTTCGTTTAGAAAACCTGCCCTTACCTCTCCCTCCATACCCGCTGATGAGTTCCTGCATCCGTCGGGGAAAGAGTTCAACCTAGAGACACCTCTCATTTCACTAATGGACCTTGAGATGCGTGGTCTGCTTAATGAGTGTATTTCCTCCGCGTCTCTCCGGACACGTATGCCGAAGCAACAGCAGCGCCGAAATTTCAGTGACCGCGGTCCCGTAGCTTTTGTTTACAAGAAACAAATGCAACAGCATATTCATGAGCACAAGTGCCAAGTCTCTTCCCTGCTCGTGAATCTCCTTCTGCGGGGTTCTCCTGACCCAACGCGACCTTATCTCAACCTCAGCTGTCTAGTAACCCTTCTGAAAAACGTGTGTTTGTTTGCCAGCGGTGATTGCATGGACGACTTTTGTTGTGCTCTTTTTAGTCTCAGCCCACTACTAAAACCCTCAAACTCCCATGAAGTCGATCAGCTTATTCATAGCAGTTTCCAGTCAGTCGCCGTACCTTCTAGCTCCCTGGAAAACTATGGTGGTGACTCCTGGATTGCACTTCTGCCGCACATACACTTTTTAATTGCACCGGTTGAAGATGCGACACTGAATGGCATCTCTTTTCTGGATAAATTTAACAGAATTTCGATGGACATTGACATTCCCTGGCCTCTCAGTGTCGTAGTTCGGAGTGAGCACATTGGCGTATATGGGGGAGTTTTTAAGTTTATCTTAATGGTAAGTTGACGTCGCCTGTTTGTTCATTTTAAATTTAACTATTGCATCCCACATCAGCATCCCTGCAGCAGGCGATAGGTTAACCACTTTGTAACCAATAGGGAGTTCAAATTAGTTCGCTTATCTCTCTCTCCTAATAGAAATGAATTGAAGGTGCATTTGGTCATGGGATGTGCTATTCAGTTTAGACTGCTAGTTAATCAGTTATACTTATTAGTTGGCCGTCACGCCCTATGGATTCGGGGACAAGACTCAGTTAAGAACCTGCAACAGTCGGTGTTTTTTTCTCTAACCAACCTGACAATAACAGATCATTACGGTGTCAGAGTACGTCATGGTCCGTATATGATGGGCCTTGATTCGCTAAAGACACAGCACAGACTAAATGCGATGTCCTCAAAAGACACAAAGGCATGTGAGGTGGGACTTTAAGTCATCTCCTCCGAAGCAGGCACCACAGTCTAGAATTTTGCACCTCGACAATTCTGCTCGGTAATGATGGACAGTGGGATGGGTCCTTTGAGCTAGTGGACAACTTTGGGCACCCCTCACAGTTGACCTGAAATATAATCGACTAACTGTGCCCTACATATATACTGACAGAAACAGTACGGCTATATGTTGTACCTACCTTAAGGCGACGATCAATAATCGAACTGTGTTTAGGGCCTTCCCACACAGCATAAACTGCTTTTAATTGACCGGAAGACTGCCTATGATGAATTAGAGTGCCATCCCTTGCTCGGCTCTATTTTACCTCCCCGCTTCTCTTGTAGATGAAGAGGACCCTATGGATGTTGGTTCATCGATGCCAATTCGCCCGTTCGGATACTGTTTTCCATCATCGTGCTTTGTTGGTGCGTATGCGTATGTTGTTTGTGGCGAACGGCTTGCATGGCTTCATTCTCAATCACATCAAGACCGCACGCAGTGCATTCCTACGTGAATGGCATCTCACTGCCAGTGCTGAGTCTGGGCAGCCGGACCGTGACTTTCCCGGCTTACTAGACAGTCACGCGCGCTTCGTGCGGAAGTTGAGTGAACTCTGTCTGCTGACTGAGTCATCTCTGCCGTTGCGCAAGGCTGTGCTGGGTCTCTTAGAGATTATTTCAGGGCTTGAGGGCATCTTCTGCGCGCAGGACGAGACTGTGGAAGTGCTGACTTTCAAGTTGGACAAGTTGATCGGGGACTTTAGTGCGCACGTGACCCTTCTAAACTCCATGATCACGCGTATAGTGCACACGAACCAGTCTGTCTCGCTTATACCTCTACAAACTGTTTTCTCGGAGGCCACCTTTTTTAACACTAACATGGAGACTAGATTGCACAACTGATTTCATTCCTTACTCCCAATTTCTGTCCTGCATTTCATATTTTTTTATCTTTCTAAAAAAGAGACTTTTGCCTTGACCCGTTGTTCGTCATTTACAGGGCGTGAAGGCGTCTATTGTTTTTTACCAGACCTGTCTTTTTGCACTAAGAAGGAATTGAGAAAGTACGTTTGCTTAATCCGTGAGGGGGGCAGTTCCCGATGAGTAGTTGTCAACCCCCGAAGACCCGCATGTCTTTATTATGCACATAAATACCTGCTACCTAATATCTTTCAGTGGAGTTTATATATGATGCGCATTTTCTATGCTTTACTTTATCCCGAATCAGACGGTGATCACGGTCAGGCAGCCACCTGTCAAGTCGAAATTGGCCAAAGTATGGCAACAGCAGGCTTACTCTGCCATCATCCAGCCAATCACAACCCTGATCATCATCTGAGATTGGAAACACAAATCCGGTGGGGTTCATAGGATGTGTTACAAGCGCTTCATTCAATGGAAGGTCGTTAGTACCTCGCCATTGAACTAATTCTGTCTTCGCAGATCAAACATAAGTCATACAGAAACATATGTACAAATTAGACCACTAGGTAAGATGGCAGGGATACCCAACATTTTTCCTACACCAGGCCAAGCTAGGGTAACAGCGTCTATTTAATCAGATATGTTTGCCCAGGATTGTCTCCTTGAGTCTTTGAACCTTTCGATAGTATACCTCGTGGGTCCAGTTGTTGGACCTAGTGGATTTCACATTTCACTAACTATTAGGCCGTAGTATTCTTTTTAAAACAGCTATATTATAAGCCTACTAGTTGTAGAGCAGAACCAGACTTCGCCCACTCTTACCAGAAGGTAATGGACACGATTCCACTACAATTATTATTAAACAATTTGCCAGTTTACTTTTCACGTCGTTAGATGGATCGGAAGAGTGATTTGTGTCACTTCGTAGGTGTTTTATGGAAGGCATAAAGCTTCGGAATAAAGTCAAGTATGGTCGGCTTGTTGAGCCAAATGAGGTAGTGATTGTGAAGAGTAATTGTCCTCCTTTGAATCGTTTCCTTACGCATACGAAGGCCTAGAAACATCTCGCCAACGCCAGTAGTGGACTCTCGATGGTCAGTGAGAGCACAAGACTGACACTGGCAGAGAGAATCAGGCAGCCAAGGAAGTCGACAATCTAATGAGTAAAAGGAACGGGCACGTAAGTAAATAGAATATATAAATACCTGCTACTGAATATATTTCGGTAGAAGTTATATAGTCTGCATTTGGTATATGGTATAGCGACCTCTCCAAGTGTTCTCGTTATAAACCCTGCGTATTCACCTAGCACATCTACACATTGCTTAAGAAGTATTTTAATCTGGGATCACAAGCAGATAGTCGCTTGCCAAACTAAACTCGATTGATGTATGATAAAAGGAGGTAGGTTGAACAACTGCGGTTACAGGCTTATTCCACATTCTCTCAGCTAGCCAAAAGCCCTGAATACCATCTGGGGCCAGTAAATCAAACGCATGCAGCTGTTCTACAAGTGGGTTTCATGAAATGTAGAAAAGTAAACAATAAAGTGTGGGGGCTCTGTTTTTTCGGTGGTGATAATTATTTCAGATTTTAGACTTCTCAAACCCTGATCGAGTTACCGATTAAGGTCCCAGTGTAGATCGAACTAGGGTTGTATTACCATATTCATGCGGAACTCTTAAGCACAGAATATGCAGCTGAGAAAAGACAGCTTCAAACATTCTGCAATTTTGGTATGCGTTGTGTTAAAAGGTTTTGGCCAAACTTCGGGATCTTCGGTGACTAATCTGCTCTGTACTTGCGGCCATAACGAACATTCCATATTCATTTGTTACTCTCGGACAAACCTATCACTACGGTTAGCCTGGCCGCTGTTTACTCCATAGTTGATTCACAAAGTTCCCTTTTTTTAAATGTCCGTAACCACACAACGCCACTTCCCCACGTCCTATTATAAGGGCAGATTGTGTCAAAAAGTCACTATCGAAGGGCTTGAAGGGACTGAAATATCCGTTTCTATCTTATTGGCCACCGTCAGTCAAACGTTCTTCATCACGAAATCTGAGCAATTTCAAATTTTATGCTGGATATTTTAACCACTGAGCGTTTAATCAAACACTTTACTACTGAATCGCGGGCTCAGCCCTCTGTTGCTTACGACTGGGAGTATTAATTATTGTGTAAATGGTGCTTCAAGCAACTTCTGTTCGTCTCAACTAAAGATCACTGCACTACCTCCGAAATGCTCGTAAAACTCCGACCAATGTCGAATTGTACTGCACTTTTCACACCTACAGTTAATAGCTTTAAAAAGTTCGAGATCTCACCATAGACAGGTTTTCCATGATTGCTGGTTGTAAGGCACTGCCGAAGATAACGAAGAGAATGATCGGGTGGACCAGATAGACGCCGAAGGTGATGCGACCGAATTTCACAAAAAGATCCCACGACAGGAAGGCGTTGATGGGTCCTTGTGGGGGAACGTTATTGACATCGACACGTATAAAGCAAAGCGATCTTTAAAGGTGGAGTTGCGAAATTTCTTCGGTTCGTAGGTTGTAAATGATCAAAATCAATTCCAAAATTTTCTGAGCGTTGTGTGACCTCCACAAAAGATGAATGCATATGTGGTTTTCCTTAAGCAGAATGTTTACTGCATTTGAGTGGAAGACCTTGGGCTTAAATTTAACAGCCGGTGGAGCTTAATACTATTGGCAGGCTTTCTATAAAATTTGTTAAATTTACGAGGACATCTAAAATTGATTAAAGGCATGCGTGCTTCTTAAGTAGTCATCTTCTAGATGGTGCACTTTTTGCAGGCTGTCAGAAAGTAAATCTTTTAAGAAGCCGACACCCCGGCGGGACAGAACCATCCTCGGATTGGGCTGCACGGTAATCAATATAATAATCCTACTCGAGTGAATTGAACGCACATTTCAGAATTTCGGTTGACATTTCATGAGGTAGGATATCGAGGGCCTATCTTAAACCGCGGCAATTACGAGTCAGATTCAATGATCAGTTTTTCACACATTCTCCTTTAATGTGATTGGTACTACGTACTCGGTTTCAGTTGGCCTGGAATATCTGACCAAAATCCATTTACAGTGCCCCATTTCCGGTTTTTCAAATTTCGCTTCATTGGTATATTTAAACAGGCTAATAGTCGTATGAATGTGTTTTTTCGGTTTTTCTCAGGAAAACAGCTGTCTGCCAGTTTCATTTATCACAATTCTAGTATCGCATTTATCCTGGCCTACCGTTTTCTCATCTTGACCAGGAGTTGTCCAAATATTATAGTCTCGGCAACCACGTGAAATACAGACACCGTCTCTCTTGGTTTCAATTATGGTCGTTTATTTTGCAATTGTGCCTTTGCGTCTATGCATTGGATATGATGTCCAAGTTATTCGCAATAGATTTTCTCAATATTTCGCGGATTTGTCACTTGTATCAGCTGTTGTTTCTTCTGTAATGGCATTTGCCTATAAATAATAAGGGTTTCCGATTCGCAAAGGTGAAAGTTCCCTGATGGAAATCTGCGAAATTTAAGTTACTTACCGGAACAAGTTGGAATTCTCGGAGAGATTGGCCGATTCTCTATTTTCAAAGTGTCTATCGTCGATTTGAATTTCGAATGACTGGCTGGTCTTGGGCTGAATAATTTTTTTCTCTTTCGCTGCTGCGGATCTAGTATTGAGCCCAAACGTCCATACCAGGCCCACGACAGCGAACGAGAAAAAATCGAACGCTAGCAGGCGTTTGGTGAGTCATTTGAACTTTAATCGTTTGTACCAGTAGACGGTTTGGAAACGGAGAACCGGCCAAGCTCTCCGAAGCGTTAGGAAGGATTCAAACCTATTCTGGTGGTCATCTTAAAGGTCTCAGTAACAGCTTCCGTTCAGAGGGTGAGAGGCCCTCTGGTGGCACCGAAAGTTCAACTCCTGTTCGACTGGCAACTTTTTCTAACCCGCTTTAAAATCATTGTGTATAGAATAGCTTGCCCTATCTACTTGCGTCGAAAATCTCGTTTCTCTTCGGTACCGGGCCTGTAAGCAGCAGTGGGTCTTAAGCCTCGCGTTTTCGATGGTTAAAAGGGGACTCTAAAGGTGAACGATCTTTAACTGGCTGAGTGGGCTTCTTTAAGAAGCAAATTTGCTTGCTACTACTTTACTCATTTGTAAGTAGTTTTTAGCAAAAGGCCTATGTATGTTTGAGAGAGAGAGGTAGGCTTCATTTTGCAAATATCATTCCATAATTTACACAATAATGTCCTCCATTCACCGGGAAAAAATTAGGCACACAAATCAACTGACATTGGGAGACCACAAAAGATGCATACTGGCTGAAGTCTGCAATTTCAAACAGCATGACAAATCGTTCTTGGATGAGGGCAAAATGTTGATAACATTGGACTTCCTTCAAAACGGTCCTAGGGTCGTGCGCTTATGATCTCACTATTGTAGTTCGGATAAACAAAGGGGGTTAATAATTGGTTTATAATTGGCCTCATAGGCCAACTGATGTTTGCATGAAAGAAACTTACGCACGAATGGGGAGCTGAATAAAAGGTGTCTCAGTTTCAGAAGCCTGTGGCTCTCAGAGATACAGTCTTCTGTGACCAATCCCATGAACTATTTACCGAGATTCTCAAATGTCGTTTAGATTGGGGGGTGACTTATGTGGGATGGTAATATGTCTTATTGTGTGGCATAATCACATGACATCCTGGACACACTAGGATGTCGACTTTTGGATGCATTTATTTTCCACCGCCCGGTAAAAAACACGAACTACTTAAGTAGTATGAATTTTTGCTGTTGATCTTAGATGGCCCTATAAATGGAAATGGTTTGGAAATGGTTTTTTGTGCCATGTGGATGGGTAATCTTGGAACTCGACGAAACAATATTCGGGCCAAGGGAACTTTTAACCGTTTGAATCTATCTTAAATAATTTCTGACTTTGTGCCGATAAAAGTGAACATTTGAGTTCCACCAAGCAGTTCAGGAGAGGATTTAACCTCTCAAACATGGGGTTTATCAGCCTGATGTTTAGGATTCTCGATGGAACCCATCATCAGAGACAATCAAAGACTAGGAGTGATAAGTTGCGCAACATTTATTGCTCGTAGCGGCTACACGAGCACATCCGCACTACAATTAACAGCTCTCGTGATCGCCGTTTACTGTCGTTTCGAATTCTCGATCGAACGCATCCTCACAGTCAGTCGCAGATAAGGGAGCTGGAGGCGCAAGGGGTGCGCTATTTATAGGAAGCAGTTGCCATACACCCGCATACCTAATCCAATAAGTGAAGTCCACATTTCTCGTTGGTGTTCGTCCATGACGCGATGATTGCCCGTTAGTCCGCATTCGAGTCGTTTATTGTCGAAACTTGCTTACCGTTCTTGATTCTTGGCATGATGATGACCCCACTACGTGGCTCCACTTCACTGGACCCTTTAGCTCCACCCCCCCTCCTCCACGTGGCTATTTATTATTCGTAGGCCGATGAACCAAGATTCACACAGTTCACGGCTCACGTGGTTGTCAACCCTTGCGAGAATGTAGGCCTTGTCAAACTGAAAGGTGTGGCCGGGTCCCCTCGCATGAGCTGTGACGTTGAAGTTAACGTCCTGCCCCTTCACTGCTGTTGTGTGTTCGATCATTCTCGTAGGGGTTAGTCTGCCACTTTCACTGACGTGCTTGATTCATTCACAAGTGTACCATGTCCGGTAATTGCAGCTTTGCACGCCAACCACGCCCAAAGAGGGCATTTCTTGGTTGGCTGATTACGCTTAATAAGCCAGAAATAACTATTCCAATTTCCCTTGCCTTTGTCGGTAATACCATTCTGACGTAGTTGTCTCTTTAAATTCATGACCAACGTAAGCATTAATGGCCCAAGTTTTTTAGCAGTAAGGAGCCGTCTTGAATAAACATAGTTTTCGCTCAATTGTAATCAGACTAATATCTCCGTATGATTGGTCCATTAAACTTAACTAATGGATCATAAAATTGGAACGGCAGCACTTGGTGGGGCGCGATTGGTTTTCTAACAAGCACGGGATCTGGCAACAACTTTACGTGTAACGAGACCTAAATTCTCACAAGGGTTGACAACCGCGGGAACCGTGAACTGCTTGAGTCTTGATTCTCCGGCCCACAGTCGACTTACAAGTGCAACGATCTCGCAGCTTCATATTCTGTGCTGAGACTTTACCTAGCCAGAGTAATTAGCCACGCGGGAAGGATGCAGACGGTCAAAAGTTCCATGAACAGCGAGCCACATTGCCGAATCATCATCATGCCACGAAGCGAGAAAGCTGGTGGAATTTTGGCAATTAAGGACTCAGTCTAACGAGTAGTCATTGCGTCCTGTATGACCACCAGCCATAGATGCGAGATCTGTGGTTATTGGATTAGATGCATAGTGACATGGCACCCCGACGCCCTTATCCCCCCTATAGTTGGCAGTCTCTAATGATGGGTTCGAGTGAGGACCCGAAACGTCCGGCCAATAGATGCCATGTTTCAGCGATCGCCTCTTCTTCCTCTGAGTGGCTGACTTTCCCTCAATAATGGTCAACTTTCCTTTTACCTGCCAGTCCGTTGGCACAGAGCAGCACTATGATAGCGAGTGCAATGGACCAGACAACACGAATCAGTGCGTTGTAGGCGGCTGATTGCTGAACCGTCATTGGTGGCGCTGTTCCACTTAACTCTCCGTAAAGACAGTAGATAGCGGTCAGGATAATCAGTAGAGCCAAGGAAAGTCCGAGTGTCGAGACAAGAAGGCCCCGTTTCCAGTCCTTTTGCTAAAACATAGACAAGGTGTTTACCGTCAAAATTATATAATCAGTGCAAGACAGTAGGTAAAATAAATAGCTTGTTGGTAGGAAAATTTCTTACTGTCTCTCTCACTCTATTTTTTCCACTTATTTGCATCTGCGTGGATGTTGGTAGGAAAGGAAGTGTGTTCTGTAGCAGTCAGTTTCATCGGTCGCTGGCACGGCTCTTTTGTCAGGCCAGCCCTCACGCCGCCTGCCAATTAGCGGCTCAACTACGCAGAGTAAGAGCTCGAGGGTAGTGGACGCTGCCTCCTTCGCTGATTGGTCGCGGGCGGACGCCGCATCCTCCGATGATTGCCTACAGGCCATAAACCTAGTTGCGCGTGCTCTGTTTCGCCCAGAGTAAAGCTTGTCTACTTGCCTGTCATTCCTGACTTGAGATTCGGTAGCTTTCTCGTTGTCAACGATCGTGAATTGACGGTTGTTTCGCGGATGGATGCATCACCGATCGGATACGGGGCGCCCTCATCTCGTTTTACCTTGACGTTCAATCTCGAGGCCCGCCAGTAGGTGCACAGTGGCTAGTAATGTAGGCAGCTGAACATTGGCGACAAGGACAGGGGAGACCGGAATGGCCATTTCTGGCTTATTAACCATCATCAGCCAGCCAAGCCCAAGGTCAGGTGATGCACCACCCGAGGTTTGAACCCACGACTAGTTAACCAGAAGTCCAACGCCATAATTCTTGAACCCCAAGTTCAGTGTCTCGCCGATTTAAGTCGGAAATATTGAAATTCATTGATGAGCACTCAACAATTGCTGACGGAACTCCCTCGTCCTCTACTGACTAGGAGACCACCCTCCAGCCCCACCAACAGCTTCACAGCATTTCTGGCTCATTGGTCTTCACCAACCATCCATACCCAACTCCAGGTGGTGCACCACCACCCGAGGCTCAAACCCGCAACCTTTGTTACTCAGAAGTGCAACGCTCTAACCACAGCGCCACTGGTTCTTTGTCTCACCGATTTCGATCAAAAGTAAAACACAATAGTAGATACGCGCTTACCGATCGATTTTGGAACTGGCAACCAAAATAATTTCTTTGGGAAACAATGACAAAATTTTTTATGTCAATATTTTAAGCTGGTTCGTTGTAAGACGTTTAGTAATTTTGCAGAAGAGTTAAAAGTTTAACTGGCATTAAAAATTGATATTTTATAGTCATTCCTGCCAATATTTGCCACTGTGGCTTGACATATCCTCTAGATTGACTGCCGCCTTTTCCACGGCATCCAGTTCAATGTGTCGATTAATCTCCGAGTCTTCGGAGTGAATGATCTCTGAATTTGAGTTGACCCAATTGTGAAAAAACTCGAGGCGTTCGGCGGGATTTCAACCTGCATACAGGAAGGATTTTATGCAAGCCAACGCTCTACCTACTTGGGCTTTAGATTTGCCTAGTGTTGCGCATTATTATTTCAAGAGTTTCCTACACGCGTTAGTGCCAGTTTGCGAGTTATTATCAATATTTCGCAACTTTTGGCAATTTGCACGAATTTTTAGCCCACGCTGTATCCGTCTATATCGGTATATGAATTCAGCAAGTGTCAAAGAAGCAACGCACTGCATGTTAATAGAGTATTGGACCAGCGGTGGGAATGCAAATACTTAAACAGCAGTTTGACCTCACCGACAAAGGCAAGGAAGACTGGA
This sequence comes from Ligula intestinalis, assembly GCA_036362985.1. Lineage (NCBI taxonomy): Eukaryota > Metazoa > Platyhelminthes > Cestoda > Diphyllobothriidea > Diphyllobothriidae > Ligula > Ligula intestinalis. Next base: position 32,592,944 of record JAYGXS010000004.1, read on the forward strand.
ATGGGCATTTCTGGCTCATTGGTCCTCATCAGCCAGTCATATCAAAACCCCAAGTGGTGCACCACCACCCGATGCTCAAACCCGCGACCTTCTGTTACTTAGAAGTGCAACGCTCTAACCATTGAGCCACGGGCTCGCTCTCTTGCCGGTTCAGATCGGAAATATTGATATTCGTTGACGAAATTTCACCGATCGGTTATGGACTTCATTCTTCCTATTGTGCCTTCGGGTTCACTCTCGAGCCCCGCCAACAGCTACAAAGCGGCTAGTAGAATAGGTAGACGAGTATTGCTTCGAACGATGCACCGCCGGGGGTCGGATATTGCTGATGGCTAATAAGTCAGAAATAGTTATTGCAGTCCCCTTGTCTTTGGTAGCCATGCTCAATGTGTTGAACTTAAGTGCTTCGTTTGCGTCTAGGCTGTCGTCGACCTGCGCTCATGCCAAGATGCAGGGGATGTTTTATTATACATAAAGCTGCCTCGTAGCAGTCGTTTCTATCTCCTGATGAGGCGATGAAGATAGTCCGGGATAGAACGGTGCGAGCGTTGGACAGAATTTGAAGGTAGTCATTACAGAAGAAGAACGGGATATATTTTCTGAAAAAAAAGTTCCTTGGCCTGATATTTCGGATTCTTACCTGAACTCATCATCAGAATCGATCCTAAATAAGTTTGATGGGGCATGAGGAATATAGTGTTTAAGGAGTACAGATGCCAGATTACCAAATGCCTTTTCAACTTAGTAGCAGATGTGCTTGAATTTATATGTGTTTTTACACTGCTCGACAAAAAAATGTTCTCCAGAGGCAATCTACAAACTCCTGGGTCATGATTTCCTTGGACATAAATTTTGGTAGCAGGAGTCGTGCCCACAAGCAAGGGCAATTCAAGAAGAGCAAGACGTACGCGGAAATAGACCTTCTTGACCTTATCGCAGATGTTCTGTCCTCCTTTGTTGTTTTCTTTTTCTTATGAAGGAATGGGGACGTTTTGAGCCTCAGTTGCCGTTGTGCTCACTAACTTCGCATTCGTTTCACGAGTACAACTCGATTTTCCGAAGATCTTCTTTCTTTTCATCATATCATCTCGGAATGCAACTTACTTCACTGATCCAACTTCGTTTCTGTTCTTAACTCAATCACAATCAGGATTGGGTGATCATGCGAAAGACTGTGGAGATATAAGGTGTAGCTGGATGGCACTCCTAGGCGTGGGTTCACATCGTGCAGGTCATCGGTACTCAATCCCATCTTCGGTCTTTGAGCGCCTTTTGATATCGCATTCAGGCGGATGGAAGGAGGGTGAAAGAGTACGGTAGATGCAGTGAATGGCTAATATCTCTACCAATTAACCTATGCACAAGCTGCCGTTTTTGACATGTACATGGCTGGCAGCATCGGCAACGACGGTTGAACTGACCTGGTGGCATATCGCGGAAATCTCCTCAAAGTAACAAAGATCAAAGATGTGGTAATTTTTTATAGAAACTTCACTTAAGCCGTATTCTCTCGCCAACTCTGTTCGGTCACGTGGTTAGCTGGGTTACTCCACATCTTGATAGACCCCGTCTCTGCTAGAGCGGACCCCGCTAAAGACTCTTTGGTGCCGGCAAGCTTCCTTGTGGAATGTTAATGAATTATGTTTCTAGTAGACACGAAGGGAATCGAAGCAGGCTTGAAGTGCATTACTCTCAAATAGAAATTACTGCTTCCTTTTCGTGGTTGAAGTGCTCGGCTTAGTGGAGAGCTACTGCTACCACATGCGTGAGTTAAGAATGAACTGAATTAGTTGTGTCAATCAGGCATGCGTGCTCTTCGTTTGAAGTTATCAAATCGTCCGAGATTAAGTTCTGTGAATATTCCCATGTTTAACTTGAAAAATCAATTGGGCAAACAAATACTGATCGGCCCTGTACAATTGCATTTATGAGATAATTTAACGGGGTTTATAGAGACTGTCCAAACGACGAGGTCTACACGCTGAGGTCATTCAACTGAGGAGGTGGGAAAATAGGGTAGACTGTGAGTTTTGGGCATAGATCGAGTATGCGGAGTGAAAATCACAGTCACGTGCATGGAGTGTACAACTTTCACCGGAGGGTCGGGGCAAAAGATGATCGCCACCTGGCGTTGGCGTTGACCACGGAAACGAAAGCGCTTATGTTATCGTCTCCTTGGATAAGTCTAAAAGACGAACTGCCTGAGGTATGGGATATGGGAGATGACCTGTAGGCTCACGTAGCAGATACTCAGTGGTTTTCGTGCTGTAGTCTCCATAGTGTTCGTCTGTGACCCTATCTTCAGTACCAGGAACAGCATAAGTCTGTAGCGACCCCTTATTCTCAGCCATGCTTCCCTCGGACGCCGCAGGGACAAGGTCACTCTATGTCTGCGTTCGCAAGACGCCATAGTCAAAGCCGGCAGTCAAGGTCGGGACTTGTCTAGTCTCACTAGCCAACCACTTCTCAAGGTCAGGCCAGTGCGCGAGATGCGGGACATTTGTTTACGCTCAACCACTTCCAGAGCCGACGATTCACTGTTCGGTTGCAGACTCTGTACTCCGGCTCATTCATGGCTGGCCTGCACTCGTCTGGAAGTCACTACTCCTATTGCTTACATACTGCGCTTGTTCCTACCTAAGTAAATCCTCCCTGACACTATGGCCTTCCACGCCTTATACTATTCAACTAGCTTATGCATGTCGCCTATTATCTCGCCGGACCACGTCGTATCACACAAAGCTGTGAAGGTACACCTCTCTATTGCGCCGATTCGAAGGCGATTTTCATTCGATCAAACCAGCTATGACTGCGGTCGACGCCGTCGCTCAAGGGACGTAGTCAGTCAGTAGTGCCTTGTATTTCAGTCTACAGCTCCGCCAGCAGCGCATAATGGTTATTTCTATTAGCATAAAATATTACCAACGAAGACAGGGAAGACTGGAATGTCCACTTTGTCTTGGTCGACCGCTTTAGCACCGTCAGCTGGCAATACCTTCTGCAAGACTGTTGGTTGCCCTAGCCTAAGTTTAGCAGTCTTCCGAAATCAAGATCTGGTGGTTTCCATCAACGGTTATCCCAAAAGTACGCCAAACTTTAAAGTGTACAGAAGATACAAACGGCCACTCCTTAGGCACTTACCACCCACGTCTTGACTTTTGTGCACGGAGTCAAAAGGAGCCAACCTGTGAACAGGCCGATGGCGAATGGTCCCCAGCGGTTGTAGGGTCTCACGTAGAATACGAAGAAACCGGGCCTTTAAATGGGAATGCCAGAGGAACAAAAGTTAAACTTTTGTGCAATGCATATCATGATGGAAGTGGTGATTATGACTCATTATGACTACGGGAACAAAGGTTATGATAGTCATAGGAGTGGTACTAGTAGAAGTAGAAGCATCAATGGTGATAGCAGCTGCAGCAGTTATAGTAACTGTAATATGGAAAGACAAAGAAGGGGAAGAGGGGATGAGAAAGAGGGGTTAGAGAAGAAGAAGAAGAAGAAGAAGAAGAAGAAGAAGAAGAAGACGAAGAAGAAGCAGAAGAAGAAGAAGTAGAAGAAGAAGACGACGAAGAAGAAGTAGAAGAAGACGACGACGAAGAAGAAGAAAGAAGACGAAGAAGAAGAAGAGGAGGAGGAAAGAAGAAGAAGATGATGATGAAAGAAGATGAAGAAGAAGTAGAAGAAGAAATAAGTAGAAGAAGAAGAAAGAAGAAGAAGAAGAAGAAGAAGTAGAAGAAGAAGAAGAAGAAGACGACGACGAAGAAGAAGAAGAAGAAGAAGAAGAAAGAAGTAGAAGAAGAAGAAGAAGAAGAAGAAGAAGAAGAAGAAGAAAGAAGAAGAAGAAGTAGAAGAAGAAGAAGAAGTAGAAGAAGAAGAAAGAAGAAGACGACGACGAAGAAGAAGAAGAGGAAGAAGAAGAAAGAAGAAGAAGAAGAAGCAGAAAGAATAAGAAAAAGAAGAAGAAGAAAGAAAGAAATAAAGAAGAAGAAAAAGAAGAAAAAGAAGAAGTAGAATAAGAAAGAAGAAGCAGAAGAAGAAGAAGAAGAAGAAGAAGAAGAAGAAGAAGAATAAGAAGAAGAAAAAGAAAAAGAAGAAGAAAGAAAGAAGAAGAAAAAGAAGAAGAAGAAGAAGAAGAAGTAGTAGAATAAGAAAGAAGAAGCAGAAGAAGAAGAAGAAGAAGAAGTAAGAAGAAAAAGAAGAAGAAGAAGACGTAGAATAAGAAAGAAGAAGCAGAAGAAGAAGAAGAAGAAGAAGAAGAAGAAGAAGACGACGACGAAGAAGCAGAAGAAGAAGAATGGGGAGTGGGAGGAGGAGGATGTGGAAGAGGAAGAAGTGTGGGGAAGGATGATGAAGGAAAGAGTAAGTTGGAGAAATCCAATGACATAGAGCCAGGTGCTAACTCCTAATATAAGGAACTTGCGTAAGTGCGCCCAAGAAACTCGGAGGCATGTTGTGAAGGAAAGAGGTGTAGGCAACTGAACCAATCCCTGAGGCAACCAGACCGATCACAAAAAGGTGTCCGAGCCACGGCCTCCTAAATGCAGAGAGGAGGGCATAAATGGGCATTTGTGGGTTCCACAGTAGAAGATAGGCAAAACTGGGGGCCTTGCGTTCAAATATAAAATTGCCGTATCCTCGTGCACGTATTTATGCCACTTCCACATTATGAACCTAATAACAACAAATGTTATCCCCGAGTTTTTAAAAAAATATGCTCGAACTGTTCCTGTTTCAGTTGTGGACAAGTTATATGCAAGTAGAGAGTAAGGACCCTTTCAAAGGTCCCAAATCGTAGTACAGCAACTGCACTTTACACTGTACACCGTACACTGTCATTAATTGTGTACGGATCTCTCGTTTTTGATACCGTTTCTCATAATGTATAAGAGAGGTGATCCAAAACGATAGGCAAATAAAATTATGTTGATAGCGGTTACATCGACTTCTCAAGTATTAACATTTTCATTTGTATTGGCACTCAACGTGTCTATGTGATTGTCAGTAAGCCTTGTTCGTAAATTTTTGTTGTGAAGACTAGGACGTGTAGCGGTTTCTGAAACTGGACAGCCTTTCTACGCCCGTTAAATTTTTATGTCAAAATCTGAGAACACGCAGACGTGAATGATGGATGGAATTACCCCCCGCCAAGACCTTTAGTGCGTTGTGCTAGGTTCAGTCACGTCGATTTTATTAGAAAAGTGAGCAATATTCTATATTATACCACACCGTCATTTCTTTCTCCCTTCCGGAGTTTTCTGATGAGAAGATTATTTCCACGTGAACGGAGCAAGGTGCAAGACTGACAAAATCTCACATGTTGGCGAGCGAAGCCGTACGCCAAAAACTTCTCGGAGGCTGTCAGCTGCCTTCTCGCAACACTTTTAGTTAGAGTGGCACACAGTCCGAAGGCAACCATAAGGCGTCAGTAAATTAAACCAAAAGACCCGGAAGATTCTGGAAAGTCTCCCTTCACGATTGGCACCCGATATACTGGAATGCACCTGAACGCTCAGAGCACCAAATAACTCGGACAAGTTTCGGGAAGAAAAAACCCCAGTCATTTATTGATTTTTTGCTTCAAGAGTCTGCTTTCTTTCTCTACCTGTCGAAAACCCGTCGAGGGAGACGCTGCCCGCGTAAGCAGAAACAATCAGTACGAAAACTCACCATTGGACGAGGGTTAAAAAGATCGGTGCGAGAATAATGCTGAATTGCATCTCGTTTGACAGATACCACGTCCAGGGGAGACACTAAAATTAAGTGGATAACAGTGAAAAAGTTTCAATAGATATCCACGTACTGTCAATCTTGTTAAATGACTGAGCAATAGGACTTGCAGAGGCAATGCTCGGTTAAAATGCTGCCAGAAATGTATGTCGAATGAAAATAACCCTAGCAGGTTCAGATTTATTCCGCCCCTAAATAAAAAAATTTTGTTGATTCGTTTTCTGGTTGGTTACACTGGCCTGTCACAATGCCTATTAGATAAACTAATTAAATCTTGCAACTTAAATTAATTAGATAGTGTGGTAAGTTATTCGTTAATTATTTATAGACTTTGAATGCGTTTTCGACGCCAGTGCATCTATTTTAGAAAGAGGACGCGTTAGTGACTACTCTTTGTGTCTGATCCGTCCATCTTTACACTGGAGTTAAGAGCTATTTTGGGTTTAAAAAAGCTTATAATCAGGACTATTTTAGGATAGCCACTGATTTCTGAAGTTCAAAGTTCTTATCACACTTATAATTGATTATCAGAATTGTGAGTTCTTATAACTATTCTGATTTATTATTCAGTATTCAGTTTCCTATAGCCAGGTTGTTTGCCACTTTCACATGCAGCTATTCAGCACGATATGCTTTTCTGGAAGGTAATCACAAAACCAAATCCTTCCTTAGCGTTTGTGAAGTCAAATAATGCATCTCCCATTATTTTTGAAGATAAACTGAAACTACTGGTGCAGACAAGATGGCGGTTTGTCATCGGTGGATTTGGAGAATTTCCCGTCAAATTTCATAGGTTGCGCTCACAATTCCGCCTCTAGTTTATGTAATTTTAAGGCATGCTTGGATTATCAGTCAGTAGTAAATAAGCACTCGCCTGAACTGCATATAACTTTCTGAGCATTCGGAAAATTTGGAGGCTTTAGAGAACTGCAGAAACTCGTAGGGGAAGAACAGTGGGTTGCAATGCCCGCACGAATTTTCATCCATGCAATGCCTCGTGCAATGCTTCGTTTACTTTTCGATGAAATGAAGGTGCTAACTTAGAGCATATGCTTTAGGTCCGGTCCAAAAGTTGACATGAATATTTGTGACGAAGTCCATCAGCCACTGTAAAATAACTGCGTAATATTCACAAGCTGCCAGCAAGTAGCCAGTAGTAAACACCACGTGATTATTTACCAAAGAAGGAGCATAGGTACTTGCTGCATACTTGCGTATGTTTATGAGAACGACAAAGATTTCACATCAAGCGTAGTTAATATGTGGTTATAAGTCGGAAAAGAAATTATCGAGGCCAGTTCTAGATGTAGGCCTTGGAATTCCAGCTCAGGTACTTTGGTTCACAACGGTGTTTGAAGTAAAAATATTCTGCCATCACCTGTGTGACCTTAACCACACGCCAAAACTCTACAGGCACGATGTATTGGGCTAGAAGACACTGCAGCCTACCAATTTTCTGAAACATACGGTTCGCCTTTCATACACGTCAATAAGCCCAAAAAAGAGGGGCATGAGATGATTGCGTTCATCGAGTGTTACCCTCGGGAACCTTTGTAATATTAATTATAATGTCTACTTATAGACATCGAGTAGCCACATTATCAATTTCAAAAATGCCTGACAAACCTTTCGTCATTTTAGGAAGTAAATAATCGGATATCTCCTTACCATGTCATCTTCATGCACAAAGTTGTTCACAAAAATGGCCCACCAGTTTCTTCTGCAGATGTAAAACTCCGCCTCCAGGGTGTCGTAGAGGGGTCCATCATTGGCAGATGGGACAATTCCCAGAAAGAGGACGATCACAAAGAGCCAGAGTGGAGTTATTCTAGTTCAACGAAAAGATAAGGGGGTAATTAGTACTTCTACAAAACAGGCCAAAAATGTCACATGAGGCAGACTATTTAAATCTAAAATTCACACAGTCGGCAAGCGGATATCTGTTATCAGTTACCGAACTGGTATTTCGGGATCTAAATTACGGGCATTTGTACTACACATTATGTTGGGCACTTGAGGTAATCTACGTTTATGCTGACACGAAATACTGTAACTATTACAGACTTATAATATAACACTTCTCCTCCAAAATTCATGGTAGCGCAACATAGAAAACATCACTATAAACCCACACAAAGAGATTTCTTTAAAATTATTTTCGTCCATTGAGAGAATCAGGAAAAATATGAAATTGTCAGAATTACAAAATGGCCCAAACCTAACATATGCGATAGAGTCGGGGAAATCAAGAACCCGTTAAATCTCATTGATAAGCGTTACCCCGATCGCTAACAGAACTCATCTTTCCCGCCCCAGAGGTCCTGACAAACGTAAAGCTGGTAGTATAGGCAGCGGTCGGTTGAACGTCATCAATGAGGGTCAGTTTTCCCGACCTAACCCGGCAAGACAGCGAGCTCGTGGCTTAATGGTTAGGGCGTTTGACCCTGATCGAAGAGGCCGCGAGCTCGAGGCTCGGGTGGAACCCCACTTGGGTCTGAGTATGACCGGCTGACGATGGGTAATAAGCCAGAAATTGCAATTCCAACCCATTGAATGTCCAGAAGTAGTCGGAAGCAGTGTGCGAGACTTCATAGCTAAGCTGTCCTTATAGCTTCGGACATCAAACTGAACGCATTCTCGTCTCGTGCATGCACATGTACATAAACTGGTTGCACGCTGGAAGGACGAATTACCACCTCTTTTGCTCATCCTTATTGTCGCTTTTATCTGCGACAATGGGCTCGACATCATTGGAAAATTGCGCTGGTGCGCAGTTATGCAAAATAATTGCCAGATCAAAGGTCTGCAAAAAAGATTATCTCCGCTTTAGATAACCCTGATTGCTCGACCGTTGGTTTCGACGATGTCCACCGCGTGCTTCAGCAGGCTGAAAGCAAACGCGGTGACTTGTGCCGGCTTATAGTGAAAGTAGACTTGCGATGCATCTACTTTACTCTCTGTTCCACTCCCTCATCTGAGCCCGGTGACAAGACAAATGCCAGAAGAGTGGAGATGAGGGAGGGCGATGGTGGCTGATGCGACATGAACCAACACCTTCGCGTTCCATCGCGCCGCCCCCCCCCCCTCCCGCAGTGTCTGCGTTTGTTAGGGGAACGCAACCCTGCTGTACCCTGGTGTAGCCACCGTATTGGACCAGCGCATCTACCATGCGACCAGTTTAGGGACCACGCCCTGCTTGTGCCAACATTATAAATAATTATCGTCTTTGACTTGGCTATAAAGCAGTACGCGCAGGAATATACATTTCATAAACTCAGCATGATTATTTTCAAGTCCCAATAGTGCCTCCTTGACAGTTTGTCTCTTTGAGAAAAAGAAGACTCGATCGCTGGGACAAAACGTTTTTTCGCCTGACGTTTCGACATCCGTCGCGGATTCATTATCAGAGACTGTAGTAGCAGAAACCTGTCTCTTTTTTCGTATACTGTGCTTTGGCACTACCGTAGTCAAACAAGGACAGAACCGGCGTCTTCGAACTTAATTAGCCGAGGCATCAGGAATTGCGAATATTCTACAGATCGCAAAGCGATCAACGGCTCAAAGTAACGTAAGTCGCCCGACTATTCCTGTTGGATTTTCATATTTAATGATGTCATATTACACGCCCATGCGGTCGCATGCATTCGTCTGTTGGCAGGTGTGGAGCATTTTCGTGCCATTAGAAATTGACCTTCCTGCCCTCAAAGGTCTTTTGGGGTAGGCCGTAAAAGAAAGACGTCATTCTGAAAAAAACGGAAATGCCATGGAGCTAATTCTAAAGCTCTAAATACTAGCTTGGGAACGCTCACAATATACAATGGCGTCTCCCTGACACGCTAGCTGCCGGCCATGGAAGACATTGTTTCGAAATATTTCTTTACGAAATTGTGTTTTTGGAACCTATTCCAATGCTGGTATGGCAACTCTGTAGTAAAGCCCAGTTATACGTTTTCCTTATTTCAGATGAGCTTATGCTAATTTCCAGGGGAGTTAGAGTTAAGTTTAAACTTTGGGTTTAGTAGAACGTTAAAGAGACGGAGGTTCGTCTCCGGTTTTTATTTAACTTAATGAAGTGGGAAAAGCTACTTCCGCCACATATGATATGGGGATCACTTATTACCGTGTCCACGAGAAGGGGAAGATGAAAATACAGGGTAAATATGAACGGAACATTTGATTTATTCGACCGACACATAAAGATTTTCGTGAATTTTGTCTTAGCAGCACTATCCGCATTTTTATTTATGAACGAACCCCCGCGATATGTATACAGTTCGCATGCGAAAGTTAAATAATTAACCTATCTACCCATAAGTTTATAGTAGCCACATTATTGACGAAAACTTTCTGGCGAACCTCGGGTTCTGCAGACATGGGTTTGCATAAGCAACCGGCATGCGAATGTTAACTAGTCAAACTGAAACCACTGCTTAGCTCGCATAAGCGTTTTTGTTACTTCCTTAGACCGAATGCTTTCGTACAGTTGTTTTAGTGGTCAGGCAAAACAGTCGAATAAGTTAACAAAATTGTGCAATCTACCATGGGAGACCCTGACGGTTGTCATTTGTAGAAATATGCATTTTTTGCGCGCAAGCGTCGACCAAGTTCCTCAAATTCTTAAGAATAGCAGAGTCTAAGCTAGCCAGATACCGTATACAAGAACGTCGGTTTTCTGTTTCATGGATAGGTAAAAGTATACTTTCAGGAAAGTGGAAAGCATTTCATTGGTAGTACCAATCAGAGAATTCAGGGCAAGCAGATGGAGACTTACCGAATAAACCGTTGAAAAGCGAACCATATCCAAAAACGAGCCTTTTTTCCAAACCCTCGCATATCAGCCAGTAGGGGCATGCAACGATAGACAGTGAGTAGTCCCCTATAAACAAATACGAATAAGCATGTTTGCATAACTGCACAGATTTTACGAGGTGAAATATACGCTCTGACCATTACAATTCGCAGATATTTTCTTAAGTCAGAGTGGCAATTTGAGTGTAGCATTTCAATTGTGACGCAAAATCAGTTAGGCTGAATGCTACCGATCTGTTTCTAATGACAGGGAAAGTTAATGTGCTGAAATACTTCAAAGGAATTAGTCACCACGTGGGCGAGTCACATGCTACTAACATTCTTCGATTCAGGAAGTAATCGGAGACTGTTCCTGAGCCTTTAAGGAGGTCAGAAATTGTAAGTTCGATTTTCCTTGCTGTGTTACTCATTCAGTGCATTAATTTGTGATATAGTTAAAAAATGTAAGCCTTCCATCTTTTTTGCTAAAGGAACTAAGATTAACTTGTCTATTATAAATGAAGCGAATTAATAAGCTCTTTTGCTGTCATTTCGATATAAAGGAGCTGGGGTCTTCACGAAGTTGATTCCGAGGTTCTTGATAAAATTTTATGTAACTCAGTAAAATAGATGCCACGATGAGTTGACGCGACCGACCTATCTACAGTTCCAAGCACTTCTCGATATTCAAAAGTACGATGCAAGTACTGTACTTCAAAAACAACCAGCCAATGGGCCAAAAACGCTGTTGCAGCAGGGTGTTTTTCCGACGTGTTAAGAAGCACTGCCGTGAACCGGAAGACAAAATTGCTGAATCACCGGCTGTTTTTTTAGAGAAAATGACTATCCATGCCAATTCGTCAACCAATGCAACCGCAAACGAGACAAGCAACCGCACCAACCCCAAATTTTGACGAGTGATTCCGTACGTCAAAAACGTCTTGGAAGCCGTCGGCCGCCTTCTCACGCCACTTGGAGTTGGAGTCGCATACAGACCGGAGGCAACCCTCGAGTGCCAGGTAATTAAGCAAAAGGACACACTGCCACACGGAAAGACGTAGGGCCGCTTGGGGTTCTCACGAAAACCATACGTTACGAAACACTGTAAAAGGCCTAAGCATAACCTCTAGAGAGTTCTTAACGTGGTCTAACAAATCGGTTGTTCTTTTTGCTAATTTTATGCAATCTCAAAAAAACTATGGCTTCTGGCTTTAACTTTCATAGTTTGTCAAAAATACGCGGTCCTATCAAAAACCAGTCGGATTGAAGACCATACGCTGTCAACCAGAAGTAAACACAAAGCTGTCAGATGTTCACGTATGCAACCGCTTCTTATGACAGCAATGCATCGGCAGGCCTTGGTCTCCCCATTTGTAGGATCCCTAGGTTGGTTTTAACTCTCAGTAACCTGGCTTGCTATCACGCAAGAGTTGTTCGTTTCCACCAGTATCATCTGCCCAAGGAGCCTCTAATAGCAGTAAAAGAAAACGCAGAATGGAACGTACGACATGAAGAAAAAGGTATCGACAGCTACTGCGGCACCAAATAGAACCTGTGATCTCCAGTCTTTAGATTGTTCGCGGAGGAAGAACATCGCGTTGTCTACAAAAAGCAAGGATAAGTAGAAAGTTTTAAGTGCATGTGGCACCTTCACCGCCTTAGGGAAAAAAGGAGCCATCGCCTCAACCGAATTTTCACTCGTACCGGACACTGTTTCCACACGTGCATTTAATTGAAAGGCAAAATTATGTTTTCTGCGTCATCATGGATACGTATTTAGTAGAGTTTTGCTATTTCTCGACTAGTCTTCCTTTTTTAACCTGGACTCTATGATTCTGTGTGCCCTTAATGAACTACTTAAATAGTAAGTTGTCGGAACAGGGCTTTTTATGAAACATCTGCTTATAATGAGAACCTCCGACACAAAAGCACATGTCGCAACAAATTTAATTGCACAGTGCATGTTACTTTTATTTCATGGGATTTCAGCATTCAGTTTCCTACCTGTAATTAGCACATAAATTAGAGCTTTACTTGACGAGTTGGTTTTAACATTCTCCCGGGACCTATCCGGTGCAAAATGCCAAAATGTGGGACGGACTGATAATTACTCGCAAACTAACATTCAATCACGTGTACAAAACCCTGGAAGTAATAATGAGCAACTTTAAGAGAGTTAAAAAAGTTAAAGGAAACGCAAAAAAGACTAATAGTTTGGTTAGAAATGCGAAATTTCTTAAAAAGAACCACAACTTCCGAAAACGTGAAAAATCGCTGTCATTAGGAACAATAAGCGTGAATAGAATTGTCATTTGCAATTGTAAATATAACCTTTTGTGTATATTAAAAGCACTTTTCTTACGCCAAATTTTTTTATTGGTATTTCTTATTGTGGATTACAAGAAGTCGTAGGTCTTCTTTGGAAGTCCGATGAGCATTTGAAGATGTTCGTCTTTAAAATATTTTTTTGAATTATTTGTATATTTGAAAATAAATTTGGTGGACTTTGGACTCCTGTTTTTCTGGCTTGAACGTACTTTTGTAGCCTAATAGCAGAAGGTTTTTAGTAATGCAAAAAGGTAACCTCGCCTAGTTTTGAACACCCGCTCATTTAAAAGTTGCAGATTTTCTGCCTTTGTGAACTTCGTTTAGCAGCCTTCACCTGGCTTCTGCGCACGGCTTCAATTCACGCATGAGAATCTTGAGAAGGCGTTGAAAAGCGGCCCATGATTCAAAACATATGCCCTTATACTACCTTGGAGAAATTCTGAGAAGCGAAAGGTGAAAAAAATTCTCGTATTAGATCTTGTGCCAAGCACACGTGTAGTTTGAGAGGATTTCCTCTCAAACAAGTGACAGTGGCCAACTCAAAGATGTCACCCGATGCAAGGCAACAATTCTGACCCCGCAGCATGTGAAACGCCCACCTTCGATCACGCGTTTGGGTAAGTGTTAGAGCCTGGGAGGTCTCGAATGCAGCCAGGTCCTTGACAGTCATTCGGCTGGCTCGTTATGTAGCAGCAGGTCAAGAATGTCCCTATGTCTTGGGAAGAAAGCAAATGTGACAAGAATTCCTTTTGCCTGACGTTTCGAAAGCCGTCGCGGATCCACCAGAAGCGGATAATTAATACACAGGCAGTTGTAGTAACCATTGGATGCAGTCACTGTGCTACTGCATACATACGGCAATAGAGGACTCTCCTATCGATGGTAACTGCCCGCTTTTGCGCTAATTGCTTGACGGCTATTTTGTGGATCGTGACTTGGTGGACTTTCCTCACACGTGATGGACTTGGGCGTGATGACCGTTAGACCATCTGATTCCCCGGCGCTGGCGTTAGACGACGCGTTGGCCTGGGCATTCCCCAAGAAGCGACTTGCTTTAGCCAAATTGAGCCTCAGCACTGAATATGGATTTGGCGGGTCATTAGAAAATGTCAGTACTGGACTTCAACAGTAACCACACATTCAGCCACAAAGGCAGTTTCTTAAAGAGTTTTTATTGGCGTGTTGAGATTCCCTGCAGCGAACCGGAAGACAAAGTTGCCGAAATAGAACCTCCTCGACGGGTGTTCAGAGGACATGGCTACCCCTGCAAGTTCGTATAACCGGTACATGCGCAAACGAGATGAGCAGCGAAATCACACCGAGCCTAAATTTTGGCGAGCACTTCCGTACGTCTAGAACATCTCGGAGGCCGTCAGCCGCCTTCTCGCATCACTTGGATGTGAAGTCGCGTACAGGCTGGAGGCAACTATAAGACGTCAGATAATTGGACCAAAAGACCCACTGCCATGGCAAGAAACATCTAGAGTCATTTATAGGATGTGGTACAGTTTCGTACAAAGCAACTACGTCGCTGAAACTGGAAGAATTCTCCAAACGCGAATGGCCGAATACACGTAAGCAATGCGAAGAAATGACGCCAATTCACGGCACATTCGACAAGATCCCGTCCCATATTAAAATTGTATGAGGCAGAAATTCTCGCAAGGGGTTGCAATCGTAGAAGTTGCTAGTTACTTGAATCATGGGTTACGGGCCCCCAATCTAAAAAAAGTGCAAAGACCTGCTCAATCTATATTCTAAGCTGAGGCTCAGTTTGGTCTAAGTAAGTCGCTACTCAGGGAACACACATGCCAACTCGTCGTCTGACAATTACCAGGCATCCCAAGGAAGCTAACCTTTCCAGTAAATTCAGTCAGTCGAAAGAAGGGGACAAAAAACTGTGTGTCGGATTTCTAAACAACAAAAGTACGTTTAAAAGCGAGCGTCCAATTGCTCTCAACCTTAGCTAAAAACATTTTGAATTTGGCTCTAGGGTGTCAGCTCAAACAGCGCAGAGGCACGTGTTCGTTTGAACGATTAATGTCATGGCCTTTGCTGCTGACCTTTGTGTCATGTGATGACCTACATGCCATAGCTCTGTGTTCTGACACCGTTGACGGAGGTCTTTTGCGGAACAAGTCAGCGGTGGTCTGGTGTTTTGGCCTTTGACCTTACATTTTTTTCTACAGTAAAAACCACTGCTCTACTTATGCTGATATTTGATTTAAAATGAAAACCTTCACCGTTCACTTCGCGGGGATATATTAAATATTGAGGATTAAAGATCAACTGTGATCCTGAGAAGGACGTTGCGTGCGCACAAAGTGAGGAGGGAATTAAGCGGTAACATCGACAAATAAGAATAAGAACGTCGAGATAACCTTATATGGTTGACCATCGAAAGGTTCCCTCAACCCTGAGTCAATCACAGGGGCTGAGAATTTCCGTTTTGCCTTGGGGTTTATTAAAAAGTAAACTTCCTCAGTAAACTACTTTCATGCGAGGCTCTATGCACTCAAAGGTGGAGGCAGCCGAAAAGCAAAGTGAAATGACGCTTGTGGGTTTAGGGTCTAAACGGCTTCCACTGCAGCAGTATCAGGGAAGGGCCGCATATTTTATTTGAGTGTTGTCGGCAATCAGCAACCCCATAATTCTGCGGTCATTTTCACTACTAATAAAGGCTAGTACTCAAGAGACCTGATTGGCCAGTTGGTCTTTCAGTTTGCAAGTGACTGATAACCGAGGTCCGACAAGCCGACCAACGTGCCAATTCTGGCGTCCCGAAACGATTTATTAATAGCTTAGAAGCGGGCAATTCAGAAGATGATTGACGTGCCTCTTTTAGTGAAAACGTAGGCAAGCAAAAATATCGAAAGGATTTGGTTGAAAGTCTGCGTAAAGATGAATTTTTTCTGTTCATAAAAATAATATTTTGATTCATCTGAGCTTCCGAACTGTTACTACAGTCCATCGTCAGGAATAAAAGCGACAGGAAAACAGGCAACAGTTATAGGCGGTAGGGGTCAATCAAACGTTAGTAACTCACGGCCGGAAATGACTGTGCAGGGCTCTGTATGCCAGCGCCAGATCGACAATTTGATTGACTGAGTTCTCATCCTAGGCTAAGGCTTCAATACATTATCAGCTCCCTTTGTTGTTCACATTGGCAATTATCTTCGTGGATGCAAAGTTAAATTCGTGATCCTTGGTCTAGGTGTCTGTTAGCCAATTATGATTATCCGCCAACCTGTCCCATTACCCGCTAATTATCGCGTATCTGCGATCTAAGCGTGCGTTCTCTCTAAGCTGCATAGTTTCAAATACAGTAAAGGCACGGAATCTGATCATTACACCCGTCTGTTCACAAAGATTTAATCAGTCCTTGATGTTAATAACCTTGCTGTGCATGATATCTTTGGACCGGTGTGCAATTCCAATAAGTATTCCTACAGCAATGCGCTCAGTCGCCATAGTCAATCAACTTGTCGATCTGGCGCCGGCATAGAGAGCCCTGCGAGATGCCTTCTGCATATATGCTACTGTCGCTCGATTAGCTTCTATCCCAATAACCGTCACATTTATTGGCTCTGAAATGGACTTCAGTAAGAGTTCGAAGCTCAGACAAATGGATATATGATTCTAGCAAGCGAAAAGAAATGCAAAATTTATCGCCGCGTCGTTACAGCCTACTCATTTACTCGATGGTCAAAGGCATGGAACTTATAACTTAGATTTTTGTGACTATTCGCCATCAAGGTAAACACAGAACGTCGTTTTGGATCGCTTGCATTGACTTGCTGGGGAGCAAATAACGCGCTAGTTTTGCTTTGGAGTTGTCCCTTGGGGTACATATCGGGCTTATGTTACTTTACCTAGCTACGCACACAAAAGATCACCTCAAAGTAAATCAATTATCACAAAATCTACTAGCGCAACCGCACACATCCAGTCTTGGTGGAAAAAACTTGAAAACACGTTAAATTTTGAATGTTTTTTACGAGAAATATACATCTTAGCAGTGCATTTGCTGGAAACATCTCTCTGTGTTGATGAAATCACAAATCTTTTATGTTGCCAATGGATATGACAAGAACAAAAATTACAAATTCTAGTAATTTAGCTCTCATCCACCAAATGGTCATTTTCAATTTCAGAAGAACTTTTATATAAGCTCCTAAAAGCAAGATGTATGTGTCAAAATTGTTTGACACATTCGTTATGAGTGTGCTTGACAGGTTTGCTCGGTTAGAAAACAGCACACAACATGGGTGGTATTTAAAACCGTCATAGGAAGTTAATTTCTGATACTAAAGCCGCAAGGTTGAAGATTTTGGCAAAACAATTAAAGTCAACTTTCTTTATTTTCTTTTTTTGAAAAATATACTTGCTTCGGATTGAGACATGACACACATGAGAAGTTCAGTTTTCTTTTCTTGATTCCGAGGTTTTACGAACTTGCTCTGTAACCGAGCAAAAAATATGCACATTTTAATTTTCAAACACTTAAATTCAGCTTTAAATTATAATCTGAAACAGAGTAGTCACTCAAATATCACGGGCGTTATTTTACGAGACCTCGCAAAAACCAAATTGCCATAAAATCGTACATGTGCATAGTTTAAAGCTTAATATTCCTATAAACTCCTTGATATGTATTTTAAAATTTAAAGAATCGTCCACACACTCGCATAGACGTTACTAATTTTTCCAAAACTCGTATAAAAACTTCCTGTGCTCATAAACATTGCATTTGTAACTCCTAAATATCGGTAAGAAAAAAATGTTGTGAACTATAAAATATACCAATGGTCATGAACACTAATAAACATATAAAAATGGTAAATTATCCATTTACTGCTGATGACCATGAACGTGAGGACAAAGGGATGGGTTTGCTGCATAGGTCAGAGGAGCATTACTTAGTCTTTGCTAATTGTACCTTTTCAAATAATCGTTTTTGCTGTGTGCTCTTATTCTACGATCATCATTTTGTTTAAACTTAATAATTTTTAATGCATTTTGGCAGATGATGGCTAATGACGGCCAATGAGCCGGCCCAGATTACTAGTAGCTCTGCGGCTGCTGACGGGACTAGCGAATGAGCCCCGGGACGAGTGGGTTCCGTTAGCAATCGGTGAATGTTAGTCAACACTTTATATCAATGTATCTGTATCCTACATTTTTATTTAAAAATGCTTCTCTTAGAAATAAAAATATACGCATTTCGATACCGCGAAATATCGAAACTCGGCAGAAAGTATTTTAGGAGAAAGCCTGCAGAGTATCATCTCCGCAAACCACGAGATGGTGATAAAGTACTGTAACTCACTTGAATAAAGTAAAGACCATGCAAAAGTGTGACCGAGGACAATCCAAGCCATCGTAAGACAACGAAATCCATGGAGGCAGCCCAGTCTGTGTGAGTGCTTTTCGGACGCAAATATTTTCCTCGCATTTTCAACAGGAGAAAAACATAATATGACAGTTGCGAAGGTTCTACTTCGAATCCAACCTTATTTGGTGAAAGGCATAAGAAAAGGTTAATAATTACAAATTTGTAGCGAATAATCATGCGTTAGGAATTGTATATGTATTAAATGCTTATAAATTTGGACCTGACTAAATAGATAATGCGAAAATGAATGTTCCGTTTTCAATCCATAAGCTAAATAAAATTCGATTAAAACAACGGTGCTCTATCAGAAAAACGGCACTAACCACTTCTGTAGTTCTGGTAATTTTGTTCAGCAACATCAAGTTCCAGTAAATGGAGGCTTTCCGTCTCTGTCTCGGGTAAAATTTCTCCTGCAACCCTCTCCAGGGTTTGACATTCGTCAGCTGAAGTACTTGGAATAAGTTGACTTTGCCAGATAAAATATATGTAGATTTCAATTATTGTGGCCACAATAAGAAGGGTTCCGAGAATTGAACAGCTTAACCTGAAACGTTAAAAATAAAAGGTGATGTCGTATGTGGAACAAACGTAAGGACTAATTAGTTTTTTTAATAACGCAGGCCCAAACATTTTATGGTTTTCAAAGCGCTGCATGTATGTCAATTACTCCCAAAATAATATTTCTACCACAAAAAATTTCACACCCAAAATAAATTTAAATTTCAAACTTACAAGGCCAGTACGCTCCATGTATCCAAATGTACCAGTCCCTCATTCCTGCAGTGAACTGTGGTCTGCATGCTGGTTGACATATGATTTAAGGCTTGTAAAAATGTATCACTTTGCATTTATTACCTTTATTTAAATGGGTTTGAATGAATTCTTCTGAGCAGTTCTTTGGGACACAGAGAGCGAATTGTAGGGGCACGGGCTACGTGTAGGTAGTTTATTAATAATATCGTTTATACTAAACGAACCAATGAAGGAAGATTGGCATCGACCATACAATACTTTGGTTGTATACTGGAATTGCTTGGGAAGTAAAATTTAGAATGAAGGCATTCATTAAAGCTCCCTAGCCACTTAATCGCTCCTCCCATTAGGCCCGCTGATACTTTCGCAGAACTGTCAGCGACTTAAGTAAAGTGAAGATTATACAGTAATTATAATCTATACACGCAATGCTCCATGGTTCCTTGTTCTCCAGACCCTTCAATATTTTAAAGGTGTCTGCAATACAATCAAAATTTTTGTCATCAGCGTTTTCCAGAATAATTCCTTCAAATATTTTTGGAAACGCAGATAGGTGGTGGCCATTCGGAAAAATCGACTCGAAATGGAAGTTCTTTGTGAAATCAGTTCTTGACAGAAAATAGAGTTCGACTGCTTTTTGGAGTGATTTATCGCCCAAGCAACCATGTGCTAGCAGCAGAAGGACAACGCACAAGAACATCTCCAATTTTTATGTGTGGCGGTAAGGTCGAGGCTGGTGTTTAAAATTTTGGAATTGATACAGAAAATCAAGCGTTTCAAGGGTCGTTTTTTCCTTCTGCTTTCGCAAGTGACTTAGAACAGGTCAAATATCAAAGTTTTTTGTTTAAAAGCGCGAAAATATTTTAGTAAGTTTTCTTCATTGAGCATTAATTGTTTCGCGAGCTCCTCATATCTACTGTATAAGTATTTGAGAAGATAGGCTAACAAACAATTTCTGAAGCTGCATATTCCATTAACTGTCGTGACCTAGACCTCCAATGGTTTCAACAATGACTACTTTCCTAACCATGAGGAACACTGAAGTCCCATTGATCACCAGTAATCCGATTACGACAAATACTCTATACATGTTGCAGATATATTGCAGAAGCGTATTGTCATGACTTAAATGATTATTTGTAACCTATGTGTGTCTTGTGCTAAGTATATATCGATCCATGGAAGAAGGAATCTTCAATTATAATAAGTGCCCCTTGCCTGTAAATATCATCTCACCGATCTCGTTGCAACATTGAATAGTTCAACTCCTTTTTTCTTTGGCCATCGAGTTTTAACAGTTGCTGTCGGATGAATACTTGCAATACGTTCGCAGCGCATATTAAAAAGCATTCTTTGTTTGGGTGACTAGAGTAGCCTTTTTGAACAGCGGTCTGGCCCTTTGACTGATTTAAGCCAAAACACTCGAAATTAGAATCCCGCATTTTCTTCAAACGTCGTATCGAACATTCCTTATATGTTAATAAAGAGTATCAATTCAAAGCTAGTAGATGCGGTCGCTGCAGGAAGAAGTTTATTTGCGCGAGATTTGTATTCTGCCGAGAACCCTTACGCTTAAGTAACCTTAGCATAGTGTGATAGGTGCACAGGCTGAATGCGACTTAATTAACTATCTTGACCCTCCTGCGTACTATGGGTGATTTAGATACAACTTTAACCGATAGTGAAAATTCTAAATAGTGAGTTATTCGCAGGTCTTGTCTTTGAAAAACAATAACAGTATGATTTCATCGCATAGGAATCGCAAACGATGGACAACGAATAAACTTAACTATATTTTGCTCAACATGCCATTAACATTGCCAATCGAAATAAGGTCGTTAATTTTATGTATTCAAAACAGAAGGCAGTTTGTAGGCAGAAGGTTGTATAGGCAAAACAGAAGGGTGTCCGTCAGCAGGAGGTGTACTGTAGGACATGTAAGGAGTTTTGTGTGTGCGTCATGTTAAGCCAGGGGATTTATGGTGGAGCTTAAACTTCATTGGCTGAAAGGTAGCCAGTCAGAGTAGAGTAGGGCGTCACGCGTTCCCGCTAGGCAATTATGCCTACGCGAACGATCCCGACATCCCGTGCGGGCCTACATAGCATTCCTCCACCCTCAGGTTAACAGCATCTGAAAGGGGGAGAATACAGTTAATATAAAAATGAAGAGTTAACAATTGTTATAATGGATCTCGCCCTGAAAACGTTGGACTGATTTGCAGATTCGTGTGGACCTTATCAGGGCGTTATTCTCAACTTCTGCACCGTTTTGTTAGGCCGGTGGCTCCTCGGTCAGGAAACTAGTGCTGGCATAGGTCGTAGAATGATGAGGAACATACTCCTCGACCGGTTGCGTTGTGTTCTGAATAGGAAGTACCTCTTCTGAGTCCCGGTCGTGGAAATCAACATCAGGAGTTACTGGCGGTTCGAACTTCTCGAATTCTTCACTATCCGTGTCCGTGCGGCTGCGAATTTGATCCAGATGTCGGCGCACAATTCTTCCATCTCCTAATGCTAATTCTACTATTTGTCCCTCGGTTCTTCGAACTTCTGCCGGATACCAGTTCGATTCGTATTGTAGTCGTATGTAGACGCTTTCGTTTGGCCCAAATATTCGCGGTTGAGTGTGTACATCATATCGCTCTTTCATCTTTATCTGTTTTTCGATGACTTTATCTTGCAGCGAAGGGTACAGTAGATCGAGGCGTTTGCGCAACTGCCGTTTGAACATTAATTTTGCAGGTGAGGAACCGGTTGAATCGTTTGGTGTTATGCTGTAACTGAACAAAAAGTGCGCCAACTTCGTAGATAAGTCCGCTTGTGTCTGTTTGACTAGTCCGTGTCTTAGTGTCTGAACTGCGCGCTCTGCAAGGCCATTTGAAGCCGCGTGGTATGGGGCAGTGGTTAAATGCCTGATTCCGTTTCCCTCCATGAATTCTTTAAATTCGGTGCTAATAAAGGCTGGTCCATTGTCTGAAACGACCATTTCGTGTATTCCAAAAGTAGAAAAAACAGATCGTAATTTGTTGATTGTAGTTATTGAGGAACAGGAGTTCCCGGTCGGAATGGCCCTAATCCATTAAGTGTGAGCGTCGACCACCACCAAGGCCATATGTCCTTGGAATGGTCCAAAATAATCTATGTGTACCCTCTTCCAGGGTGAATCTGGCCAGGCCCAAGGCCTTAGAGGTACCTTCGGCGGCCCTTTCTGTGTTATTTGACACACATGACATGCTTTTACCATATTTTCAATATGTGCATCAATTTTGCGCCACCAAACATCGCTTCGGGTGAGAGCTTTCATTCGGACTGTACCAGGATGAGCATTGTGTAGGTCTTTGAGGATGACCTGCCTGCCTTGCGCTGGTACTACTACACGATTGCCCCATAGTATGCATCCATCTTGAAGACCCAATTCGTTTTGGCGGCTGTAGAATGGCTGAAAATCAGGAGAGGCCGAGGGCGGCCAGCCAGATTGCAAGTACCTTTTTATCCGACTAAAAAGGGGGTCTCTCGATGTCCACTGTCTAATCTGTTGACAGGTTACCGGTGCGCTGTCTTAGTTCTGCAATAGATTCACGGTCTCAAGAGCCGGTGCTCCGTTAACACCGTCGTCTACAATAGAAAGCCTACTCAAGGCGTCCGCTGCTACGTTTGTACTGCCTGTAACGTATTTCATTGTATATGCGTAAGCGGAAAGTGTGAGTGCCCAACGTTGCATTCTCGGTGAGGACATTTGTAGTATCCCTCGCTTTTCACCCAAAAGACCTAAGAGGGGTTTTCGATCAGTGGTAATCTCGAAGAATCGGCCAAAGAGGTACAAATGGAAGCGTTTTAGGCCAAACATTATTGCTAACGCCTCTTTATCTAGTTGCGAATAATTTGTTTCCGCCTGTGACATAGTTCTTGATACAAAGGCAATCGGCAGCTCCGCACCAGAAGGCATTCGATGCATGAGGACTGAACCCAGGCCGTAAGGAGACACATCGCATTTCATTATAATAGGCTTTTCGGGGTCGTAATGAATCAGGAAAGAGGATAAGGTAAGAGCGTTGTTTGCCTTTTCAAAAGCATGTTGTTTCATCTCCCTCCAATTCCAGCAACGATTTTTTTCAAGTTATCGATAAAGGGGTTTCAAAAGTGATGCAGACTGATTTAAAAATTGACTAAAATGGGTAACCAACCCTAGAAATGAACGCAATTGACTGACATTGTTGGGACATGGCGCCGTCTTCAAGGCTTTGAGCTTATGGTCAAGTGGATGGAGGCCAGTCTTATCAACCTTAAAACCGAGGTATTCCACCGAATCAGCCAAGAAAGTGCACTTATCTCTCCTGAGTTTGAAACCTGCGTCTTTTAGACGTGTTAACACTACATTTAGAGTATCCAGATGATTATTTTCGTACGGGCCGGTGATTAATATATCATCGAGATATGCGCAAACGTGAGGTATGTCCTTCACGAGGTTATCCATCAAGCATTGAAATAAACCAGGGGCAGAACTTACTCCAAAGGGTAGTCTTTTGTATCGAAATAATCCCGGTGCGTATTGATGGTGGTAGCGTCTCGGGATTCCGTATTGAGGACGACCTGGTTGTAGGCGTGCTTCAAATTTAAAGTTTTAAACTATTGGGGCTGCCCATTCCGAGTACTGTATAGGCTCAATAATGTCAGTCCTTTGTAGTCGATCTAATTCTTCTTCGACCTTCGGTGCCACTGCATAGGGAACTGAACGGGCCTTGAAGAACCGTAGCTGGAATTCTGTTTTGAAATGAAATTTGATGGGTGGACCACGGTAGTGCGAAGCAGAGTCGTCCTGAAATAATTCTTCATGACTCATTACCAAGGAATCAAGAGCGGGGTTAACCTCAATTTGATGTACGTAGGATAGCACAGAAGGCACACATTTTATCCAGTTCCGTCCGAGGAGATTTGGTTGTTGGCTTCTTCTGACAACGTAAACCGGCAAGTAATGGAGTTCGCCATCATGTTCAACTTCTGCCGTAAAGACCCCTCGAATGGCTACGCCCTGCCCCGTGTAACTACGAAAAGTGGAGCGAGCTGGAAGGAGATGGGAAATTTTCCTCAGAGAGGCTTCATTGATGACCGTAACGGCTGAACCATTATCGATTTTAAACTGCAGTGGATGGTGATCCACCGGAAGTGTGATGGTGTCGGGTGACTGGAGCGGTTTGTCTGCTGAAGACACTTGAACTATCGCTTTTTCAGCCTCAGCTGAGTTAGAGTAAGTGGTGTGCATTTTTGTATTCGTCCGTTTTTGTAAAAACAGACTTGTTCTGTATGGCTCATTTTCTTACAAAATCGACAAACCGTCTTTTGGTGCTTACAGTCAGACCAACGGATATGCTGCTGACCACAACGGTAGCAGGATGGTAGTTGTTTTGAAGGCGCTGGTGGTTCCCATTTAAATGAAAACCCGGCCTTGTTGACTAGGAAGATCGCTAAATCAGGTTCCAAGGAGGCTATAACTCCCGTATTTGGTTGATGCAGCTGCTGGAGGTTTTGCTGCACGTCCTCTTGATGACGGATGATATCACAGGCTTTCTCCCATGATAAATCGTCCTTCACAGATAACACCTTCTCCCGGGCCTTTTCATCCCTCAAACCCACAAGCAACTGCTGCACCAGCATCGTCTGCTCGAACTTGGATGCCGCAATCTCGGTGTATCTGCAGTCCTGTACGGCGAGTGTAAGGTTTGTAATGAAATCGCCAATGCGTTGGCCAGATTCCTGACGCATTGGACAAAATCGATATCGGCTCAAGAAGATGTTGTCCTTTCCGCCCCACATTGTTTCGAGCTTAGAGAATGCTGTTGGAAGATCAGCAGACTCTTGTAATTCAAGTGCGTCAAAGTAACGCTGTCCCAGCTCTCCGAGATGGGTACGGAGGAGTTTCAACGTCGAGGTAACGTCTAGTTTAATAGTCGGAGACAGCATTGGAATAAGTTGAATGTAATCCTCAAATGTCTTTTTACATTTTAACCACGAGTCATTTGAGGGTTTCGGAACGGCTTTCGGCCAGAAAGGCGACGGTGTAGGTAATAAATAAAACCATGTTCGTTGCACTTGCGTCGCCAATGTTATATATTCAAAACAGAAGGCAGTTTGTAGGCAGAATGTTGTATAGGCAAAACAGAAGGGTGTCCGTCAGCAGGAGGTGTGCTGTAGGACATGTAAGGAGTTTTGTCTGTGAGTCATGTTAACCAAGCGGATTTAGGGTGGGGCTTAAACATCATTGGCTGAAAGGTAGCCAGTCAGAGTAGAGTAGGGTGTCCCGCGCGTCACGCGTTCGCGCTAGGCATAATAGCCTAGCGCGAACTATCCCGACATCCCGTGCGGGCCTACATAGCAGTTAACTAGACTGTCTGCTTTCAAACGAAGACTGCACATTCATCTTAACACTGATTCTATTAACCTTTTATTCTCCTCATCTTTTCCGAGCAGCTTTCTCCATGACTCCGAGAAATGACCATCAGGAATTTAGGAAATCCTCTTCAAACTATTCTCTCTGCTTCGTGTCTCTCGAGAACCTAGATGTTTCCATTAACCACTGCTGAATCAAACGAAACCACGCGGAAGTACTCAGTCTAAAGTGATGTGGTTTCGTTGACTACTAACCTTCATCAGACCTCCTAGACCTATTTCTGCTTTACTAATATGTTTCTACTACTATCTTCCTAAGCAGTTTTTTCTCTTACGCGCTTTTTGAACATGGAGGCCGGTTGAACTCTGCCTCCATTTTCACTGTAAGAGTTTATTTTAATTGCCATAAGTTTTAGTTTTTAAGTTCACAATTACCTGCAAAACATTGCTAAATGTTGCCCCAAAAGGACAATTTCTGCTGACATTATTACGAGTTTCTACGTCTATTTGCACATATTGTCAAATTCTTTTTTGAATTTTTATTTTTTCGAAATTAACTTTGTACACATAGTGCCGTACCGGCGCTGAAAAATATAAATTCCAAATTCCATATCCAGATGATCAGTTTCACGAGCGGCTCCCCAAGGCTGGGAGGATAGACATAAGCGATCAAATAAATGTCGCCTAGTGAACATGAGAGTTTTGCGTGAATAAACAAATGTCGTTTCTTCGGTGGTTTGCTTCACAAGCCACCCTATGGATCCGCGAATAGACCATGGTCCTGCCGATGTCGCGCCAGCTTCTGGTAGGATTTAAATTCTACCAAAATACTCAGATGAGTTATGAATCCAGCTGATGTAGCAACTACCCAACTTATTGCTCCCCTTTGAGTCCGACTTTGCAAATTTACCTATGTTCATTTTTCGCCTTAGATATGGCCTTGAAATACGCGGCACTACGAACCTATACTCCTGACCTTCCTCTGGCTGCTGGAATCGATCGAGGCGAATTGATAGGTGGGTGACCATCCAGACGTGGGGCGACTTAATAACAACTGCGCCTTTGCTTTTTTAAGGACAAATTAAATACATACATATATGCATATATCCACAACCTCGTAATACCTTCGCAGCATGCTTTGCGCTTTTGATGATTAATTCCTGCCTAGGCGTGCTGGGAACAAGGATAGTATGCAGAGCGGATTGACAACCCTGCACTGACCACGAAATCTAAGTGTGCGTTTAACCAGGCAAACACTATAGAAGGAGTACAATTCAAATATTATAACCCCCCCGTACTACTGTATATCGCTGAACTAGAGTAATGATTGCATCGTAAGAGAAACGCTACACAGAAATTTATGTTCGTTGAGGAATATGGCGGTTCTGAGAATATTCGGACATGCTGTAACATAGGAATATATATATTTCTGTGAAGATCTGTGAGAGTCTAAGCTATGGGTGTGCTCATAGAACTAGAATCAGCACGTTCAAATCAGCACAGGACAAGAAAAGGAAATGCCATTAGAATTTATGTATTCTGTACACTATTGAAGTCTAAGCTTACGATGAAAGTCAAGCTCTGCTTTTGCGCGTGTCTGTTCGTTATGGTGATGTGGAGGTCAATACACAAACGTTATTCGAGACTTATTCACCGGCCGCTTTATCAATAAGTTGGCTAATAACAGTTTGTAAACGCTTGAGATTGACTGCCCCGCGAACCAGGCACAACTTAAAACGCGCGAACACTGGTGCAACGTGAAGCCACAGCTGGAAGGTGCTACAAATAATTGGATCCGCTTGCTAATGACATGAAGCCCTGTTCGTTCCTTATGCCAATGCCTGCACTCTGAAAAGAGTCAGAGCGAGCGCACTGCCTCGAGCGGGAGCGTGGGCCAGATAGGACGACGTGAAAAAAACAAGCGCGGGAATGGACTGCATTATGAAGGGATTGAATTGTAGCCTGGCTTTTGAGTTTTTTTAAAGTTTGCGTAAGTACCAATTTCCGAGGTCACGCATTCCAACTGCGCGTACAGCGAGCAAGGCTATACTTTACAAGTTATCCCTCCCTAACTGCGTGGTCACGCCATGAAATGCCACCCCCACAGAGTTCGTGATATCCTTCTCGCTGACAAGTTGTAAAAGAAATATATTTTCTTTTCAAGATGTGAAGGAGCCATGAGGGATTTAATTTCAATCCTCGAAGCTCTTCCCATTCTTCATACTTTATGGTCCCCTTGACCTATTGCAACCCGGAGGGTTTTTCTCGACACCACACTTAACTGTAGGTCGCGAATAGGGTACTCAAAAGCGTAATAAACTGAAATGAACTAGATGTGAGTATTGCTCGACCAACTTGTCGACTCAGTATCGTGTCGGGGATTTTATTGACTAATTTCGATAAAATACGAGACTGACTGCGAAAAGCCAGGCAAAAAAATATGCCCCCCCCCCCCCCCCCCCGTATTCCTATCCTGTATTCTGCTTCGCTCATAGCTAAGTTATGCTTAAAGGTGTGGCTATTCATAAAATAGTATCAACAGCTTGGTGAAGCCTGTTGACAGTCCAATGTCAGATTTTTTGTGTTTCAGAGGATCCATGTGCGTGAAGTGGGAGGGGATCCTACAATTAACAACTCTCTCTCTTGTCCGGGGGATGTTCGATGAAGCCAGGGAAGCAAACCTTTGAGAATGAAGGAAAAAGCTACTGCCCTTGCAATTTCGTCTTAAGAATTCAATTAAAAGGGCACCAATGGTTATGGGCAGGGTATAAATTAGTTATTGAGAG
This sequence comes from Ligula intestinalis, assembly GCA_036362985.1. NCBI lineage: Eukaryota > Metazoa > Platyhelminthes > Cestoda > Diphyllobothriidea > Diphyllobothriidae > Ligula > Ligula intestinalis. The sequence goes on from JAYGXS010000004.1 coordinate 32,621,108, forward strand.
CCAGGTCCGGTTCCTATATGTATTCAGCATCTTACGAGTGAATGGGAAATTTCGTTTGCCACACATCTTTTGGTAATGGGATGTTTTGTAATCTAGGAGCAGTTGTCATCGAGGCAGTTTAGTCTGTAACTTGAATTTCGCGCTTCTTTCAAGGCAAAAGGACGTAAGACACGTGAGCAAACATAGTTATAGGCTTTTACCTTTTTGCTGTAGTGGCCTTTTGCAGCCACTTGGAACCCAAGATCAGCCGCTGACGCATGGCGCCTTTAGTCTGCCTGCGCGACCACTGCCTCCTCGGGCTAGGCGCTAACTGTCCTTGACCGACGCGCACATCCGCCTCAGCGTGACCGCGCGCTCACGCTAACCAGCCTTAGCCAATCTCAAGGTCGCGCGCTCACGCTAGTCTATACATCCGCCGCGCCATTGGCCGCCTGAACAAAGCATGCGCTGAGGACGCCCGATGTCCTCAACACTTCGGAACCGACCCGAATATGGAACGGACGAACTACTCCGCGAGTCAACACTCTTTCCATCCATTCTCCTATCCTTCTGCAGAATGCACTATTCCTAACAATCAGGCTGTCCTCCCGTCTTCTCTCCTATCTCCTAAGGAACCGTCCTGTAAGATTGTAGCTGTTAGGGTTAACTGCCTTAGCTTTATCCCCTATATTGGTTTCCAATACCACCACCCTGCTTAAATTCATAGAACAAGTATTTTTTGATGCACAAAAAGTTTATGTTAAGATTTCACCGTTACTTGTGCATTCTTTACTAGCTTCTGCTGAGTTGACGTAAGCATCTTAAGCACTTCATCTCAGAATACACACATAAAAAGGACTTCATCCCTTATGACGGCATTCTGTATTGGCTAGTACCTTTTTGATCAAGCAAACAAATTGAAAACCACTCCATCTCCGCAACCACCCCTGCTCAAACAGGAAATTCTACTGTTGCCATTCCTTCTGTCATTATGGTTCCGTACAGACTAGGAAAATCAACCACAAAAAGTTGTCGGTAAGAAGAGCAAGGCTATGTTAGAGCTGGTGCTGAAGTGCGGCAATCCAAGTGGCCATAAACTTGTTGAAATCCTCGTCAGGTTTACTCACAGAAGCAGGTATCCAGGTTGCTTCCTCTTCATTCGTATCTTCCACGTCCTCCCCCTCCCCACTTACTTCCTGCTTTTCCCCGATCCTCCTCCCTTTTCCTTCTCCTGCTTATAATAAAGTTCATTGATAGCAAACATCTTCTGGGGCATGTCATTCATCTTCTCCCTTCTCCTATTCCATCCTCTACGCCTCCTCTTTCTGCTACCCCCCAAAAAGGAGGATGAGGAGGAGGAAGGGGGACATTACTTTGACGTCTGCATTGCCTTTCAATGCTACCTTATAAAAGTGCAGCTCTCTGTCTCTGCAGATCATTAGTTTAGGGTTCCGTGCGTTCAGTCTTGTTAAATTAACGCCATCCTACCACAAACGGAACAGTCATCAGTCTGCTTCATTTTTCGATGCGTCCATCAGCAGTTCTGAACCCCCGAAGGTTCACTCAAATTCCATCCAGTTCGCGCAATGTGATATGCAAGTCTATCAAACGAAACCGCCATTCGATTGTATTACATGTATGCTCTAGGCGGATGCAGTTCATGTAGAGGGACGGTTATCAGGTTCTAACTCCCATGGGCCCCTGAGTACGGCCTGCGGTCCAATAAGTCTCTTCCGTATTGTTAATTGATGCTGCTGCGACCTGAAAGTGTAGCAACAGGGGAAAGAGGAGGATCGACGTAGTTGATGTGGCCTGTGCCTGGCTGTGGGGAGCAGTCAGTCACGGTCGGCCGTGCTCGAAATATGGAGAAACGAGCAGCAAGCGTAATGCAACTTTATCGGGCTGGCATGGATACACATCACATGATGGCAGCCCTGCCGCCAAAAACCAACGCTTGCATTATGGGGCCTAGCTAATGCATATAGTCAAAATGTAAGACTGATAATCACTCGCAAACTGAAAACTAACACATGTAAGAAAACTTCGAAAGCATAGTCAATAAACTTCAGCAAATTTAAAAGTCAAAGCAAATAAAAAAAGTTCTATTAGTTTGGTTAAATATACCAGCTCTTTTTAAAAAGCCATCAGTTCCGAAAACGTTAAAAATTGCTGTTATTTTGACAAGTAAATGCGAATAGAATTGTCAGATCAAACCTTAAAGACAGCAGCTTAAATAGGTAAAAGGAGCTTTGCCTTCGTCAAATTTATCCAATATTTCTATGATAAGTGGGCTCTTTTAAAAGCACCTTACTTAGATATTCAGCTGACGAAAATCTACGTGGATTACCTTTCTCCAGGATAACGTCAAAATAAAGACTGAGGATGTTCGACAGAGTTTTGATTTCCCTAAAATTAGTGATAAACTTTTGGTCTAAAATGGAAAACCGCAGTTTTTTCTGCGTATGTTTAAGCGTTTTCCATCACATTTGGTTACTTTTGGCTCCGGTCGAAGATCGTAAATAAACCAAAGAGTAGCTGAATATTCATTGCGAACGCTGTTAAACTGCTGTCGGTTCCACTTCTAAATCAAGCATTTGCGTAAACTATATTGCATCTTGCCAGGTCTTGTATAACGTATCTTGCCAGCTGTTTTGCTTTTCACAAGATTGTTTTTGGTGTGAAAGTCCACGGCCTCCGCCCTCCTCTAGACTGCTTTATCAATTAATGAACTATACGGGCTTTCGAAGCAGACTTGCTAAACCGGGCCACAGTGAACCCCAAACTGTTTTACAGTTACCTCAGGCAGAGTACCAAAAACAAGGATCCGATACCCCTGCTGAGGACCGCTGAGGGAAGAGACTTGATAGATGATGAAGCAAAGGCTGATCATCTTTCGAAATTTTTTCGATCAGTCTTCACAAAGGAAACGGCATAGAATCACCCCACCGACGACACCAAAGCGGATACAATAGTTGAGACTGTCCAATTCCCCGAGGCTGTTGTTCTTAAGGAACTCTTAAGCTTAAAAGAATCTAAGTCACCAGGTCCCGACAACGTACCAGCCAAGATTTTGAAGGAGCTCGCCAATGAGCTGGCCAAACCACTCTCTATGCTCTTCCAAACCTCCTTCGAAACCGGATGCCTACCAGTAGATTGGAAATCCGCGAGGATTACACCGCTATACAAGGGGGGAAGCCGGGTCTCAGTGAATAACTACCGACCAGTCAGCCTTACTGCAATCGGTTGCAAAATAATGGAAAAAATTATCAAGCAACAACTTATGCAGTTCCTGGAACAAAACCATCTGCTATCGGATGCTCAGCATGGTTTTCGTAGAGGTAGGTCCTGCGTTACAAACTTGCTCTTCTGTTTAGAACGGTGGACTGAGGCAGTCGATAGTGGAAACTCAGTGCATTCTGTCTATATTGACTTCAAAAAGGCTTTCGATAGCGTGCCGCACCACCGCCTCCTTTATAAAGTCAGCCGCATAGGAGTAAGGGGTAGGCTCCTTACGTGGATAAAAAGCTTCCTAATCCGTCGCTTGCAAACTGTCCACATCAGCGACAAACAGTCAGCCAAGGTTGAGGTTGAGAGTGGTGTTCCCCAAGGCTCCGTTCTCGGCCCTATCTTGTTTGTTATCTACATCAACGACTGTGTCCGCGAACTGGATTGCGGCATCGCCATGTTTGCCGATGATATAAAACTTTGGAGCGTAATTTAAACTGCGGCTGACGAAGTGCACTTACAGGAAAATTTAAATAGACTTCAAAATGGTCGGCGGACTGGCTCTTACCGTTCAATGACAGCAAGTGCACCACCATTCGAGATGGCAAATCCGGTTCTTCAAACGGCATGGCTTACCGACTGAATGACATACCATTGAAGGAAGTGAACGCCCAGAAAGACTTGGAAGTCTGGATCACGCCCTCGCTTAAACCCTCCCTGCATTGCACAAAGGTAGTCAAGTCCGCGATGTCGATCCTATACCTCGTCAAACGAGCTTTTTCTACCTTCAATGAAGAGTGCTTCACAAAAGTCTTCGGAACCTTCGTACGACCGCACCTAGAATCCGCTATCCAAGCTTGGAGACCCTGGGCCAGGAAAGACATCAACATCCTGGAAAAGGTACAACGGCGCGCAACCAAACTTGTTATGGGGCAGGGCTTGCAGCCTTATGAAACATGGCTGTCGAATCTCAACCTCTTCCCGTTGCGCTACAGGCAGCTTCGGGGGGACCTGATACTAGCATTCCGCGTATTACGTCTTCAAGACTGCTGTCTTATATCAGGGGATTTTTTCGAATTAGCAACGACCACGAATCTGAGGGTTCATCCTCTCAAGTTAAAGGCGACAGGGGCCAGGCTGGACGCTCGGAAACACTTCTTTTCAAAAAGGGTTGTCGGAGCGTGGAATGCGCTTCCTCAGGACGTTGTTATGTCGGAATCGCTCGAGGTTTTTAAACGAAAACTGGATCGATAGAGCAGTGCACGGTGGATCGGAACTGACAATTAACAATAATAATACTACTTTCAATTTTTAAGTAGTATTAGTTTTTATATCCATTCACGTTTGCTATTTATAACGCCCTCCCACGCATAGCCTCATGCGAAGGTCTCCGCGGTCTACCCTACTTGGCTATCTGCGTACCGTGATTACCCGCTGGCGATCTTATCAGCCAGACCTGACGGCCTAAACATTCACCCTTGGTTCGACCCAAAGCGGACTGTCTACGATCTGGACGGATGCCTCTGTTTTTCCAGTTCCGTTGGCGGACTCTGCAATCAGCAAGGAAGAATCAGGACGTCGCTTCCACACGGTGATGATCCTGGGAACCTTTGCAATGCCCCTCCCCAGTGGGAACCCCCTTTTTTCTCCTAAATTCCATGCATTGCCCCCACAAGGGCGACAGTTTTTCTCCTAAAAATCCCAGAAGAGTTTTTTCTCGGTCTGCTCCTATTTTCATCTTATGACACAGGACATCTGGCCTCGCCAACAGTCTAAGCAACAATTTTTTGCTACCACTGCACATATGTACAAATAGGGCACTCAAAGGAATTTTTCCTACATACCCTCAATATACTGATGCTGATACTGATACTGATGGCTTAGTTCACTGGTGTTTTGACTAGCCAACGAGCGTGCACCATGACGGTCACTTTGACTAGTGACTTGCCCACGTATTTTTTTTTCGTGTTATTTTGATTATTCGTCATTCAATTATTGCATAATTTAAAAATCCGGTTAAAATATGGCATTTAGGAGGTCGTCTACTTCAACTTACCTGAGGTCCAACTTACCGTGCTGGAGTTACTTTATATTAGTACGCGGCGCGAAGCGCTGCGCACACCTCAAATTTACATTCCCTACAATTTACATGGCAAAAAAATCATTTCCAGTGCAAAAAATGAAGAATTGCATTATCCCTGGCACGACGTAACATTGGATTTTAGCCTACTCGAACTAGCTAATAGGCGCTCGCACGGCTACGTTGACACTAGTGAAAATAGGTCAAATAGCCTCTCCCTTCTTTGATATATCAAACCCTACCCTCACGACCAGTCTTCGTTTATCGACCCCACCCCCATTCCCACGAATCACTTGTCCGAAAAGACGAACACATTTGAACTTGCACCCAGTTTCCATATAAATGTAAGGCCTGACGAGAATTTATCGAAAGTATGCGTACATTCGCCAGCCTAGTCTTCTGAATTCTTCGATGGGAATTTTTGCAACTCGAAAACATGTTCGTCAGATAGATTTTTTAAGTCAAACATTGCAATATTTGGAGAACTTAGGTAATCCAAAGATCCCTTGGGATTAAGAGAACTCAACGGATTCCTGAAGTTTGACACCAGGCATGCTGGAGTAAAGGCGATAATCCAATGCTTATCGCAATATATGGACCGGAGTTAACATCCGAGACTTTACTGGTAAATCTTACTAAGAGACCAGATCGCCGTTTCATCGGCCACTAAAATACGGCATACAGAAAGTTACCTTGAGACGGCTAACGCCCGAATTCAGAAACTTCAGTGGAACCGGTGCCATATAAAAGGAATCCTCAACTGTCTTGATGATCTCGAGAAGTGGCGTCTGACGATTATGTATAAACAAGCAGAAACAAAAGAAGCGAGGCCAGGTGGACCAAACTCCTTTTAAGTGTCCAACCAATAAAAGCGCCAACTATCATCCCTAAACAATCCGGAGCGATACACGCATAACTATTCTTCAATACGTTCTGAGAAAACGCTCTTAGAGGTACAATCTCTAGGCCCTAAGTTCTGCATTGTACAAAAAAGGCCGAAGCAACTAGAGTTAGAAATCGAATTTGAGAACCTCCTTAGCCGGACTGTCGACCTGAAATATATCGAAATATACTGAAATATACCGAGCCTAGAGAAGTCGATTATCTCAAGTGGATTCTAGGTAACTGCTTCCAGCAGTATTTAAGAAAGGCTCCAATAAACAAAGGTCCCTTAACAAAGGCCCATTCTGATAGCCCAAGGGAACTTCGCAGAAATGTGAACATCATGGTGACCAAACCAGAAAAATAGTGTGGAATAATACTGATGGATAAGAATGATTACGCCGTGAAACTAGAAGCTATCTTTCCACTATCTTACTACCGTACTCGTAGCAGAAAGCATAAATTATCTCCGTGACATTATTTGGGACACTAACTACTAGATATGTATGCCAATGAAACCCACTCAATAATTACTTACGCTGTGCACACAAACTCAGAAATTTCTCTGCAGTGGCCGGCTCTACAGGCAGCTAGACGAAATGGCGATGGGCTCACCATTTGGATCGTTTCTCGCAAATGTTTTTATGGGCAAGATCGAGATAACGAGTTTATGGGACACTATCAATGACCTCGCATTTTACGGCCGAAACGTGGATAACATCTGCTGTCTCATAGACCAAAACACTGCCACCGACGCTCTGGTCCAGAAGTTTAACAGTGTTCATCTATCGCTCAGGTTTCCTGTAGAGTCTGAGGTAAATAATTAAATCGTACTTCTTGATCTCCTTCTATGAAGGCAAAAGAATGGGGTATTCCGAAAGAATAGTTGGACGGAGCAATACAACAACTTTCCCAGTTTTGTTCCCCTAAATATAAATCCAAATCTAGCCCAAGAATCGACAGTTAGAATGCGACGTATCTGCACTGTGAAACTATTGAAGCAGAACTCCATCAGCTGCAGAACACACTTCTTAAAGACGGATACCCAAAAAGGTTCATCCCCTGGAATATATGCGAACGCAACAAAAAGCCTGTTATCTTCACTGCAGAAAATAAAGGCGTGTTCATAAGATTTTACTTCCTAGGTGATGCAACAAGCGAACTGATGAGAAAACGCCTGAAGCCAGTGATGATAAACGCTTTTCTCACGGCAAACCTACTCGTATTCTTCACGAATTCTCCCTCTACTTCTGTAGAGAAAGGTACGTTGGCCAAACGAGGTGCCTGGAAAGGAGGGCGCGTGAACACATACCGGACAGGCTGCGTAGAGGTGAAACTAGATAGATTTCGATTTCTATTATCACACACTTAGTCGATTCAAATGAGCAAATCGGTTCCAATGAAGCCTTGTATGTTGACTACCGGACACCAGTCAACTTTGCTAAGGGCCTGCGCTAACGGATACTAGCAACATCAGAGCAAAGGCTATACGGCTATCTAATCCAATGCTGTGCTGTCCGAAAAGCTAATACGGACGCTCTCCTTTCTGGGTCAACGCCAGGTGGCTATTGCATGTCGCTCCCATCCCCTGGTAACAGTTTTCACTTCATGGACGTGACAGTGATTTTCAGTTCATGTACTAAACCCATGATCATTACTCACAACCCCTTCTGTCAGTTTGATGGCTTCAACATACCAACCTCGCCATGCGGAAGGTATGAGAACGATGATCTTGAGTTATAAGACATTCATAAATCCGGTTCGACTCTCTTATTTTCATTACGAATGCGATTGTGCAGACACGATTATGGAGGTTCGAACGCTTATGTTTGCCGAATTGACTCTTCAAGTTAAACATGGGAAGGTTTGCAGCACGCATATTTTATAGGCGAAATTCGTGAGTCCCAACTCATAGCTCGGAAAGCTCGAGCCGGCAAAATAACGTGCAGCTCAAGTTGTCTGCAGACTCCGAGGTGCTTAATAAAATCAAATTCTTGGATGTCCTTCTACGCAGGCAAAAGGATGGATCTATTCAACGCAAATTATTTCGAAATAAAATCCGCATGGATGAATACATCAACTTCCACGGCTTTCTTCCCCTCAATACTAAACGAAACTTAGTCCAGGGATTAGCAGCTAGTACTACGGATCTGCTCTTCTGAAACTGTCGAGCAGAACACGCTTCGTGAAAATGAATGCCAGAAAAGGTTCTCCCAAGGAATATTGGCGGACACACCAAAAAGCCTTAACTACGGAAAAGAAAGCCATGTTCATAAGACTGCCTTTCTTAGGCGATGCAACAAGCGAGCTGATAATACGTCTAAAGACAGCGATCACAAGCGCTTTCCCCGCTTTCAAGTTGGTAACCGGACACCAGCAAACTTCTCGAAGGGCCTACACCAACGGACACTATCCACAGCCGAGGTGGCGGTCATACGGCTAGCGCCTTCAGTGCTGTGTTGTCGTGGTCGAGGTCAACGCCAAGTGGCGATTGCCCCGAACCCTGGTTGTTCACCACGTGCACGTCAGAGTAATGTTCACTCACCGTGTCCAACCCATAATCAATACTCACAGCCTTATTCCTCCCCTCCCCCCCCCCGCCCAGCGCAGTGACCTCTATTGAAGATCCCTGGGGAAAATGCATACTACTTCAGTAGTCATCTCTTACAGGCCGCCAAAAGAAAGCTCATTTGGAAGCCGACACACCATGGTGACTGAAATATCCTTGAATTAGGCTGACCGGTAATCAGTATCTCAACCCAACCTAAGTAATTTGTTCGAGTAAGAAACACATTTCAGAATTGTGATTGATCTTTCGGGGAATATGGAAGCTGCTTATTTACGAATTACGAATGGCGTGGTGAAACCTCATCTGGCAGCAACTCGTGGCCCCACCCGCTTCTGCCCAAAGTGGCTATTAGGAGCCAACTACGGGCTTAAAACCAGCTGTCCTGCCAGGATCTCGACCACCATCACTTGGACTCATCGAACGCTCAAGGTTGGTGACGATAGGTGAAGGAGACATTTTTTGATTAAAAGAGATTTAATGTGTACATTTAAGGGCCATTTGCCGCCTGCCTTTAGCGCTGGCTATGCATAAGGACTTAATAGTCTTTCGAAAATGTAAAGTATGTCCCATAGGTTCCACACGTCAATGGGCAGAATGACGTGAAGTCCAATAGCGAGGCGTCCAAGTCTCCATAGTAGGTCCCAAATTCGACAGACGCTTCAAGGAGCAGGCCTTCTGGGCTTTCTCGTAAGTCGGAGAAGCTGGGTCGCTCCTCTGGCTTGTACTTCCAACACGGCTCCATCACCGTGTCATAGATCTTGCTGCTAGCAAACTCTGGCTTGGGATGAATGAGGCCCCACTTGAGCCCACTAATGTAGTCGCCAAAAGACATACTTTCAAAGGGCGTACCGCCGACGGTGAACACCTCCCACATCACCACGCCGAAGGACCACCTGTAGAAGGTGTAAAGAGTGCTCTTGATTGTTTTGCAATCAATGTACACAGTGAGCGGGTAATTCTTGGCTGTTCAAGCTACGATTTCATCGTTAGTGGAGTACCCTAATGCGTTGAGACTAATGTGTCAATTAATAGCTAAAGTGTTATGCATTCAGAGGTGATATTATGAAAAGAGAATGCTCCTCAAAACGAGATCTAGTCGTACCTGTTCAAGCTGTTAATACAAACACGTCTTCAGACAAACTGAAAAGTGAGAGGTGAGTTTGTCACACTGGCGTTAAAGGATGCACTGAGAGAGATATAGAGCCGGTCTTGTGGAGGGATGGTATGCACCCTGTTGCGTTGACTGTCAGAGTTGAGGCGAGGACTTTGAAGACTCCTATGTGAATCACTATGTCATGGGGGAGGGAACGACGACCAGAGGTGAAACTATGCATATCCAGGTATGTATTGGGAACTGTTGTTGTTAAGGTGGACGCCAGGTGGTCCACCGAGATCGCATGGCCTCGTAGTGGACATCAAATTTAACGTGACGACTGATGCTGTTCGCACTGGAGTGCCAGACTCCCAGAAATTTCCGTGCCTGGTAAGGCAGGCAGGCAAGTAGCCCTTGTTGGATCCGGAACCCCAACGGGTGGGCCTCAATCCCGGCGGCGAGGAGGAGGAGAAGGAGGAGTCGGAGAAGCATAGTCAGGAGGGGCTGTTCTGTCATAAAAAACAGATGGAGAGGAGAAGAGATGGATCCATCATAGGGAGGTTTGGTATAGCAGACCTTGGCCGCTCTGAGAGCGGGTGGGAACGCGGTCGAAGACGCGTCTGCTGTGGTAAGTGTTAGTCATGGCGACCGCTTCAGTGCCGTTCAAACTGAAACCAGAGTCTCAGTCAAGAGCAAGCGCCGACACAAGAGATAAGGGGTCCCTTCGGCGGATAGCCCGTTTGCGTTCGTTAATGCGAGTGCCAAATCTTCGACCCGTAGGACCAATATAAACATAACAATATTGTAAGCAAGGGATGCGATAAGTCACGTTGCTTTGATGTTCCTTGGGTATGGGATTTTTTACACGAGATAATGCCGTGCGTATGGAGGACGCCGGCTTGCGGCTGATGCAGATGCCAAACTGGTTTAGTTTTCTGGTGGTCGTTTCAGAAGTTCCTAGCACGAAGAGCAATGGAAATAATTTCCTCTGCACTACTTCTGCATTAGGACTCTGATCGTATGGTGGACTCTAGCATTGAAGACAGTTTTTCACAAGACGTATCGGGCGTACGTTAGTTCGAAACGATTAGTATAAGTGGACAAGTTCTATCCTAAGTTGACACTCGCTGCTGCAGAACCGACAGGGTCTGTGTAGGAGTCCGAACGCAGCTTCTTTTGTGGGCTGCAGGATGGTTTCTTTAATAGATTAGGATGCGTTCAGCACCGGAGTTTTTGCTGCGGACGCTGTGTTATAACCAGCGTCGCAAATTGTTATAACCTTGTGTGTTCCTATGTCAATACCGGTTATGTCCTCCAGTTACGTGTTAGGAAGAGAAGGCAGAACAGGATAGCAGCTATTACTTTAATGTCACTAGTTCTGCTTGTACATCAGTATTGTCTTCTGTGTGCCCATCAGCAGCATGTCCTCTGTCATCGGTAGCTCGTCTTGGCCAACAGCAGGTCTTGTAACTAGCAGTAGAATCTCGGGTCGTAGGCAGCGTGTCTCGGTAACAGAGTTCCGTGTCTCCCAGCAGCAGAATGCCCTTCTGCTCACAGCCTCGGCATTTAAGGGCCAGTAGTCATTGTTCCTTATTGGCCCTCCACGAGTGGCCTCTACAGGCAGCCGCCGTGCCTCAGCCATCGTGTACTCAGGTGACGCTTGGCACGCGCGCCCTATGCCCCTGGTCAGGCATGAACTCACGGATGGCAGACCCCGGCCCGTAGTTGTCGTTTCGTGCTCGCGTGTTGGCCTTTCAAGGTCGCTTTCTTTGCCTGCTCTGCATGCATCGGTAGGCTGTACGATTCCTATGTTCTAGTGCGCTAAGGACAGTCCGAGTTATGGCTTGCGTGTTGGGCCCTTCTAACACGCTGGTTTCGAGATTATTATCACTCCATCTTTGCATCCCGACGTTGAGAAACGACAGAATCTCTGCTGTTGCTTCTTCGTGAGTAAATTGTATGGCAGGGAAGACATTGTTAGGACTTAGGTGCAGCTGTTAAACTTCGCAGTGTTTTATAACAAAGAAGATATCATATACGTAACGTAGCCAAATTTATGGTGTAGCTATTTCAACCACAGTTTCGTCTGGTCGTTGTTAGACTAATTCAATGGGTAGTTCCGATATCAGAGAACCTATGGAGATGCTCTTCACCTTTTGGTAATGCTTATAATAAAATTGTCAATAATGTTTAAGGCAGAGCTCAAGCGTATCTAGAACGTACCATGCCGGAATGTCCATGGGAGTTTCGTCGAGGCCCCGACCTACACACTGAATGGCCAGGCTGTGTGGTATGGAGAAAAATAGAGCAACCACATTGAACGATATAATAGATTCATCGGAACCTACATTGGGACCTTGAATCCTCCAGATGAAAGCATGAGAATTGGTGGTGCTGTACTGCGATCCATCGATGAGGTGCCTTACGTTTTTGTATAATCACTTGGCAAGGTTATAAGTAGGTGATCCAATCAGTGATGCTATGATCTTTAACGTTGCGTCGGCCTTGTGAATCTTTGGAAGACTATGAGCACGTGCGATACAGGGTCATTATGTTTCAAAAAGTTGGAGTTCATGAGATTTATGAGCTTCATTCATTATGGATGCGGCCTGTTTTTTTCGATTTTTTTCTCATTAATTGGATGTAGGCCTCCCAACCATTGAAGGTTTCTTTGGCCTTATAGATAAAGTCAAGCTTTTTCGTGATGACGGTTGGGCCACCTTCTTCGATGGATACAAGAGCGGCATTATCGTCCAATTCGATGTATCGTTATCCCCTTTATTCTATCGGCAGTAAGGTTTTCTGAAGTTTGCCTTTTCGGCGGATGCCGATCGCACAGCTGGGTATTTCAGCACGCGTATCTACACGCCTGATGGAGCTCTGATAGTTCGACCATGGATTTCGCTGAAGTTCCCTATATGCCCCAAACACAGGGAAAGTGACTGGCAAAAGGGGTTCGTTTTAAGTGATTGTAGACGTCGCCTACCGTCTACTGCACTCTTCACTTTCATCCAGAGTCAAGAAAACCGAAAACGGGATTCAGCGTTGGCCACTTTTCCCATGCAGGCCAGAACGCCGCTCGTGATTTAGTTTTAAGCGATAGTAGACTTTTGTGTTGATACTACCGCACTACCTACCCTCACTCACCTTCCGTCCATGCCAATTCAAACTCAAAAAGACAGATTGATACTGCTACTGCTACTACTACTGCTTCTACTTAATAGCGATGCAACGGAATGATAGCATCACTGATACTATTACTAGCGCTAATACTAATCACAGGTGACGCCGAGTCACGTCAAAGCTCGGGCCGATTTCCCCTCGATCTCAACTAAGAGTGTGATTCTGGACTTATGCTATTCTGAGTAGATGCAAGCGTGAGGCCCAAAGCGCATCAGGGCTTGCCTTGATTTCCACCCTCTCACCTCTATCCACCAAAAGCTGTGTCATTAGCTACTGAGTTTGGGCTACACTAACTAGGATACTGCTGCTTGAAGTAATGTGCCAGAGCTGAGTGCCAATTCTTATAATCAAACTTATTAAGACCAGTAAATAGCATACTATATATAGGTGCGTGTAAAAAATCGGCACGTACTATGCACTCCCAAACTAAATCGGGCAAATAATAAACGTATGGTCTAAAGGAACGTAATTACATAGAAGCTTAAGTTCTACCATGCCTTTATGTCGCAACGTAATGGCAGTTGCTGTTTTCAGGCTAACTTTAGACTTACTACCGTATTTAGCTCTAGCATGGAATTTAGAGAACATCACCTGCTGTAAAAGCTACTACACATGGAAACCTAGTATTTCCTATAACTGTATCAATAGGTAACGGATGAGTGGCACCCTAAATGCAAGAACTTTCTAAAGCCATCGCCCGAAAATTAAACTTTCTCCATATCTGCATCGCTCACAAGCCGGCGTCCGCCCGAGGGCGGCCCAATCCCACGTTAAAGGCAACAGACTAATGCCATTTGCCGCAATTCGTATGCTAATTACTCTTGCATCTACATAGGTCATACAGGTCGAAAACTCGGGGCCCGCATAAGTGAATACAAGCTGGCCATGCGAAGACGTAATCCATTCTCTCGTGTTCCCGCACGCCATTGACTGTGACCACTGCTTTAATTTGGGCTGAACTGAAGGAGTTGCCCGATTAACACAAGACAAGCACGAGAATTCCTCCAGCGGACTCCAGGATGTTTCTAGTTGTTCCTTCTAAACGACACAAAACGTATCGCCTACATTTCTTACCCATACACTGGGGTTAACAAATAGACCAGTCATCGATTCCAACTTCTGCATTGTCATTTTGGCAAGGAAGCCAGATATGGGTGACCCTATCGTAGCTCCTCTTAATTTTTGATACTATTGGTGATCGAGCGAAACAAACTTCTGTAAGTTCGAGAAAGGCAGCTTCGGAAACGCTCGTTTCGTTTTCCTCTAGGACTTCATATATGTATAGCCTTGCTAAAGCTAGTAGCATGGATTTGAACCAAGATACGACATCATAGGAGAGCGTTGTCTCATCAGCGAAGATTATGAATCTCCTCAGTTTCTCTAGCAACTCAATAGAGTTCTAATGAAAGTTTCTGTAATCCCTCGTAAGTGAATTGAATTAACAGAATAGCCACTTAGATAATTTGTATTTTGGTGCACCGATTAATGATATCATTGGTCGCAGGGAAACTTTAAGTTTATCAAATAGGGACAATCCATAGATCTTGGCGATGGTTGCTTCGGATTTTCGTAGGGATTTTCGCTCAAATTATAGGCCTCTTTCCGCAGACCTTATCAAAATTTCATCTATTGACAAAGTGCTGAAGTGCCTTACAGGTACGAAACGACTGTCGGGAGATATTGCAAAATAACTACCAATAACTACAGGGCTTTTCTTGGTTTGTCTTCAACATGACAAGCTTGAGAGCACTTACACATCCGATCTCGTAGAAAAGATCTTGGAGAACGTGGCCTCCGGCGACATCCACTTGAGGGGCAGCTGACCCTGTGCCGACCCAGTGGAGCCTTGGGTGACGAGCAGCCCCATCTAAGAGCATTTCAGGTAACGAGCGAGCCACTAGCAGAGCATTTGTTTCGATGGACGAGCATCCGCCTTGCTAACGAGTTATCAGTGCATGGGTGTGTGTGTGCCTGTATTCACCATCGAGTCTTCATCCGAGGGCGCGAAACCTCAGCCACCTGCAGCCAATGAATGAGCGACTGCAGTTTTATTGGCTTAGTTCCGAAAAACGAACGCTTCACATGAAGAGCTCGGTGTCAGAACGGATTAAACTCATTAGCCGAGGTTACACTGTACGTCGTTCAAATTTAAAATTCGCTTCAAGACGACCAATTCAAGTTTAAAGCTTTGGCCAATGGAGGTATGCCAGTTTGCGAGTGATTATCAGTCATTCGTAAATTTCGGTTGTTTTCATTGAGTCCAGTGTCGAGAGACAGTCTAGAAAATCGGGGACGAGTGGAGCACAAGACTAAAAAGCCAGTTTACGCTCCCTACACACTAAGCCCCCACGAGGTCTTCACATAAACAAGATGTGGTCGGCCCGAATCCCATTTGAGCTGAAGTGACATAGAAACCACCTTTAGAAGCCATTACCAACTGCCTCTCCGACCGAGTTATTTAGTCCGTTGACTACATTACAAGCTGCACCATGAAAGGCTAAGACGTCTATCGAGAGAAATACGCGCGAAGTAGCGCCTGGGTGGAATGTCCAGCATTCCACTCTCTTGCTCCCTGGCTTCCTTCTGCCAAGCAGCAGTCAGTCATCTGATTCTCGACGCCGAAGCGTGCTACACACGACCTGCCACGAGCACAGCCCCATGTTTGCACACGAAGGGAGTCAAAACCTCCGAGCTGATAGGTGTGACCAATTCCGCAAAGCAGAAGCAGGAACTGTCCAAGACTGTGATTTAACAGAACTGTGGGATACAATGTGGTCCGACCAGGTAATAGACGATAGACCGTATCCCAACATTTATAAGCTGGTAGATATGATAAGGCACGGAAGGCCGGATTGTTATAGGCACTTTAGTGTAGTGTTGAATGAGTAGAATATAAGAGATGAGTAAGTGACTCCCAAGGGAGTACACTCCAGCCATGAGTGGGCCGAAGTCCAGAGTCGCATTCCGGTCGGTGTAGTCGCCGGATCTGGAGGTTTGCAACAGGCAGTAGGTCGCCTGTTCCTGGAGCGTCTGACAATAACCAGTCACCACATTTAATGACCCTTTGTGACTTGTCCTCGGGAAGAGGTTGGCCAGTTGGCCAGACAAGTCCGTGACCTTAATCGAGGGTTTGATCGTCTAGCGCGCACGGACTGGTAGGCGCGAAAGCTAGACACTCGGGTCATGCCCCGCAGGCATGTAAGCAAATTATGGCTTAGAATAAGAGGTCACTACAGAACAAATAGCAGAAAAAAGAGGACTCGAATGAATGAGAAGGTTCGCGATTGAGGTATTTGCATGGACCACTTTGTAAATCCGCGGCCCATATCCTTTGCCGGCCGCCACAACAGCCAGCAAGTAGAAGGATGAGACTGCGCATGGCGGGTCGCGTCTCTGCATAAACCACGACCTTCGGGGCCTAGAAGACGGCAGTAGCGCCGTCTGTCGACTGCTGCTTCTGCTCCAGGTACCCTCTCGTCGGTCGGAGGATTCAAAGGCGTTGAAAGTGCGTCAGGATAGCAAGCGATGGTTCCAGCAGAGGAAGGTCATTGCCAGGCAGACCACTAGTATGGCTGCAGCCGACCACGCGTAGATAGAGCCTAAATGCAAGAAGTCAGCTTAGCATTATGATGAATTTAATTGGCGCTACTTGCAATAAAGAAGTACATGTTTTATGCGTGATTTTGTTCTGACTTGCAAACAGCTACTGGCTAGGTGCCTGCAATTATATAAGTAACATCCTTTTTGATCTTCCTCTTCTTATAAGGCGTTTGTCTATCTTTTTCCTAATAAAACTGAATAGGGCCAAGCAGAAGCTGAAAGTAAGTGCCCCTTTGAACGACTAAATAGTCTCCCATAGAGGTGGGCAGCGACCATCAGCGATACATAATGCTCAGCGGAAGCAAGTCCAACTGAAATAGACGGTATCACTCACCTAGCGGCGACGGTATCAGTGTGAGAAAAGCCGTAGCCCGCAGAGTTTGGAGGCTTGAGAGGATGGTGAGCGATTTGAGTCTGCAGAGCTAGAAACTCTCTCTTTCTCAACGCATTAGAATCTATGCAGTCACCTGGAAACCCGATGACGGAATCGAGGTGTTGACGTGTCTCACCTGGAAGACTATTTTGCTTATGCACAAGGACATTTGTGCGTTAAAACAAACTTCCTGACTAAACTTTTCTGGTACTCCATTTTGTGCAAAAAAATTCACAGGATAGCTAAACATAATTTTGAAACTACAAATCTCACATGTTACTGCAAATAAATGCGATTCCTTTAACTTGGCTTCACTTGAATCTGAACAATTTTGGACAAAATTTTCCAGTTCTGGAAGAGATATCTTCTATATCTATTGTACTTATTTGGAGTTCCTTCATAGTATAATCAACTTTAGTAAGGAGTTTGGTTCTGTCTTTCGTAATAGCATAGGGAATTCCTTCGAAATGAGACTAGTCCCAATTTCCCCAAAATTAATGGCTATTTCTCTTAATAATCTAACTAAAATGGTGATTTTCCTACCTAAAAGGCTTTCGCAGAATTCAATCAACTAAATGAATCAAAATAGTGTTACTAAATATATGCTTAAGTACCAAGTCAAATTCATCATGAAAGTTGCATGGTCTTTAGCGACTACTGTAAGCATATCAAAAAACGATAGCGCGAAAAAGACTGCTTGCTCGCCTGCTCGTCCTACCCATAGGCATCACTAAGCAGGCATCTTAGCAACTATGGCAAGTGACACAACGGATTCACTGTCCGCATACCTCCACAGCGTTAAGTTCCCTACACGAAAACAGTGGCGGGCAGAGTGCGAAAACCTTCGCATGCCCCCACAATGAAGTGCGCTCTACCAAAAAGAAGAGCCAGGCAGTTAGGCTCTCATTTTGCGCGTATACCTGACAACGCGAGCTCCTGCATACTGCCCTATATACATATACTGGCCAGTGTTAAACAAAAGCCTCTATACCTCTGCGGCCACTGCCTACGGCCTCATCACTCGGTTGCTAAAAATAGACTAGTACGTGAGAGCAGTGATAAATATGTTTGGATTTGAAGGTATTTTGCAGGCGTGGACGGGCTGTGTGACATTGCCATTCACTACACCGGCACTCCACCCGGTTACCTTGGAATTGCATTCCCATCGAAGAGTTTTATGTGGAACAAGAACCATCGAAAGTTTGTTTGAATGCAAAGTGGCTCACGCGCAAGTCGCCAGTGATCGGTTCATGTAGTGAACGTCGTCCTGTTGTAGAAGAGAAGCCCACACCACCTCCGGGATTGCTATCTTGCAGGAAACAATGCCATCAAACTCGGTTGACAATCTTATGTGTCAGAACAGCGCAATTCCTCGTGTTACTGAGGCAGACGTCCTCATTACACCCAAGCTGCCTAATTCTTGATCTAAGGCCATGTTGTCTCTATAACCTCTTATCTAACTGACCTCAATTTCTTCGAGTATCGTGCATTATTATCGGATGCTGCTCACAATTCCAACTTAAATAAATGTTAACGCCTCCCCCCCGTTCACATAGAATTTAGCTCAAGGTCACCAGGAATTACCTCCTTCCCGGGAATGTCGGTTTGTCTATTTGGGAATAGACACGCCAACGATGCCAACAGGAGGCTACACCAAATATAAAGCGTATTCCCTATCTCGTAAAATATCACCATAAATTATGAGTGTTATTTTTTCAAGTCGAAAAGTTGCAATATTAATTCTAGTGCAGCTTAATACTCAGATATTTTATTCAGGTGAGGATGCCAGCCTTTGAATGAGTTTCATTCTATGACGGCCAGCCAACATTGGTGTTCGGCTCCCTTATTTAATGCCCACTGCCTCAACGTCATGCACCGTCGCAACGAGCGCTTTCCGATTCACTGACCTGCACACACTTGCTAGACTTTCACTCGCAGCATACGCGAGTCCAAGTCATCGCGGCTGCCTGCGGCCCAATTGAACACCCCAGCCCTCGGCAGACACAGAATGAGCCCCTATGCACGACATTTCTCCGGGCAATGTAACACATAAATTGATCACCACTTGGACTCGCTCTACCAATACCAGCTGTCCAAGTCTCTCTCTTTCAGGTACGCCTGGACGCAGTCAACACCAGGCCTGGCTTCTCCAGTCGTCATTTTGCTGCCTGAGACAGTAACTTTGGGATTCTGTGCGCAATAAATTCCTCATTCTGGTGCACCCTCTATCTTCTCCTACAATCCGGGATTTGGCCTGATGAGTGTAACGATCTCAGTACAAGCACTGCTTAGACCCCTGCATTTCCGGCCACCTGCAAATACGACAATTTAAAATCGACTATTTAAGTTCTATGAAATTTTCTCTGTGGCCTTTGATACCCTTCCACGTTCAAATATATTTTATCGAAAGGATGCACAAAACCAGCCTCGCCTATACTAATAGCGTAATACTTGTCAATACGAGCGAACATGCGAGTCCCAGGAAGTAATTGAGCAGAAGACGACTCGTAGCGATCGGACGCACGTGTATGATGTAAGTCAAGTGTTTTCAGGTCAGCCAGTCGAAAACAGCCGTCTACGAAGACACATGAAGTTGAAAGCAGCGGACATTGAACGAGAAGGGAGACAGCATTGTTCGCCGTCCGGCACAAGATGAAGCACTAGTAGCATAATTTCATGTGATCCGTAAATTTAACAAACTTCTTGATTCTGATAGGAAAGGACCCAGTAGAAAGTGGATCGTCAGCACAGGGACTAAGTGGGTGTCCTTATGTGCCGATCTTTATGAAGTTCCGTATTTCCGCACTGTAGACTGGACTGGATTATAAGGCGCACTGAAAATGAATGGTTTATTTTCGAACTTTTTATATAAAGCGTACCGGACTATGAGGCGCATTTGGGGAAACAAAACAGTCAGATAACTCAGTCAGTCAAGTTTTATTAAACGCATTCACGATAATGCTGAACATTAAGTTTTACTAGGCGTATTCACAATAACTCTTAACATTGTTCATTTGTAACACCTAAAAAAACAGACTGATACCGCTAAAGCGTCTCTTAGCATTGCCATTTTTGGGTTCACACACACTATAATATTATGGTGAAGCACCGTATCACTACGAAATAACGCGGCGCCATGTACAAACAAAATCGTTTCGAGATCGGAGACCAGAATTAATACATACATAAGACACTCTGGGATATAAGTCGTAGTATCGTATTTTTTTGGGAAATTTAAGACATTTAAGGCAGCCTTATAGTCCGGAAAATACAGTAGCTGAGGTAAAGGTTTCGTGTATTTTAAAAATTACAGTTCCGGTTACTAAATACTTTTAACCGCGAACTGTCGTTACACTTGTGTTGAGGGTTTCAATAAGACATGCTCTATGCAGTCCACCTAAGAAAAAACACGTTTCTGTACGCTCTGGGAGGATGCCACCTAGTGCTCATAACAGTTTGTAATGAACTTAGTCATATTGCACAGCTTAAAATCAGCATTTATAAACGAGCAGATACGATGGTTCATGAATGTACATTTCACGACCTTGAAAAATAGCTTAAATAGCAACATATTTTAAACCGCGAGACGCCTTTCTCAGGCATAAATTTTGAAGAGGACGCAAGTCTATATCAACCTATGACAAGAGAAAAGGCTGTTGTGCATATCTTTCATTAAATATACTTCGGTCTACACTCAAGTAAAGGCGGTGGTACGAACAGTTCAACGTTCACCGAAAGCGTGATCACAACCCCGTTTGCCGACGACATAACAGAACACATCACATTCTTCGGTCGAACGTTGGAAAGGCGGTCCGTCAGCGCATCGGACGTATTTTCTGTTATCGTTGGTATGTAATGAACTTTCCATACTATGATGATGTTCAACGCAGAGGTGTTTGAACAATGGTGATGGCACCACAATTACGAGAAAGACGTCCTGCTGAAGGTATTCAAAGTGGCCCTCAAACGCACCCATGACCGCTTAAAAAGAACGGATCCTGTGGTCACCAACAGGTATACGCCGCTACTGTGAGTCCACAGCACATATTTACTTCTAAGTAGCTAATTATGACTTGTTGACTTGGCGATATACTCAATTCCTTCTTTCCTGATGAACGGCGGGAGGATGATAACCAAGTGCCCGGTCCCACAAGTCAAGCGGCGACAACAGTAATATCTGTTGAATGATTTCCTATCCCAAGGATCATCACATTACATAACTGAACACATTATACTGTTTTATCCTACCGTACAGTAATATGTTACCTGTCTTTTTATAATTATAATACAGTTATACGATTACAAAATGTCTTCGAAAACCTCCTTTACTACCGAGTTTTTTGTACAACCACCACTCAGGCCCTCATTTTCTCGCGGGCAACCAACCTGCGGCAATTAGACGGCCTTGTGTCACTGCTGTCGGATGGTGGTTTCAGGCGCCTGCTGGTCTGTTATAATTTAGTGATAACACGCATTAACAGATTAACCAGTTACTAGGTGTCGGTGGTAAAACAATCGACGATTTCGCCGACAGGGTGTTCAAGGCCCTGTTTGCAGATAGTATTACCGCCGAAGTGAGTTTTACCGGCGCGTACGTAAATACACCGAAGAGGGCCTTCGAAAAGTCGGACCTCTATGCAGTTGTCACCGGCAAGTAATTATGTATTCCGCTCTAACCCTTCGTTACGCAGAAGTGGGATCCGTCTGGTGCATGTCGCATGATTGCGACCCCGCGGAAATCAGGAAGGCCTTTAAAAAGGCATTCAAAAAGGCCTACAACAGACTCAACAGGGGGAGGTACATCATCCCGAAACATTCCCGTTTCAATGGTGAGTCCAATAAACACGTATACTTACATTCTTCAACTGTATGCATACAGTACTGCCTGCAGCAACCATGCATTCTTCCTAACTGGCCAATGTAATTTCTTTCTTGCAGAAGACCGCGGTCCCTACGCCGATAGCCCTGGTTCATCCGGAGGCACCACGTTTCCGTCCCAACGTATTTTAAGCAGTACTGCTATCCATGTTCAACTTTGACTGAAGCGCCAAAAAAGCTTCTTTTCTTGTACAATAATATTTTTTTACTCTCTTTTTATATAATAAATTTTCAAACTATTAAATGTCTTCAAAAAAGTTCTCTATTACCGCGTTTAAAAGAAGCGGTTTTCGCGATGAAGGAGGTACCCCTGCCCGGCGGAAAATTGAGGGTCTACATTGTAGCCCTAATGTAGAGCTCTCGAAATATTTCGAGGTTTGTCGAGCTCGAATTGTTATCAAGGTTGTAGACTCTTGAATATACTGATCTACTCCGAGTTTGACAAATTTCTATCGTAATTTTAAAAAACCATACATATATTTATACCATGGAGGAAAATGCTATACTACTTAAGCAATTGTTTTGCATTATTGATTTGCCTACCGGTGGAAAGATCGTTCGAAGGCTGACTTCCTGACCTGAATGAGATATCGTGGGATTAGTCTGCACTACAATTAGTTTTAAGTGATATTAGGCTTGCGCAGCATCTACCGCACTCTCTCGTTTCTCACCAACCTGTACCCAGAGTCCAGAAGACCAGATGCTGGATCGGACGCGGGGGGCTGACGCTGCCGAAGCTGCCTTTACACGTGTCACTACATCCCCTCCTCCCCTATTCCGCGTTTCTTATGGGAACGCAAACCGAATAACCCCTGCGGTACCCTGGTCTGGCCCCCGTGTTGGTTAAGGGCATTTATCGCTCGGTTCGTTTAGGGGACGCATCGAGGTGACGTAATGCACAACACTCACGTTAGCCTATTCGTACACAAATCAAGCAAACTACATAGAGTAATCTCCGACCATAGATGTCGATTAACCCAAGCTCTCTAGTTAACCTAAGTCTGCAATAATAATCCGTGAAATATGGAAAACCATCGGCTTAAGTAAACGAAAGCGTGAACTCACATTTAGCATTTCACCATGTTCCTTGTGGGCCAATAGCAGTTCCGACGACACTTCAAATGAATAACACTCTTAAGAACGCGTTCGCAAGTGGGCCGGTTTGTAGGATGTGTGCACGAATGAGATCTCACCGTTCATCCCAACAGGACTCTTCGAATTGAAGGCACGGCGTACGAAAACCGACTGACCAGAATAGAAGCCTTGGGAATTGATGAAAGTCACCATGCGGTGATCGAAAGGGGCCCAGTTCGAGTCGATGGAGGAGCCGCCCGTTAAAAGTGGGTGTCCGACAAGCAGCAGCAGCAGCAGCAGCAGAGAAAACATGTCCGCGAGCATGAAAATTAGTGCCAACGTGCGCGCACCAAGAAGAGAAATATCCGGTGTCTCACCTACACTACTTTTACGTCTCCTCCAGGCCTGAGATTTTATTGGTTACCTCACTTTGACGAAATCCGACCAATAGGAGTCTGCTCCCGCCCACGCGAGAGACGTGCTTCGGCTGCCCTGTTGACTCTATCGACGCTATCAGGGCCACTTCCTCAAGTAACCAATCCGGGCCAACAACCGGTCGTGATGTGAACCAAAGGCGAGGTAGAGATTACCCTACAGATCATTTCATAAAGCCCCGAGCGCTTATACAAGGTAGTAAAAGTGGCCACCGAGCTCAAAACCTTGGATGAACGGGCAGGTTGGTTTGACATAAACTGCTCGTCTTGGTGTTACTAAATAGGCTGCCTTGAGTCCAACAAAAAAGTATTTCCACACAGAAGATAAGCGTTCATTTCAGCTAAGCAAGAGCTTGGTTGACTAGATTAATCGAGTCTGATGCCGGCAACTTATCTTCCCCTTCTCTCATAATTTGTATCCATTAGGTGTTGTTTTTCTTTTAACTTTTGTTGGGCTACCACGATATGTATTACTGTCAGTGGTCGGAATGCGATAATTTTTGAACTTTAAAATTACAACAGCAGAGGAGCCTGATAAATTAACCTCTGAGACTGCACCTTGGCGACATTTTTTCCCGTTCTCTTTCGCCGAGAGTGTCCAAGTGGCATTCCACGGCTTTCGCCCGATTATAATCTCACCTCTTTCATGTTGCCGAACTCTTCCCGCTACCCTGCTGGTTGTTCGTACCAACTTTCCTCTGGTTCATTATCATCTCAGTTGACGTGCATCAAAACTCTTATAGTCTGTCCATTTCTGACTCCTCCTCACCTAATTCCGGTGAAATCAAGAAGCTTTCTAGCTCTGCATATAGTTTTGGCAATCTGCAATGCGTAATTTTGTCATATATTCTGTCTCGTTAGAATATAATTTTAGTCTCTGATCATGTTCTTCGAGATGCCACCGCGTTCGTTGTACCGGCAGTGTCCGAACAGTGTCACTTGACTATTGTCAGCTGGTTTCCAAGACGTCCAAGTTTACTTTCTGCCGCAAACGTTCATGACCCACGGTCTGAGTTTAATAGATTGTCGTGCGCGCGAGAGTGCGGGTCTGTTTCTTTTGCCGCTCGACTGTCGAGTTCGATGGGGTTCACCATGTACTTTGCCGCACTATATTTACCATCCGTGTCCGGTGTCAAGACGGAGGCACGAAGACCGGAAGTGGGAGACGGCCTAGGTGGCATGCGGGGTGAGAGCCACCCCTAAGCCTTCCGCCACATCCGGCTTGGATCCCAGCTGTGCGGCAGTTCCATAGAGGCCTATAGGAGTTAAGGCTAAGACGGTTAACCCTAACAGATGCAATCTTCCAGGTCCGGTACCTTAGGAGATGTGAGAAGTCTTGGGAAGGTGGAGTAGACAGAACAATATAGTCTTTACAGAAGGGATAAGGGGAAGGTTGCCAATAGGTCTTGCAGGGCGTCCGACCGTGAGGCCCGTGGGACAGGGCGGCGTCGCCGACCGCGAAGCGCCTGAGCGGAATCCAAAGTCTTACCGACCACAGCCACCAACTTGAGGTCTTGTGTGAGTGGGCCTGTGATTGGTTCATAGGAAATAAGGTTAAGACGGTTAACCCTAACAGCTACAATCATTCAGGCCCTGGTTCCTTAGGAGATAGGAGAAGTCTTGGGAAGGCCAGAGTAGAAGGAATAGTTTATTGTGTCACAATGGAAGGGAGAATATATGGCAAGGGTGTTGACTAGCGGAGTTGTGCGTCCGTTCCCTATTCTGGTCGGCTGTGGAGTGATGAGGACATCGAGCGTGGCCGGCGCATGCGGCCAATGAGGCGGATGATGTCTGGACTCGCGTGGGCGCGTGACCTTGAGGTGGACTGCGATTGGCTAGCGTGTGCGCGCGGTCACGCTGTGGCATACGTGCGCGTCGGCCAAGGGCAGTTAGCGTCTAGCCCCAGGAGGCGGTGAGCACGCAGGCAGACTAGAGGCGCCATGCGTCAGCGGCTGGTCTTGGGTTCCAAGTGGTTGCAAAAGGGCCACTACAGGTTGCCTTGCGCGAGATTAAGCCGTGTGTGTCAGTAGATGGCCCTGGTCCTTCAGCGATAGACAGGCCAGGGGTCGGCCATCATGGTAATCGCAGCGTTGGCGTGATGAGTCAACGGTGGCGTTAAGGTCCACTACAAGTGCTCCCCTCAAAGACCGTAGTTTGTCAGTGAAAGAAATCGAACGAAGGAACATTAGTGAAAGATAGAGAAGCAGGAACGTACCAGCGGTAGGGTTCGAACAGCTGGTGTTCCTGCGGCTGGCTTGGGGGAGCCAGGTTGAAGGGACAGTTGTGGCCTGCATGAGCTTCTGTGGCTGGCATGCGAGAGACGGGTTAGTGCCACCAGTGCCACTTGGGAGGAGGAAAGATCATCTCGCGTCCGCGTGGGCAACTGGGTCTGCGGTAGGAGGAAAGTTCTCGACTACGCGTGCATCGGCACGTAGTAGGAGATTTGTCATCTCGACTACGTGGGAGGGAGGGTGGTTGGCTGCGTTGAACTTCGACGGCAAATCAGTATGCCGTGTAAGTGTTCGCTGAGAGGAGGAAGGGATACCGTTGGCAGTAGAAGTAGGATCAGAGTTGGAAAGGAGGTCTGGGTATTGGCACTCCTAGCGGGAAACTGCTCCGTGGGAGGGGGGAGGAACCAGAGCCTTAGGTCCGTAGGCTGTAAGCGATTGAGCATCTCCCTCTTGCTTCACGACAGGGTGTCGGTAATGAAATTCTCCATTTCGTGGCCAAATGAGATGACACAGGAGAAATTCCGTTGATGGCGAGGGAGGTCTGATGATGACTGAGCTCGGCCACATCAGAAGTTTAGTTGAGAGTTCATCTCACGATTGGGGTCACCAGTTATAGGCATTAAGGCTAAGACAGTTGACCCTAAAAGCTACAGGCCGCAGTAAGAAGGAGCCATTGCAGCCCGACTCTCAGTGGGTCAGTCAACCAATCCACATAAACACACACTGGGTGGCTGCCCGCGCGGTCCGAGTTGTCCCGTCATTTGGCAGCCCCAAGCCACGGCTCTTAACGCACAGTGAGCGCTTCAAGCGCATCGGATATTGAAGAGAGTGCGCTGCGCCATCGACTTCACTATCTATTCCCATTTCCGGGCTCATCAAACGTCCGAGCAGTTCAGTATAGTAGTTTGAGGACTGAGCACGACTGCTGATGTATCTAAGAACCTCTTCTGGGCGGACTACGTGCAAGATCTGGCCCATAAAAATGAGCAGCAAGGTTTGACACTTAAGGGGGCGACCGGCTCGGATTTCACATGAGTGAGATCATTAGAGGCCGTGTAATTGCAACTGGAATCTCAGTTCAACAGTTGGCTACTCCACATAAGGCACACTGGGCTGTCCGGGCAGTCCAAAGTCGCTCCAATCAGGCTAGAACTAAAGACCTTCTGCGTGTACGACAGACGTGATAACCACTAGACCACGAAACCGCTTGACTACCGGAGCATTTATTCGTTGATATGACCCAATGAGAGAAATACCCACTATGGTTTCTCATGGTAGGTAAGAAGTACTGAGGATGCTCTTATCGGTCTAAACTGATTGGGACAGAAGCCATGAATTGTTTTATGGCGGAGTACTAGAAGGACTACAATCATCAGGCTTGGAGGAAAGGGGGAAAAACTCGATAGCAGTCGTGTATTCTGCAAAGAAGCTCGGTCAGAGGTCCCTACGCGTGGCAAAGGCTGGGTCTGAGTTATTTGAACGCGTGTGAATGACCGACTGGTAAAATACAGCCCATGTCCGCTTCATCACTTGCATCTGTATGTGTACATTGTTCGGCAACTTCACGCCTGTGATCACGTGACCTGGTGGAGGCCCGAGGCTACAGGACCCCTGGATGCTGTCTTTTGAGTGCCTCAAAAGCGATGGTCGTGGTTATTATCAAGGACACAGATGCAACTCATTCAATTTTGCAAACTTTTCTGGCACACTTTGGTTAAAATCAAATAGATTATACTAATTTGAGTATTGTGTGGTCCTATAGTTTTGCAAGGAATGCGCTTCTAGAAGTCCTTTTACCCCTTCACTGACCAATTTTTTTGCCCTCGAGGCATCACAGGCTGCCAGGTCAACCCTGCTGTCTGTTTTTCATTAGTCCACCGTTGGCCCGGCAGCCGAGTAGGCGCAGGGACGTCGACTCGCAAATGATACAATTTATAGTTAGAGTACCGGGCAGTGGCTGGGCCTCGCGAATGGGAATAGAGAGTGAGGTGGACGGCTCAGCACACTTTCCTCCCAATAAACAATCTGAAGTAATTGAAGCTCTCACTGTGCGCTAAATGTGGTGAGATTGTAGTGGCCTTGTTGCAGCCACTTGCAGCCCAAGACCAATGGCTGACGCATGACGCCTTTAGCCTGCCTGCGCGCCCACTGCTAGGCTAGGCGCTAGCTGTCCTTGACCGACGCGCACATACTCCTCAGCGCGAATGCGCGCTCAGGCTAGCCAGCGTTAGCCAACCTCAAGGTCGTGCGCATGCGCTAGTCTAGACATCAGCAGCCCCATTGGCCCCCGGGACAAAGCATTCGCCGGCAGTTCCTGATGCTCTTGTCACTCCGGAATTTACACCCTAGCAGCCGGACTGCGGTCATCCGCGAGTCAACACTCTTTCCATCTATTCTCCGTCCTGCGTACACAATAAACTCTTCCTTTTACTCTGGCCTTCCCAAGACTTCTCCTATCTCCTAAGGAACCGGGCCTCGAAGATTGTAGGTGTTAGGGTTAACCGTCTTAGCCTTAACTCCTATAACTGGTGACCCCAATCGTGAGATGAACTCTCAACTCAAATTCTGATGTGGCTGACTTCAACGAAGCGATACGCAGATCCTCAGCCGTTCACAGCCCATCGACTCTTGGCTCTGGTTCTTTCCCCATCCCACCGAGCTATACCCGTTATGAGTGCCAATACTCAGGCCTCTTTCCCAAACTCGGATTCTACTTCTACTGCCAACGGTACCCCTTCCTCCTCTCAGCGAACACTAACATAGCATACTGATTTGCCATCGAAGTTCAAAGCAGCCAACCAACCTCCCTCCCACGTAGTCCAGATAACTAATCTCCTACAAGATGCCGATGTACGTGTAGTCGAGAACTTCCCTCCTACCGCAGACCCAGTTGCCCACGCGGACGTGAGAAGACCTTTCCTCCTCCCGAGCGGCACTACCCAGCCTCTCGCATGCCAGCCAAATAAGCTCATGCAGGCCACAACTGTCCTTTCAACCTTGCTCTCGCAAGCCAACCACACGAACACCAGCTGTTCGAACCCTGCCGTTGGTACGTACCTCCTTCCCTATCCTTTACTAACCTTCCTTCGTTCCATTTCTTTCATCAATGGACTTCGGTCTTTGAGGGGAGCACTCGTAGTGGCCTTGTTGCAGCCACTTGCAGCCCAAGACCAATCGCTGACGCATGACGCCTTTAGCCTGCCTGCGCGCCCACTGCTAGGCTAGGCGCTAGCTGTCCTTGACCGACGCGCACATACTCCTCAGCGCGAATGCGCGCTCAGGCTAGCCAGCGTTAGCCAACCTCAAGGTCGTGCGCATGCGCTAGTCTAGACATCAGCAGCCCCATCGGCCCCCGGGACAAAGCATTCGCCGGCAGTTCCTGATGCTCTAGTCACTCCGGAATTTACACCCTAGCAGCCGGACTGCGGTCATCCGCGAGTCATCACTCTTTCCATCTATTCTCCGTCCTGCGTACACAATAAACTCTTCCTTTTACTCTGGCCTTCCCAAGACTTCTCCTATCTCCTAAGGAACCGGGCCTCGAAGATTTTAGGTGTTAGGGTTAACCGTCATAGCCTTAACTCCTATAAGATCGCAAAGGAGTTGTTGTTAAGGCTACGCCGGTTAACCCTAACGAATGCGATCTTCCAGACCCGGTTCCTTAGGAGATGATAGAGAAGTCTTGGAGAAGCAGATTAAGAGAAGGTTATATTCTGTATAGAATAAGTAGAAGAATAGAGAGTAGAAAGGTGGTTGACTCGGCCTGGCGTTGAGTTCGACCATCAGCACCGTGAGATAGCACTGCAGCGGCGCGTCCGTCTCGAGCTGAGGCGGAAGGCCGAGTGTGTCCGCCTTGCTTGCTGTGTGGCTTAGCGTGAAGCTGCAACCGACCAGGTGGATAGGCGGTCATCGATTGGCTGGCGCTTGTGCAAGGTTTGCTGCGGCGAGAATAAGGGAGCGCACTGACAGCGGTTGCCAAGTTCGTGGCGAACAAAGGCAGGAAGCATGAGTCAACAGCGGCAGGCTCCCACAGTGACTTGGACGGTTGCCAACCGACGCAATTACTTAAACCACGCGGTACCGCGAGATGCGGGCACCGGGCTGAGGTAGAGAAATTGTTCGTGGTGGCAGAAGCCCTCTCCTTTCTATTGATCTGCCTCACATGGAAGTCGTACCCCGATCTCATCGGGTTCTGCACATACGTCTGTTTCTTCGAGATTCTGTCGCTGAATGGCACAGCTGCCAGGGATCCGGCACATCAGTGGCTCCCCCAGCATTCCCTGCGTGCTTTCGGGTAGATATGCCAGTTGTGTAATTGTATCAAAACAGTGGGTCAGGCCAGTACTGTGCTCGCAGACCTGTTCATGCATGTGATGTCACTCCCAATTAGTAATACGAACCTCTTTTTGTACCTGATTGTTGGGCTGTCTTATTTTCAAGGTCATCACTGATTTTCCACCTGGGTGAGTCGCTGAAAATTCAGTGGCATCAAAATCCTTCAGGTTAAAACAACAAGAACAAGCAGATTTTGCTTCAGTTTAGATAAGGGTCTAACGACACAATATAGGAGCTAAGGCTACGACGGTTATGGCCTTAACACCTACAATCATCCAGACCCTGGTTCCTTAGGAGATTGGAGAGGAAACGGTGGAAAGGCGAGAGTAGACGGAACAGTGTATTGTTTACAGAAAAGTTATGGGAAAGTTGCC
Organism: Ligula intestinalis; assembly: GCA_036362985.1. Taxonomy (NCBI): domain Eukaryota; kingdom Metazoa; phylum Platyhelminthes; class Cestoda; order Diphyllobothriidea; family Diphyllobothriidae; genus Ligula; species Ligula intestinalis. The sequence continues at coordinate 32,651,418 of JAYGXS010000004.1, forward strand.
AGTCCATCCGGCATGGCTGTACGGCCGGAGGGCGCATGAGCGCGCGGCCTCCAACCCGTCTCGCTCAGAGCCGATTTCCATGTGAGGTCTTTGAGTAGTCGGGCCAGAAGACAGAGAGAGAGATAGCTTTCATTGGCTAGGTCGGCCTGGAGATTTTGGGCAGAGAGGCAACTTGCGTCGGGCACGCGTGCAAGCTCCTCATTCGTCGCCTCATAGATGCGAGAACTATGATTGGCTGATCGAGACGTCGAGAAAGCACATCGGTGAGCGTTTGGGGAAGTGCACTTCGACGCGAGCTAGTCAGCCAGGCACGACCCACTACAACACTTTAGATGAACTTATTCATCAAAAACGCCTAAAATTTACGAAATATTGATGATCACTCGCCAACTGGCATTAACGAATGAACCAAGGCTTGAGAATCATTATGAAAAATATCAGACAAATTGAAAATGTAAATCAACTACGAAAAGTAATACAACTTTATTTGGAAACAACGACTTTTTTCAATAAATCGGCAAATAGCGAAAACGTTACCATTAACTATTAATGGAATTGTCAGGTGAAATCGTAAACATATCAACGTGTTTATTGGAAGCACTTTTCTTTGGTGACATTACTTTATAGGTATTTCTGTTATTGAATTACAATTGGTCTTTGATTCTCCTTGAAATGCAGGCTAATATTTCACGATTTTCAGAGAAGGTTCCAGCTTTTTCTCCGTAAAGTTAGATTCTGCTCGATGTGTTCATCAAAACTGTTTAAATTCAGCTGATGACTGCCTGCATACACTACCCCTTTCCAAGGTAACTTCAGAGCAAAAATAGCGAACTTTGGCCGGTTTTGATTTTCCGCAAAATTAGTGAAAATGTTTCGGCAAGAAATGAAAAAACGCAAATTTCCCCGTATTTGATTACTTTTAAATCCTATTCTAAGGTCAAAATGCACTAAAGTGTGGCCAAATGTACACTGCAAACTGTTAGCCTTCTGTCCGTTCTGTTTCTACAGTAGGCACAAGAGAAAACCGCATTGCCAAAACACTATCTTCCTGCGGGTTTCCGGACCCTGACACCTCACAAAGAGCACTGCCCTGCACCGAACCAGCCAAGCAGCCGCGGGCTAGCGGCAGAGCGATGAGGAGGTGAGGGGGGCGGGCTGAGTGCGATCAATATTCGCATGCACTCTGAGGCAACTGCTACCTCGAGCGGTGTCAAAATTGTGGCTCGGGCGGCCTAGTCTGCGTCGTGCGCAGGCCGCGTCTCGGCAAGGTCCCGTCAGCAGACTTACGGCAAGGTGGATCGATACGGGGGAGGGGGGTAGCTTTCGCCATCAAGTCCGTGCTCGCAGCCAGGTGTCTGCGCTTCGTTCATTCAGCTGAAATTTTGAGGAACTAGGCAAAGAACACGTTGGATAATTGTACGGAGAGGCCGGCTGTACTGTTCTGCAGATTGGAGATAGCCCGATATTCTTCAAGTTTAATCAGTGGCTTTCGGCTTCGTTATCGTCGTCGCCTGCAGCCGGCCACATTTATTATTTTTAAAAAGGTGAAAGGACGTTAAACAGCATAATCGATGCCACTCAGTCTTAATCGTTTGAGCACTTCTGGTACAGGTGATTTCAATCTTAATGGTAGATGGGTGATCACCGATCAGTTATGGGAATTACTCGTCCCGTTCTGTCTTGGGACTCACTCTGTAGACCCACCATTAGCCTCAAAGTAGCTAATGCTATGGGCAGACTGACATCAGCGACAAAGGCAAGGGAGATTGGAATGGTCATTTCTGGCTAATTAGCCGTCGTCTGCCAGTCATACCCAACCCTAAGTGATGAACCACCCGAGTCTCGAACCCGCGACCTGTTGGCTAGAAGCCCAATAATTGAGGAAAATATTCGAAAGGCTTTTTCTTCTTCTTGACGTAAAATTCCAATGTTCTAACCAATACGTGTTCATATCGGCAATTGCTTTCAGTAGTCGGTCTACAAACAATTCCTAGTTTAGTTGATCCACAATCAGTCCGGATCTACTTTGATTCTTGTCAGTTGTTTCAAGCCAGATTCGACTGCACTAACCAGTCAAAGAGCTCAAAAACCATTATCAAAAAACCATGAATTTTGACCTATTTCATTAAAGTAGGTTGTGTCATTACGTCTTACTGGATGAAGTTGTGTTGGACTTGACTGGTGACGACACTTTTATCGTCACGTAGCCACCATGTTCTAATCGGTATGGTGAGCAAAGAGACTGCAATTTGCGCATAAATTAGTATGCATACAATGGTAAATAGGCGCTCACCCATCGTATGCAGAATTTACTCGTTCCGTTCTGCCTTGGGGGTCGCTCTTGGGCACCCCAACAGCCGCTCAACTGCTACCATATACTATAGGCAGAAATGCATTACCGACAAAAACCAGGGAGACTGAAATGGTCATTTCTGGCTTATTAGCCGTCCGCATCAGTCCCCTGCGCCCTCTACTACCTCTAGTTTCTTTGACTACGGGCCCAGGTAAGGGGGAATGAAAGATGTAGTAGTAGGTTCAACGCAAGTCTACCTTGCTTCGAATTTATTTCACGTGCAAGTCCTCTGCGTGCGCCTACTTGATGTGGTGCACACAGCGGACCCCACCGGATATGACGGTCGAACTGTCATACATGAATACGGTAGACGTGCGCAACCTCTACTGCACTTATAGGAGTTAAGGCTAATACGGTTAACCCTAACGCCTAAAATCTTCCAGGTCCGGTTCCTTGGGAGATGGGGGAAGTCTGTGGAGGCCTAAGTAGAAGGAATAGTTTATTGTGTACACAAAGGGACGGAGAACAGATGGAGAGTAGGCAGTAGGAAATTGACTGACAGACGACCGCACACCCACAAGCCAGTGCACGGCATCTGAAGTTCGGTCTGATCGGCAGTCGTCACATGAGGTCCTGTGTGAGTTGGCCTATGATTGGCTGTTCCAGAGGCCGGAAGCAGCAAGCGCTCACAAGTGCGCTTCGTATGGAGCTAGTCATGTCGTGACTAGCTCGCGCCGAAGTGAACTTTCCTGAAGTCCCGCACCCGTTGATCTTAACGTTTAGGAACAGCTAATCACAATTGCCGCAAAGTTGCTTTCCGGCCAGGTGACGAATAGCAAGCCTGCACGCGTGAATTGCTCTTTCTGCCCGGTCAAATTACTTCCTGATTATTCTTTCTCCCTCTCTGCACACAATAAACTATTCCTAATACTCTGGCCTCCACCGACTTCTCCTCTAGTAAGGAACCATGGTCTGAAGATCGCAGTTGCTAGTGCTTAACTTACTTAACCCCCTGCGATAGTCACTACAAGTCAGTGTCTGCTAGCAACAGCAGAAGCGACAGCTGTCACGTTGAAGGAGCCGGTCTTTAGGAGTTAAGGCTAAGGCGTTTAACCCTAACACCTACAATCTTCCAGGCCCGGTTCCTTAGGAGATGAGAGAAGTCTTGGGAAGGCCAGAGTAGAAGGGATAGCTTATTGTGTACACAAATGAACGGAGAATAGATGTAAAGAAGTTGGGCTTCGGAGCACACGGCATTCCGCTGGAGCGGCGTGATCCTAAGTGACGTCTGTTGCCGAGAGTTGGGAAAAAGGGACTTTTTCGAGTGTTGCTTGGCGGCCGCAAGAACCCAGACACACGTGTGTGTGTCCGAGTGGAAGTAGGTGAAGTCTCTGCACGTCAACGCGACTGTAAGCACTGACTGAAGTATTGGAGGACGTTGAGGCAGCTGGCGTGGAACAATGACACCGGACAAAGCAATAGAGAAGGTGGGATGGCATAGACCGTTACACACTCTCTTCACCATCCTAGTCAATACACACCGGATCCTTGTAGGCCTAGTACTTGTGGTGGCGTTGGTTCTGACTGCTCGTGTTCATTCCCCCCCTTTTTTCAGTTGGCTTGTAGCTTTTCAATCGGAAAAGCTGACTCATCGTACCTTCCCTCGCCAACCCTTGCTTGCGCGCGAGTAACAGTCTCCACCCACGCACGTCACTTGATCTGCGGCTTGCGACGCCGAAGAGGCCGTACTTCGGTGGATACGGCTTACGAGCCTGTTTAGCGGACAGGCATTTGCCAGGTGCATAAGAGTCGGAGCTATTCTAAACGCGACCGCTTCACAGACCTGTGATATGCAGCCGCATCGCACTTGGCAGCATTGTCTGAGCTAGGACTCAAATAGGGAGCCAGGGCCGAATAAAGAGTTTTTCATATACGTTGAGAGGGGAAGGAGAGGGGGTGGGAGCTGGTGTAGAGTTTAGCACCAGGGTGACAGGTGAGCGAGCGGCGTGCGGCTTGGGCCGGGTCATATGTCTCATCCCAGGGGGTCCGGGATGAGGGGGACACCAGAGGAAAGGGGGCACTAAAAGGACATTCCTCGTCTGGCTGCAGTGCATCCGACACGTCCAGGCGATCAAACTACGAAATAAGCACCAACACCAATACTGTTAAGCAAGTTTTGAACAGACCAGACTACTTAATGAAGATGCAGTCCATCCTATCGGAAGTGCAAGAAAGAAGACAAAATAAATATTACACGGATGAAGTAGGCGTACAGCTAATTGACTAAGTAAGAAGACTCCATACAGGAGTTTTCATAAGCGATCGTAATCTCGAATGCCTCCGACCATTAGGCACTCACATCTCCTGTTTGTGTAGCGACCTTGTAGTTCTAAGCCATGCTTTCCTCGGACGCTGCGGGAATAGGCCGTTCAAGGTCACCTCCTGTTTGGCTCACTGGCCACCTACTTCTCAAGACCAGTGCACAAAGGAACCGACTGCGGGCTTTTTGACGCTCAGGCACTCCCAGAACCAACGATCTACTTTTCAGTTATAGTTGTCCGGACCTGGTGCTGTACTTGCCGGAATGCGCCTCTGGACTTCGGCCCATTCATGGCTGGACTGTACTTGCCTGGGAGTCACTTACCTATTACTTATATTCTACTCCTCCTATAGTTTACTACATTATTCTTAACACTCTGGCCTTGAACGCCTTATATTATCTACTAGTTTATAACCGTTGCGATAGGTTCTATTTTCTATTATCCGGCCGAACCCCATTGTATCTCACATTTGCATGGTCTGCCAAAGATCCACAAAAATGACCTCGCAAGAGTTAGTTTAGAAATTTACATACAAATGAAAATATGGCCAAGTTGTAGATGCATACACGTTTGGCAAAGGGCTACCACAGACTGCATACAGAAGATTCCATGCAGGAGTTTTCATAAGCGATTGTGTCCTCGAATGCCACCGACCAGTAGGCACTCACATCTCCTGTTTGTATGGTCTACCAAAGATTCACCAGGATAGCCTGCCAGTCCGCCCGATTTCGGACATACGAAAGTCGCCGTATCACGCGACAGCGAAGTGTTCAGCAGCATAAACTGACACCACGTAATTATCTGGACACTTTCGCATTTACTGGCGATGACAAAGAAGTGAACTGAATTGGTATGGTGATGCTCTCACTTTACGTCTCCTCACTGTTTACAAGCGTCCCAATCACTGAAGCAATTAATTACCCTTGCGAATTTCTACTGACAAATAAGTTTGAGATAGGATTACGGACGAATAAGCTAAGGTAACTATCAATAAGATGCACATTAAATTCTGACTACCTTTTTTACAGACAAATATCCGGGCTCGTCTCTTGGACCTCTCTTAGCCAATTTATTCATGGCCATCAGATCAGTAAGCTAAGACATTACGGTCACTACTTTGAGGACATATTTGCAATCGCCATAACAGAATGCAGTGTAGATGCACTCTTAAATGCTGTCGGCCAAGCCTTAAGCTCACGTTGGAAGTGGAAACGTCAGGTTTGCCTCCTTTATTGAACGTTCTCCTAAGTCGAAGACCTGAAACTAACGTCCGAAAGAGCATTTATCGAAAGATAGACTAATTTTAGCAATTGCCTACCCATCCTACAGAAATATTTTCTAGTCCGCTGCTTGGCACAAAGGGGGCTAGCGAAAATTGCTTGGCAGACAGTATTGAGGAGGAGCTTAAGAAAGTCCAGGGTGGGCTTCGTGAGAACGGGTATTTTGAGACATTCATTACGAAGAATATGATCGCGAGAGAAGTAAAAGTCATCACACTGACTGTGGAAAAAAACGTCACTCCTCAAAGCCCATTTTCAAAGACGATGCAGCAAGTGAACTCCTAAGCAGACGCCTTGACCAAGCCGTCTCACGAACTTTTCCAGCAGCGAATGTTCGAGTATTATTCTCACCCAGCCCGGCCTTTTACGTGGGAGGTAAGGATAGGCTGCCAACGCAGACCACCTTCCTCGTTTACTTACTCCTGTGGAGCGGGTTATACTGTCCACACGAGCTGACACATATCAGAAATACAAAGGGAACACCTCCCGACATTTCAGAGAAAGGGTAAAGTCAGGAGCATAAACAGCGCTAATCTCACGCACATTGTTGATATCGGACATCGTATGGGCCCCCACGAATACTTCCGGCACTTTTTAAGATCCCACATGCGGAGCCTGCACAATCAATAGCGAACTGGCCTCAATGGTGTTTGATTGGCTCCTTACACCTATAACTTGTACTTCCTTTCTTTAAGATGGAATCCTGTCAGAGTTCAAAAGGTTCTCTTAATAGAGAACTGGTCTCGGTGATCGAACAGCTTTGGCTGTGATAACTGAGATCCAAGTCGATTACCTAAAACATCCTGGAACTGTTTGCGACAACTAATGCAAATACAATAAAGTGTGCTGGATTGCAAAATTTGCGAGGATTCCCACCCAATTTTGAAACTGAAACTAACAGTAAACTAACTGTGTGCTTCAGCTAACCAGAATGCCTGAACTTGACGCCCGACGGACGGACCGAATTCCACCAATTTAGCCTGGGTCAGCGTCGGCTAGTAACATTCCCATGACTCACTTGTGTGGTAAGACGACCATTATTGACGGCATGCTAAATTTGTACCCCGTTCATATATAAATATACTAGCTCAATGACAAATTATTGTAAGCTCACGCGTGCTCACCAACTACTCTTCTGAATTCTCTTATGGGCATTTTTGCATCTGATGAAATGGAACCGACAAAGCAAAGTCAGACCGGAATGGTCATGTTTGGCTTACTAGCCGTCATCAGCGAGTCATACCTAGTCTCAAGGGTTGGAACCCCGAGATTTTAACCCGGGACCTTTTGTTCAATACTCTACCACTAGTCCACGGGCTGCTTGCTTTGTCGGGTTTTGCACCTACTTAAATAGTCTTTTTCACCGAGGTTTGCAGATGGCCGGAATGCAGTTCATTTAAAAGTCGAAATCCTGGAATGCAACAATTTTTTGGTATTCTGTTCCATGGGGACAACCTCATCTACGTTGTCCTTTGTACTGGAAATCTACAAAGAAGGAAGTTGCTAATATCGAGAACAACAAAGCCCCCAAAGCTGGAGTAAAAATAAACTTTAAACTCACCTACTGTACACTTGCAAGTAGACATCGATTTGGAATTAAATCCACTGAATGGCCATACAGGGCATCCGCAGGCATGGGATAGCATACCTACGGTATTTTGAGTCTCTTGTTACCCTATCTTAGCGTCCATTAAGCATAGCCGTTGGCAACTCAGCTCATGAAAGATTTCCTAGAAAACTTAATTATGACGCAGGTTTAAAAGACTTATTCTTTGGATTGGATGTCTGCTCTTGCAGTGAAATTTTCTGAATTCATTCCTTTCTCGCTTGGCTTCCGAAAATAATGCATTTATTCCCTCGTAGCAACGCACACTCAATAAATTTAGAGCAGCATTAATGTGTATTGGAAGGTTGATTATGGTTTAATGTTTCAATAGGGCTCATACTTACGACCAGTCTAATACACGAAACGCAAAATACTAATTACAGAACACATGAAAGCTTTCTGTTCTGTGTACAGCTTACGTGTGCACTGCAGAGCTCACATTCTGTAACTCGACAAAGAACCTTCCGATTCCAATTGCGAAGGAGCATTGCCATTGTACGCCACTTCAAACTGTGTTTATGAATTTACGTGCACTTGTGGATGCAGGTACATAGGGCGAACACAAAGGCAGTTGGCAACCAGAGCTAAGGAGCACTTGCCGAGTCGGCTTTTAAAACAGGAGAGTAGAACTCCTCGTTCTTGTATTACGGAACACCTATTGGATACGGGTCATTCTTTTGACCCTAAAACATCCTTCCGAGTACATGTTTGGGCACGAAGAACTCGTATCTTACGCTACCTGGAGGCAGCATACATAAGGCGGTTTAAACCTGACCTATGTACACAAATGGAGCATGTGGTGAACCTTACCCTGCCGTGGTAGCACCGGCTCTTTGTTAACATATCCCCTATTCCCACCTTGTTTGCCTGAGAGGTTTTTTGCCTTAGACGTTTTTACAGCGTTTTTGCTGCCCACAATGTTTGAATTTCCTACTTTATTGATTGCCCCTTGGCTAACTCAAGTGACCTTGATGTTTTTAGATAGATTTTTCTGTATGAACTCAATTCTGTAATTTCTCATCCATTATTCTGTTTGTGCAGCGAGTGGAAGCGGCTGATGAGCGCTCGCGAAATTTATGGTGCTTTTAAATTCTGCTACATAAGCTGTCTTCAAAATAAGATTAACAGCGCGCGATAGGTACGAAAATGTGAAGTCGAAAACAAGGGGAGGGTGGTTGTACATTCAAAGTGCTTAGACGAGCAGTCGTGAATGACACAAACGCGTTGCTGCTTATTTATAAGGGTATAGCATACCGAGCAGGAATTGAAGATGGAGAGAACGAATAAGGACACGGTGCGGGAAACAGAGACAGTGGGGCGGAGGTGAACAGAGAAAATTCTGTACTAGAACGAGGGAGTAAATTGCAAGCGTTTGAGGTCATCGGTGGTGACAGCTGTAATCGAACCAGAGGGGCAGGGGGCAATAGCAAGTAACTCTTGAAACAGTTGCCTTTTGATGCAGTGGGGGGTGGAAGCATTGTGGGAGAAAAGGGATAAAAAGACAAGAGAGCCGAACGGGGGCTGGGGACAGTATTCAAGTACCACTTAAGTGGTACTTAGCCGGAGGACTAGTTTTAACACCAGTGTGCATTCGACTGGAAACAACAAGGGTCAAGTCCTAACACGCAGTTAACAGTAAATCAAATCCGAAGACGAGATTGCTGTGATGAATGTCACACACTGCATCTACCACATTCACTGTTCCCTCAACCGGCCGAGTCTGGTGCCACGACACAGTCAAGTAGATCAGAGGCTGGATCGGGCGCAGGCGGCTGGAGCCACCAAGCTTGACTCAGAGCTCACGGAGGGGTATAGCCATAAAGGCTACGGGTGGTTGGTGCCTGAGTCTGCGCCTGCGCGTGCCACAAACGCCCCCCTCCTCCCTCAGGTTAGGCATTTGGTGTGGGAGCGCAATGCGGATAATGCCTGCCATGCCCTGGTCTGGTCCCCGTGGTGGTCCAGCGCATCTGCCACACGGCTCCTATTAAAGAGACACGTCCTGGACGAATACTACTATTATTGCTACTTATAGAACGACGATGGTAGCGTCAATGGGAGACTACCATAATAACTGGAATGTCCTCAGTTTGTCAGAGCCAGTGCCAGTGACCTGTGTCTCCTGGCGAAGTTGGGGTTTTTTAATGACAGAGGAGGCGTCTGGCAGCATAGTTGTAGTTTTGTAATTTCCTCTAATTCGGAATGGATCAGCATATTAAAGGGTCTACAGACGTAGACTGAAATTTGATGTGAACATTTGGGCCGAAGTCCGCTAGGCACAGCAGGATAACCGCTTAATATTCATAAACTGCTAAGATACACAGGTCAAATAGTTGAAATGTAATAGTTCGAACATCGATTTCGATTATGTCCACAATATGCCCAAGAGCAGGGATGGTGACTGCAGTTAGGTATAGTAAAGTAGAGGGGCAACCCTTCGCCCGCTTGAACCGGTGACAAGACAGAGTAGAGATGACCGATCAGGAACCAGACGTAAGCCGCTTTCTCTAATTCAGGCCAGAAACGCCGCCTAACTTAGTCTTAAGTGACAGTAGCCTTTTGTGCTGCTTCTATTGCACTACCTACCCTCACCGTCAGTAGGTGTCCAGAAAGACTCAAGGAGACCAAGTCTCATATTTCCGCTACGACCTATACTACCTAGTGATAAGTAAAAGCAGGACTATTAGTAGTAGTAGTTCCAGTGATCGCATCCTCTTCTTCTGAACTGCTTCCTGGAACTCGCATATTCTCCATTATTGGCAACTACTTATGCTGCTGCTTACTGGTAGTGCAGCTAGGTGACAATAGTGCTGGTATTATTACTGACACTAATATTTGGTCAAAAATGACAGCGATTAGAGTCAGCGCTGGGCCTATGTTCCCTCGTTCTCAACTAGGAGTGGGGACCTGGATTTACGCTATTCCGAGTAAAAAAGTTGTTTGAGGGTCGGAGCTCATCAGTAGGTGTCAAGAAAACCTCAAAGAAACCGAAGCTGGTACTGCTACTGCTATCTCTATTATTACTAATTAGGAGTGTAGCTGAGTGTTAGTAATGTGGGCACTATATCTGACGTTTGTATTTGTCAGAGTTAACGCTGATTAAAGTCCACGCTGGGGCTCATATGCCCTCGATCTCAACAAGGCGGATGAATCTGGATTTAAGCTATTCCTCTGCCCACCAAAAGCTGTGTCACATTTTGCTAAGTTTGAGCTAGGACACTACTGTTCGAGGTAATTTATCACTGCTACGAATGCTAATTCTAGTAATCATACTTACTAAGACCGGTAGATAGTATATTCTAGTAATATATTCCTACAATTGTATCAATAGCTGACATTCCTCCTATTTTTTGCAACAAGCATAACAGATGGGGAATATGGGCTTACATGCGTCGTAAACTTCATCGAAGATGAATTCATGAGCAATAATAGTGTGGTGTTCGCCGATGTGGTTAAGGAACATGCTTGTCCCGTCTAGAGCCTATACAAGCAGTCGTATAGCGAACAGCAATAGATGATCTTAAGATGATACAGAAATAGACCAGGAAGAACGAAATGGCCACTTCTGGTGCAACTGGGCGAGAAGATTAGTGAGCTCCCTACTGTCATCGTATTCCTGATCGTAACCGACGAAAGCAACGAGCCCGTAGCTCAATGGTAAAGTTTTACACTCAGTGGTTAGGGAGTCGTGGGATTGATCTCTGGTGACCCACAGCTGGAATGGGACATGACTGGCTGGCGACGGCTAATAAGCCAGAATTGACCCTTTCGGCCTCTCTTGCTGCTGTCGGTATCACTTCAGATGCATAAAGGTTTGACAAAACCGGTTCGGGCGTTAACCATTCGATGACGGGGCAGGCATATGTGTAGACTTTTGGAATTTTTGACGTGCTCCTCCCCAATGGCTCACTTCTTGCATTGAACGCTCGTATGCTACGGCCCTCGCTGGTTGCCCTGCCAGTTTTCGTCAAGCCTGTGACTACTGAGTGAGACTTTCTCATTTGTCCTGATTTATTCCGAACCACCTAGCGTGCTCCTTAAGCGTCCTTAAAACGCCATGCTTGTCCGGAAGAGCACCGCTGAAAATTTTACCGTTTTATTGATTTGACTGCTCCGTCCCTATCGCAAATGCGTTGAATATGCCAGCCTATCTCAGGCTCCGGGTGTCCACAAGCCGCTCTGATAATTCGTCATTTTGTATTCGCCAGAGGCAGTTCAACTTCCTTAGCTCTGTTTAGCAAATTGTTCCACGGTGTTGTATCGGCTGTTGTTGTTGTTGTTGTTGCTGACGACGACGACGACGACGATGATGATGATGATGAGGATGATGATGATGAGGATGATGATGATGATGACGATGATGATGATGATGAGGATGAGGATGATGAGGATGATGATGACGATGATGATGATGATGATGATGATGATGATGATGATGATGATGATGA
>JAYGXS010000004.1:32669236-32687695 GCA_036362985.1 Ligula intestinalis
TTGCTCTTCCTAAACAAGAACGGCAAGGATGACCTGAATGGCCGCCTAAAATGGCACAGGAAAAGGAACGCCTCCCCGCCTCCTTAAAATAAGTGACCTTGCGGTAAATTTCAGGATGGATCGATGTTCCCGCGTCTTGATCCTAACATAGAACTAAACTGTTACCTTAATCTCAACCCCAATCCCACCTTTTAGTTCCAGTTGACCAAGTTAGAAATCATCCACATCCATTTCCAGTGGCTTCCTGCTAGACCGACTCCAATTGTTTCCTTCTTATGAAAGGCTATTCCCTCGTCATCGGAACTGCGGGTCCGAGCTCCCTTCCTCCAAGAATTCTGCTCCTGTTGACGTCTTTGGTTCCATTCGAATGCACACTGGCATTAAAACTCGTCCTCCGGCCAACTGGTACTTGAATACTGTTCCCACCACCCGTTCGGCTTTCTAGCCTTTTAATTACCCTTTCCCACAATGCTTCCGACCCCCACTGCATAAAGAGACAACTGTTTCAAAAGCTACTCGATATTGCCTCTGCTTCCCTCTCCGGTTTGAATACAGCCGTCACCACCGCTGACCTCAAACGCTTGCAATCCTTCCACCCCTTCGCGCTGGTGTTTTCAGACCAAGCATGAGGCCATAGGAATTGCCCCCTGAAATCATATAGAGGCACAGCCATGCCCCCTCCCACTAACACGCACAAGCTTTCCCAGGACTAGGTTCGCCCTGCGTGGCGTTATTATTAGACATGTTTTGTTTCCTTGTACAGAATTAGGTGATTTGGCTACCTCCCTTCGCTCTTAACTTGGTATATCCATTGTTGAGGTTTGTACATTGTTTACCCCTAGCTATTTTTTCCTTAATAGTACCCTATTGCCTTGATAGTTGTTACCATTGGTTTTGACGTACGCGTGGCAGCTACATAAAGACGGAGAAGTCAAGAAGACGAAACACCACCGTTAACCTACGCCCTACAGTTAACACGGATCAAAACCTCAACCCTTAACATAATTCTGACCCTAACCTCAACTGCTAACTTAACCCTAACCCTCACCTTAATCCTAAAGGTAAGTTCCGTGCAATTTGGTGCAAAACAACATGCATTATGTGTGGTTCCTAGTCCCGTGTCTTGTTTAGGCGGCCCTACAAGTCATCTTTACTCCTCCACCAACACACGACCAACAGCGCTGTCCTCGGTATAGCCTTTTTTGATACAGAGACGTACCAGACCTACTGTTTGATCAGTAACTTTCAGTGTTAATATTTTCCAAGGGAAAACATGAAGAAAGAGTAACCCAAATCTTCGCCCTACCCTACAGCTAACACAGATCCAATCCTTAACCTTCAACATAATCCCAACGCTAATCCCAATTCTGACCCTAAGCCCAACGCTAAAATTAACCCTACCGCTCACTTTGGTCCTAAACCTTGGTCCCCTGGAGCTTGGTGTTAAGTCACAAGCATTATGAGCCGTTCCTGTTCGTGTGTCCTCCTTAAAAGCAACAGATACTAGAGAATAGCATGGGTCACTATAAAACACCTCATTTATTTAAATTGACAGACAACATAAAACTCGCATTTAAGAACGAAAAAAAATGAAAAGCAGTCATCAATATGGCTAAATCCGATGTCAAGTATTCTAGACGTAAGTCATTCCTTTCCGAGAAAAGTGAAACAGCTTAGCGCATATGTACCAAACATGAGTGTTAAACCCAATTTTCACGAGAATTCTACAGGAGGTATTGAGACGTTTAATCATATTAACATTGCAGTCAAGACTTCCGGTCAACAATGTACATTGTAATTTAAACTACAGTCCTAACTTCTGAGTTTAACAAAAACATTCCAGTGAACATTGCCAATAAAGACAGCGGAGACCGTAATGGATAGTTCTGGCTCATTAGCTGTAAGCAAACAGTCGCACCCAATCCCAAATGGTGCATCACCCGACGCTCAAAGCTGTGACCTATTTTGGTCAAAAGTTCAACGCTGTAACCAGTGAGGTGGAGGCGGGATTCGAAAGTGAGTCCCAGGGCAGAGCCGGATGAGTGAGTTCCATTAACGATCGGTGAGCCTATGGGTGGTAAGGCTAAGACGGTTAACCCTAACACCTACGATCTTCCAGGCCCGGTTCCTTAAAAGATAGGAGAGAGATAGACGGTGGGAAAGCCAGAGTAGGGGGAACAATATATTGTGTACAGAAAAGTTGCCACTCCGTCCGGCATGGCATTCGGTCGCGAGAGAGCGCGGCGCCGTCGCGTCCGTCCTTCAGAGGACGGAATCCCAAGTTCCGTCAGTGCGAGACTTGACTAGAGGACTGGAGAGCGCTTGGTCAGGGCTGATTGGCCACAAGCGCTTATGGACGCTGATAGGTCGACCAGTTTGGGGCGTCTCTATGCGCCCTGTCGTGCGAGGGCATAGGTCGCGCCTCGGTGCGGCGTTGTGTCATCGCGCTGGGAAAGGCGCGACTGGGCGACCAGGAACTTACCCTGGGAGCACACGTCATTGGCGGCTCAAGTTTGCGGGAGGTGGGCTGTAGAACCACTACAAGCCTTCGTCCGCCAATGTCAATATTCCCGGTTTAAATCGGCAAAACAACGAGTATGTGGTTCAATGGTTATAGCTTTAGACTTCTACTAAGCAGGTCGTGTGTTGGAGCCTCGTTTAGTGCAACAGCTGGGATCGAGTATTACCGGCTGATGACGGTTAATAAGCCAGAAACAGGCATATCAGTCTCCCTTGTCTCTGTGGGCAATTTTTTGCAGACTCACGGAAGTGCTGACCCTGGTTGAAGTTCTTCCCATCTTCCGTTGTTGCAACTGTTTCAGTGTAGGCGTCGATGATCTTGGCGAATTTCATAGCGGGGTGTGAGACAACGAAATCTCCTAAACGAGGAAAAATGGTAAGTTTACAATGCTATTTTTAGTTCTGTGGGTTATTTCAGAACCAAATCTTTCCGTCAGCCCACGAGTCTTACAGATTTCGTGTTTAAAGGTTAAATGTTAGGCTAGTGCGTGTTTCATGGGTGATAAGTGAACATGATGAAAAAGTAAATTAAAGCCGTTTATAATTGCTTTATTAAACTAAAAACGTAGGATAAGAGGTTGTGGAACGAACAAAAAAGACAAAGTCAAGTGCGAGAACAACTCCTATTGGTTAACAATGGAAGCCTTTAGACCGAAGAAATATTAGAGCAACTCCTGCTATCATTGGGCGGCCATTGGAGGACCTCTTACTGTTACTTCCAAAGAAGGTTTAATCCATTCCTGTTTTGTTCAGTTGTTCACACCTGGAGATGCACTTCTCGTCCAGGCTAGTTGGTAGGTAGCCAGGAGATATTATGGGCCCTTAAGTCATCTTACAAAGGAAGGACGTCCACAAACCACGTTCGGCTTTCGGAAGGTATAGGCAAACAGTATTCAGTCAGGGCGGTTCCCTATCAGAGAGCAAACAGTGGGTCCCTGGATTGAACTGTTGAGCTCATCCAGGCAGCTGCTAGGTGTCAATGTTGCCAAAGCCACTGTATAGTAACAAAACTACTCGAATTAGCTACTCACATATTAAAAGTAGCATCCACAATTTTCAGCCGAAAAGCCTGCATTAGCTGATACCTAGGGATAAATTTACAAAATATGCAAGAGGTAACATGCTAGAATTTGAATTTCAGAACGCTGATATGCCAAAGTACGACAAGAAATATGTCGGAAGCCTCAGCGCATGGGACGATAGGACTTCGTAGTCCTTGAGTCAGAGTGGACGAAATAATCAAGAATTTAATCAGAAAATTGAATAACCGCTGTGAAATGTTGTTTAATTATAGCATCGACTAAAAAGTGTACCAAACCCCGGCAGCTGAAGAAAGCATTTCGGGATACTTTAAAAGAAACAGCAAGTCTTTCTAGGCAAAGTTGGACAAATAACCGGAGAAAAATATAAGATGAGGGGGAGAATGCAGGCATCTTTAAACCGCCAGATTAGGACTTGAGGTGTGTGACAGGGGCGTAAACGACAGATTTAATTCAGAAATAACACAATGATACCGGAAAGAACATATATTGTTGGGCAGAATGCCTAAAGATTCAGGACTGGGAGAAAGTCGCAATCGGAGAACGCACTAGACTTATTTCTGATTATTTAGCAGACGATCATTTTCCAAAAAAGTACGCTAAGACGAAGTCCAGGCCACCTGTAGATGTGTCTTGTTTTTAAGGAGTTGATAAACAACCAGCTCACCAGCATATGTAAAATACCAACACTAATTTAGCGTTCTCGAGTAGCATGAGTGCGATTTGTCAACCACAACCGCTGCATAGGCCTTTGTTGATGCAACCGAGATAAAGTTAGCGCGGGATGATCGCAAATAGAAGATACTGACCGGAAGGCGCCGATGGGCTAAGACACAGAGTCAACCTGTCCGCAAAGTGTTAACGCCTTGTGGACCGGGCAACCAGAGTGCATTTGAATCGTTTCGTGTGCAGTACCGGTGCAAAAAGACGACCATCTGAAGAAACAATTTATTCCGGTCTTTAAAGTGTTCGTAGTTTAAACTGAGCCAGTAAATCATGTGAATGAGAGAAAGTCCAGCAGTTAGGTCATATGAACCACGCCTTTTGCCGTTTTCCTCTTCCTTAAATCCGCGTAACAGCCCACCTTCAAAAGCCTAAATGGGAAAAAAACAGGTAGATTTGCGTCCGCCGAAAAAAAGGTTGGCATATAATCAAATTACTAAGTTCCCTTTTCTAACCCAGAGAGCCACTGTCCATTATTTATCATTTTGTCGGCGAATTTGGCGACGAAACTGCGTCAGACAGTCGCCTCAACCGCGACTGTCTGACTCGTTAACCAGACAAAACTTGCTCAAGCAAAGAGGTCAGCCGTAGCGAAAGGCTGAGTCTGGACTTGTTGTTCGGACGGGAAATGTTTACGGTGACGGACGTCTACGGGGCTTATCCCGCCTTAAAGGCCCGAGTGGCCGGTGCAGCATCTACTCAGACAGGTTTACCTCGCCTCACACAGAAACAGCCCACTTCCGACTTTTGAGCAATAACTCCATCGCCTCGTGTCGACACAACAACAGGCCGACGGCAGGATAACAGCCACTTTTTAATGGAGCTCTCGATTCTGTCAGAATCAGACGACCAGGTAGGACAACTAAATTCGGATTGAGCGCGCATTAACACTCGCTTAATGAATATTCATCGACCGCTAACGGAACTCACTTGTCCCGCCCTGCCTTGGCTCCCATTTCTCGGGCCCTGACAGCAGCCGTACAGCGGCTAGTAGTCTAGTGTCCCATGTCTTTGTCGGTAATGTCCTTCTGCGCGTACCCTAACCGCCCCGAGGTGGAGGCTCGAGTGAGAGCTCTAATGGCAACATGGACGAACGAGTGTGTCCTCTACCAGATCGGTGTACGTGCATTTGCTACTGTATATCCCCGATCTAATACCGACAAGACTCCGAGCTCGATAGCTCAATGATTAAGGCGTTCGCCTCTGACAGGAGAGACGCGAGTTCGAAATTCGAGTATGGCAGCAATTTCAGCAGCAACACTGGAGTTGGGTAGCACTACCTGATGACGGCAAATAAGCCAGAAATTGTCATTGCTATGCTCCATGTCTTTGTCGGTAATGTCCTTCTAGGCAGATAGTAATCCCTAGTTTCAGGTAGAAGCAGTTTGACGCTGATCTTCAGCACAATTGGGACTGAGTACTCCAGTTGTGCAAAGGGAGTCCTTCATTCGATGAAATTTTTTGCTGGAAATTACAAGCTGCCTATCGATAGAAGCCAGCAAATCGCAACATAGTGCTTCGGCTCTTAAAAGAAGGATCTTCAGGCCTTCGCCCAATGGTGCTACAAATGGCGTTTTTGCCAGCCTAACACAAATGGTCCGTTATAGTTTTTGGTGACGATTATCGGTCTCAACCAAGCATAGACGGTCACGACCTTAATGTGCAGGTAGTTATTAAGGATCTCCACATATAATCTTCCAATAGACTTAATCTGTCAAGGCACTGTGCCCTGATTGTGTCGAAAGAACGCCGAACTACCGGGTTTATTCCCAGAAATTTTAAATCAACCAACGTTATGTCCGCCTTTATAAAATGTGCCTTAGACCTAGTTTGGATTATTGCTCGTTTCTGTTTAGCCTTCTGCGCGTTAGTGAACGGAAGCAAATAAAATCGGTTCAGCATTTCTTTACTACAAGAGTCTTCTCTTCAGAACACTGTAACCTATCCTACAAATAACGTTGTGAAGTTACTAACTTCAATCCGTTGAGGCCACGCAGGTCACAAAAGGGACTATTTTATCTGTTTAAACTTTTAAATACTCGTACCTTTAATCTCCCGAGGCAACTCGGCCACTCTCGGTGCACTATTAATCGAGATGTCTTTTTTATTTCTTCCGCTGACACGTACAGTTAGATGTCATCAGTTTTTCGCAGTAAATTCCACAGCAAACTTGAAAAACCTATCCAGAAATATCAACATTCAACAAAGCTATTGTCACTTTAGGAGAACTATCACTAGTTTTCTAAATTCAGGGCAACTTTCACGAATTTTGGGTGCTGGCTTGGTGGAATTTCTCGGCTACTTTGATGACGTTCGCGGACTCTGCATCATGTGTCAGGTTTCATGCTGAGGGCAATGGGGTTGACTCCGCAGCCCGCAATCGGCTAATTCTTCAGCCCACAGCGAGCAACCGTTCGCCGACACACTTTCAGCTGGTGCAGAATACCGGATCCATAACACCGAAGGGGACGCTAACAACACTGCGCACCGGTGCTAACCCTTTCCCCGTCCCGAGCTTCAAACATTCAACGAGCTGCAGTTTTTTCTTCTGCAAAAAAAACAATAGATAGAATGATCAGAATATTTTTTACTGTCATCTCCATCCTTTACTGTATACCACTGCTGATCTTGCTTGCAAACTGGCAACCAATAGATACACTAAATAGTTCACTGGACATTGTTGACGTTGCCCACGAGAACACGCCCATGCGAACGCATGCGCGCGTTTTATCGGCAAAGTCGAGGAACGTGCATGCCGTCGTTTGCACGCGACCACGCTGTCGCGTGACTAGTGACCTTGACAATCGCATTTGTCAGAAGGCACAACAAAGCAGCACGTCATTCGAGAGTTTTTTTATAACCGCGTACAGAGAACAAAGCACCAGTTGTGGGGACGCAGGGGCCTGTGGGTTGAAACTAGCGCACCCTTTACACACTGAGACGGTTGCATTAGGTGGACCTAGATCGTAATACAGGTTGTTGGCTGTGTGTGTGTGTGTCCCCACTGCGGGTGCCCGAAAAGCTAGGCGGTCACTATGCGGTGGGGGAGAGAGTGAGGCCGACCTCGGCGCGTTTCTTCCCTCACTATAATAAATCTGAATGCGTCTGAATCTATCACGGTGCGCTAAAAGCCGTGGCTTGGAGGGTCTACCAACTGACGGGAAAACTCGGGCCCCCACGTAGCTGCTCCTTCTGTACGCGTATGTCTATGTGTGCGTACAGGAGGAGAGGGAGGACTGAGAGTCAGGCTGCAATGGCTCTCTCTTAATGCGGCCTTTATGGCGCTCCCGCGCAGTCGGGAGCATACCTAGCGAGATGACTGTGTCAAGTGTGCGCGTGCTGAGTGTTTATCGCGCCAGCCATCTACACCCTCCCTCATCCCCGGTCTTATTGACTTTGTCTTTACACCGGAAACGGAGGTGGGAGAGGCGAGCGAGTGGGTAGATTCTGCGCAAGTCTGCCTAAACTCCTGTTTTCCCTTGCGCCAGTTCTCCGCGTTGCTCCTGCAAGCTGTCGCTTGCGTATTGCTTGCCCAGCTCACCTCTGTGTCAGTTGCGGCTTGTTGGAGCGCGTGGTGCCCATCGTCGAAATCGACGGGGGAACTGTCGTGTGTGTGTGTGTGTGTGACATGGGTTGAACGGTTTTAGGTTCGCGTCTACTTAACCGGGAGATTGAAAAAAATAAGGTAACACTGCCATCTGACATTTGTAGCGTCTAACAGTGGGTGTAGTCGGAGCACTGTCATCATCAAGCCAAACCCCAAGTCGTCGGTAAAAGGCTGAGGGCACCTGAATGATTGTGGAGCAAGTTCAAATGATGTGCTATTTTTGTGTTGCATCATTCAACAGTGGTGTCATGTGCAGTGGCCCCTGCTGAATTGGCCGAGGGGAGGTGTTCAAGTGACCCTTAGGCAACTGCAACTACCTGGACGCGCGTACGTACGCGAGTGGAAGTTGGTCAAGGTTCTCCTGATCAACGAGTCCGAAACAGCTGCCTGCGAAGTTACGTGACCTTGAGGCAGTGAACGCTGAATAAGGAAGTGAGACGGCATTGTTGACTGTCCACCACAGATTCGACGTCCATCAAGACATGCTTTCTTTCCTGAGAATAACAAGCTGCAGACTATCACGGACATTCATTGCCCTTTCGTTGCTTTGGTAGACGGGTTCGATATTATAATTCTAATCACTCACTCAATACGAATTTTAACGAGGGCAGTGAGGTTACTCTTCGTAAACTGGCTAGTCGATGTCCATCCGCAACTAGGGAGAAAGAAATGAAGCTTTTTTTTAAAAGTTGAATGCAACTTTTCACCAAATTCCAAAAATGTAATGAATCAGAACAAGCGAAATGTGTGGATTCATTGATTGTTGAGCTGTGGAGTTAACCTAAGGTTTCAGTTCCACCGAGGACTACGGGAAGTTGGAAGCGGTCTCTCTTTTTTCAGAGGACGCAAAATACAGAAAAAATGTCCTAATCAGTAACCTTACGGTACCCTCCGAGGAGGTTAGTGTTGTTATTACAATTGGAGATAAGGTTACCGTCATTTTGACGGTAATCGAGCGTTAGAGTTAATGTTGTGGTTAATGCTAGGGTTTAATTCAGTGCGTGGAAATATTTGCACTTCCTGGAATATTCTTCAAGGCTTTCCAGTTTACCCAGACTCTCCTTCTGGGTGAAGGTCCAATCACGGGTGCACGCATTTAAGAGGAGTCTGCCTTTCCACTCAACATTCGGTCTAACATCTACAAAACGTCTTTTAATTCTAAGGTAATCAAGGCTATTCCTACAAATTGAAAAGTAGTGCGGATCACAAATGCTGACAGAGTACTGAAGGGATCATTTGGGTTTCTAACAGCACACCACGGTCACGGTGTATAACCAAGAGGACATCGGAACAAAGGCTCCGGCTGGCAACTGACGTGCACTTGCATCGCTTTTAAAAAATCGGGCACCTCTAAACCGAAAGACCATCATTGCTAAGTACAAAGAAGGTGTGGTCCTCGAGTAAAGTTCAAAGAGTCGGAGATAAAGGCAAATGACTGCTGTAAATCACCTAGAACATTGTGAGGCGCAGTCAAATTATGTCCACTTAGCACAAAGCTAGGTGCCTCGGTGCCAACAAACGCCGAGTCACACTTCAAAAGTACAACGTGGCGAACACCCCCTGCCTTACCTTGTACAGCGTACCGACACAGGCACCTAATTACACACAATCCCTGTCATCTGTCACCCGCCTTCTGACGACAAGGTACCTAACGCCGCTTCCGAAAGTAAAAGGCCCGAGGAGGAAGAAACGCGGGGGGAGGAGGAGGAGGAAGGAGCAGCTGGTAGCGGTTAATTAACACGAGCGCGCTGTCGCGACAGCGTAGACCATGGGCCGGGCGCCCGTGAGCATCCACCGCCGCCTGCTGCCGCTGATGCAGCACGCCTGTTGGCCGTTCTGTGGCATAAGACGACCTAGAGCGCTTATTGGTTAGGAACCATATGCACGTGCGCACCCTTGCACTGTCGCCTCGCGCCTGGGACATCGTTTATGCGTCATCATCTCATGACTAGGCAGCCAATCAACGTCATCGACCAGCCTGGTGGCCGCAGATAGGCGTCTTCTCTGTGTCAACGCTCTCGGGCACAACAACTGGAGAACCCGGGCCCAGGCAGGACATCTGAGCGACCGCGTGACACATCGCGGTCGAGACAGGTATGAAGGCTCGCGAAGAGGACGCGAGGCACACACGCACAAGAGTGTCTTGTTGAAGGTGACTGACTCCCCAAGCAGCGATAAGAGGCAAATCATTCAGTACTTTCCCCAAAACGTTGGCGTACATCTACGACCAGGTGGAGCAGCTGAGCATCATGCTGTCCGCGGCAGCAGTAACCGTGGCCTCTGCGACTCCATTGGCAACCACTCACAGCGTAACTGGGAGTGCTAATGCCGTTCACAGTCTCCATAATGGCACTATCGGCGTGCCAAACCATTCCGGTTTTAGCGACTCGGATGCGGCCGCTTCGTCGCCTCGTGAATTCAGTAGTGACCAAACGGCCAGTGACGAGGGTTCTGCGGATGAGGCTTCCTACGAGAGACCAGAGGACCGTTCGACTCGTCGGGCTGATGCTGTCGTCACTTTAGGACAGTTCCAGCCGCTTAAAGAACCGACGAGCAAGACGGAAGATGTACCGCCGTTAGGGTCCAAAGACCAGCAGCCAGTAACGATGAAACCCACAGCCGACCAGTGGAACCTGATGAAAGTTCGTGTTGGATTCGATGTAACCCGAAAAGGTGAGTGTGAATGCATATTTATCCAGAAATTATTTAACGAACTTGGGGTGTGAACAGATCCTACTTTAGGCAGAACAACGGACAGATCTAGCGTATGCACTCGATGCAAGCAACTTTTGGAATGCTCCAAAGTCGGGTATTGGCTAAAGGCGTAGGCAGGTGTTCCGTTATTCTTAGCTTCGGTGGGGCCTCGGTTCCGCATTTTACACAAAACCGAGGTAAAGATCTGCAAGTCATTCTTTGCAAATAAATCTAAGTATTATAAATGACCATTTGCCAACAACATGCGCAGAAAAATGAGATGTGTACATGAGGGGTCATCCCTGCAAGTCACCTCATTCAGATAGTCTTAGAAGTGATACAGCAGGACAAACTTAACCGGCGCATGTATTTCTTTATGTTGGCAAAGGCAAATAACTCTTGTTCTGATCTCTGGCCTACTTTGATTTTTGTAACCATCACTATCTGATCAGTAGTCACTGACCCCAAGCGATCGCGATTGCTGAAATCAAAGAGTTGTTGTTACTGATAGATACGTGGTTTCATTCCCACCCCTCTACCATCTTCAATGAAATCAGATAGCAGCGCTACTTTCCCGAATCTCCCTTATTTTCAACCAGCTGGGTCGAATGATAGCTACAATGATTCCCAATTAGTGTCGCTTCTTTTTAATGTCCCGACTTTATTAACTGTGTCTCGAATCTCATGGTCCAGGTAAGGTTTGATCAAGAACAAAAAAAACGCGGTTACAGCTAGGGCATGGTTGAGTATTTTGCAACCTTTAAATGCATGGTAGTGGTCTGTGATCGTGTAACGATCACCAAAATTTTTCTGGTGTACTGCGAGCTGCTAGCAAGCTTTCACATCTTTCTGTCATGATTAAACTAAAATAGGGGCCCTCAACTGCAGTGAACGAAAACTCAGGCAGTTACAAGGAAGCCTCCGGCGGCCTCGCAACTGTTCAGTGTTCTAGGTCCGAGTGTCATCTAACTGTTCATAGACCCTATGGTTTTCCATGTTAACGCGTCCAAGGAGATGGCTTTTTGAATTGCGACCATGAATTCACACGAACTGTTGAGCGGTTTTCCAGATTTTTTTCCGGCAGGATAAAGGGCCAGTCTGTCTTCTCTGCACGCTGAAATTGGCGAAGTCTTGAACAAAGGGGAAACTATATGAGCCGCACTCGTTTTTGCACAAGTCGATTGCGAAGCGTTGCTTTAATTCTTTCACCCTGTTCAACAAGCTGCTGTTTTTTGGTTTGCTTTGCGAAGTATCTGCCTTTATAGACCCCCATTGCTGACGACTCTAAACAACGAAAAAGCTTCTTCTACCAGCCCTACCTGATTTCGATCTGATTGACGATTGAAATCAATTGTTCCAATCATTACCTTCAAACAAATTCCTTCCTTTTTTTCACTGATAACGATAGCACTCTGAATCCTTGCGTGAAGGTGGTGGTAAGACGTAATAAGTCTGGCCATATGCGGGACCGTTTTGCTAATACTCAAATGAATTGTATCTCGTTTATGAACGTTCGCCGGTCGCTAACGGAACTCACTCGCCCCGTTCTGCCTTGGGTCTCATTTATCGGGCCCTGACAGCAGCCACACAGTGGCTAATAGTGTGGGTCGATTGACCTTGCCGGTACGAGTCAAGAGAGACTGGAATGGCCATTTCCGATTCAGTAGCCGTCATCAGTCAGTCATGCCCAACCCCAGCTGGCGCACCACCCGAGGCATGAACCCGTGACCTGCTGATTGGAAGCCCAAAACCCTAACCATTTAAATACGGGCTCGTTGTCTTCCCAGTTTAGATCGGGAATATTGACATTGGGGGATAAACGCTCACGGAAATCACTCGTACCGTCCTGTCTTGGGGCTCACTCTTTAGCCCCACCAGCAGCCACACAACAGCTAGTATTGTAAGTCGATGAGCATTGTCCACAAAGGCAAGGGAAACTAAAATGGTCACTTCTAGCGCACTAATTGATACACGAGACTAGTTTGATATTTAGAAATGGTTCACACCAATTTCACTTCTTTGGTCGGTTCTGGAACGTCCTTAGATGCCTACCTACCAATACTTCGCACTTGGAGCTTACTTTAGAGTTCTTCAATAGACCTGCTAAGTCTTCGTGAGGTCTTAGCCCTAAATCGTTAGACGGATGCACATACCACAGCAGCCACAGCGTTCAATGCCCCCAATTTTTATCCGACTGAAAGGCCGGGACCGTCCACTGGTGCCGATACCTAGATACTCGTGTTCACGGAGGTTCAACACATCTCTCAATATACTCTATTGGATGGTCTTCAAACCTACTTAACCTTTATGTTACACATGAGGCTCCAAAACTCAGCACCGAGATTCGCGTCCTGTAAAGCAAACGACCTGAACATGGATGGTACATGTACTTTGTTTGGTTTTGCCTTGCCACTGGTACGTGATCAGTGGGGGAATTTTGATTGGGTTAATTGTCTTAAAAGCTGGCTTCACAAAGGGCTACGAGCGTAAGTCACGAAGATGGCCCAGGTACCAACAACCAAGTATCGAAGCCACAAGGTTTATACCTAATCCACTCACTGATTGGGAGTGTTTATATTCCGTCTCGTCCTGATTTAATTTTAGATTGACTTGGCAGTACTGCTAGTATAGTGTCTCCAGTTCTCTACTCTTTCAACTCATTATCGTTTTCCCTCAATAGGAGAGCGAAGCCTCGTCATCGACGGCTACAAGTTCACCAAATCACGTGACGGCATGTCAGACCGCGTTTTTTGGCGTTGTTCAAGACGCGAATGCAAGGCTACCGCCGTCACGGTATCGGATCGAGTGGAACACGTACGCACCCTTCACACCCACAAGCCTCCCCTGGCCGGCGAGTTCTTCGTGGAGTCGGCAGGCGGGGCGAAGCTGCAGACGGTGCGATTTAACTACGCGCCCTCCAGTACGAAACCACGAGCTCGCCGTCGTGTCCTCAACAACAGTCAACAGGCCCTGCCGCAAGATGCCACAAAACCTGCCGCAGTCAACAGGGAGGAGGCTGAGTCGACTGCTGACAATGGCGAGACCACGGTTACTTCGTCTGTTGCCCCGACAAACATAATGACAACGACCGCCACCGCCTCTGTGGCGAATAATTGCGTTTCTAATGCTGGCTATCATGAACAGGAGAGGCATCTTTCCGCAGGGGGTGACGGAGACTCGACTAACCTCCAGGCCCAAGCAGTGGCCGCCATACTCTCGAGTCTGATGGAGCGACGTGCTGCAGCCTACCAGAAAGACAACCTTGATACTGCTGGTCGCCACTATCATCAGGTTAGTAAACATAGTTTCACTTGAAAATCTGCTGACTGAAAGTGTTTCCTCCTCCTCCTGCTCCTCGAACCCAACTAATTTTATCTACCTTTATTATCACTTATGTGACCGACCTCAGTGAAATATCCGTCAAAGCTCTTCCACATTTTGTACTCACGATACCAGCAATCACTTAGGCACCTCGTAAATAAAATACAGATTTAAAACAGGCGTACATAGCAGGACTTATTGACGGTGGGCCTATGTATTCTGTCATGGGTACCCTTACCCTCTTTGGCATGTCTTCGTTTTTTGTCCAACAATACGAGATGGTGACTGAACTCACAATTATTTTAACTGGACTGTTTCGAGACTACAGAAGCCCCGGAAGCTGTGGGTTACCAGGCGAGTCCGCAGGTGACAGCTTGCTGCGAAACGACCAGATTCCGGGTCTGTGAACAGGTATTTGTGGACCTTGCATCAGCAGAAGGAGCACCAGGCCTGCCTGGGCATCCCTCTGCAAACTCGGTGCAAATATTCCAACCAATGGCGTTCCTGCAGGGTGAAGGCTGTTTGCCCTCAGATAAGGCTTCACCGCTCGCCATCCGGCATGTTCCTTGGACCTTGAGTGGGCGTGTCAAATTAGTGGATGGGAGGTCCGTCTTGAGTCGTAGAAGTACCTGAAATAATCCCTCCAGGGAGTCGCTCCGAAAACCTATTGTCCGCCGAACCGTAACTTTACTAGCCGGAGAACTACGAGCCGCGCTCTGAGGTCTGCTGGCTTATAAGGTGTTAGCTGAAATGCAAAAATTTTTCGATTAGAAGGGGGGATTACTTCAGTGTTGTTAGAAAGACTTTCTTGAGTAGGATTTTAGCACTAATTATCTTGTAGCATAGTCCCAAGTTATTTCAGTCATCTCAGTATGCCAGGTTTTGAATACATTCCTTTTCGGCCACCCAAAAAACCACGCTCGTTGAAAAAATGACTATTCAAGTACTATGTTTTTTATAATCTAGTTGCGTTGCCTGTATGAATTAAAATATATCGTGTAGAAAAGGCCAGAAAATTACGTCTCATTCGAATTTTTTACTCAAAGAAGGGTATATTTAGATTTGAAAAAAAAGTTTTCGATTCCCGAATAATGTCGAGTCTTCATAAAAATCTGCAATGGATGTGGACTGTGTTGTATACTTCCCGGGGTGCATTAGTAAGTGTACAGGTAGGACGTTGTTTGAGTGACATTATACGGTCTGCAGAAATCGCATGATTAAAAACTTTAGAAAACCCCAAAACATCCTTTATTTGACTATAAAATTCGAAAAAGACATAATTTGCTACCAAATGAGTAAAATAAAAACTTTATTTTGTTTACATATTCTGTACAATATGCGGGAACTGATCAAGCCATGGAAAATCAACGAGGAAAAGGGCGCTACTTAAGTGGTAATTTTTGCTGCGGTTGAATGACAAGATGTACATTAAAAGCCAGCATCCTGGAATTTCTGGCATCTCTTATAATTATGCACAAAGTTAAACATTCTTACAAGCAATCCTTATTTATCGAAAACACCTCCCAGAGTCATGGCTAACCTTTCATGAGATTGGTTATTGCTACTCAAGTTGTATGTATTTCTTACATTAGAATCCCTGTTAATTAAGACATATATTATAGGAAACATGCATAAACATATTACTTTTCTCATCTGGTAAAGAGTTACGACTTCTTGGAGTTTCATACTGGAAGGAAAATTATCGTTCGGTTTTATAAATGTGTCATGAAGTTTTGAACACCGGGGCATGTCCATTGCATCAGTAAGTTTATTAATGCTGCTTGTACAACACGATTAACATTTCAAGATTTGTTGAACCCTATGCAAGGTCTTTTAATAATGTTGATAAATACATGATTTTCCCTTCACGGAACATACATAATATGGAGCATACCATTCGATGAAGGCGTAATTCTCTAATTTATAGCGACACAGAAAATGAATTAAGTAGTGAAAAGAAGGCGACTCGATCGCTGGGACTAGACTTTTATTCGCCTGACGTTTCGAGATTCGTCGCGGATTCGTCATCAGATAAATAATCAGAGAGCAGTAGTAGATACGGGTCATGCTAAATAAGTAGCCTTTTTTTACCGAAGTTGGTTTATGCAGATGGCCATCCCCCACCCTCCCCTTTTTTGCTGTTTCTAATCCCTTGATAACCTGACGATTTCTGGCATTTGATTGGCCTTTGGCCACTATAATTATCCTCGTTTTTGGTTGCTTTCTCATCTCTGAAGATGGACACCTGTAAGTGTTCGAAAGCTCAGAACAATAAATCAATTGATCTGGTGCTCGACCTGCCTTCTTCCTTATCCATGCAAGTACCTGGATCGCGAACCTTCGCATTCATTCGGCCAAAATTAAGGTCATTCAAACCGGCATCGTGGAGGGACATAACAGATTTTGGTATTATCTTCTCTACTGATCAATATTGCAACCCCGCATACCGTTAACACAAGGATTAGAATTCATTCGGCCAATTGTTTGATAAAAATTACCTTATAGTTTTATTTTTTTGTCTATTTGCTTGAGCTTACCCCTTTCCTGATGCTGTAGCCTCTGGAAGCAACCGAATATCGGGATTCTCTCTCCAACCAACACACTGAGAGCCACTCTAAGCTGACTGCTCGGCAGTACGCCGTCTCCTCCCTCTCCTGCCTTTTGGGCATGAACGATCGACGTGCAGTCGTTTCAGCCCACCTTAGTCCCCCAAATCCCTCACCTCCAGTCTACACACACGCCTCCCGCGATCCATCTGTCCCTCATTCCGACAACCACTACCAATCCCTTGGCCAGTACAACGGTGTTAACCTTCAACAACAGCAGGCCAAACGCGACTCGCAGAATTCAAGTAAGTTGGCTGGTTCAAAAAGTCAGCATAGTACTGATCGGATGACTATCGGGCTCAGTTAGTAAGCGTTTTTGGCAGATCTCCATAACTCATTTGATCCTGTTGGGATTCGAAACCACAATAGCAAGTAGAGGGATTGTGTCTACTGGGCCGATCACTTTCGTAATGAAATTCGGGTCCTCCCGGTGGGGCCTCATAGCTCAAGTGGTTAGAACGTAGGCGGCACTCAAGCCTTGCTCTTGCCGTAATGCGTTTTAATTCGACCGAGGCCGCCAAGTTCTTCTCAAATGATTCAATATTCTCCTCGCACCTGCCTCTTGGTTACCATTTCGAGTCGACATAAGCCGTTATCGTAAAAATACCTTTCGTGCTGGATGTCATTGATATTTGCAAACTACTCTTCAGGATTTGTGATTTTAAATTACACGTAGCAACTACTAGCTACGCACTTCTGATTCCGCGACCACTAGTTCTCCTAGCATATGATTTAACGTAATGTCAGCAATTGAGAATATAAATTGTAGACACCTGAAACGTTGTACAATTTACTTCTATTCAAATTTAATAGTCACTAACCGACCTGTCCGCATGTGACCTTGTCAAAATCTTTGTTCCTGTGACATGTCTGTCAGTGGGATTCCATTTGCTTTAATCAACCACATCTCAGACAGTATAAAAACGAAAGAATTGATCTATTTCTTACAACAGCTTTGTGCAAAAGCGTATTCTCTAAATAGTACACCGTGCCTGTGCCGTTTTCTCAAGTCAGTTATTTGCATGGACAGGCGTTATGCGCTCCGAAAATTGAAGTCAGGTGACACGGGTTTTAACCTTTTTGACATCCCCACTTTCCTAAAAAAAGATCTGTTTTTTAATCAACTAAACGGTACTTGTGGCACTTTTTTCGTGTTTTAATTTAACTAGAGGAATTTAATTAGTAGTCTGCTGCATGCATTTGGAGTGGTTTTAGATTTTTTGGTGACTTTTAAAAATTAATTCAAGCATATTTAATGACAAAATGTACAGTAGATGACCGAATTAACTCGCAAACCGGCACTAGCGCATAGATGTACAATCCCAAGCGAGTTTAAAACTTAAAGGGAATCTAAACAAGTACTGCGTGTTTGTTTAGCAGCACCAAATTTTTTTAAAGAAACCTCAAATCCCAAAATCATTTTTACTTCCCTGAAAATTATTGGTACTTAATCTGCTGAAAGTGAAAGAACTCACTTTAGCTTTAAACTGGTGCCTTTTCCATATAGTTGATTACTTTTAGGCCCTGTTGTAGGAGTGTAAACGCCCCAAATATTTGCGGAATGTGTACGAAGAGTTTGCCAAAACACTGTTTATCCATGAGCAGAAACCTTATTGAACCAAAAAGTTGTCTCCCCACATGCTTCAAGTTTAATATAGACTGGTTTCGGCGTCCATATCGAAAGTCAAATTAGTGTATTTTGCCTACGGTCCAAAATCTCAGTGGGGTAAAACAAATACGGTCAACCATGCTTTGTGGCAAAAAAATAATTTGCTAAACTGAATACCTTCGTTTTTTTCTGGAATACAATGCGATTCCTTATACATATTTTCACGTGAAGTTTCTGGACTTAAAACGGGTAACAGTCCAATTTAGGTTACCAAACAGCTTATTTTAAGAAACGAATATTTGCGCGCGATAATTAAAACGGCCCAATTGGACACAATCG
>JAYGXS010000004.1:32688095-32747238 GCA_036362985.1 Ligula intestinalis
TGGAACATCTTCTTATACCAATAATCTTTCACAACAGAACGCAAAAAATCAAGATGCCTTGTTTCTTCCTATTACATAGACAGCATAGGAATTTTCTTCGATATTCGGTACCCTCCGATTTCGCCAAAATCCTGCCCGTTTTATTCAGTTAACGAGATTACAAATGCAGTTTTCTTTAGTGAAAGGCGTTCTGGGTCTCAGCTCTAATCAACATAACCAGACCAGATGAACGCTTAACTACTCACTCATATTTCAGTCACGACATTGCACCGGTTAGGTGATCTACTGTATAAACCTACTTTAGTAGATATCGTGACAATTCCTATTCTGTGATACTGTTTTTTTTTCGCCACAGCGCCAGATCCACCCTTTGAAGTGTCGATGCATTCTCCCCCTCCGCCCCTTCCACCACTAACCGGCTACCCCACCCTTGTGCCAATCTCGCCGCCACTAACCACACAGTCGCCAGAAAGGGCTCCCCTATCCTACCATGACCTGCTCTCACGAGGCACTGCGGTGGCTGCAACTCCAACGGCAAAACTGACCGATCTTGCCTCGCTGGCCTCCTCGATTCGTCCTGCATTGGCCCCCTCTGAGTGTCCTGCCAACGGGGGCGGCTCAAACAATGAGAGGTCTCAGATTCACACAACTCTTGCTGCTTCGACTGCCGCTACAGACCAGACAACCACTGTTAACTTGGGCTCGGCAGTCGGGCTCTTGGGGAAAGCTGTCCTGGGCCAGCTGGTGTTCCTGAGTGGCGACCAACTCAAGGAATTGTCCACGGCTTCCTCCTCCTCCTCGACTGGGTAGGTGTCAAAATTTCCGTGCTTCTTACCATTCCGTGGAGTATGGCTTCGTAGAATTTTGGCAATCTGTTTAAACGCGTCTCTGGTTCCTATGGAAATAGGCGCATGATGCATACTAATGCTACTTTACAAAACTCTGGTTCAGAATCAGGCCATTTTGCCGGGCCGAATGGAGAAGAATAAGCCTGCTCCTAGGGCAGAGGCCTAGAAACTTTTGAACTCAGAGAGCCAAGAAAGAAAATATTTGAAAATATATTTCAGTGAGAGCCATGTAATATATTTTAAGATTGAACTCAATTAAATTTGAGTACGATAAACCTCATTGGAGAAAACAAATCTGAAGTTTCTAATTCCAATTTTATCTGAGAGAGTCAGATGCAATCATCAAAAGAGCCACACCTGGCTCGCAAGCCATACGTTCCCGACCCCTGTTCTAGCGGGTTATATTTATCACTTTTGTGTCCTATAGTAAACTGGAACACATAAAAGGCGTGGTTTGGAAGGCTGTATACTGATCGAAAAATGTGGCCTATCCTCGGGTATTTCCGTCATAGAGTGACTGGGACAAACTCACATTTTTTGAGACTAAAATGCATTAAGCCTGGTTCGGTCCTGTCTCGAAATTGAGGTTTTACGATGTGTTCGAGTTTCCTCTTTTCAACTTCCACAAGGAAAGGGCCGACTGCCCACCAAAGTGAACAGACAAATTGGCACCTAAACGATCCCTACTAATCGCCGTTCTGGATGAAGCGGTTGTTAAAGGTAGTTTTGCATTTTCCTCGAAAGCCATTGCGCACACTCGAGGTAGGACAGATTTTTCTTTAACGTGATTGCCATCTTCATCAGGCTAACCTCGTACTATTCGTAGCTACCAAATCTACCGTCCTCTACTCTGTGTGAAAACAACGCCACACATCCGGGTCCCGTGGGTCATTGGGCGTTTACCTGACGAATGCTTCATGAAGCCTTTACTTCCGTTCAATGGTGATGAGACTGTTGTTCATTTCACGGCAGGACGAGGAGGGGGGGGGGGGTTGCCGTCTATTATTTTTCATCCTGCCAGATTAAAAATCTGACAGTTTATTCCATGCCCAAAGGAACTAACCTTTCTCCTGAAATGTATTTCGGTATCGCCGCATGAACTCTGGCTGGAATATCACTGTTCACGCGTCCTGAACGCGTCAATATTGAAGATCCAGGTTCCAAAGCTGTTATCATGCTTATCACCACTCCTAGCTCGGCCATTAACAAAACGGCTAGATTAGGCGTAATTGCAGCTGTAAATAATACAAGTATGTTAACGAAGCGGAAGTAGTCGGAGAAGCCATCATCGCTATAGTTATACTGTTTTGCACCCATTAATCATAGAAATAGGTAATTCTTTCCGTAGCGCTTTCATCCAGTAACTTGTCGGATAAAGCGTGACGCCAGTACTCCCTCGCTCGTTCGCTCACTTTTATATTTTTGGTGTTTTTTTGGTTGACGTCAACCAGTTCGCACTACCGGGTTCGACATTCCTCTCATGCGGACTTCCTACTCAGTCCACCCTCGAACACCTATTCCGCTCCGGCGGACCCCGCCTTCAGCAGCCCCCTACTCCCCTCTACTGACACTGGACCCAATAGCGCCTGCTCTTCCGAACAACTCCGTGGGGTCCCGCCTCCACCCTTTAGCTCGTCCCCAAGGCCCACTCCCGTCGGAATTCCTCATAAGGAACTCCACAGCGGTCGTCAGTTGGAGCCGGAGCTGCGTCTGCAATCCAACTATTTACGTGAGTCACGGTCTTCCCAACTGTTTATAGAAACCTATAGAATTTATTTAAGCTGATTATCTGATATACGGCCGCACCTCGTCTTTAATTGTATGAAAAATCTACTTATATCATACGAGTAGATTCAATTAAACCCCACTCCTTTTTGGGGGTTGGAGTTTGGATTAGAGTAAAGGTGAGAGTTAGATTTGAGTTTAGCCTTAGAGAGGTTCAGGGTTAAGAGCTACGTGTTATCAACTTCGCTCGTAGACATCCCGAAAAGCTGATTTAACTATTCTGAATAGTCGAAAATATGTTAGGCCCAGGTTATTGAATAGAAGGTGGGAAGACGCCCTCTGGGATTTAACTATATGTGTTATGCATACTTCCCACTTCAGTGTGATTGGTCATCGCGGGCTGTTATCGGTTCGCCTAAATTACCTTACCAGTGCAACTGCTTTTTATTTTTCCGCCCATTCAGTCTTTCAACTTACACATGCGCGCGTTTTACGTCTGTTGTTCTATTTAAACAAGCTACCGGCGTGAATATGAAGTTTTAACTTTTGTTTCGGGAAACCAGCTGTCTACCGGTTTTTGTTTGCTCCGTCCATGAAACCACCATTCCAGTATTAGAAGATTTCTCATCCCCCATTTTCTGACTGCGGCCACATATCCGATTGTCTTTCAATTGGATAAGAATGTAAGCCTCTAGAGAGAGCAGAGCAACCATGGTTCTTTGCGTTCCACAGCTTTATGCACCAGAATTGAAACTTCCAGTCCTCATAATTCCGAGCCATCGCGCTCGCAGGTGAGCAGTTTACACCAAGCGGTGGTAAAAGTTCCTGAATCTTAGTCTCAATTAGCTTAAAAATCCGGGTTAACAATAAGCTTATCACTGCAAATCTTGAGGCCTTGGTTAAGCTGTTTATTCGGATTAACTAATAGCTGGACTGGAGGCTGAATTCAGGTGATGCTTGTCTGCATCTTGATCAGACAAGGAAAGGCTCTACGGGTTTAGGCCACGAAGTTGCCATGGCCGGCAAAATTACTCCGTTCGACTAAATGAGAAACCTACAGCTCAGACCTAGTCATCGTCACTTAAAAGATGTGCTGTGTTGTATCTGATGCGCAGAGAATGAACACTGTTCGGATGAGGTCGGGGAAAATTCCATAAACGGAAACAGCGAGGGAAGGGACCACGCGCTAGGGAAGCCCTCTGCAATTAACCTTCCATTGCAACTTCAGTTAGGTGGACAGTTCGCTTCGGTGCTCCTAAAAACTTCGATCCGGAATAGACAGCCCTTGCAAATCAGGAGTTTTTGTGTATTTAAATGTGCTTTTTCGCAACAGATACAGTGTGTTAGCTTACACAAATTATGGCATCCTGCGGGTAGACAGGATTTAAAGAGGCGCCGGGTGATTGCAGCCCTTCAGAACACTGTTTGTTTCAGCCCCGATGATTAACCTTCGGCGTTCCTGGCGTTGAGTACCTCCTCCTCCTCCTCCTCCTCCTCCTCCTCCTCCTGCCCCTCCTCCTCCTCCTCCTCCTCCAAAAAACCGAACTTACGTCCTACCACTCTCGGATTGGCCATCATACTCTGTTTGGTTTCAGGTCGAGCTGTAGCCACCTGCGAACCAGCCGCTTTGTGTGTGTGTCACCAGCCTCAACGTTGTGTGTGTGTGTGTATGTGTGCCCGCCTTCTCACAGCCTCCCGCCTCCGCTCTCCCAGCTCTCCCCTTGTTACGTGGCGACCCCAATGTGAGCCAGTCTCTGTCTAGACATCCCTCGTCCCGCATTAGGAGCAACGTGCGTGCGTGTGCGCGCGCAGCTGTGCTGTGCATGCGTGCGCGCGCCTGCGATACGTGCGTGACTCAGCGTGAGTCGCTCCCGTCACCCCCAATCGGCCTTTTTTCCTGCTGCACGCCGCGCTACACCAAAACACTCCGTCTTTGTGTGTGCGTGTGCGTCTGTCTGTGTGTGCAGGCGGAATCAAAACGCACGCACGCACACACTCTCTCTTTCTGCTGTAATCAGAGCACCGAAGCTGGTAGACACTCCTTTAAGATACCATAATTCTCGGTTTAGAGAGGCATTGCACAGCCGCTTCCGAACGATCTAGGTAGCCTAATTTGCCTTGTGTCCGCGTTTCGAAGCTCACGCTAATTGACTCGTCAGCACAGGGGGTCACGACGAAGTACGGTTGACTAGTTCGGTAATGGTAATTTAGTGCAGTATACTTTATTCAAAATGGCGACATAAGTAGTATAATTTTTCTTCTATTGGTTCCCGAGGCCTATATGAATTAAAATATATTTCATAGAAAAGGTGCAGGATTATATTCCTTCTTGTACTCATTTGATAGCGAATTACGCCTTCTTCTAATACTATACTCGAAGAAGGGGTCCCGTCCGGTTTAACAAAGTTTAGAATTAAGAGGTTTTTAAGGCTGTGAAATGTTTATTGATATCACATCACATCCGTAAATTTCGCAATGCTACTTGTTAAGTATACAACATTATCTACATCCGTTGCAGAATTTTCTGCCAATTCTGCGACCCTTCTTCAAAGCGTGGCGAAATATGTGATTTTTCATAGATGGAATATCTACAGCAACATTTTAAGGCAATTTATAAGTTTTTTAAACCGAAAGGCACCCTTCAAGTTTAACATTTGAAAAAAAATAAACGAGTACAGGAAAGGAAATTTGTCGAGCATGTTTTCTATAAAATACATTAGAATTTATAAGAGCATCAAAAATCGACGAGGAAATGCATACTACAGTAGTCGCCGGCTATTAAACCCACCTCGGGCCCAGACCAAATTGGGCTTAATAAGCGGCGGGCGCAATAACCGGAGAGTCTTAGTTCTTGATTAGCAAACGCTGGATAGGCACTATACATTACATACGTACTGTATTATGTGTAGAGCTTCGTTATGTACAAGAAAAGAATGCTGTTTGTCTGTATTTTACGTAATAACAAAAGCAAAAAATGATTTGCGACACGTTTAAAAAAAAGCGGTCTACAGGGTGCCCCACAAGAAACCCCTAAGTTTGTGATTGTTACGGCGGCCGGACCGTCCATGCCGTCACGATCGAATGCGGAGAAAACAGAACACCTGGGCCACATCCGAAGTGAAGCCGCCCCCGTTGGTTCACACCCGCATTCATGTCGCCCATGCCATGTTCCACTCAGTGGTGAGGAGCACCCACACAACGTGGGTGGTGGTCGCAGAGGAGAAGGTTCTAAAATGCCCACCTGCGCACCATATGCCAGAAATATTCTGGAAAGACGTGTAGACCCATGCCACAGCTAAGCAATTTCCAGCGCGAGGTCATCATCCTATTCCGGAAAGAACATCCAACATGGGGGTTGCAGAAATGTCGGAACATTTTGCCTAAATTTTTTGGTGCCATTACAACTGACCAGTTTAGAGGTGTCGCGGCTGCATTCAAACAAGGTGGATAACCTGTAGCAAAGGTGCGTAAGCCTGGTAGTGGCACTTCTTGCAGGCACGATTCCCCAACAAGGCGAGCAGCCTTGGAACTTGCCGTAACTCCACCAGATCATCACAGAAGACATTCAAGTCAACGTGAAATTTGTAAAGAACTGGGATTGTCAAAAGGGTATGTGCACAGAGCAATTGCAAAATCCAATTCAAAATGTTTTCGATGTATTCAATGCCATGTTTTAACTGAAGCACACCAGTAAGCTCGAAAGACAAAGTGTGATGCCATGCTTCAGCGCTTCGGTGAAGGAGAAAAATGGAAACAAGTGTGGTTCTCAGATGAATCATCATTCTGCTTGTCTGCACCACTGAATAGGCAAAATGAACGCATATATCGTGCAGTGGAAGTCAAAACTGATATTCCTGATGAAGATTTGCTGGTGGAGATCGACAAGCAGCAAAAATCTATCATGTGCTATGGTGCTGTTTCCTGGCAAGGCAAAACAGACCTCTATTTTATTGAAGGAGATGCTGCTGGGCAGGAAGGTGTTGCACCGAGTCGGAGAACGAAAAAACTGTAAATCAAGTTGTTTACAGAGAGGAGATGTGCCCGCAGATGTTTACATATATTGATCAAGTAATGCAGGGAGAACCCTGGACGTGGCAGCAAGATGGTGCAATGCCACACACTGCCAATGACACTGTCGCCTGGCTCCGAGTTAACACTCCAGATTTCATCACACCCCAGCAATGGCCATCCAAGAGCCCTGACCTGAATGTAATGGACTTTTGCATTTGGAGTGTACTCTTACGGGAGGTTCAGAGACGAAGAATAGGAATCACTGATATTGAGTCAATAAAACATGTGTTGATGGACACATGGAACAACATCCCTCTTGATGTCATTCGTCGAGCAGCTCAGAGCTGGATGGATCGCTTACGTCGCTGTTCTGCAGTTAATGGACAGCATTTTGACGGTATCTGTAACTTGTTATTAGGTAACAGTTTGTTAATTACACAATAAAGTTGTTAGTTATAATTGTAATCATTATTTTTTTTATAACAGTATAAACATTATCATAAATTTAGGGGTTTTTCGTGGGGCACCCTGTAGTATCAGTTGTTTTGGAGGAAACTTCACTCGCAAGTACTCTTTGATGTCCTCCAGGCACCAGAAATCGTCGAATTTTGTGAAATCTGATACCTTTGGACCGCGTTGCGCACGCAGAGAAACGAGAATCTCACTCTATCCTGTTCGCAAACTGGGCTTATTAGCCGGCGGATTTTGCTATATAAAATTCCGTCCCAAGCTGATTTGGGCTTAATACGCGGCTGGGCCTATTAACCGTGGGCTTAATAACCGGCGACTACTGTACTTAAGTAACCGTTTTTACAAGTATATTTTTGCAAACCGTTAAACAGCAGCTCGCTCAAACGCGAGCATTCTGATGTCCTTGAAAAACTCGATATTATGTTCTACAATTGGCAGGCCCAGCGTGTTCTCGAAGTCCCGTTTCTTGCGGCAATTAGCTTGAGGCGAAGTTGATGCCTTCGTTTATCATCAAAGGCGTACTGCTGCATAGTAGCGTAACCTGACATCTGTGAGCTTCCGACCAGTGAAATATCGACTTTCCGCCTTCATGGAATGTTACAGTTTTGCGAACCTTCGCCGATGATGGGTGGGGTTTGGGGCCAACGTCTGGGGATGTCTCAAATTGCCCATGCATGCAAACTCGCATTCGGAGTAACGGGGAGCTTTTGGATTCCAAATCTCACTCAAAGCACATTTAGCTAAGTTATAAAGGTAATTTTTGTGGGCTCATCATTTGTTTTTCGCTGATAGAGGCGAGGACGAATGCCCCCTTCCCCCCTGCCAGATTTGTGAATGCACTTGCACTTGTTGTGGCTGCGATCATGACTGATCTAACCGGCCTTGAATGGTACTTCTCCACGTGTGACGATCCTTGGCAGCAGACCTGGACAGTTCGATCCATTCTCTTCGCCAGCGCCGACGACCGAATAACAAAAAGATCCAAGAACTGCTTCCATGTTCTGACGGACTGAGTCGGGCCAAGTTTTGAGCTGATCCCCTCTTTAACGTTTCCAGTTAGGTAACGGTTTCGCGTCGAGGGCAGTAACACTGAGCTTGTGAGGTTGACGACGAGGAAGTGCCCAAATCAACTCCGTCGTCTTTCTTGGATGGCCTGGGCTATCCTTGCGATGTTATCGCAGCGGGTGCAGACTGTCTCATTTGAGATGAAGCCGGTGTACTTTCGAAGGATGGCCCTCAAACAGTGGTGTTCTAATACCTCTAGTTTCTTTTCATTTTTCCTGCGCAAAGCCCAGCATTCGCAGGTGTATAGAGGAACAGACCGCACAGATACACGGTCCACGCGGATCTTCAGGGCAATAGAAATATCGCATCGGGTGCGTAGGCGATTCAGAAGGCGGGAGAAAACTCGTTGAACTACGTCGATTCGGGAGACAATGTCATCCTTACTCTCTCCATTCGGCAGCAACCTCGCTCCGAGTATTTGAAACAGTCTACTTTTTCAAGTCGACAGTCATTTATCTCGAGAGGTGCTGTCTCCTAGGCATGGATGCAGCATGAAAACACTTTGGTCTTCCCAGCGTTTATGGACAAACCGATCAATTTAGCGACCTCGTTCACCCGTGACACCGTAGAATTTAGATCCTCAAAGCTTGAAGCTAGTAAAGCGATGTCATCATCATAGTCGAGATAAGTCAACCTGTGTCCAGGTGCAAGCTCAATACCGTCATCTTCAAGTTGGGCTTTTCCAAGAACACACTTAGTGACGTGGTTGAATAGAATGGGCGACAGGACACAGCATTGTCGAACGCCGGACCGACTACTAGACGGTTCTGAGAGGTTGTTATGGACCACAACCCGCGCGGTGGTGGAGCGGTAGTATGCCTTGATCATTGCATCACATATATGGATGTAAAACAACCATATACCGCAGGATTTAATTTACCGCTGCAGAACAAGGATATTTACAGGACAGTTGACCGTGGTTACCGATTATGTCCATAATAGGGTGAGTGCAGAAACGGGACCTAGTTTGTAATGGCGTAGACTTTCGCCGCATCTATCGCACACTCTTACCTCAACCACCTGGGGTGAGTGTCGTGATAGAGTCAATGAAAGCAAATGTGACATCGGTTGCTGGCGCGGCGGGAAACTGCACCTGGGCGTGCCACCACACTCCCGTGCGAACACCCAATGAAGCCTGCCCTGATTTGGCTGCTGTGTTTTTTCAGCACAACTACTGCGTTGCCCGTTTTAGAGGCACAAAGTGGACGATGAATTGAATTTATTCAAAAAAATCAAAGTGAAGACAAGGCTATAATTGGGAACGCCTTCAAGTCGATGTTAAGGTCAGCAAAATATGATTGAAAGAAAAAAGAGGGTATAACAGAGTGTGCAAATCACAGGGTTAGGGATTACCTATGCGAGTCCAACTTTACACAGGTAAAGTTTTCCTTCCTATTTAGCCAGTGCCCGAACAAGTATCCTAAAAGTCGTGTTTGGTTCAACAGGATGACAATAGCTTCTCTTATCCGACTTGATGCGTCATTTAGGCAGATGGTTAACTGACCTGGCCTCTTCGGTCCCAACTTAATGTAAACTCGTAAGATAATGTTTAATTTTAAGGTCTTCTTCCTTTCTTTAATTGGAGCAGTCTCCCTAGAAATGCTATTTATGAACCGCGGAGCATTGACGCCCTTTCAGAAGTGCATCGCAACCGCGACTTGATCATCCCTCGACTCTGTCATGATACCGAACTGAAGTAGAAGAGGGAATGTGAAGTAGATGTCGCGCAGGTCACCCACCATGCCGTGGGACACACGATGAGCATCACTAGAATAGACTCGTTCTGTTGCGCTATGTGGCTGCTGTAGGGTCTCGAGAGTGAGTCCCAAGGCGGACCGGACGACTTATTTTCGTTATCGATCAGTGAGCCCCGTTCATCAACAGCGTAGAGGTCGGTTAGATCGGTCACTACGGTATCACTTTCTAGTAATAATGCAAGCTCATATAAACCTTTACAAATTTATTCGGCATATTTGGAAGAGGTATTTTATTTTAATTATTCCGATGTCAGAAGACGGGATTTCTACTATCCGCATCTCCTGTCCGTTCACCCCTAACCGGCCACTTGGGAAGATAGCAGACGAGGTCAAGGCCATTCGTCGTAGCAGTCATACTTCCTTTCGGAAGACCTCCCCCCACACCGAACTCATCGCAATCTCCGCCCTCGTACTGTGTACCGGAGGGAGGGCTGGTGTCGATGCCTCAGCCGTCACCCTTCGCACGGGAAATGACACCGTCCCACACGCAAGCATCACGTCCCACGCCCCCGCTCCGGGCCGCAACAACAGTATCAGCCAGCCGTTGTACCCCGCGTCCTGCGCTACTGCCGTTCGTCAATCACCATGTCCATTTACTGGGACCCTTCCTCGTTTGCTTTCTCACACTTGTTTCTCTCCGTCCGTCCGTCCGTCCGCGAATGGGGCAGACAGCAAATACTCTGGCATGGTCGCCGCGGCCCGACCTCACCATTATCATGACCGTCACCACACCAACTCGGCGGCGGTGGCGTCAGCTCCCATGTCGCGTGCGCGTGCGTGCGCGGCGTTGCTGCTTCCACCTTCGCCCTGACGATGATTATTCATCTCTTCGCCTCCCCCTCCATACTCTTTGTCCGTTTGGCGAACCGCACGGGCGTGCGTGTGTGTCTGGTGGCCGTTGTCGTCCTTGGACGCGGACCGCGCGCGCGTGTCTAGTTTCTATCGCTCCGAGAGAGAGAGCAGGCGTGTGTATGTGTGTTTGTGTAGACCTCGTGTAGACTAAGCCTGCGCGCTCGTGCGCGTGCCGGTGTTCACTTGGTCTCTCCGCTGCACCTGATTGGTCCAGCCGCGCAGTGCTCTGTCTGCATGCGCGTGCGCGCACGTTGTGTCAGCGCCTGTCGCCCGCTTGCTCGCTCGCGCACACGCGTGCGTAGGTGCTGGGTGGTTTTTTCTTTCGTCTCGTTTCTTGCCCTTCACAGTGGCCACGCTTCAGCAGCTGCTCGGCGGGAGACTTTGGTTCTGGCTGGCTTGGTTTGCGGGCGCGCGGTACGCGCATCTAGAGAGTAACCAA
Source organism: Ligula intestinalis (assembly GCA_036362985.1). Taxonomy (NCBI): domain Eukaryota; kingdom Metazoa; phylum Platyhelminthes; class Cestoda; order Diphyllobothriidea; family Diphyllobothriidae; genus Ligula; species Ligula intestinalis. Next base: position 32,699,264 of record JAYGXS010000004.1, read on the forward strand.
AAAGGAGGTGGACCCTATAGGCATCTTACAACAAAGAGTCACAGATTTGCAGAAGTGAGAGTTCCGGACTGAAAATTTGCGAACTTAAAGTAACTCACCGCAACCGGTGTTTATGCATCCTGACGTTTTGGAGAGTCTGGCCGGCTCTCCATTTTCAAAGCGTCTACTGTCAATATCCACCATCCTTTGGCGGATCGACTTTTCTGTTCTCGTTCGCTGCCTCGGTCCTTGTATGCATGTTTGCGTAGCTTACCGTTATGCTTCCCCACCGTGGTGAAGGATACTAGTAAGACTGATTCCTCTTCCAGTGGGTGCTTCGCGTGGTCGCCTTTGTTCGCGTTTCTTTGGTTCCATATGACTTTTTGGTCCTGATCTTTATGCAAGTACTGGCGCAAGGCGTTGTAAGCCGCAGGAAGGTCTGAATGTCTGGCGCCAGAGTTGACATAATATGCCACAAGCGTCAGTTTTTCCACCTTTGAGGTGCCTCAGCCTATGACGTTCGCTTCTTAAATGTCAAAAGCATGGCCAGCACTTGCAAGCCGTGAGTTCGGACAGTCATTCAAATATCTGATCGATAGGAACAGTAGATACCTTGAAGAGGGAGAGCCGGTCAATTCCACCGAAACGTTAAGATGAGCCAAAGCCTGTTCCGGTTCTCAGAGAAACTCACCAAAAGGGGATGATGCGGTGGAGAACGCGACCATTTTTTGTGACCGAGAGGCTGCAGTTTTGACCTGCACATCACCGTCCGCGCACTTTGCACACCAAAGGCAGATGGAGCTTTGCGTGGCCGTTCGAGTCCACACTAATCGTTCGGCAGTTAAGAGAGTGAGATATATGCGCTTTATTTTGAAAATACCATTCCAAAATTTTCTCTAAGAACATCCTCCATTCAAAGTGTATCGAACTAGGCGCACAAACTCGCAACATCGGGAATCAAAAGTAATCCATACTCACCAATGACTGCCATTCTCTACATCGTGCATAAATGGCCTTGGGATATTCCTCAAATATAGGCCAAATTGGACTGCTTTCAAAAGGGCGCTAGCGTCGTGATCTCGTGCACTAATGACCTTATTGTGATTCATATAAACAAAAAGGGATTACAATTAGTTTATTATGGGCGAAGTAGGCCACCCGACGTATACGTAAGAAAATCAACGTGCGAATGGAAGGAAGAAAAAAATAGTGGCTCAATTTTGCATGTGCGAGCGCCACTGTGGTACTGAAAGTAGTGCCACCAGTTGCAATTTCAAAGCTACGACTGTAAGCACGTTGGATCCGGGCTGAAAGCAAGGGTGAGTATTTGAAATTTCATCAGCACATACCGAGAACCATTATTTTAGGTATCCCAGTTTCCTTCAACTCTAACTTTCTTCCTTTTCTGCTATTAATTATCTAGCCGGCATTTATCAGTTCGCTGAAACCGCCGCCACCACTGCTTCTGCCATTACCACCTCAGCTGAGACAATTTCGGACCCACAATTCCAACCACTGCAGGCCATTGCAGACTATGCTGCTACGCCGCACGTCCAAGGGGCATTCGGCGGGCGATCAGAGGTTGCACAGACACCGAACAACTTCCCATCTGTGGGCATGCTGCACTGGAAGAAGGAGAAGATGCGGGAGTCCGAGGAAGCCGCTGCAGCCCACGAGTTGGAACATGGACGCCGACGACATTTCACTGCCTTCAGCCAACACCAAACGCCCGTCGTTGCGCTTCGACGCAAGCGATGCGCGAGTGATTGCCACATGCCACAATCCAGAGGTACATTCTCCATCTGGCCGCCCACCTTGGGCTTTCATGGTTCCTAAACTTATTACAACGTAATCAATGGTTCTTTCGTCGCAAGAGATTAAATTTGTTTATACTGAAGCACACTTCGCGCACAATTTGGCTCAATTGCTCTTCTCACATCTGCCATGTTCGAATGGGCTTAGTGGCTGACCCTGCGTTGTGCACAGACGAAGGAGTCTCGGGTTAAACATAAATGAAGTAGTCCGTAAAGGTCCCATTGCGCGACAGGCGTTTAGTTTAACAAGTTCCAAAGCAGCACCAGGTTATCCCATAGACTGGCCGTCTATAGATTGAAATCGAGGCGTTAGATCTGCGTTGGGATGACTTCACATGCTCTTACATACCGCAGGAACCTCAAACTCAGACCAACTGGAAACGTAGATGGCCGCAGTGGCTGACACATGGCCTTCAATTTCTGACAAAATCAGGAACCTCACCGGCAAATTATTTTCAGTGCTTGGGCAGGAGTAAGGTTCAGTTTGGGTGGTGTTTACATAGTCTCGTTACTTTAATGGCATCGGTAGTATTCAGGGAAGAAGAGGCTAGGGCTCCGCTTTGTCGGCTTATTTTACAAAAATTGTTGTCATTTTGAACTGAAACGCTCGACTAAGCTGAACTTTGCTACTGAAATGTTGATCGCTTACATTTACAGACTGTGTGTTTTAGTTATTTTACCATATTTTATGATCGCCAGGTTGCTTCTTCGGGGTAACTAACAAAAGGCATGAGGGCATGGGGGTTCAGAAGTCGTAGGAAAAAAATGAGGTGCAGGATTAAGACGAGAAGATGCGATCGCTGGAAAGAGTTAATTGGCCTCACGTTTCGGATTCTCGCACGAACCCATCCTCAAAGACATCCGCAATTATGTCTGACGATGGTTTGTGATGTTGCCGATGATGGGTTCGAGCGTGGATCCGAAACGTCAGGCCAGTCAACTCCAGCGATCACATCTCCTTCAGAACTGCTTCCTGGAAGTCGCCTTTTTCGCTTCTGTTCATAAGCAGAGTTACCGAAATTTGTAAGCCGCCAATCGTATCCTACAAAATTACGCCGATAAGTGAAATGCAGGCGAGTTTATACAGATGTGGCCTTCCCTTACGAAATACGTTTTTTTGTAAAACACAGGAGTTGCCTTCAGCGGGCTGCATGACTTCCATAGTGCATCTTCGACAAGTGCAGGTGGCAGCGAGGCACCTCGCTCAGATCGGACTCAGGGCCGCTTCTCCTCTGACGCAAACGACTGGTGCACTCAGATACAGGATGATGTTCTTGCGAAGATTTTGAACACTGTTCAACAACTCACCGCCAGATTGGACGGTGATTCCGATCCGCCCGAGGTGATCCAGAACTGTAAGGCCATCCAGGCCTGTCTGGACACAATTCATGCTCTGAAGCGGGCTCGATATGACCCCGGAGGTGCCTGTGCCAGACCCCTCCCCTCGACAGCTCCACAGCCGGGTGCGGAGCACTCCTCGACTACCGGCTACAGCGCTTCTTCCGACATGCTCAACGGTCTGCCTGACCCCCGCAATCAAGGGCTTCCATGAACATACGTCTAACACTCACGCAATTATGTCTTTTTTTACTTGAATATCTGTCCGGATTTTGAATCATTCTGGATGGTTTTTTATTTTATTTTTACTAATTTTTACTAGTTTTTTGATATGCATACATATACTCCTCCAGCTGTTAACTGGGAATCCTGTAACCTATTGCGCAATTTCATAAGCTTTACTTTGCCTGTATTATACTGTTATGGACTCTAAACTGTCTTGTTGCCCTTCTCTATATAAACAGTGCATTAGACGAAAGTTTCACGCTGCGCCAAGTATAACCTCTCTTCACAATTGGCTGCGCAGGCTCGCCTTCCCGGTGTTTGCTTGAACCAAGTATCAGTTACTGGTACTGAAGTCTGATCGAGTACAGGAACAGTTTTTTTATTATTCTGAGCTTTCACTCTTGTGCAGGAGTTTGTCGTCAGAGCTATCAGCAGCAAAAAGGCACCAATTATAGGGGGTTGTAACGGTCTAAGTAGGGGATGCACTCGGATCACTTCAATTATCAGGCCAAATTCCCAAGTTGTAGGTAAAAGGCAAAAGTCACCTGTGAGAGCGATTTATTGTACATAGAAATCCCAGTTGCAGTCTCAGGCGGCAGTGACCACTGGCGAAGCCAGGGATAGTGCTGACTGCGTCCAGTCAGCCCTGAGGGGAAATGAGGCAGTGGTGGCAGCTGCTTAAGTAGGATTGCGGAGCAGGTTCAAGTGTTCCCCGATTGGTGTGTGTGTGTGTGACATTCCCGAGGGGTTTCGTGTCTGGCGGCGTAGGCTCTGTCGACCGAGAGTAGGCGAAAGGGAAAGGCGCTTGGGCAGCCGCGGCAACCTGGAGGCACGTGTGTTTGTGTCCGAGTGGAAGTCGGTCAAGCCTCTGCAGGTCAGGAGCCAGTTGTGTTCGCTGCTGCAAAGCCCTGAATGCGGAGTGTATCCTTAGCCAATTAGGTGTCATGGCGCGCGTCGCTTGGTTCGAGGTAACGTACACCTCAGCAGGCAATTCGCTGGGGAGAATAGAACAGGCAGGACATCACGGGCCGCTCGCAGCGGTCGCAAAAGATAGTGTGGGGTGGTTGTCGCGCGCGAGTAGACAACGACGTGACTGGCAAAGAGAAGATGAGTCAACGCAGCCGTACTGAATGCAGGCTCCCACAAATGTGCAGTCCTCGGTTAAGCATACCGTTAGCCAGTGGAATCAAGTTGCGAAACTCACTCGGTCCGTTGTGCCTTGGGACTAACTTTGGAGTCTTGCCGGCAGCTGCTCAGCGGCTAGGATATTATACGCAGAAATGCATTACCGACCAGGACAGGGGGTACTGGAATAACAATTTCTGACCTATTAGCAGTAATTAGCCAGCCAGATCAACTCCCAGCTGTTGCGGCACCCGAGGCTCAAACCCACTACCTGTTGGTTAGAAGTCCGAGATCTTTGTCTTGTCGGTTTCGATCGGGAATACTAAAAATAGTAGATGGGTGTTCACTGGTCGATTATGGACCTCACTCATCCCATCTATAACTCAACCAGCTGAGATTGTCGGCAAAGAGAAAGGAGACTGGGATGGCCATTTCTGGCGCCGTAGGTGTCTCTAGTCCACAGGCTTGCGGGCCTTGGGATTCGAATCCGGGCTGTTTGATCAGCGAACGTTATTTCGTCGAATGCTCTAACACGGCTCTGTTGTCTTGTTGGCTGCGTTCGGGAATACTGGCAGTTTGGCGGTCGATTTCGACCATGTCCACCGTGTACTTCACCTAGCTGGAGGCAAACGCGATGAGCTATGCGTGAATTAGTTTTAAGTAGTGGTGGACTTGCGCTGCATCTACCGCACTAACCCCACCTCCACACCTGGGCCCAAAGTCGTAACCAAGTCAGAAAGGCCGGATGCGGAGGGGGGCGCAGGTGGCTAACGCAGCCAGACCCGCCACACCTGCCTCAAATCCCAGCTGTGTGGGAGTGTCATAAAGGTCCACAGTAAGAAGGAGCCATTACAGCCTGATCCTCAGTCCGCCAGTCAGACAATCTGCAGAAACACACACACTGGGCAAACTGCGTGGTTTGAGTTATTCCGGCACGACTTTTAGCGCAACATGATGGCTTCCAGCGCATCCGCTTGTTTCTAGTGAGGAAATAAATGCGCTGAGTTGTCAACCTCACCCCCAATTGCCGGGCCCCAGCCAGCGGCAGAGCCGGTCAGTGGACAGCTGCAGGGAATGAGTGTTTGGCAATATTAACCATCGTGGCTAAGGTGTTAACTGACGGCTACTCTTAAGCCAGAAATGGCCATGGTCTTTTTCGGTGTCCGCTTTCTATTCAGACGACCGTCTACGAGAGCTCTTGCCTGTGATCTGACGCACATCGGTGAAGGTCTTGGATCGCAACAGTCAGCACAAGGAGCCCGTGGCTCGCTGGTAGAGCACTGGACTTCACGCTCCACGACCAACGCGTCCTACATGCAATCCTAGGTCTTGCAGACATTGGATTGGTATGGCTTGCTGAGGAGAGTGTGGCGGAGTGCCATAATTCCCCCCCTTCGTTCTTCAAGGCTCGCTGCCCCATAGTCATGGCGTCACAAACAACTGTTCCAATGCTTTCCTTCACTGGCGCCCCGCTCCCCGAGGCTTGACCTCGCAGCTGCCTCTGGTTAACCGATAGCAGCTGCGTCAGCGTCCCCCGTCCTTCGGCGTTCCTGCAGTCCGGACAGTTGACATCAGCTTAATAAGCGCACCTTTCTTAAGTGCCACTCGAACACGAAAAGTCACGGCCGCACAACAGGGGGCCTTTGCAGGCAACATCCGCTCGGGCAATTGCAACACACCAATAGCAAACCACTTGAACTTGCTTCACAATTCTACTAAAGCAACTATCATCACCCCGCACAACAGACAGTCAACACCCTCAGACCTGGCTGGACGTATTCAGGGCCAGCCCTGGCTTCGCAAGTAGCCGCTGCCACCTGAGACTGCGATTAGGAGTTCTGTATACAATAAACCACTCCTTCTGGTGTCTTTTGCCTTCTAACTTCCAATCTGGGATTCGACCTGATGATTGTAGTGATCTAGGCACAACCACTACTCAGACCCCCACAAGAGCTAAAAAATCAGAAACTGTCATCCCAGGCGCCCTTGTCTTTAACAATTTACTTTATGCATAATTATTAGTTGATATGCGAACGTCTGCGAGGGATTTAAGCGGAGTGTGGACTTTTAATAGTATAGGAAGTGTAGACATGAATGGCAGACACGAGAATTTGCTGAATACAAAAATTAATGATCAATCGGACACAAGCAGATCTTGTGTAGATGGTCTTACAGTACAGCAGATCTAAACGCATGGGCAAAGACCCATGTATACATGGGCTTGATTATTGCCTTTTTAATTTGTACAAAAATGTGGGGTATGCTTCCTTTGCCCAAGTCGTTTTTGGAGGAATCAACGCATTAATCTTGTAATATCGTCTTGGTTTTACGATCACACCTCCCCTGCCTCGGAGTTCGGAGTGCGAATGCTTTTTCAAAATGCATATTATATGAGGTCTCAAAAGGTCTATGAATGAGTATGAATAGCGGCATCGTAGAAATATCTTGCGATTCTGGATTGGAAAGGTTACTTCTCCTAAATTCATCGGGACTTTAAATGGCCAAATGGCACCATCCACAAAGTCTCAGCAAATCCAAAAAGTATACTTTCAGAAATCCGCAGCCTCGTACGCGTAAATAACAAATTGCCAATAATTTGTTGAGTAAACTTTCCAAAAAACATGATTTCCGTCTGTTGCATGATCTTATTGACTTCGAAAGTAACTTTTAAGTCAGCGGGGACAGATGCCATGACTAAGGAAGTTCAATATGGACGGGGAGAGGTAGTTACGATACAAGACAAGTGATTGAATAACTAAGCGAATATTTTATCTCATTTTCACTTACGCCACACTAACCCGACATTGAGGCGGCAGACAAAACTTGTTACAATCCATCATTGGGACCACGGGAGAAAGGAGATCACTTGGCTGGGAGGCGAGAAAAATGGGTGTGCTACTCAGGATTTCCGAAGAGCGGTTGATGAGCATGCGTAAGCTTTCGATAAATTGTCATCGGGCTAGTAAATTTAGATGGGAATGTGGTACAAGTTAAACATGCGGTCTCGCGCCCATTGTGAATTCCGGACATCGTGGGCATCCCCAACGATGCCCTCCGGATGTATTATAAGATCCAACCAAGTTACCCCAAGTCCTTCTGCCTATCACAGGAGATAAGTAAGTTAAACCCTGGCAAATGCGATCTTCAAGCTTGGTTCCTTAGGGGAAGAGAAAAATCATGGGAAGGCCAGGGTGGAGGAACACTTCATTCTGTACAGATGGAATGGAGAATAGACAGTAGGAAATTGACTGACAGACGACTGCACACCCACAAGCCAGTGGACGGCATCTGAAGTTCGGTCTGCTCGGCAGTCATCACATGAGGTCCTGTGTGAGTTGGCCTATGATTGGCTGTTCCAGAGGCCGGAAGCAGCAAGCGCTCACAAGTGCGCTTCGTATGGAGCTAGTCATGTCGTGACTATCTCGCGCCGAAGTGAACTTTCCTGAAGTCCCGCAGCCGTTGATCTCAACGTTCAGGAACAGCTAATCACAGTTGCCGCAAAGTTGCTTTCCGGCCAGGCGACGAATAGCAAGCCTGCACGCGTGAATTGCTCTTTCTGCTCACTGGTCTGACTGCTGTCAAACTGGCACTTGAAATCTGCCCGGTCAAATTACTTCCTGATTATTCTTTCTCCCTCTCTGTACACAATAAACTATTCCTAATACTCTGGCCTCCACCGACCTCTCCTCTACTAAGTAACCATGGTCTGAAGATCGCAGTTGCTAGTGCTTAACTTACTTAACCCCCTGCGATGGTCACTACAAGTCAGTGTCTGTTAGCAACAGCAGAAGCGACCGCTGTCACGTTGAGGGAGCCGGTCTTTTGGAGTTAATGCTAAGGCGTTTAACCCTAACACTTACAATCTTCCAGGCCCGGTTCCTTAGGAGATGAGAGAAGTCTTGGGAAGGCCAGAGTAGAAGGGATAGCTCATTGTGTACACAAAGGAACGGAGAATAGATGTAGAGAAGTTGGACTTCGTAGTACACGTCAAAGAACCTCCTGCAAGCTTCGCATTTGGCCTGGCCAGTGGTTGCGTAACTGCGTATACGCTTCTGTGCGCTCCCTCTCTCTTTCTCCTCCCCCTAGATCGACTTCACCAAACCCTCACTATGGCGTAATCAGCCGTCTATTATCGATTCCCACAACCCCCATGACTCCCATGACTCGCTTGGATGAAATGACGGGTATAATTGACCGCATGTTCTACCTTTGATACATTTCCCATAAAAATGCCCTGGCCTGATAAGAATTTGTCGAAAGCTTACGTAGGCTCAGCAACTGCTCTTCTGAATTCTCTGATGGGAAATTTTGCAACTTTAAAACAAGCTCAGAAATCCTTTGTCCGTTTCTCAGAAGGGGATTTCGGTAAGATGGACGTTCCACACTTTGGATCACAAGCAGGCTTCCATGAAGATGGTCTCACCACTGCAATACACGCAGCCCTTCCTCCCCCCGCAAACAGTTCGTGCATTTGCCAGAGAGATGGAATATGGTAAATCAACAATAGCTTGACATTTTTAATCGTTTGTAAAGGTACAAAAGCTTGAGGACGCCAGAAGTCAGCGTGAAAATGTTTCTGCCTCACAGCAGCGTAAATCGCTTTGGAAGCTACTTCTACCTGACGATGAAAATGGTGCTTATATGTGGCTATGAAGCGAAGGAAAGAATAGCTAGGCCCCAACAAGCGGTCAGCACCTCGAGCCAAACCTGATCTTTATCCTCGCAAGACAAAGTTAGGCGTGTGATGCGATATGGCGGGAGTCATTCATCGTGAGTTGCTTAAATGGAACCAGACCATAAACGCAAAGCTTTACAGTCGACAAATTCAACATCTAAGTAGAGCAATTGGGTCGAAACGCCGCAATAGTCGAACTGGTATCAATTTGCAGCATGACAACGCCAGGCTCCACGTCACAAAAGTGACCATAATTGTCAATGCAGAGCTCGGCTGTGAAGTTATTTCGAAGCCGCCATATTCTTCAGCCCTTGCTACACTGGTGTACCACCATTTTCAGTCATTAGAGAAAACGTAACCGAAGTAGATACCAACTCCGATCTCCAAAATTGAATCAATGGCTTCCTTTGTGTCCAAAACTGTGGAATTCTTCAAGCGTGGGATTACAACAATGCATGAACGCTGGGTGGAGGGTGCGAACAATGAAGGGTGGTGCATAACTGATTTATTCTGTGGATGATATATAATAGCTAGGTAACATTTATAAGAGCTGAAAGTCACACTACCTTAGGATACAACCCAATAGGTGTCCATCGCTGTGCGAACGCTATGTAAAATACACTAAAAAGTAATCATGAATATTTCCTATCGAAACGGACGAGCATATATAGTCACACACAAAAAATATATTGCTATAGGCAGGATGTGGGTCATTAACATACAGACGGAAATAGTACATGAATTTTTACTTTCCAGATAGAGCAGTGCTGTTCAGGAGAACAAGAAGTTTTTCGCCTGAAAGTTCTGATTCTCATTCGAACCCAACACAAAAGAAAGCTAGAGATAGTCGCGGGGATGCACAATGAGCTCTGTTGTAGTGACTAGTTACACACGAAGTGCATTCGTGAATGCTTGAAGTGACTAGCTGAAGTCAAAGTGCTCTTGTAAGCACTTGCTGGTTCCGGCTTCTGAAACAGCCAATCACAGGCCGACTCACAGAGTACTTCATGTGATGACTGCGGACGTAGAGTGGTTACATAGGGTGACTTGACATTAGGCTTCATATTTCTCAATGGTTTTTTCATTTAAAATTAAGTCATTCGACTTGCCTCATTTCAACATATTTTCCCATGAATGCACTTTGAAGGTCTGTTGGGAAAGGATTATGTGAGAGCCTCTGATAAGCGTTCAGATTAGAGAAAAGTGAGGACAGCAAATAATGTGTATACTTCTGGAAGGAAAGCCTCATAGAGGGATATTTTTCCCGGCAACCAAACGAACTTCTGTAAGAATCGATTTCCTTTCCTCTCTGTCGATTAGCCATACTGTGCCATGCACTGACCTTTTGCTAAAAAGTTCAGACCAAAATAATCATATCCGAATATAAGTAACTTTCAGTAAATAAAAGGTTCTACACTTCTGGACTCATGTGTCGTTCCTAACCAGACGGATTCACATTTCAGGTCTGAACCTAGCTGATGCAAACTGCCGAAGTTTGCGAAAGACCTGCAAACCGGCATCAATACCTCTGCAAAAATTTTAAAATAACGATGAACAACCTTACGCGAATTTAAGACCTAAAGGTAATCTGAAAGTTTTATTTGTTTGTTTAGAAATACCAACATCTAAAAAACTTCGACTCTCGAAAACGTAATAATCACTGTAACTAACCAATTTATGTTACTATAATAATTAGGTAAAGTCGTCAATGTACCATTACGCCTATATTAAAATTACATTCCTTTCATCATCCAGCTCTGCAGGTATTCCTGATAGTGGGTATAACACCTATTTCTAAGTCGTCATTGAAGATCCCGTGAATATTTCACGTTTTTCAGACTTCTAAAAATTTTTTCCATAAATTTAGATTCCGTTTGATGCGTCTACCAAGACCTTAAAATAAACTATCTCTTAAAAGCATTTATCGAAAAATTAGGCTCTTAGATGTTCTTTCTTACGAAGATGGCCGATTAGATCATATTTGTAGACTTACCAAAACACGAAAGTTCATTGTCAAGAAAAATGAACGTTCGTAACAAATGTTGGTATCAAGATTCGTAATATAAATCAAAAAACATTCTATAATAAGTTACGTCGTCAAATATAAATTATTTAGAATATCTGCAAAAGTTATAGTTTCCCAACGTAACATAAAATTGAAGCTGGATAACTTTGATCGGTGCTTTTTTCCTGAAAGTAAGTGATAGATCATGGGCTGACGATGGACGACCTCACTTTACTCTTTATGTTTCGTCCTTTGCCTTCTTCGACTGTATCCAACAGTCACGCGTACGCCAAAAAACCACTTATAACAACTATCGAGGTGGTACGGTACTATTAAGAGAAATAGTAACATAAAAATACACAATGGATATTCTAAGTCAAGAGCAAAGGGAGTCGGTCAAAGGGGCATGGATCTGGTTTTATAGGATTCCAGGAGGCAGTTCCTGTGGGCTCCCATTGGTCTGAAAACACCAGCACCAAAGGGGGGGGAGGCAGACGTGAACAGAGGCAATGCTGGATCGGCAAGATGGGGGGTTGCAAGCGTTCAAAATCAGTGATGTCAAATGTTAGAATGTGTATGTTAGGGTGAAATGTCAGGGTGTGAAAGTGTGAACAAAGGGCCGAGACCGGCGGGGGGGGGGGCAGTATTCACTCATGTGCATTTGAGTGAGGGAGAGCGGCCAGCGTTCTAGGGAGCAGGGGGCAGCCCTCGGAAGGGTGTACACAATCATTTTGTAGGTCGGACGGGAGTCTCGTAGGAGAAGGGAGGTGGAGAATTCCAAACTTGTTCAGCCGGCAATAACACTTTATATTTGTGCGTTTTCACTGTTCTAAGCTTTCAAATGCAGCAAAGAGTGGCCTTATGTGTGTTGAGAGTTTGCTAAAACCGTTAATCTTCTATCCATTCCCTTTCTTAATTACGCACTAGCGGAAATTATACTGCAGGCAAAGTTATCTGGCAACTTTAACAAGATTGTTTTCATTGGATTGTTTAAGTTCAGCGATGATACCCATGTAAGCATTAAGGAAGTCAAGTTAAGCGAACGAACGTTTTCGATTAATTCATCATCAGGCAATACAGTAATATAAGGGAGGGTAGAGTTAACGAAAGTTTTAGGCAAACCAATCAGTAGTAACAAGGGGGAGAGAGGTGTAACAGGATCAAGGGGGGATCAAGGGGATCAGATTCTAGTCTTAATTGGGGACAGAGAAATGGGGGTGGGGGGAGAGGGGAAGGGGAAGGAGTCAGATAATTAGTTAATGTCATCCCGTGGTCCACGTCTCGGGTTTTGTTGGGTTGTGTGATGACGCAAGGTGTCAACGTCTTGAGACTGTGTCGGTGACCTTTGGATGCTTGATGCCGCTGTCTCATCATTGTTTCGCGACGTAGTAAGAGGCGTGAGGGCGGATGTCGAAAGGGCTTTTGGCCACGGGAGCCTTAGAGCCGCTACAAATGCTTTCTGTGCACATAAAACTGGGTTTGTGAGGCGAATGGCGACTGCTTCTGCCGTCGCAAGTATCCGCTGACGCAGGAACTTAGGGTGTTTAGCCGGAACTTTATAGACGACTCTAAATGCTTGGTTGACGTCTACTCGATGACCGCTGTCTACCAAGTGAGCCAGAATTGCGCTTGATATCGACTTAGTTTCGTCTCTGTTTAACCACGCAGGGTGATGCTCTCGCATGCGCTTGGATAGACGTCTAATCGTTCGACCAATCTAACTTGCCCCACAGGAGCATGTAAAGTTGTAGATACACATTGATGTGGTCTGGAACGGCAGTCTATCCTTGCCTTCAAGGCGAAGAAGTGGAGTGCTCGAGAACAATAATCTTAACTTTGCTGCTGGATATGTACGCGCGATTGCAGCGTTCAGACGAAGCTGTAGAAGTTCGCTTGCTGGATCTCCTTGAAAAGGCAATGTAAGAAATACGGTTTTCTTCTCAGCCGTCGGTACCTCCGGTCTTGGTGGACGTTCCTCCAAAAACTTATCGATGAACTCATCGGGAAACCCATTATCTTGTAAGGTATTTTTAAGCAGTATGAGTTCATCCTCCAGTGTCTCTGGAGAACATATTCTCCTAGCTCGGTTCGTGAGGCAGCGGACAAGGACTCGTTTCTGACTTAGTGGCACAAAACTGTAGAAGTTAGTGTATTGCCCTGTCCAGGTCTTCTTACGAAATACACTTCTAATTATTGATCCATCAGATCCTCTACTAAGGAGGACGTCCAGAAAGGGGAGGCACTGTCTGTCCTCTTTTTCAAAGTGAAGGTTAACGCTGAGTGCACCTGATTCACTTTATCTAAGAATGTGTCAAGCTCAAGTCTTCTGTCTGCTATTATAAATATATCATCCACATAGCGAGCATAGGCTGGAAAGTCTTTTATAATAGGGGAAAGTTTGTTGCTCTCCATTTTGCCCATGAAAGTATCCGCTAAAAGAGGTCCAAGCGGTGATCCCATCGCTAACCCATCTATTTGGCGGTAAAATTGGCCATTAAAGCTGAATTGCACGTTTAAAGTGCAGCTTAAGAGTAATTGCTTCATGTCTCCGATCGTCATGCCGATTGGGAACTCTTTGTCAACAATCTCGTCACACAAAAATTCTATGGTTTCTGTGAGGGGAATGTTGGTGAACAGTGACGTGAAATCTAGGGATAACATCGTTTTACCGCTGATATTAGTGTTTCTTATGGATTCGACGAATTCAAACGTGTCCCGTAGGCTATGCGGTGCTATTTGGTACCGAATCAGTTTCAACTTTTCTGCCAGCCACTTTGCAATTACATGATAGGGTGAGTTGCACATGTCCATTATTGGCCGTATTGGAACGTCTGGTTTGTGAATCTTTGACAAACCATAAAGCCTTGGGAGCGGCTCTAAGGCTCCCGTGGCCAAAAGCCCTTTCGACATCCGCCCTCACGCCTCTTACTACGTCGCGAAACAATGATGAGACAGCGGCATCAAGCATCCAAAGGTCACCGACACAGTCTCAAGACGTTGACACCTTGCGTCGTCACACAACCCAACAAAACCCGAGACGTGGACCACGGGATGACATTAACTAATTGTCTGACTCCTTCCCCTTCCCCTCTCCCCCCACCCCCATTTCTCTGTCCCCAATTAAGACTAGAATCTGATCCCCTTGATCCCCCCTTGATCCTGTTACACCTCTCTCCCCCTTGTTACTACTGATTGGTTTGCCTAAAACTTTCGTTAACTCTACCCTCCCTTATATTACTGTATTGCCTGATGATGAATTAATCGAAAACGTTCGTTCGCTTAACTGGACTTCCTTAAAGACTGTTTTCGGTGTTCATCTCCAAGGTAAAATATACAACATAGCAAACACTAAACTACCCATTAATATTTCGACCACAACATTGCATGAATTAGGTCACCTACTGTATTAGTCGGCTGCGACCTCATATTATATCCCCAGCGAACGGGATTATTGTCCCTCACATAGGAGCAATTCTGTCTTGAAGTTCCAGCTCTAGAGCCTGCAGATACTGTCGCATTGTAAAGAACGGTTGGAGGATATTCGTAGACCCATCTGACCATTTCCGGTGCTCAGACCTTTCATCTTGCCATGTTCAGCCCTAAACTGCTTTCCTGATCAGTTCTGGTCAAAGCATAGGATTTCTGTGCGAAACTCGTGCTAGGTGGCGGATGGGGAGAGCTGGTGTCCTTTGGCTGTCAGCATCTCCCCAGTTCTCCCACTACGGGGAGCCTAATTCGGTGCCTGATGCCTGAGAGCCTAATTCGGCTTGGTAATCACGGCGAAGTTTCTGACACCCAGTATACGACCCACAGCTGACGCTTTGCACAGCCTTGGCGCAGGCGCATTCTGTGAAAATGCTAAATTACCTGATGATCTCTTAATTTCCGATCAAGGCGTAAGTACTTCTTACTCTCTCTCTCTCGTCTGGCTCGCGCGACCGACAGAACTGAAGTTACGGGAAGATGCGGGGGCGAGGGAGGACATTGAGACGGACGGAGGCGGAGGGGTGAGCGTGAGTGTACGACAAGGACAGATGAGTAACCCCCGTACTGGCGCTAATTCGAGATGACGTGACCTCGCCTGTTTTCGTTCCCCCTTATACGCGCCTGCTGCTTCCCCCTCCCCTAAAAGGACGCTGTGCACAAAGGGAGAGAGAGAGCGCGACCAGCAAAATTACTGCTTCTGCGACCCGCTATCAGAAGGCATCGCAAGTGCTGCGGGCAGAGGCGGAGGAGGACGCGGCGGCGATGGGAGAGTCGTGGCGCTGGCGCGACACGCGCGTCACCTGGGTGGCAGGCGGGCGGGCAGGCAGGCAGCTACGCGAGGCGAACAAAGAACGCGATGACACGGATGACGCTACAAGTAGACAAAGAAGCCTCCTCCGGCAGTCGGAGTAGTCGTAGGGATGGGTCCGTGGAAATTGATGGCTGTATGCATCGCCAAGGGGAAAGTCGGAGAGTTGGCGCGATAGGGGGTGCACCATTTGGGCTGCAGAAAGAGGCTAAACTAGCACTGTGGAGGCCATGTAGACCTCAGTGTCAACCAGCTCATTTTGCCCTCAGTTGATAAATTGACAGTACCTGTTCGGTGTCATCATTGCGGACCCAGTCTGAACCAGCCAAATCTTACTGCTGGTCCCCACACCGGGGTCTCCAAGGGCGGCGGATAGCAGAATTAAATTCAAACGGGGTGAGTTAAGATGTGACTTGCAAGCTGTAGAGGACTACCACTGGTCTCCGTTGAAATCTTCATGTCCGACTAGCTCATAGGAAGGACCATTTTAGCGCGTACCAAGTAGGTGCTAGTCACTGTTGTCAGACAGTGACGAGTGAGTTCCGTAAGCGATCGGTGGGCGTTCATGAACGAAGGTCATTATGTCTGATATAAACGAGCCTGTGACATGCCGTCACGTGATTTGGTGAACTTGTAGCCATCGATGACGAGGCTTCGCTCTCCTATTGAGGGACAACGACAACTGGAGTTGAAAAGGGGAGGAACTGGGGACACTACACTAGCAGTACTGAAAAGTCCATCTAAACTTTAATCAGAACGAGATGGAATAGAAACACTCCCAATCAGTTATTGGATCAGGTATAAACCTAATGGCTTAGACACTTGGCTGTTGGTACCTGGGCCATCGTCGTGACTTATACAGGTATTCCTTTGTGGAGTCGGCTTGTAAGACAACTACCACAAGCTAAATTTCCCCACTGATCACGTACCAGTGGCAAGGCAAACCAAACAAGCTACAAGTGTCATGTATGTTCAGGTCTTTAGCTTTACAGGAAGCGAATCTCGGTTATGAATTTTGGGGTCTCATGGGTGACATAAAGGTCAGAAGAGAACCGGAATATCCCGCCAAGTGAGTTTAAAGAGCCTTCAATCGAGTATATTGAGAGATTTGTTGAACCTCCTTGAACATGAGTATCTAGGTATCGGCACCAGTGGACAGTCCCGGCCTTTCAGTCGGATAAAAATTGGGGGCATTGAACGCTGTGGCTGCTGTGGTATGTGCATCCGTCTAACGATTTAGGGCTAAGACCTCACGAAGACTTAGCAGGTCTATTGAAGAACTCTAAAGTAAGCTCCAAGTGCGAAGTATAGGTAGGTAGGCATTTTAGGGACGTTCCAGAACCGACCAAAGAAGTGAAATTGGTGTAAACCATTTCTGAATATCAAACTAGTATCGTGTATCAATTAGTGCGCTAGAAGTGACTATTTTAGTTTCCCTTGCCTTTGTGGACAATGTTAATCTGCTTACAATATTATTTGTCGTTAGTGGGGCTAAAGAGTGAGTCCCAAGGCAGAACGGCACAAGTGAGTTCCGTTAGCGATCGGTGAATGTTTATCCGTCAAGTTCAATAGGCAGTGTGCATCTGCCTACACTACTAGCCACTGTGCGGCGGGTGGCGGGTCAGCCCCAAGGCAGAAGGGGACGAGTAGGTCCCGGTATCGGTCGGTGAGTATTCATAAACGAAAGTCATTGTTGTCCTTTAAATGAAAGGGGTCCTAAATTTGCCTTGAACTTCGTTTCTTGACTGTGCGTTGAACTTAAGATCCGTTTAACAAAGACAGGGAATGAAATCCTTTGTCCTAGTAAAAAGACCAGCTAAACTGTCCAATTAACCATCGACCTGAAGAGAAGAAACGTGATGCGTAACTATAGCCTGAACTGTTGGTTTGATGCTGTGAGTGGGAAGGGGGTGGGAAGAGTTATGCAAGCAAGCCAGTTCAGATTACAGTGAAAAACTGTCCAGCGTACTAAAAACCCCAACTCACGAGGCAGCATAGAGAGGGTTTGAGAGGACGGGGGAGAAGAGGGTTACGTCCTTTATTGATACTTACTACGGCAGTGCAAGTTTGATCACGAGATCCAGCTGCCTACAGGTCTCTGCTTTTCTTTACCCTATTGCAACAGTTTCTGCATATCGCAGGAGACGCTCATTCCTCATCTGGCGCACGACAGTTGACTAAGAGGTCGCGAAAATCGATAACTTCCATATATTATGTGCATTTCGTTGCCTTCATTTTGTCCCCATAGAAAAATTTGCTGCCTACAAGACATTTAACGGAGATATAAGGACACTCTCCACCCCCTTCGATCGAGCCCCTTCTACGCTGGTCAAGGTCAGCGCACTCCCGCGGTAATTGATCGATTTTTAGGGTTGTCCCGGCCTCACGAGGGCGGTTGTCTTTTGTTTGAACTCACGATACCTAAACCACAACACATTACCTCGTCTTCATTCTCACGTTTATCCTCGTGATTAGCTTCTGCACCGATCATCCAACCAAAGGCCATACCACCTCTGTCGTCCCTCTAGAGGTAGACATGGTCCCTACACCAGTTCAGCTACAACCTGATGCATTGCTTACGAGCCAGAAGGGCGATAGCCTTCGAAATATACCCTGTTACAATGCTAAAAAATATATCATTAATTTTCATCGACCAGTCTTGCAATTTGATATCGTAGTGACTAACTCCACACGAAGCGCACTTGTGAACGCGTGTCGTGACTAGCTCGAGTCGAACGCAAACTTGTGAACGCTTGCTGCTTCCGGCTTCTGGAAAAACCAATCACAGGGCGACTCACACAGGACCTCACGTGACGACTGCCGAGCAGATCGGACTTAAGATGCTGTCCGCTGACTTGCGGTGGTGCGGTCGTCTGACAGTCAATTCCCTACTGCCTATTCTCCATTCCTTCTGCACAGAATATACTGTTCCCACCAATCTTACCTTCCCAAGACTTCTCTCTTCCCTTAAGGAATCAGCCCTGAAGGTTGCAGTTGCTAGGGTTTAACTTACTTAACCCCCGCGATAATATAGTTGCGAGAATAGTTAAACTGGCAGTTCTCAAACAAATCAAATCCCACACATTTATAGGCCATTTTCAAAGTCTGCTCCTGCCGCCTTTTAATCCTTAATCAAGTTTAGAATGAAAGGCGATGCAAACTGTCCCTGTAAACTTTGGCCTTCGATTCCGACTATGTCCACTATGTGCCCCACAGTCTGGCGTTGCAGGGACGGTGACTTACAATTGCATAAGTTTTCAGTGATGGTAGACCTGCGTTGCATCTACCGCACTCCCTCTTCTCTCCCCTTTGCCCGAACCCTGTGGCAAGACAGGAGCAAGAAGACCAGAGACACGATCGAGCGCAGACAGGAGGTGCGCCCGAGCCTCCACCACACTTGACTTAGTTCGCACGGAGTGAGTGTGTTGTGACTAGCTCGCGTCGAAGCGGACTTTCCCAAAGGCCCACCGATGCGGTTCTCGACGTCTGCAAACAGCCAATCACAGTTGCCGCATAGATGCCCTTTGGGCCGGCGCCGAATAGCAAGCATGCACGCGTGAATTGCTTTCTCTGCCTACTGGCCTGACTGCTGTCAAACAGGCACCTGGACCAGTCTGGCCTCCTGGCTAGTCGTATGCCATCCAAGTCAAACCTCTTTCCATCTATTCTCCGTTCCTCTGTGTACACAATATACTGTTTATACTACTCTGGCCTCGACTGACTTCTTCTATACTTAGTAACCATGGTCTGAAGGTCGCAGTTTTCAGGGTTTAACTTACTTAAGCCCCTGCGATAAGTGCACCATAAAGGCCACAGGTTGCTGGTGCCTGAGCCTACATCCGCACGTGCCATAAGCGTCCCCCCTCCATGTTCGCCATTTGTTATGGGAACCCAGCCCGAATAACGCCTGCCGCCCCCTGGTCTGGCTCCCGTGTTGGTCAAGCGCATCTACTACGCCCGTCTAGGGGACACGCCAAGACAGTCAACATTCTTATGACCACCAACAGACCATCAAAACGATACATTCATGTTTATTTTAAAAAATAAACCTTTTATACGTGAGTGTATTATCCCGGTTTATCTTGCTTGCGGATGTCATTATGCCTTGGAGAACCGGGTCGGGATACCTCACAAACGGCAACACTGTTAGAAGCAATAACCACCTGACGAAAAATCCGCGACGTATGTCGAAAATTCAGGCAAATGAAAGTCTTTTCCCAGCGATCACATCTTCTTCTTCTTCTCAAAGAGCACATTATCAAGGCCATTCTGAACTTATCTGTGTCGGTAACGGGCGTTAAACCAATCTTAGTTGATGATGCACGCGTCGTTTAGGCCAGAGCCAAGTGGGTTTGGCAACTCGAAGCAGAGTTAAAATACAGACTACTCAAATAAATATAGTAGCCACAAAATAGAGGTACGTCTTGTTTGCGTTACCGGAGGATAAACGTGGACATCATGCCGAGATTTTGACAACTACAGACTTGAGCTCGTCGTATTGACGGTGGAACTGTGTGGTGCGCGTTAACAGAGTGAAGAAGAGGGACAGACATGGGGCTGGCCGTCGATGATGTTTTGGTAGTATGCAAGAACAGTAAGTAAGTTGAAGTTTGTAGCGTAAACAACAATAACAACTAGAATTACTAACGATAATTGGGGAGAATGGCGTCTATTGCGAATAAGTAACAGCAGAAAAAGGACGGGAAAAAACGGCACAGCAAAACTGTAACACAACCTAACGAAAAACGTAGCCCTCTCAGATATCATTTGTCGTAGAGTGCAGAATGCCCTTGGCAAGTTCTAGAAGGCTCTGCACTGAAGACAATCTCGCCCACTAGCATAGACTGACATAGTTCGCAGTGATGAGTCGGCGGCCAAACCACACAATTATCGATTTTCTACACGTTCAAATTTCAGTTGTTTTGTACACACGCCAGAACTAGCCCCTCATTTGTTGCTGTTTTCTCATCTCTGACGATGGACACCTGTAGGAGCCCGAAAGCTCAGACCAATAAAATCATGATTCCGGTGTTCGATAAAACTTCTTCCCAAAATATGTACGTTCTTGGAATGCGAAAATGTGCCTCTATTCATACTTCATGTTCGGCAGAATACGATCGAACAGTAAGAACCTATTTGCTAAAACAGCTTGAAGCACAAGAGCGCCATTAATGAAGAATCGATAATCTCCAACAGAGAAAACATAAAACACTTAGCTGTAAGTCATGACTGGCTCTTGCTGTTTCTTTGTAAACACAGTCAAAAAATGTACTGAAAAGTGCAAGTAAACAAGAAAATGCAAAATTGAAATTGTACAAAGACTAGCAATTTCAAAACGGCTTTCCCAAGAAAAGTAGGTTGATCATGCTCTTAGCTTTACTAAATAAGCCAAAATTACGGAGCGTGATTTGGGAAAGAGGGGTCGGAAAATTACCTAGGTAACCATGAACGCATATGTGCTCCACGAATGACCCCAGTCACGCATACCAACATGATCAGATAGGAAGTACACAAGACGCTTTCCGTTCCACTAACGACCTATCTACAGTGCCTTATCTATTCCTCTGCTATAACAATGTAGTGACAGGGGATGTAGATTTTACGAGGGTGGGTGTAGAATTTTGGCTGAAAGCTCATCGTAAAAGAAGTGTGGTGCATCAGGAATGCCCACAACAGTCGATATCATCCATCCAGTTTGCTTTTGCGATTTTGAAACGAGTAGACGTCGCAGGCCTCGGCAACTGGGTCATTTTTACCAGGTGCACGTCAGATATCACTGAATAGTTGAAAAATGAAGGCCAGCGCCTGAAATTCGCGTAAATCAAGCAAAGTGGTGCCGTCACGTAAACGGGCACTATCTACAGGTCTTCCGGAATAGAAGCCCTATTCTTTGTTTCGAGGCCGTTTAAAAATGAACCAAATGTATCGCGTTGTGTTAAGGCTAAGAGATTTAACCTTAACGATTGCGATCTTCCAGCCTCTGTTCCTTGGGAGAGGAGAGAGGAAAGACGGTGGGAAGGCCAGACTTTTAGGAACAATATATTGTGTACACAAGAGTTAGGAGAACGTTGCCACTTGGTCTGACATGGCATTCAACCGTGAAGGCCGTTTGAGAGCGTTGGGTCGTCAGAGCGGCCAACGACGCTGCTTGCGGCCGTAGCCAGACGGGCGGAATCTCGAGTGGCCGTCAGCACGGAAATTGCCCCAACGACCCCAGAGCGAGGATTGTGTGAGTCAGCTTCAGAGTGCTGATTGGCCAGACCTGTATCGAGTGCATGTGTGCGTCCCAGGGCAAAGGTCGCGCCTCGCATGTGGACGTGGGCCATTGCTCTAGGTCGAGCGCCACTGGGTGACCAAGTTTGTCACTACGAGACCAAATATGAGGCGTCAGGAGTTAGAAGGGCATCGGGCAGCAGCAACCACTACAAATGCTCTAACACTGAACACTGGTTCACATTCTCAGTGTTTGGATACAGAGCAATTTCCAATGTCATCTCCAACGCCACACATGTGAGGAGTGGAGTTGCCAAGGGTAGTGTGCTTGGCCCGCTCTTATTTTGCCGTTTTCTGCCAAGGATGTTCCTGATTATTTGCAGAATGGAAGGCCCTTTATGTACGCTGACGACTTAAAAGTTTCGTATCGATATAAAGGGCAGATCGTGCTCGAGCTCATAAGAAAGGATCTCCATGCCTTTGCTCAGTGGTGTTGCACATGGCACCTTACCCAACTGGGCACAAATGCTCCGTTATGGTTGTTGCTGACGATCATCGGCCTCAACCAAGAATAGACGACCACGGCCTAAATGTGCATGGAGTTATAAAGGATCTGGGTAAACCTTATTCTAATGGCCTTAACTTGTCAGAGCACTGCTCCCTGGTCGTATCAAAAGCATGCCGAGCTACCGGAAATATTAAAACCACCAATGTTCAAATCAGCCTTTATAAAATGTATTTTAGATAAAGTCTGAAGTATTGCTCGTTTCTATATAGCCTTGTGTGCGCTAGTAAGGGAAGAAAATAGAATCGGTCCAACATTTCCTTACTAAAAGAGTTTTCTCTCCAGAACACCATAACATGTCCTACCAACGAAGTTGTGATCTTACTAACCTTGATCTATTGTGGCTACGCAGGTTTCAAAAGGGATTATTTTATCTGCTTACACTTGTAAACAGTCGTACCTTTAGTGTTCTTACTATTCCGAGGCAGCTTGACCACTGTCGACGCACCATTCATCGAGATATGTTTTTCCCTCTGGCTTGCACAGTTCAAGTCAAGTCAAGTCAAATTTATTAAAGGAAATATAGGCAAACGCCTTTGAACTCCTTCTTGGTACATAGGATTTAAGAAATGCATCGGCAAAGCCGAAAATTCTAAAAAAGTCGTTGACACAATTTCAAACGACTACTCGCTTGTTTCAAGTAATAAACTCACACTCAGTTTACACGAGCCAGCAGTGTAACTGAGGAAGAAGAGCAGACAGTGAAAAAAACTCCTAAGGCTGGCTCATAATTCAAAATGGAATGTCTCAGTACAGTCCACAGCAATCTGAGACAAGATACCGAGAAATATTACAATTCTGCAAAGCTATTGTCTTTTTAAGAGAGCTATCACTAGTTTTTACGGTCAGGAGAAATTTCACGAATTTTGGGTGCTGACTTCGTGGAATCTCGCGTTCGCTCTGATGGCGGTTGTGTAATCTGAATCCTGTGGCAGGTTTCAAGCTAAGGGCATTGGTACTGAATGTGCAGCCTGCAATCGGCTAATTCTTCAGCCAACAGCGAGCAGTACGCAAGGTAGACTGAGAGCACTGGGTTCATGTGTCAACCCTTCCCCGTCCCGCACTTCAATCCTTCAAAGAGCGGCAGTTTTTTTCCCCTGGAACATCCTCAAAAGAAAGATCAGGAGATTTTTTTCACTGTCAGCCTGATCCATTGCTGTATATCCCTGTTGATCTTGCCTGTAAATTGGCAACCAATAGGTAAATTAAATAGCCCAATGGATAGTGTTGACGTTGCCCACGGGAACACGTCCATGCGAGCGCGTGCGCGCGTCTTATCGGCAAAGTCGTTTCGCGCGCATGCCGTTGTTTGCACGCGACCACGCTGTCGCGTGACTAGTGACCTAGACAATCGCATTTGTCAGAAGGCACAACAAAGCAGCACGTCATTCGAGAGCTTTTTAATAACCGCGTACAGAGAACAAAGCACCAATTGTGGGGACGCAGTGGACTGTGGGTTGAGGCTAGCGCTCCCATAAAACACTGAGATGGCTGCATTAGGTGAACCTAGATCGAAATACAGATTGTTTGCTGCGTGTGCCATGGGTTGAACGATTTTAGGTTCGGGAATTTGGAAAAAATTACACAAGATCACACTATCCTCTGAAATTCGTAGCGTCTAACAGTGGGAGTAACCGGAGCACTACCATCAGCAAGCCAAATCCCAAGTTGTCAGTAAAGGGGTGAGGGCATCCGAATGGGGGATTTATTGTGCACCGAACCCCAAGTTGCTGTTTCAGGCAACGGTGGCCAGCCAGGGCTGGTGCTGACTGCGTCCAGTCAGGCCCGTGAGAGTGTTAGACAGCAGTGGCAGCTGCTTTTATGGGATTGTGGAGCAAGTTCAAATGGTGTGCAACTGTTGTGTTGCATTATCCAAAGGGGCTGTTGTGTGCAGTGGCCTCTGCTGCATTGGCCGAGGGGAGGTGTTTTCAAGTGACCCTTAGGCAACTGCAACTACCTAGACGCGTGTGCATGCACGAATGGAAGTCGGTCAAGGGTCCTCAGATCAGCGATTCCGAAAGCGCTCCCTGCGAAGTTGCGTGAACTTGAGGCCACTTGTCTGTGGACTGGTGATAAATAAATAAATCTGAAGCTATCATTGCAATCCATCAAATCTATAACAACGTTGTAACACTGAACAATGGTGCACATCCTCTCTGTCGACGGCAACTGACAGGGAATGAGCCCAGGCCTCAGCGTAGAGCCTTTGCCCAACACCCAACGGGGTCCGAGTTCTGGCCTCGGTTCTGTTAACCTAGGGTATGACTAACCGAAGACAGCAAATAAGTCAGAAATGCCAACTTGAAGCCAACAAGCCATGCTGCTGTCCGCCATTCTTGTTCACTACCTCAAGGTCCTGCAACATCGCAGCGGGCGGTTTTTGACTCGCTGACCTGCAAACACTTTGCAGACTTCCAATCGCATACACATACACTTGTGTCCAGATAATCGCATCTACCTAAGATACACTTGAAAACACCACCCCTCGATCGACGCAGCATGGGCTATTATGCACGACACCATCCCGGGTAATGTAACACATCAGTTGAACTCGCTCTGTCACCATTGGCTCACTAACTCTCTCTCCGAGGCACGACTGCACGCAGTCAGCACAATGACTGGTCCCGCCAGTGGCTACTTCTGTCTGAGACAGCCCCTCGGTGTCCTGTGCGCAGTAATTTCCTTCCACAGAGGATTCTGCCTTTTACCTACAACTTTAAATTTGGCCTGAATAAAAGCCCTGCTTAGGTGCTACAAAATGTGTCGTCGGTAAGGTGGGAATCAGCTGGTTGGCCCCATACCACAAAACGGAGTCGGACCGCCTCACCTGTAATACTGGTGTCAGTCGGGCTTCCTATTCCCGTGTCCTAACCTTTAATTTAACATTTCCCTTCATACCAATCCTGACCTTAACTGAAATCCCAACTTTAAGCTCAACCCCAATTCCCCGTCCAGTCGGCGGAGGGGGAGTGGGAAGGGCAGGTCGAGGGATCACTCCTTTTCAGCAAGCAGGTGTCGGCCAGCTTTTATTTTCTTAAATAAACGCTACTGAAAATATTTTAGTAAACGGCGTTAATTGTCTATTATCTTATTGCGGCTAATCGCACTGCCTGTTATTCCAGAAATCAGAGAACTAAGAAGGGTTCACTAGACCAGCCTCACTGGAATTCTGAACTGCTTGGTTGACTCGCCATCACCGAAATGTTAAATGCAAACACTAGTACTATGAAGCGTTTTCCCCGGTATGAATGTAAGGGATGTTCACAAACTGCAACCCCCCGGCGCATAACGCAGATAATGAATCAGAAAGATGCAGCAAGTGAAGTTGCGCAGAAAGCCTAAGTGATAATCTGGAAGCCACCGGGGAAGGCATAGTCCATCGACCCCAGATAACAATTATTTGCTGTGATAGGTAACCTAAGGACAGACTGTCACCTACTGAAACCTCTAAGTATATCTAGCAACTATGTAGCAATGATGGGACTTGTAACTACGTCGGGGAACGGGATGATAATCGCACACCGTATAAAAGCGAACAGACGAGTTCCAGGAAGTAGTGCGGAAGTGGAAGATCGATTGCTGGAAATTTTTTTATTTTCCGGACGTTTTGGATTCTCATGCGAACCCATCATCAGAGAAAGGCGCAGAAAACTGTCATCTAGGTTAGGGCTCAGTTAGATTCCTGGTGTTGTCTTATGACCAAAAGACAACGGAGCCACCCTCTGTGGTTACGATAATCGAGCCCTTACTTTAGTTTATACGACCATGATTGAATCCATCAGGCCTAAAGGCTGTCGTAGATTTTTAGTGACCCAAATCCGAGGGCAAGCGCACCCAGGGCTGCTAGAAAATGTGTAAGCACTAGTGACTGTCTATTCCAGTCTGGCGAATCACCTTCAAGGTTGAATTAAACAAGACTCCATGATGGTGACCGCCACGTTCACACACTTCGGACACCGGCCCCCTCGCTTATGGCCGACTTTTAACTCCTTCTGACCTATCCTTCACTATCTCCGTACAGAATAGACTATTCCTCCCATCTGCAATCTCAGTTATTCTATTCCCCTACGGAACCGGGCCTGAAGACCTTATTCATAACAACCATTCAGAACTGTTTGGAATTCGGTCTGGCCTTCGACAAGGCTGTATCCTGTCGCCCATTCCTTTCAACTACGCTATTGACTGCATTCTCGGGAAAGCTGTAAGTGAAAAGGGCAGTGTTCAGCTTTCACCCGGACACCGGAGGGCTGATTTCGGCTATACCAATGATACTGCCTTCCTGGCTTCTACCTTTAGTGATCTACAGTTTATGTTGTTATGCGTGAATGAGGTCGGATTCTCCATAAACGCGGAGAGGAACACATTATTATCGAGCTGCATCCCTGCGTAGGAGAAGGCATCTCTCGAGATAACTGGTCGTCAACGTAAAGAAGTAGAAAATTTCAAATACCTCGAGGCGAGATTGCTGCCGAATGGACAGAGTAAGAATAAAATTCTCTCGAATATATGCTGTTCTTCAAGTTTTATCAAGCCTTAGAAAGTGCCTATGAACCCGAAGTGACATCTTCATCGCCACTAACATTTGCGTGTACGGTGCATCTGTTTGGTCTGTCCTTCTCTATGACTGTGAATGCAGAGTAATATGCGCGGAGGATTAGCGGAGACTGAAAGTTTTTGCCCACAACTATTTGAAGATCATCCTTAAAATGTAGAGCAAATCGACTTCATTTCAAAAGGCGCAGTCCCCACTCGTCGCGACAGTATCGCAAGGTTATCTCAGGCCTTCCAAGAAAGACGACAGATGTTGTTTGGGCACGTTCTTGGGCGTCCACCTCTGAGCTCAGCATTAGTGCCTTCAACCCGACACCCTCACCAATCGGAGACGTCAAAGAGGGGATCACCTCAAAATCTGGATCCTCACAGTTTCGTCAGTTCGAAATCATCCTAATCATGAAATATTGGTCAAGAAAGTGACTTAGTTGATCTTTTCGTTAGGCACTAAGTCTGCAGACTGTAACGACTCCTCAGCATAGCCAAGTTTCGTCCTGATGCGGATCCGAAACCGTCAATCAATGACGTCATCAAAAAAATGAAAGATAAGATGCAAACGCGTCGCATACGAGACCGGACATCAAACAGTTGAAAACGATTATAATGGAACAAATTAAAGACAAAGCAAGCCCTGGTCACAGCAGGCATTTTTTCCCAACATCCTCTATAACCAGGACAGGCGCACTCGAGCACTACAGTGCAGTGAACAAAGCCAAGGAAAGCGACGCAGTGCGAATTTTTGATCGCATCCCACTTTGAGGTAGTTGCATCCTATAATCATCCATGTTTTTAAATCGACTTAAAAAGAAAATGCTAGTCAAATTCATGAGCTGTACACCCTACTCAATCATCTCAAGCAACGGGAGGCCACCAAGTTCTGCTTTCCGCCACAAGAAATCGAAAGCTGTAGCCGCCGGTTGTTGGTAGTTCTAGTGAGATTCAAGAATGTGAACACCTAGCAGATGCATACACGTTCGGCTCGGAACCCAACTTAGTTCTTCTACCCGAATCACAGGCATTTTTAAGGCACCTGAGAATGACCAGAGTGAAGACCTTCACCGAGATGTCAAGCGGAAGCTCTCATACTTTGGATTGCCAGAATGTTGATACATAACCTATAGAACGCCACACAGATGCCCTCCACTCTGGGCGTAGCCTCAATACTGTAGGAGCTAGGAGAGAGTTCGCAGAATTGAACAATTATTTTGACGTAATCGCGAAAAACTCAGCGGGCTTGAGTACATCCAACGCTCTAACCACCTGTGGAATAAGGTCTGACAAGTAGCCGTGAGTTTAAACACACTTGGGTCAAATTTCCCGCTCAGCCTTCTGCAACGTGTGCAATTCAACAATTCTGATACAGCAAACAATCTAGGATCCACCGGGAGCACACTGGGTGACCCACTGAGGCCGAATTATTTTTTTCACAAGTAGATCAAATGAAGGTTGAAGTTATTTCCTTCTAGAAATTAGGGTCAAATGACAGGTGACAAAACTGTGCTCTTAGCGTGATTTTAGAATGAATCGGTCATCGCATTTGCAGAGGCACAAGGAGTACCCACGTCAATGAGGAGATCCGACGATGTTGCCAAAACGAAGCCTTCAAGCACATCATGCGAGAGGCCTACCGCTAATGATGCGTGTAACCCGCTAGAGACTCGTGGTGTCACGGACTTTTGGGGACTGCTTAATGAATATCATCATTTCAACCAAGACTTTTTGTGTTCTTTTTAATCAGATTTTTCCGCCATTCTTCACGATTGGTGGATAGAATCTTCGTTGTGGGACCTAATTTGAGATGTCTTGGCAAAAAATAGCTGGAACCTTACGCCGAATTAGTTACTGTTTACTTGAAATGAGTAACACTTACTACTATCTTCTTATTCAATCCGGACAGCATTTAAATTAGCCTTCCATGCAGCAACGTCAGCATCAGGATGCCTTCTGGCTCTGATGAGAGAGAAATTTCAAGTGTGTGCAGACAAAGACGTGGCCTGATCCGTAGAAGTTGCCACTGTTATCATGGACGTAGTAAAAAAACTTGATCTGATCAGAATTTGTTTAATCGAACTAACATTATAGTCATCGTCTGAATACCTGCTCTGCAAGTGCTCTTAGCAAAACTGGAAGTAATAAATAGTCATTTCTGATTAGCAGCCAGCTCAGCCCAGCCCAAAGCGATGAACAAGTCGATTGTCTAAAGAGTCGTCTAGTCCACTCCGGTCATTCAAAACCTCCACAGCAATCAAAAACTCACGACGAGGCGTCTTTAAACGAGTTCTTGCAGCTGTAAGTAGTTTTGTTAACTCACTGCTAAGCAGTTGATGTTGACACAGAACTGAGACGTTGGTTAAATTTCCCTTCAGGCTGGTTAGCATGTGAGCAGTGAATGGCCCGTCTGTTGCTAGGTGGTTACAAAAACGTATTTACCGGAAGTTGCGCGATCCCACCGATTCTTGCAAACAAATATTACACTTTTTGTCAGCTATTCCGACTCCGTGATGTGCGGTGTGCCTAGACCGAGGAGCCTCAGCTTCCAACCACCGGAGCAATATCTTAATCAGCGTCTTCATTTTATTTTTACACCCCCTGATAATGTGCATATCGCACTTTAAGACGCTAGGTTCTGTACTGCCAATGCGAGGATTCAGCACTATAGACCGTCAATACAGACGTCTCGGTCCCTCGAAAAGAATACTTTTTCTCGATGCAAAAGACAATCTGGCTCACTTTAGCTGTAAAATAATGACGTTTATATGAAGTCGAAAAACGAATAATCAAAAGTTAATATCAATAGTGTCCAAAAGGTAAAAAAGCGCGGGTTCATTAAAAACTAACAAAGAAGGTATGTAGAGCATGCAAAATACTTCAAGTACTGATTGTTTTCAGCACCAACGACATTGCCGAGGCTATTGACATTTCAAGGCTATCAAAACTATCATTCACTACAAGGAGATCATATAGTGCATCATCAAGTGCGCACTCGGTGTCCGCCTCATCGATTGCGGGTACAGGAAGCCAGCCCCGCGCTCGGCGCGTGGCTTCGGAAGCGAAAATTCGCAGATGAAGGGGTTTTCGAGAAGGAGATGAGATGGAACCAAAGAAGCTAAGATCAGAAGGCCTACGGGCGTCGGCCACGATGATGACGGCGGGAGGCTCACTGGTGGTGAGGATCTGATCAAGTGCCTCTCGACAGAAGATTCCGGGGTCTTGAGTCCGCCGCTCTTCGCCCCAACGCACCATTTCTCTGCGGTAATTCTCCTTGTAGGCGGCGGATGACATAAGAAGATCCAGATCTAGGTCTTTGAGTCGTGCATACGCTCGTTTGATGGGCTCTGACAGATGAATTATTTTTACAGAGATTCCACTAGCGGATAGGTGGCTAGACAATCGATGCGCTACATAGTCCTTGCCAGACTTTCTTTTCCCCGATAATATGACGAAATTCGTATTCTTCCAGCTCATAGGCCAGACGGGGGCAAGTATCGCTTGCGCAACTTAAAAAGATTATTAGACATGTAAAAAATGTAGGTTTAGGCCACAACATTAAATCCACCAGACGCAGGATAAACGCCCGTAGAAAGCAAATAAACGGGGGCAGTTGAACAGAATAGTTTTGAATGGATCAGTAAAACGGGGTTTTAGGACGAAAGTACACATTAAGCAAAATTCGTGCCAAAAGTTAGAGCAGAAGTCGACGAAAAAATGAATACAAACGGGCATTGCCACAAAAGCTAATTTCGAGGGATGTGTTCACTAGAAATGGCCTACACAGTCCCGAAAGGCAAACGCTTCAGATAAGGGAGAGAGAAAAATGATCAAAAAGGCCTACTTAAGGCAGTTATTCATTTCTTTTTTCATGGTAGGGTGTGTAGACATTACTATCGATTTTCTGCTGTATAACCCGACCAAAGCCCTGACTTTATTATATTGGGCGAGATTCAGGAGCGCAAAAATAGCAACTGCTACTGTCAAATTTGTGTGAAAAGACCCTAAATTTTTTCTTGTCTATGACGGCAAGGTCCGTAAATTTAACCGCAAAATTTGATGAAAATGTCTATGGTTCTTCAAACAGACAGCACTCATGAATTAACTCGGTAGCCACTTTGCCGACGCTTTTTCATAGTCAAAATATCTCTATTTTCTAAATTTAACTGAATAATTTCACCTCCGGGTCAACGAATAAGTGTAGCCCGTTGGACCATCATGAAGATACAATGCTATTTATAATCACATGTCTTCGATTAAAATCCAAAAGCTCTCTGCAGGGTTGAACCTACGATCCTTCTGACAGTTCTATGTGATACAGCACCCACAGAGCAAAAGAAATTACACGCTCCTGTTAACATTGCATTCGTGTATTGCTGGCCCCTACTAATATAATTTCATTAGTATGTGGCTAGTTTTACGATTGTCTTGCTCTTGACAGCATATACTAAGCATAAGCTCACAATCAGTTCTCGTGAGTGGCCCCAAAATTCTCTGTCTTACATAAATTTCACCGATTTTGCGCTCTGTCGAGCGCGATCGAATGGGATGGCAAACTGCACAGACATACCACATTCCGAAACAGACGGTTGGCATAAAGTGTGGGTCACGGAGAACCTGCTAACCTAACATCGATGAATGCCCTGCTATAGAAAATTCTACCGCCGCAGTCAATCAGATATATCTGTGCTTTATATGAATCGAGTTGCTAGTACGTGGCTACTCAGCAGCTTGTGCAATAATGTGGCACTTCAATAAATATGTTAAAAGCTTAAAGGTTTCAAGTGCTTCAATGAACCACAAAAATAATAAATTCATCCCAAATATTTCAATACTATTTTTATTATAATCCAACCCTGATGGCAATGTCCAAGGTGCAAGCGATCTACTGGTCTTAGGTTGTACGAAAGGGTCTAGGGGGATAGACCCCTAGGGTCTACCTAGACCCTTTAATACGACCTAGGACAAGCAGAACCTTTGCACCTAAGAAATTTTTATCTGGGAGACCAAAATAATTTTGTCTGAGCGAATGTGGATGGATTTATATATTTTTTCCCTTGCGAACTTAACTATTTTGAAGTATTTAAAAATGCTGCCATGTACATGTGTGTTTAGAAGGGTACGTCTTATAAACGGATACTTCAAATAATTCCCAGATAACAGTGTCCTAGGTGCAAAGGATTTACTGGTGCTAAGTCAGACCAAAGAGCAAAAAAACTTTTTGCAGGTACTACCTGTTCTAGAACATTGCCATCAGGTCAAATATATTTGAAAAACGGATAATTACCCAGTGTTTCCGGGATGCTAAAACAGGTTAACACAAATAAATCGAGACTGATTAGGTGCTTGGATTTCGGTTTATTTTAGAAGCGAGAACTCTTCACAAAATTACTGGGAAAAAATGTGATGAACTATGGTGATGAACTATGGAGTCCTATACACGACTAATTTTGTTGGTTTTTGTGGTTGTCGTTCTGTGATATGATTGGTTGAGTGGTTGGTTTCTGATTGGTTGGTGATGTATTTAGTTTTCGCTCTTTGATTGGCAGATAAGGTATCACGTTTGCGGTTTGCGCACTATTCGAACATTTACACGTGAGTAGTGATGGCGTCCACATCTGCTGATGCACCGGTCCTATCTGCTGATACAGTGTTTCGGGAGATTCTCTGCAGCCGACACTTCCAGTCATTTAAAGAGCTTGAAGAAGCTATTAAGCAGTTTTTATTTCAAGACGGGCTCTTCCCACAAATATCCTGTGGGAACAATGTACGCCGACACGTTTGTCTACGCCAACCGGAAATATGTATGCGTCCTGGCGCCGACGAAAACGTATGGTGATATAATTGTATTTAATTTCAGCTGCTAGTCGTGATGGGTGTGCTGCTTCTTTCAGCGTTAATCACAGAAAGAAGAAGGGCATCGCCGTGACGTCCTTTAAGCTGGAACACAATCACGAGTCCGTGCCGCCTGAAAACATAGATACGGCAAGCATTTCGAAAGGCCGTAATTTACAGGACTTTCGGACGCTAAGTCCGTCATCTCCCCAAAGTAACTTTTGTGCCTTATCGTTATTTTTCAACATTAGCGCGCGACCAACACACGGTTATGCGTAATCAATTTAAGAGGTTCATGCAGAGGGGGATTTTCGACAGCTTTGCTGACATTCAGTCAAAAGTATTGGAATTTGAGAAAGTAAGTGGAAGTACACTGACGTTTTTCGAATTTTCAGGCCACACATTGCAGTTTTCGCATAGCACACAGTACGAAGCTGCCAGCAGATCATCCTGCTTTTAGCAGAATCAAGTACCGACATCTCTATTTCCAATGTGTGCACGCCGGCCGCCCCGTGGCTACAAACAGAGTCAGACGATCGAAGTAACTGTGTATACTTTGATGATAACACCTTAGATCAATGAAATTTGGCTGCAAGGCCAGATTCACAGCCCTGGAATGTAATGGTGCACTTGTTCTGAAGTCTCTTTACCTAATGCACAACCACATCTGTAACCAGATGCTGGTGTCCGCCTACCCAAAATATCGTCGGTTTGAGGGTGAGGCGGGGCATAAGGTGGTCAGGATGATCAGAGACATGAGACCCTCTGCAGGTCGTTTAAAAGTTTTTTTGAAGAGTAAGGATTGTATAAATCACAATATTTTTTAGAATCATTCGGTATAAACTATACCACGAAAGACATATCAAACATGCGACGCCGCATTTTGCAAACGGATTCCTCTGGGACGGGGATGGCGGAAGCCCTACATAATTTGGGTGGTGAAAGCTTATCAGATTTTATCTATGGCGCCGAAGGGCTGGAAGCATTGTGTTTCACCACACCAGCCCTGAAAACCATGTTTGCACGGTATGCGAAGGTGGTACACATGTTGTTCTTGCCATAGGTACGTCGGCACCAATGACACCGCCCCTTCGTACTACGGACTCGACTTCACCAAGTCTACTCATTGAGAGACGCCAAGAACACCCCATGTCGCTTAGTATAGTCAATACCGTCAGTGACCACTGCCGAGCCCACTTCACCATGTCTACTCACCGACACATGTTGTTCTTGCCATAGGTACGTCGGCACCAATGACACCGCCCCTTCGTACTACGGACTCGACTTCACCAAGTCTTCTCCATGTCGCTTAGTTTAGTCAATACCGTCAGTTTCCACTGAATTGTTTTGCCTGCACTATACATGCGCGCAGGCACATCTCATAGCAGCCATTTGTGGCATACGCAGCATTAACTAGGATGACCGTTTCGATGGCAATTCTTACAGTGCGCACGCTATCCATGGGGTTCTGCCACCGCCAGATGAACCTTGAGCCTACCTGCTAACTACAGTATTACACAAATGTAATCGTTTGCATAAAATAACTAACAGATGCGTCAGTTATTAGCGCCTTTTTACTGACCTCTCTCAGCAGTCATCGCCCAACATCCATCAACAAACAACCCTTAATGTCTGTTCAGTTAACATTAAAAATTAGCTTTTTTACTTACTTCTCTTTTACACTTAGCTTCTATTTACATTCCTGTATTTTTAAAAAGATTTGTTTTCCTGCACTTCCTTTTGTTTACGTTTTGGTTCTTTTGGTTGCACATAAAACGCAAACTTCAACAAAACAGTCGTGCGTTGTGCGAATAGGGCATCTCGGAAAAAATGTATAAACGGTTGCCTGTTAAAATCGCAACTAACAAACCAACAGATAAAGGTCATTCAGCCAGGCGTAGAAGTTGACGTTATTGCGTATCCAAGTTCATCGACTTAGGTTAGTTCTCTAAATCGTATCCCACGAACTTTCCAAGCAAATGTAAAGCTCATCTAGCAGTACACTTTTGATTAAGGACGGATTAAGACTTCCATTCCTTCTTGTACTGTTGTCAACATATGTGATGACTTTAACACGAGCATGGCGGGCTAACGGACACACACAATTTAACCAATGTTCCCTGATATAAAACCATAGTCCGGGATTTCTTTTCAATGTGTTGCGTCGCAGTCCTATAGATTTAACGACAACGGGCACGCACAGTTTTCTTAACAAAAAACGTAGCCAAGTTGGCTATGCCTTTTCGATATATCCTAACAACCTTGGATCTAAAATTCTTAAGCACATGTAACGCGTATAAAACAATAAAAATGCCCATTTCGAAATATTTTCGACTTCAGGCTCTCATTTCGCGGATCCTTTTTAATGAAAACCGTCCGTATTTCCTGATTTGCCGAGCCCATCAGTTCCTTAAACTTTTAGAAGTCCCACTTCGCTACAAAAGAAAGCACAGGACACGCACCGTGCCTAGCCATGCTTTTGGAATATAACTGCATGGTTAAAAAAACCTATGGTGGTTAGTTTGGT
Source organism: Ligula intestinalis (assembly GCA_036362985.1). Lineage (NCBI taxonomy): Eukaryota > Metazoa > Platyhelminthes > Cestoda > Diphyllobothriidea > Diphyllobothriidae > Ligula > Ligula intestinalis. The sequence goes on from JAYGXS010000004.1 coordinate 32,734,398, forward strand.
AGTTGCCGGCCATCTACACCACCTTTGCATACTGAGAAAACAGGGCTGGTTTTCTAAACATAAACGCCTCCAGTCGCTTTTATCCATCCTTGATGTAGGACAGATTTTTCCCCTTCATATTATGCAGGGGTTTCGTCACCCCTATAACTGTCAGACCCAAGTGCGAAATGCGGCGTTGCACGTTTACAAGGCCTTTCATCTTGCAGCAAATTCCAAAAGACAGGACAGGGCTCGAGAGTGAATCCCAAGGCAAAATATAGCAAATGAGTTCCGTTAGCGATAGGTGAGCCTTTCTCAATGAATATCATGAATGTCGATTTAAATTAGCAAGATGATGAGTCCGCGGTTCAATGTTTAGAGCTTCGGACGTTTGGTCAGCAGGTCAATGGTTCGAGTTTCGGGTGGTACACAACAGGGAGCTGGGTATGGTTGCCTGATAACGTCCAGTCATTCGGAAATTGCCCTTCCAGTCTCCCCGACTTTGCTGACCATATCCATCTGCCTGAAGAGGATGTCATTTGGGCCTGCTGGATTCGAATGTGGCCGTATAAATTAAAAGAAAGAGTCAAGTATCGTAACTAAATATGCTTATTTATGCAGAGGATCGCTTCGTTGTCTCTTGGTCATAAGAAAACACCAGTAATCTTAATGAGTCCCAAACTACCTGACCAGTTTCTGTGACTGTTTATGATGATGGGTTCACGGGAGAGTCTTAAACGTCAGGATGACTTTGAGCCATAGCAGACCGAAACTTCTAGGCACAAAACCACATTTCACCCCCTTTCTGATTAATCCACTAGGCACCATCGATGTTCAGGTCCTTGCTTGTTCGCGCCGACACCTCGGACCATTTCGCTACCAGATCAACGGGGAGAATTCTCGTATTAACGCAACGGCGTCAGAAAGACTGGATGAACTCAAAAGTGTAACAAATGGATGTAGGTCTCGAAATGAGGGCTCCCTCGCCAGCTCCGGAAAATAACAGCAATTTTAATACGCGAGCATTGAAACAGAGATCACCCTCCCTCAGATGCAGACCTCTTACACCGAGAGACTGATTCGCTGTTTGACTTCCGGCTTTATGACTGACGGTGTCGAACTCTGATATGTGCGCTCGGATAGCAAATTACCACAATCTTTTCCTAAGTGCAAAAGTTTGACCTCCCTAGCGACTTGTGTTTTGTCTTGTTACCTCCCCCAACCCGCTTTTTACGGAGGCGTTGAAGTTTACAGGTTTGTAGTTGACGCTCTGCTACATTGACTTCATAAAATGACTGAGCATACGTGATGCGATAAGCTTTCATTTAAAAACTTTCGTTAGCAATCTCTGTGCCTGCAGAGGAGTAATAAGACCACAACATCATTGTCGGGGGCGTCGTTGCAATCGTCAATTTAAGACGCGTTCATGATGTCAAGACGAGACCAACTGGAGACCAGAGACAAGACCAGACTGGAAATTGCTACGTTCACTGTACATTCCACCAGCAACCGAAGTCCGTCTAATTTTCTGACTTCTATTCGGTTGTTGTGACGGTTGGTGGAGATAGGTTGTGTGTCGAGAGAAATTCTCTCATTGCTCAAAACTTGCTGTTCTCCACCACTATTCCGGTTATGTTACATAAAACTCTTTTTCAAAAGTTTGATATTCGATCTGTCATGTGAAGAGCTTCCATTCTGTATTCCATGTCGTTAAAATACGTCATGGACCGAATTCTCGCAGGAGGCAGATACACACCGTTTTAACGGTACCAGTTTCTCATCAGGACATTGATAATTCCATACGGGTCACGCTGACGATATCGCCCTAGTAGCATAATGTCATTATGACCTACGGATTGATATCTCAAAAATGAACGAGATTTCTAAGCGAACCGTTTTATTAATCCACGTTTGGGCGAGGCTTCTGCCGAACGGCTGGAGTAAGGTCAAAATTATCTCCCGAAACAATGCTTTTCGCCGGGTTTTCTCAATCTTTTGAAAGTGCCTATGATCCGATCAAAATCTCCATCACAACGAAGGTTTGTGTGTACCGTGTATCTATCCGGTCAGTCCTCTTCTACTTTTGTGGATGTTGGACTTCGCGCGCAGAAGATGAGCAAACAAGCGGAGATATTTGACTACCGCTACCTGGGGATTATATTTCGATGGAATACACCGGCTTCGTCTCCAATGAGGCAGCCTACACTTGCTGCGACAACATCGTGAGCATATCTCAGGCCACCTCAGAGCTTCGTTATGTTGTCCTCGATCCGGCATCGCAGCCCTCCTGGAGGTGTCAAAGGGGAAGCTGACTCAAGAGCTGACTCGATACGTTTCTTCAAGTTAATACTCAACCGCGGCACCGGGAAAAGTATGTGCCCTAACCAGAGAGATCGGATGAACACCTTAGTTCACCCGTTTTGGGATCTCTAGCCGCCATGTGAACTTTGTTTATTTCGGAAGCCTGTAGTGGGCCGTTGCCTGCCAATTTCTGGCCTTCATCTCGTGGCCTCAATCTGTTTGGAGCTCAAGGTCGTTGCGATCGCCAGACTAACTAGCGCGCGTGACGTGGACCACCCGGACGCTCTGCAGCCAATCACAGGCCAACATGGCCAATGAACGCGCTCTCTCTCTCTGTCTACTGGCCCGACTGCTCTCAAACAGTCACGTGGGATCCGGTCAATCTCTTGAGCGGACGTATTCTCCCAAGTCGGAATTCCTCCGTCTTTTCTCCTTCCAGAATATGAAATGGCGAACATACATTTATTTTCGATAATTTTAATCAGACAGTCGAATCTGCGCCTACCTATTCCAAACTCTTTCTGTACAGTATAAACTCTTCTTATCACCCTGCTCTCCAACCGTTTTCATTTCTCCTAGGAAACCGGGCCTGGAGGTCATAGTGACAAGGGCTTACCGTATTAACCTTAATTCCTCGATAATGGTACTGACTACCGTTTTGGCAAAGGATAAAAGGTCGACGTGTCTTTGGTTAAGAAATGGTCATTTAAGTGTCCCTTGTCTTTGCCAGTAATGTCCTTCTGCAAAGGATTCTAAGTATAACGCCTAGTGAAGGTGATACTTCACCAATTTAACTGCAAAATAATGCATGCCTGTTCACTCTCTTCGTGACTTTCGCAGCAGCTGCTGTTGTTTCGATTTGATGAAAAACTGTCTTGCACTCGTCGACAGTTTAGGTGGGTTGAACTGCTCTTAGTCATCCTGAAGTAGTAGGCGTTGCACAGACTTCTCAACTTCAAAACGCGTACTATAACGAATAATACTCAAAGACCCTATCGATGATCTGAAGTTCTATGGTCGATACGTGCATAATATATTTTGCCTGACAAATAAGACCACTGATTCAACACGGCCCAAACAACGCTAACATTTACAGCAGAAACAGAGGAAAACAACGAATTTGCTTTCCTAGACGTCCTCCTTCACAGAAAAGAGCATGGTTCAATACAACGCCGAATATTTAGAAAGAAAATCAGGACGTTAATTTCCACAGCTTCTTGCCCCTTAACGTCAAGCGGAACTTAGTCCAGGGAATGGCAGACCGACTACGTCATATCTGCTCTCCTGAAATAGTGGAAGAAGAATTGCAGCAGCTACAAAACACACGCCATGAAAACGGTTATCCGGAAAAGTTCATTCTTCGGAACATCAAGGAGCGTGTCACAAAGGCCACAGCTGCAACGGCGTAAAAAAGGGCAGGAGTTTCCTTGGTAGTGGTCTTGGATACAACAAGCCGTAATTTGTTTTCATGCGGTAACCATGAGAAGGTTTTTAAGTTGATAAAACTGATTTAACAAAAAAGAGTTTGGTGAAAATCCAAAAAAAGTCATTAAATTTTGTTGAAATAATTTAATATGGTGACCAAAGGCCGACGGCGTTGGGCGCGTAAATCGAAAAAAGGCGCAAAAAACAAATCGAGCACGAATCGCTGTCGACAAACTTGGAAATGTGGAGTTTTATGCCGAAAACTTTCCTTTGCCCAAAATCCAGTAATAATGGATTTTTTGAAGACTTTTTGCAATATTAAACAGAAAATTGAGGCCTTTCACAAAAGATATCAGTATCCCACATTGAACCTAACACTAACCCTTACCCTAACATTACCCCTTAACCCTCACCATTACCCTAACCCTAAACCTAACCTTACCCTAAAATTAACCCTAACCCTAACCTCTGACCCTAACCATAACCCTAATCCTAACCCTAATCATGCTCAAATCGAGCTGGAATCGACCTCGAATTGCTTTCGACAAACCTGGAAATGTGGAGTTTTTGTTCCGCCACTACCAAGAAAACTCCTGCCGAAGAAAGATCTATTCATAAGACTGCGTTTTATAAGAGACGCATCAAGTGAACTGGTAAGACGACACCTGAGGACAGCAGTAACGAGTGCCCTCCCGGCGGCAAACTTACGCGTACCCTTTACTAACCCCCCGTCTAAAAATAGGCGGTAAAGACAGACTACCGTTTCAGACCACATCGATGTGCATCTATTCGTTCACCTGTTCCTGTGGAGCGGAATATAGTGGCCAAAAAATGCGACGTCGGGAGAATAGAATACACGAGCACATACCAGCCTGGCTCAGCAAAGGGGGAATAGACCGATCTCAAGCTCAATCCTCGCCCACCTAATTGATACGAACCACCAGGTGGACGCAAGAGAAGCCTTTCGTGTCGTATACCGCACGCCAACACACTACTCCAAAGGCCTGCACAAACAGGTGCTAACCACAGCAGAGGCAGTGGCAGTCCGGTTAGCAAAACCCACTCTATGCTGTCAAAAGGCGCTGGTACAAGAAATCTGCCTCCCTTGGCCGACTGCACGCGGAAATCCCACACCTGTTGAAGCCACGTTGGCCAAAAACACTCAAAATGAAGCCACAGAGAACAGTCAAGCGCAAGCTACGCGGCTGAAATACAGACATCGACCCGCTGACCGTGAGAACATCCCCCCTGTCTTCTCTGCGCATCGCAACCAACGTCCTACCCGTACGGGTGCTCACATTCAGAAGATGAGGGAAAACCCAGATCCTTAATTACACTCACCCACCTAGTAACCCCTTCCTCCCCTCCAACTTGAGGATTATATAAACGCTGCAATTACCTGAACACTTTTATTTCCCATGTCATGTACCATGTCATGAATGATCGAAAACAACTGTTTCCCAATACGACTTTTTAATCGTAAAACGGGAATTTTCGCAGAATTTAGAATGCATCAGGTTGATACTGGGCTCTGTCGATCGGTTGGTAGAATCGCGAACCCCACACACACCCCTCCCCAACACACACCAACGATGCAATTAAAAGATTTAAGGTTAACCGGTTAAATCGCATTAGGAAACATAATACGAAGTCACTGTCGGGGGCACGGTAACTGACTAAAAACCTTAGAAATTTGAAAAATAAAAACCACCAACTTTCCAAACTACCTGAAGGATTTCAGTAGTAGTACAATTTCTACTGCCCCAGTCCTTATTAAACTGCCTAAATGTCTGACGTGTCACTACCGTTATCGGCATGCTCGTATCGGATATACGCCTGCACGAAATAAGTCATTGATAATCTGACCAGCATGCTGTCTCCTTGCCTACCCGAACACCGAACACCTCGTCTCCCCGACGTCCAATTGGAAAGGCCACCATGCGAGGTGGGAGGCGTGCTAGCTATAAAAAAATTGAATTTATCTTTGCGGTAGTACGTGTTAGGATTACTCCTGAAGAGCGGCCTTGGGGAGCTCTCAGGTCACGTTATCGGCAAAGGGCGCGCGCGGATGGGCACGTATGAAGGAGCCAAGGTCACACGAGGTGGATAGGACATAGGCGGCCAGATGGCCAATCGAGCCACTAGGCGCATGAGAACACAATCCGATTGGTTCCGTCTATAAAATTTATTATCATATAGTGCCATGCACGGGACAAAATAAACGACTTTCTTTCCCTTACGACCTTGTTTATTATTCTCCTTGTTGGACTGATACAAGAAGACTGGGGCCACACAAATCTAATCTGGGAAAACATTAAAATGGTACGGACAACCTGTTTTTGCACTATAAAATTTCGCAGAAAAAATGCCGAGTGCAATAACCCTAACGGATCTCGAGTATTTGGTATTCAGATTATACGACCGCTGGAACATAGGAGCTATTGTTATGTAGTTTCAGATTATCGGTCGAACCCATCTTCAGGTGCACCTGTAGATAAGCATGACAGAGGCAAGAGGAACACAGTTCAAGAAATCACATCTTCTCTGCTCAACTCTTCCGTGTAACCCGCTTGGGTGCTTGCGTGCACAATCGGAGGTAGGTTGCCTGGATCCAGTAAAAAGGCCTTTTACAGCGCCCCGAAAACACAAAGTCAAGACGCTAGGGACAGCAAGATTGCGAGAGAGAGAGAGAGAGAGAAAAAGCCCACAAGAGCATCCGATCCTATGTGATGAGTACGAGAGCAGAGTAGACAATGACTGATATTGATATTATTCAGACAAATTCAAAGAAATTCACAGTATTACCACCTGGGTGGACTGTGCAGGCTTATCTAAAAACAAGACTGCATAACAAAAGGAAATGCTGTTCTAAATCGAGGACCGATAATCCATGTGCAGAATGATGAATGTTAACGATCGCAGACGAAACTCGCTCCGCCTATCTGCAGTGCAGACAGTGAGCGAAATGGATATTACACTGACAAGGTCAGAGAAGATCACAGGATTGGAAACGGGAAAAGGAGGCCTGCAACGCTTTACAGCACATAATCAGTCATTCCTCATAGGGCTTAAACGAGGGATAAATACCAGAATATTTAGCTGAAAGAGCTCCCCATGAAAATATCAGTACGACGGCCTGTCAGTTTTTTCAATTCAAATTCACTGCCCGCTCAAGCCTTACGATGGTCTTTTGTTCTAACTTGTACTATCGAGCAGAGACTTGAATTTTTGGCTGAAGTTGTTGGCTTTGCACGTTAGCAACATATCAAATCTGTTCCGGTGAGCAACTGAATATTATCAGAGTCAATTTCATGGGTAATCCTAAAGTCCAGGTTACAGCACTCCAAATGAAGAGAGCCGGCGATTCATGTGCTTTTAAGTTATAAATATTTCACAGGTAATTTGGTTCAATTTACCTACCTAACCTATTGCAGCGTACTGGATTAACCAATTCTAATACAATAAACTGACTGTTCTACTCAGATATCCAAAGCCGTCAATTAGGCTTCGATCGACTGTCTACCAGGTGTACTGGTGGATTTTAATGATAAATTTCACCAAATTCTAAAAACCTGGACGGCAGCGTTAGGGTTCGAACCGATGACAGCAGAAGTGGGGTTTGAGTACAGCCAACTTTAAAACTAATTGAGCCTCGAGAAAACGACTGGAAACCGAATTTAATCCCATTATGATCTAGTTGTGTGCCTGTAGGAGTCTAAGCCGTGATTCTGCTCAGAGAACTACAATAATCACGCTCAGTTTCGTACAGAAAGAGGAGGGGTAAGACCAGTAGGAGTTGTTTATTGTGCGCAGGAAGTCAGTGGTGGTCTGGTGCCCCGAAGCGCGGTAGGTCCCGAGCCCTGTGGGCGCGTCTGTTTGTGAGCGTGGTGTGGGCGTGAATGCGTAAAAGTCCTGTGAGAGTGAGTCACTGGCCGCTTGAGCAACTGCTTGGCCAATAGCAGTCTACGGCACTTGTAATTTACCGTCCAGGCGCAGATAGGGGAGTGCGGTCACGTGGCAATTTTCGGGCCTCGCGCCGGCGCTACATACCCAACCCTGACGAGCGTTGTAGTTGCTCTCGTAGGTTCACAGCCCAGCGAGGTTATCACGTTTTTTACAACAGGTCAGGTAATTATACACATCCACCAAAACACCTATCAAGCGAGACTTGTAGTTGGGCGATTGAATTCAGATTGGTTTCGCACAGGTCACAGTTCAGGGATAATAAACTAGGAAAATTGAACTTGCAAACCTCTTAATTTCGACCGAGTAACTCTGTTACGCAGGCACCCGCCCATTGCATGGAAGTTATTGCAAATACCTTTCGGCGCTGTTCGAGATATACTGATGTTCGTCCCACCTACATTCTTGGCTTGCTCCAGAGAAATAATCTCTGTTCGTTGAGTTGTTCGCCGTTCAGAATTCGGAAATAGTTCAGTTTGAGTTTCCTGCATATTCTACTTGCCGCTCCGTGGGTGAAAATTCGGCTGACAGAGACCACTGGGTGTGAGAATCGGAGTAACAGGCTCTCGGCCACTCAGAGCTGTGCTTCTTACTCATGTTGAAGGACAGTCGTCAGCGGTCATGATGACACTGACCCACCCTTTGAGTTTCTTTTTAGGCCCATTCGACAGGCTTTTTAGAACTGTGGCCTTATTCTCCCCTCCCCCCCTTAAGGAGGAATTTGAGATATTGTTGGCATAGTTGCATGTCTTTCTGTATTTTTACATTTGAGCTGTTGGAAGTAGGTTGTTCATGAGCTGCGATCCACTGGAAGGGCTCTGCATTTTTGACCCATTCCCAGTGATTAATATTATGGGCATTCCGGTCGTCGGCCTTGGTTAGTTACCAGCTTTGACAACGCGGTTTTGCTTGAGCTCGACTGAGGAAGCTGTCTATGCGTGGGTCTTTTTGGTCTTCCTCAAGTTCTGTCACCACATACTTCGTCTACTCGGTTAAAAAACAAGGACATTAATTCAGTAAGGCAAATAGCGCCGTTTATGCTTCTGACATGTCATTTCTCAATCACGCAGAAGGTGTTCGCCGAACTAGCGTACTCAGAAGGCCGACAAAAATCACATTGCTACAATACTTTTTGCTGCATTCTAGCAGCATTTAGTTCTATATTATTTTTATTTACGAAAAAACTACGGCTTACGCTCTCACCAAAATTCCCATGCAAATGACCCCGCGGTCTTTGCTACTTGACTACCTGTGTGCCCCGATGACCCTGTTAGCGATCTCATCACCGGCAACTTGCGGCTGTAGTCCACGTGGCCCCTAAACAGTCTCCCCTGGTTCGACCCGCAGCGGACTGTCAAACATCTTGGTGGATATTCCTGTTTTCGCAACCTTCTCGGTGGACTCTGCAATCAGCAAGGGAGTATCCGGCTGCATCTTCCGCAATTCGGTGATGATCCCGGCGATCCTCTGTGATGCTCCTCCCCGTTGGACCATCCCCCCAAGAGCGACAGTGCTTTCTCCAAAAGCATTCCAAGGATTATTTTCCCTGTCTGTTTTTTCGCTATGTTTCTAGCGCAGGGGGTTAAATGACTTAAACCATAGCATCTGCGATCTTCAGACCATGGTTCCTTTGGCGAGAAGAGAGCAGACGCTGGGAAGGCCAGAGTGTTAGGAATACTGTATTCTGTACAGAAGGATAGGAGAATAGATGGAAAGAGCTTTCACAATCGGAGGACTGCAGGCCGGCTGTGAGGGCATCAATTCCGGAGTGACGGGATTGTCGGGAAAACCGGAATGCCGGCACAGGCTTCGTTATGACAGCCATTCACGCGGCTAATGCCTAGACTAGAGCTCGTGGCGCGACCTTGAGATGGGCGAAGGCTGGCGTGGGCGCGCGACCACGGGGAGGCGTATGCGCGTGTCGGTCAGCGACAGTTAAGGCCTGACTACAGGCGGCAGTGGGCGCACAGGCCTTGCAGGCCAAAGGCGCCATGAGTCAACGGCTGACCTTGGGTTCCAAGCGGCTGCTAGGGGCCACTACATTAAAACCTTATTGGCTCATGTCAACTGGTCACGCTAAAAAGCTGAGATACGATTTTCTGATACCACAACACGCATATACCAATAAGAAATTCATAGGGCATATGCTGCAACGAAAATATATCAATGCTGATACCATTACCCACGACAGAAACCGTGGTCATTCTGATGCCAGATCAAAAGGTTGCTTCTTTCAGTTAACAGTTCACAAATTCACCTTTGTGGCTTTTATAAAAATTCGCATTTAACTGCGAATGAATTGTCCACGACGACTGAGAGCCCTTCTCCTCGTAGAGCACAACAACTGGTGAAAAGTTGCATAACGTAAAAGTTTGTTGCGACATTATCGACAGCAGTTAGTTCAAGGTGCAAGCCTTTCCCTCAGAGCCGTTAGTGAGAAGCAGAAAGCCAGTCATGTGGTACAAAGCCGTTTATCAACAACCCATATTTTACCTCGGCGACATCAAAATATTGGGCCACGTCAACTCTTTGGCTCGATCGCGCGCGCGATTGCACCATGTAGTGATATTTTACTTGATTCTGACTGGCTGGCTGACATATCCAATCGGCACAGCGAGCTGTTCGTCATCGTCGTGGTCAAATAAATAGCTTTAATCAAAACCGCAACTCTGACCGCGGTGGGTTTACGAATATCGTAAGTCGTTTTTCGATTTCTTTTCTCTTCCTCTGAAGCAAAGCTGCTTCTGTTTGATTCTTTCCTTATTCATATGACTTTTCTTCATAAACTGAATGCTCAAATTGTAGTGTCTTTTAATTTCGTACGTCAGGATCTTAGGTCAGGGAAAGATGAAGTTTAGTTAAGTTGCTTAAGCGTATTATCCGCTAAAGCTGGCCCGCAGGGTTTCTAGCCATCAAGAAAGAAGCAGATACTAGGGAGACAACTGTTGGCTTGTCTGTTTCTGTAAACTTCCATCTAAGGCGAACTGACGTAAGGATAGCAGCCAACATTTTTGAACAGATAAGGAAAGAGGATATGTTTGAGTTACTGATGTTCACAATCAACCTCTCAGAAAACTCCCGGAATACCGGACCACCTTCCTTAGAAGCTGTCATAATCGATTAAAGGATAACATATGCGCAGAAGGTGAGCTGGTGTGATCGATCGTAGACCCGTGGATAACTGACTTTGTTGCTATACCACTTGTGGAGGAAGACTATAGGAAACAATAGATAGTATTGTGGGCAGATCGATAGAATAATTGACTTTGTAGGAGGTTTTCTGATGTAAATATGGAATACGATGTCCCCTGAAGAATCATTGAATATATAAAAATTGACAGCTCAATTCTTCAGTAACAGTTAAGTAGGTCGCCCACCGTAGACACTCCTAGCCACAGAATTCTGTCTTACTTGACCAGTGGTATTGGTTTATTTTTCAGTTAATGTTGAGCCTTCGTCTAGTTCAGTTTCCTTTTACTTCGTTTTGTTTAGTTTAGCTTAATATATAGAAGTTATTCAAGTATATTAATGCAAATAAATTTAAAGCTGAACTAAATTAAACGTAAAATAAAACTAATAAAGTAAATAAAAAACTAAAAACCTAACTAAACTAAAAGTAATAAAACTAAAAGTAACCATAGGTGTTGGGGCTAGAGGTAACGAAGGTGGGCGATCAACTTACCGATTTTTAAATTCCACGCATTCATAGTATGCTTAAACATAGGCCTCAGCTGTAGTTAACTGTTATGCTCGCCTTATTTTTTTCCATGCTCTGACAGATTGAAACATGGCCAAAATAGGTAAAGGTGTGCAGCTGGGTCTGTCCTGGGTGAAAACAAAAGCTGGCGACCTCCCGGACGGTGCCATTGAGACGCAGCCTGGCGTCTACATATGCCGCGCCTTACACGCGGGTGAACAAATTCCCGGCAAGTACGTTCCACGACTTGCCCTCGCCTATATCTCTTACGGTGGCGCGGAACACCGAAAGCCGGAATGTGAAGTTCTCTGCGACACTCGCTGCCCTGGAAAAGCTTGCTGGTGAGCACAACTACTGAATATCGTGCACTGTTATTCTTTAACGTACGGGCAATTTTCCGCATGAGATAGATGATGGTAAGTAGTTTCTTGGAGTGAAAGTTGGGGAGATAAAATTGGTTAAATAAACGTTTGCTGTGTATAACTTGTGCCCGCCTGCACTTGATTTTTATTGGCGGGAAATATAATTCCCTGGATTCAGGAGGCATGCATTTGAGACGTTTCTGGCGTAAAATGAGATCCATTTCTAGCGCAACACGAAGCCAGTAAGTTATAATACGTGGTGGTTAATAGCTTAGAAGATTACTAGGATAGCTGTATATGTTCGATTTTGCCCTTCTGCGATAAATGGCGTCTGAGTCTCAAATCAATTCACCATACAAATTTAGCAACATCCAATGTGTGCCGAGCTACCCATTAAAATTTGATAAAAATTTTTATGAGTTAGGCAGTTTACTGTTAGGGCTTTGAGCCTTTTACTAAAAGGTCAAGGACCCGAGTCTTTGGGGTTCGGGTACGAACGACTGATGAAGGTTAATAAACCTGAAACATATATTCTAGTATACACGATAAAATGTGACTGAAGAAGACAAGGACAGCTCGTACATATATTTATGATTTACTAGCGTTCACCAGCCATTCGTTAGCCAGTCATACCCAATCACACTGGTGGATCACCCGAGGTTAGCACCCACGACCTTTTGCCCATGAAGTGTTATACTCCATCATTGAGCCACGGGTCCGTTTGTTCGTGGATTATGATCGGGTTAAAATAGTTGATGATTGCCTTAGTGTAAGAAGGGGCCATTCCGCCCTCCCTTGTCTTTGTCGGTTCCACCTTATCATCCTATAATACTATGCTTGCCACGGCAAGTCCTTTTATGGCAGAACTGGCCAAACAGTAAAGTCGCACGTTGTTTCAGAACAAAATATCAACGAATTTCGTTATCAGCAAATTTGTCCACAAATACATTTGGCAATAATGTTAACACCATTGCTAATGGTCAGCTTGTGGACAGATTTCGAAACATATTGAATAGTACTATGCGGGCTGGTCAATTGGAAGTAACGTTTTAACATTTTAATATTGTTCTTTGCTCTGACAGCTACGAGTGGGTACCGGCCCATGGAGGTGACG
>JAYGXS010000004.1:32747338-32773381 GCA_036362985.1 Ligula intestinalis
CCAGCCGACAGCACAAACGAGGGCCTAGGACCACCCGACGCAAACACGAATGGGGGACAAGCTGTTTTGACCACAATCCTGCGAGATGACCAACAGGATGGGAACGCGGGTGAACACGAGCCCACGCCGATAAGAGACGACGGTGACTTTGACTGCCGGGCCGCTAGCAACCGAGAGGTCAACGCGAACATGGCAACCGCAATTTGCACCTCAAGGGGAAGGTGTGAACGCGACATGACGTCGGCCGGGCCCAACCTACGAACGATGCGCACCCGATCAATGGCAATTATCCCGCCAACGCCACCACCCCCGGATAAGACGAGCCCGCAGCCGCATGACAACAGTCATCCCCATGCCTAGCTAAATATTACCTATAAATACTGTGATTGTTCGTGCATTTACCACCTTTGACAATGGAAGCTTGTCTGATTCCGAAACGTCAGGACATTAAATCCTTGGTTCCTGTGATCGCTTTGCCTTCTCAATTATGTCCAGGAACACGCATTTTCGCTTCTATCAGCAATATATATATATATATATTAACAAAGGTGAAGATACGAGGTCCAGATAAATTATCCCGATCATCATTCCCCAAAGAAGGCAAAGAAGAAAACAAGGCGCTGTCGTGGACCACACTGTAATTGTGCTGACGTTTCGGAAATACACTATTTTCCATCATCAGAGTGGTGGGTTGTGTGTTCCTGGTTGACTCTCGTCCTGTTTATGGGCAATTCCAATTCCGAAAGGATTCAGGATTCGAGCTGTCGCCTCGGAAACATTCTTGAAATAGGGGATCGCGAGCCAAAACTTCGGTTTTTCGTCGTTCGGTTGCTCGCGAGTGGGTCATCGTCGGCATTCACGTTAGGAAGGACCGTGGATAACCATTGGCTGTGAACAGAGAGTGCATATATTTTGCTTCCTCCTCTCTCCCGTCCTCTTCGCTACAGTGTGTTTGAACCCATTGGAATAGGGCTGTGACACAACTGCGTTTGTGACCAATGGGGTGGTTACTTCCGAATCGTAGGATGCGTCTGGTGTTTGTTTGCTTGCGTTATACTGTAGTTCGTATCCTCTTTTCGGAAATTATCGTAACCTGCACATCCAGGAAGGGCAACTGGCTCTTGCTTTCTTCTTCTAACGTAAATTGGATGTCGCGAAATATGGAATTCAGTAAGACCTTAAAGTTCTGAACGTCCTTTTCATTACGACAAATGTGTCGTCAACGTACCTGGCCTAGAATTTTTGAAAGTACGATCGAAAGACCAGTCGTTCGAGCCTCTGCAGGACCGCCTCGGCAATTGACCCAGACAGGGGGAGCCCATCGGTTTTCCCTTCTTTTGCTCGTAGACTCCATCGTCGAAGATGACTAATGTCCTAAGGCATAATTCCAAAGGTTCTATGACGTGCTTTCCTTTGAGTTGTTGATCGTCTTCCTCATACTTTTCTTGAAGAAGCTCATCGATAGTGCTGACGGCGAGGCTGGTTGGAATGGAGGTGAACAATGACACTACGTTAAACGAGACCATTACCTCGTCTTAATCCATTTCTAGATTTTTGACGTTCCTCGGAGACTCTTCAGCCGACTTCCCTTCGTATTCGGAGTCGTAGGTGAGGAAAAGAAACCATTGGTAGAGCCATTACGATAGCCCAAATGTCGGGGTGCCACGTAAAAAGACAATGGGACGAAGGGGCATTGCTGGCAGACCGTATAAATGCGCCATCTGTGGCTCTTATGGTCAGTGCAACCCCTCTTTTGAGGTCTTCGGCGTTCTTCAGCTTGGCAATCGCCCGGTTAAGGACGTTCACATATATTTTTAAACTCCGCAAGAGCTACAGATGCCGCGAGGCCTACGACGCCAACGAGTGATTTACAGCTTCATCAGGGGCGGTCACAACTGCAGCAGGGGGCAAAAGTTGGCCACAGTTCGCAGGACCGCCGTGAACCATCAACCCAACGGCGAGCCCAAACAAGCGAGCGGGCTCATCATGGGCAGCGACAGCGACAGCGACAGCAGACGCGTCTTCGACCGCGTTCCCACCCGCCCTCAGGGTGGCCAAGGTCTGCTACACCAAACCTCCCTATGGTGGATCCATCTCTTCTCATCTCCAGCCCCTCTTGACTATGCTGCTCCGACTTCTCCTCCTCGCCGCCGGGATTGAGGCCAAACCGGCGGAGTTCCGGATCCACCAAGGGCTACTTGCCTGCCTACAGCGGAGCCACCCAACAGACTGTGAGGGAAGGCCACACAGCAGGCACCCTACCGCACACGATGACACGCAGAACCTGCGGCGACTCCAACAACCGTGCGGGCGACGGGGATCACACAAGGTAGTCAGCAGTCCAATAGCAGTCGTCCCGTGAGTGCGCACGATGAGCACGCAGACATTGCAGCGACTACAACATCCATTTCGGCGACAGGGGTCACCCGAAGTCGTCTGCAGCCGCCCACGGAGGGGCAAAAGCCAATCCACGACCAAAAGAACGGCCAGGGTCCGCGCGTTAGGTCAGAACCAATCGGCGCCCAGTAGGACAGCCACGGTGCGCGCGTAACCCACGCATATAATACGAGAAAATCAGTAATATAGAACAAATCAGTGCAAGCAGGAACAACTACCTCACCACTCTGATGATGGAAACAAGTATGTTTACGAAACGTCAGCATCAATAGAGTATGTTACATCAAGGTGTCATATTTTCTCCATCTTCTTCGGAAGATAGCAAAAGGGATAATTTACCTTGACCTCCTATCTTCAGTCATGTTAATATACATATATATCAATGAGAAGAAAGAGCGATCTCAAGAACCATAATTGTAAGCTCCTGGACCAAGCGGAACTTAACAGTTCCTCTAATAGGTCGGCGAAGCACATACATTCATATATCTATATAGTGGCGGTCTCGGAGGTTTACGTTGTGAGCTCCTGTGCAAAGCAGAACTTAATTGTTCTTTTACTAGATCGGCAAAACAAAAACATATGTATATATATTATCGGCAAGAATACGAGCTCGTAGCTCAATGATAAGACGTTTGCCTCTGACTGGAGAGACGCGGGTACGAAACTTGAGTATGGCAGCAATTTTGCCGGCAACGCTGGAGTTGGATATCGCTAGCTGACGACGGCTAGTGAGCCAGAACTGGCCATTCTAGTGTCCCATGTCTTTGTCGGTAATGTCCTTCTGAATATATGTGTATATAAGAGATTTTTGGACAATGTTTTCGACCAGAGCTCACCAGTTAGTAGTTAGAGTGACCTGTCAGAGGCAGAAGGATGGCAAGCTTTGATACTTGGATGGAATAAACACCCTCAACAATGTCACTTACGCGAAGGACTGCGAACATTGATGTAGTAACTATACCGGTTCTTTTCAAGGAAGTAGATAGTGTCCTCAATCGGTGTGATGAAAAAAATCAGAAAATGAACCCCTCAGTTGTATATATACTTAGCTCCTTCAAAAAACAATAAAATATCTGAGAGGAATGCAAGGAAAATAATGGTTGCTCGAATTTAGGTCCCTCTAAGCCCCCCCCCACTCCCAACACGCCGTCTCTTTTGACGGATTCGAAAAGGGTACGAGAACAGTAATCAAACAGGGCATACTCATTGTTCGGTTAAAATCAATTGACAGCGTTTTTTACTAATATCAGTAGCCTGACACTCCATTTAAATTCTGAACACCACACTTCAGTTATAAGCATCAGTCAGTGGGATTATTTTATAAAGCTTGCGATGGGAGGTCTTCTCGAAAGCTATAGAAATCAAGGAAATGGCGGTTATTTATTCAGTCAGGATCTGCAGCATAGCACGTTGGGATTTCTTTCGATCAGGGCTCAGGTAGAAAACTGGATTTTTTAAACGAGCCCCATCATGTGTCAATGTAAGCGAACAACATGTAGACTTAATCATGCTTAACCTGTGCGGCTACCCTCAAGGACGCGAGGGCGTGGTAAGCTGATGGCGACAGCAACTAATTTGGATCAACAAAAAAGTTTCCGGTTTCAGTTGGTCAAACACGCAGTGTTCTACAGAGAAGCGGGAGCATGTGCATTGGAATTTGAAGGAGGCAGCTACGTTTTAGCGTGAACGGATTGGTGGGTTTTGGACGACGTTTTGGATCATATATTCAACGATATTATGCCTGAGTGATCTGTGCTAGCATTAACTTGTTTAATTATTAAACTGAAGTCAGCTGAATCCAAACTTCAGGCTCATTGTTCACATAAGTGTTCAGGAGGTTAATCATGAACAGTTAACCTTCTTGGTTAAACTTCCAAGCATCTGAAATTTAGTGGTGTCGCGTTAAATGCGGAAATTCGATAAAAAGTCTGGGGATCATGGTACTGACTTTCGTGCTGGCACACGGCAACTGCAAGTGTGTTCTGTAAATCCAGGTGGACAGGATTTACATGCTTAAGGCATTTTGTTAACATTTTATTTCGACCTTCTCCCCCTGGACCAAATACCTATGTACAGCTCACGCCAGCTGTTACTATATCATGCTGGATGCTCTGTTACTACTCTCACCACTAAATTAATTTCCTGATCAATTCGTAGAAGGGGAGAGTTCGCGAAGAGCACCCGTTTATGGGAGACGCAACAAGTGAACTGGTAAGAAGATGCCTGAGTACAGCAGTCACGAATGCCTTCCCGGCGGCAAACTTGCAAGTGCTCTTCACGAACTCTCCCCTTCTACGAATGGGGGGTAAAGACAAACAACCGTTTCAGGCCAAATCGATGTGCATATATTCCTTCACCTGTTCCTGTGGAGCGGGATATATTGGCCAAACGACGCGACGTCTGGAGAAGAGAATACGAGAGCACATACCGGCCTGGCTCAGCAAAAGACAGAACACACCCATGTGAAACTCAATCCTCGCCCACCTAATTGATACGAACCACCAAGTGGACACAAACGAAGCCTTTCGGGTCATGTACCACACGCCGACACAATACTATAAAGGCCTGTGCAAGGGGGCTTTAGCCACAGCAGAGGCAGTGGCAATCAGGCAAGCAAAACCCAGTCTATGCTATCAAAAGACTCTCGTAGCCACAGTCCGCTTACAGACATCGGGCTCAGATGGATGAGGAATGAGCAAGAATGCGGTTGTTGCTGCGGAAAGTCGACTATCAGTTAACACCTTCCTTGTGCTCAAGCCACTGCACCAACCATTTTAGAGCAAAGCTTGGACGAACTGTTGCGTGCAAAACCGGGAGTTATTGGTTGCTCAAAAACCAGTCTGGGCGCTCGGCCTACACAAAGCTTTATCAAGTGACCTTCAACGACTACGTCACTAGTGGACATCTGTTTGCATCTGTTGGTATGCGTCATCCGTACAGCGACAAAAAGCAAACCAGCATAACCAGCATGCTCTTCCGATCACTTCCGTGGAGGACAAGGAAGTTTGTAAGCGCATATTCCTATCAGTTATGCATATTGTAAATAAAAGGTGCGTGTCTAACCACTCAGATATTGTTACAGTATAGAAAACACCATGCTACTATGCTAAGCTAATTCTGGAACATGTCATATCCTTAGTTAGACTGGAGACGTTCTGTAACTTCCAAACTATAGCTGGATACGGTAGCAATTATATAGTTAGCCTGAAGACGGTAAAAGGCAGTACCTTGCCAGATAAAGGCATGGTAACCACTTAGCTAATGATGCAGAAAGACAATACCTGGGGCTTTGCGTTGTCTATCGAAAGCTACACCCTGTGACTTTATGTGTTCTAACAAGACGCAGGTACAGGCTTATAGTTAAGGTGCTTGATCTGCCAACCCGCACATAGGACGCATGGGCCGCAGACAAACAGGGGTATCTTACAAAATCACTATTGCTACTTTTAATTCTTTTATTATAGTCTAGTTGTCCTAACCACAGCAGCAAATTTGCTTTATTAACTACGCATAATTATAATCTAGCTGGTTGTAACTTCATTATGCAGTTTAAACACAAGTGTACCTGTTAGCTTATGCAGTCAAGTCTCTCAACTAGATTTCCTTAGCTTTGATAGTGCAGTCTAGTCGTCAAAGCCTAGTCTAACCTTTTAGCCTATTGCAATCTCAGCAACACTAGTACCGTAGTGATAAGCTCATACCTCCACCTGTTATACTAAATTGATAAAATGGGATGCATGTCTTAGTACTGAATTTTGAATACTGTTATAGAAATTACCACTATCACTATTACTACCAGCATCACTTATATTTCCCTATTCCTGCTGCAATGAGTCAACTATCGATATAGTTTTAAGAATATACTACTACAATATACTACCCAACTATGATTACTAGAATTAACACTATAAGCAGTGGCATATTACCTCTAGCAGCAGTATTCTGGTCCAAACTTCGTCAAAATGTGGCAGCAGCAGTTAAATTGCTTTATTATTCACACCAAATTCAAATCTAGCTAACCTTAAAGTCTAACTGCTATAACGTCATTATTCAGTTTAGACACAATTGTATCCCTCCAATCAGGCACTTGGGTCTCTTAGTTTAGATTTGGTTAGCTGTGGTAGTGTAGTCTAGTCCTTAATCCCTATTCTATGCATCTAGCCTATTGCATTCATAGCAACACTGCTGTCCTCTACTACCGTGCTTGTAGCCGACGTATTTAGAAAGAAAATGGTCTGACCTCCGACAAATGGCAGCGTCATTGCTAGCACCAGTACTACTACACTTCTTGTTGAGATTGTGGGTATCTGAGCCCAGTGGCGACTTTAATAAGCGTCATTGTCGCAAATAATACAGAACAAAATAGCACCAGAAATGCTATCAATCAGCTGCACCCCTAGTTAGTAGCATTAGAAATATCAGTAGCAATACCCGTCTTCGTCTCCAAGACTCTGTTTTGACAGTTACTGAAGTTGGGTATTCACTCGGAATACCTTAAACACCCATTCGCACAATGTGCTGGGATCAATGGGATACGAGCACAGGTTCCGAAAAGTCCAAGCTATAGATGGATACTGTGCTAGGTATGTAGTTTGGCTATAGACGGCAAACTGCATGATTTAAGTGCATGGTAGGAATGGTACATTTCTTTACAAACGCCCTATTACTATCCAAATGATAATCACTTTTTCCTCCTCACGCAGATTTCGAGTGCATATTGGGTGCGACTCCTTAAAAAGCACACACAATAAATACTTATAGTATACTATCTACTGGTCTTACCATACATGATTAATCGAAACTAGCACTCGTAGCATATGCACGTACCTATAGCAGCAGTATCTTATTATCTAAGATGAAACAGCCTGATGGATAGAGTTGACAGGTCGGAAACCAAGACAAACACTCTTCTGCTCAGGGCCTAAAGCATGTACTTACGCGAAAAAGTTTAAACCCAGATTCAAACTTCTTGTTGAGACAAGGGGCATGAGCCCCCCAGTGTTAGCTTAATTCCAGCGTCACTTCTGACAAATTTTAGCGTCAGAGATAGTACTGATTGTGAGACTCAACTACATCGTAGCCAGTTGTAATTAGACACAGTAGTAGCCGTATCAGTCTCGGCCTCCTTGGGCCTGTCTTAACACCTACTATGGGTGAGTGAGGGTAAATAGTACAGTAGTACCAGCGAAAAAGTCTACTGTCACTGTAAGACTAAATTAGGCGGTGTATTGGCTTGCATTTGATACAGCAGCCCAAGCCCGACCAGCCTAGTTTCTTCGAGCCTCATGGGAGAAGGTGAAGAGTGCGGAGCCGCTAACTACGTCCTCTATCACTTTAAACTGACCCCTGAGGCCGTCACCTCATGTACCAACCTGTTGGTTCAGTTGGTGGATTTAATCGAAACCGATGGTCGAACACACACCCTGGCCTACTACCCCAATGGATACCGCGTCGTCAGAACAGGCGCCCCCACCAACTACGCACGCCGACACTGAGACCACCCCTCCCTGCTTGCCGGATCCAATGCCACCAACAGGCTAGAACCCGCGTGCGTGAGACGAGGGAACACCACGATGACTAATTAAACCACCACCCATCTCCCCTACCCCGCGAACTATTTAAGAACTACACTACCTATGACTGACCAGTTCTGTCCTTGCAGTGTACTGGCCCGCTGATAAATGGCCGCAAACATATATTTGCCAATACAACTTTTCAATTCGCTATTTGGTTTGATTGGCTAGAGCCAAAAACCGTCGGACTGTTTGCGTATTTTCCACTGCGCTCACACATATAAACGGGTCGATAAAAGCGTTCTAGTAGGTAAAATAAGAAATCAATGACCTCACCCTGGCCACCACAAGTAACAAGTAGTCGAAAAAAGTGGCTGGTCTAATCACTCAGAGTTCACTATAAGAGAAGCCGAGAAATTATTTGATTATATATCTTGTACTGCCTTGCGAAACAAAGGCATCTTCTAATAAAAGCCCATCGGTAACTAATTGTAGACACATATTTTGAAACAGCTTTTGAGACAGTTTGATAAATTGAGCGTCTCAAGACGATTCTACTCATCGTAATATTTACTTTGAGGAGTAATTCGGCGGTCTTGACTGTCAGATCCTGGGAGATGGAAGTAAAAGGAGACGGTACATCAAAAGATACGATAAGTTCGTTTGGCAGAAGACGTACACCCTCACATTCCTCTAAGAATTATGTTGTCAAGCCGAATCTGGTGTCTTGATCAGTGGTCAGATATGTAAGACGCCGAAACAGCCGCTTTGTCAGTCCGTAAGTTGAGTGTTGAAGTCCCGTTATATAAGGGATGATCAATCCAGAGCGATTTAGACGCAGACGCATTGATTCATAATAATTAAGTTGTGCAGACAATCCCAGATGATGTGTAAACAAAGTGAATGCCCAGGCACTGCAGTTGTTTAAGCTGAAAACGTTTTCTGTGTGGCGAGCGTTTGGCAAAGTAGGTAACCTGAATCACGCACTCACGTGCACATGAACAAAACACATGTGCCAATGTAAGTCGCTACTTAGTCATCGCACTTAAAATGCCAATGGCAGGTTAGGGGACGGAGAGACGCTTAAAAACTCGTCAGCTTTTGGATATTAGTCACAAACTCTTACCAACAAATTCACCTGGCCAATGGGCCTGCATAAAACTTAGCTTAGGTAAATTCGTAACTGTGTTATGGATGGAGATTTGGTATTCGAATGAGCCTCGGAAGAAACAGGCAGTTAAACGATTCGAACTAAATATTCCCGTTAAATGCGTTGGTTATATTGAATTATAAATTAGATATTCGGAGCGAATTTTCCGGAAGGGGGAACATAGCAGGGACAATTCTCGAAGGCTGTAGACAGTTCCAGTGCTTAGAGTATAAAGAAAGGAAGTCTATATAGGAGTTTGAAGCGTGCTCGTGTAGTTCAACTGCAGAAACCTATGTTTGCCGAAGTGAGTTTGGGAAGTTTGGCAGGATTTGGAAAAATATTTGAGCGGCTTTCGCAGTGCAAACATATATACGACATCCTAAAGAATAACTTAGCTATTCAGGGATTTCTGAATTTAGACAGTGCCTGTTGAAAATATAAAATAAATTGGATAGAAAACGCGGGCGTGAGCGCTGAGATTGTAGGTTTATTTGTTTGAGCTTTTGAAATTTAATAGGAGAGCGCCGTCAGACACTGTTGGCGTTCAGCAACGTGTGCACATTTGAAGAGGCATACTGCGGAGGTGGGTCACTTCCGTGACTGGGCTTGGTTCGCGCCGACGACCACGAGGGCCTCACATGCTCAAGGCCGTAATCGTTTGTGGTTAGTGGAGCAAGGATGCATGAGGGAGGTATAGAGTGTTAGTTTTATCCAAACACTTAAGACACCATGTAAAAGGGAGTACTTAGAAATAGTAGTCGCTGAAGCTGACCCACAAACTGCTTCCTAGTCCGTTTACAATGTAGACAGGCAGCAATACAATTGAGCCGATTATTGGCTCTACAAAAAACCGCATATATTGAAAGTAGTACTTACGATCTTTTCTTTTCTACGACCGATAACATGGCCAAGGAGGACGAGTTTGGTAGCGTTGGTGAAATAAATTATTCAACCGAACTGGGAAGAAACTAGTCATCCTGGATGGGCCTCGAACCAACGGTAATGAAATAGGACGCCCCGATCGGGAGCCATGGATGCGATCACATTTTGCTTAATGACGAACAGTTAACCTTCTCGGTTAAACTTCCAACTGAAATTTAGTGGTGGCGCGTTAAATGCGGAAATTTGATACAAAGTGTGGGTATCATGGTGTTTAATTTCATGCTGGCATACGGCAAAATGCAAGCGTGCTCTGTAAAACATGGTGGGCTACATTCATACGCTTTAGGCGTTCTGTTAACATTTCATTTCTACCCTCTCCCCCTGAACCAAATAACTCTGGACAGCCAACACCTGCTGCTAGTCTATCATGCTGGATGCTCTGTCAGTACTCTCACCACTAAATTGATTTCGTAATCAGTTTGGTCTAACCACTACCCGGAGTCTGCAGTATATGAATGAACTCCGAACCAGTAGGCTACCTTCTTGGATGTCCATATTTTTGATTCTACTTTCCCCGTCCGTTCCCTGAATTCGGACTTGGGACCACTTTCAGTCAAATAATAAGGGGATTTAATTCGCCGTAGTACAGGTGATCTGGCTTAGCTGGCCTGGCTAGCTGGTTGTCCAGCCAACTTGAGTTTGCGGCAGGTTTCTTGGAAGTCGAAAATTCGCTATTTGGTTTGATTGGCTAGAGCCACATTCCGTCAAGCCGCTTACTTATTTTCCACTGCGCTTACACATATAAACAGGTCGATAAAAGCGTTCTAGTAGTTAAAATAAGGAATCGAAGACCCGACTCTGGCCAGCACATGTAAACGCGGTATCAAGTAGTCGAAAAAATGGCTAGTGTAATCACTCAGAATTCACTATAAGAGGGCCAGAAAAATTATTTGATAATATTTCTTGTACTGCCTTGCGAAACAAAAGCAGCTTCTATTAAAAGCCCACAGTTGACTAATTGTAGACACACATTTTGAAACAGTTTTCGAGACAGTTTGATTAATTGAACGTCTCAAGACGATTCTCCTTATCGTAAAATTTACTTTGTAGGAGCAATTCGGCAACCTTGACTGTCAGATCCTGGGGAATGGAAGTAAAAGGAGACATTAAATCGGAAGATACGATAAGTTCGGTTGACAGAAGGCGTTCATCCCCACGTTTCTCTAACAATTATATTGTCAAGCCGACTGTGGTGTGTTAATCTGCGTTCAGATATGTAAGACCCTGCAACAGCCACTTTGTCACTCCGTAAGTTGGGTGTTGAGGTTCCGTTATAAAAGAGAAGATCAATTCAGAAAGATATAGACGCAGACACATTGATTCATGCTAATTTAGTTGTGCAGACACTCCGAGATGATGTAGAAAGAAAATGAACACTCAATCACTGTAGTTGTTTACTCTGAAAAGGTTTTCTTCGTGGCGAGCGTTTGGTGAAGTACGTAGCCTGTATCATGCACTTAAATGCAAATGTACACAAAGTATGTGCCAATGTAAGTCGTTGCTTAGTCATCGCACGTAAAGTACCAATGGCACTGCTCGAATGAACTTCGAACCAGTAGACTACCCTCTTGGATGACTAGTCACACGGCTAAAGAGGATGAGTGCAGTAGCTTTGGTGAACATCAATCATTTAAGTAACCCAATTGGAAAGAAACTGGGCGTCCTTGGTGTGTCTCTACTCCATGACACTGAGGGTAAGGCATGGTAAAAGTTCTAGCCATTTGACCTAGAAGGTTCCGACCGGGAGCCATGGGTGTGATCACATTTGGTTCATTTTGCCCGCACAGTTTACCAAAACGTATGAAGTATTACAATTTAGAATGCATCAGGCGACTACTTGACGCTGTCGATTGTTTGGCATAATCGCAAACCCATCGCACCCCCACCTTCCGCAAAAGAAAACACCAAAGATGCAATTAAACTATTTAAGGTAAGCCGGTCAAATCGCATTAGGAGAGGATACATTAGGTCACTGTCGGGGGCACGGTAAGTGACTAAGAACCCTAAAAATTTAAAAAATCAACATCAAATTTCCAAAGTACCTGAAGGATTTCAGTATTAGGACAATTTTGCACAAGCATACCATACAATCCAGTCCTTATTAAACCACCTGAATGTCTGACATATCACTACCGTTATCAGCATGCTCGTACCGGATATACGCCAGCACGAACTCAGTCAATAATAATCCGACCGGCATGCTGTCTCCTTGTCTACCGGAACATCGAACACTCCGTCTCCCTGACGTCCGATTCGAAAAGCCACCATGCGAAGTGGGAGGTGTGCTGGCTCTTATAAATTAACTTTATCTTTGCGCTGGTACGGACAAACTGTTTCTGTTCTATAACATTTTGCAGAAAATTACCGAGTACAGTAACCCTGGCAGACCTCGAGTATTTTATATTGAGAAGATACGACCGCTAGAACATGGGGTTTATTGTTATGAATTTTCAGATTATCGATCGAAACCTTCTTCAGAGACACCTGTAGATAAGCACGATAGAGGCGGAAGGTACAGAGTAAAAACAGTCTTCTCTGTGCATCTGTTCTCTGTAACCCGTCTGGGTGCTTGCGTGCGCAATATGAGGTAAGTCACCCGGATCCAGTTAAAAGGACTTTTATAGCGCCCCGAAAACACAAACTCAAGATGCTAGGGAGAGCGAGATTGCGAGAGAGAGAAAAAAAGCCCACAAGAGCATCCGATCATACATGATGAGTACGAGAGCAGAGTAGACAATGACTGATATTGATATTACTCAGACAAAGTCAGAGAAATTCAGTATTACCACCTGGGTGGACTTTGCAGGCTTGTCTAAAAAGAAGACTGCATAACAAAAGGAAATGCTCTTTCAAATCGAGAACCGATAATCCATGTGCAGAATGATGAATATCCACAGATCGCAGACGAAACTCGTTCGTCCGATCTGCAGGGCAGACAGCGAGCGAAATGCATATAACACCGAAAAGGTCAGAGAAAATCACAGGATTCGAAACGGAAAACATTTCAAGGATTATTTTCCCTGTCTGTTTTTTGACTATGTTTCTAGCGCAGGGGGTTAAATGACTTAAACCATAGCATCTGCGATCTTCAGACCATGGTTCCTTTGGCGAGAAGAGAGCAGACGCTGGGAAGGCCAGAGTGTTAGGAATAGTGTATTCTGCACAGAGGTATAGGAGAATAGATGGAAAGAGCTTTGACAATCGGAGGACTGCAGGCCGGCTGCGAGGGCGTCAATTCCGGAGTGACGGGATTGTCGGGAAAACCGGAATGCTGGCGCATGCTTCGTTATGACAGCCATTCACGCGGCTAATGTCTAGACTAGAGCTCGTGGCGCGACCTTGAGATGGGCGAAGGCTGGCGTGGGCGCGCGACCACGGGGAGGCGTATGTGCGTGTCGGTCAGCGACAGTTAACGCCTGTCTACAGGCGGCAATGGGCGCACAGGCCTTGCAGGCCAAAGGCGCCATGAGTCAACGGCTGACCTTGGGTTCCAAGCGGCTGCTAGGGGCCACTACATTCCACCTTATTGGCTCATGTCAACTGGTCTCGCTAAAAAGCTGAGATACGATTTTCTGATACCACAACACGCATATACCAATAAGGAATTCATAGGGCATATGCTGCAACTAAAATATATCAATGCTGATACCATTACCCACGACAGAAACCGTGGTCATTCTGACGCCATATCAAAAGGTTGCTTCTTTCAGTTAACAGTTCACAAATTCACCTTTGTGGCTTTTATAAAATTCGCATTGAACTGCGAATGAATTGTCCACGACGACTGAGAGCCCTTCTCCTCGTAGAGCACAACAACTGGTTAAAAGTTGCACAACAGATCGCAGACGAAACTCGTTCGTCCGATCTGCAGGGCAGACAGCGAGCGAAATGCATATAACACCAAAAGGTCAGAGAAAATCACAGGATAAGGAACGGGAAAAGGAGGACCGCAACTCTGAACAGCCCATAATCAGTCATTCTGCATAGTGCTTAAACGAGGGATAGATACCAGAGTATTTAACTAAAAGAGCTCTCCATAAAAAATTTCACTACGACGGCCTGTCAGTTGGTTCAATTCAAATTCACTGCCCGCTCAATCCTTAAGGTTTTCCTTTGTTCTAACTCGCACGATAAAGCAGAAATTTGATTTTCTGGCTGAAGGTGTTGGCTTTGGACGTTAGCAACATATCAACTCTGTTCCGGTTAGCAACTGAAAAGTATCAGAGTCAATTTCATCGGTTAATCGAGGTTACAGAACTCCAAATGAAGAGAGCCGGTGATTCATATGCTTTCAAGTTATAAATTATTCACAAGTAGTTTGGGTCAATTTACCTGCCCAACTTATTGTAGCGTACTATATCAATCAATTCTAATACAATAAACTGACTGTTCTACTTAGATATCCAAAGCCATCAATTAGGCTTCGATCGACTGTCTACCAGGTGTACTGGTGGATTTTAATAATAAATTTCACCAAATTCTAAAAACCTGTAGGGCCGCGTTAGGGTTCGAACAGATGACAGCAGAAGTGGGGTTTGAGTACAGCCAAAGTTAAAACTAGTTGAGTTATAAGAAAACGACTGGAAGCCTACTTTAATCCCATTATGATCTTGTTGTGTGCCTCTAGGAGTCTAGGCTGTGAGTCTCCTCAGAGCACTACAATAATCACGTTCAGTTTCGTACAGAAAGAGGAGGGGTAAGACCAGAAGGAGTTGTTTATTAGCAGACTTGACCTCAGATTGGTGAGGATCTGGCTGGCAGACAAGGCTATCTGACGCGCATAGGCCAGTCGGCTTTGTCACATATGGTGCCTCGTATTTATGTCTCCCAGATGGAGCAAACAGTCCATTCGCGGAAGCTCGCCTTGTGTACTACTTAATCGCACCTAACATCTGACTGCTTTCTCTCATCAGACGGAATATTCTTAGTGTAGTGGTTATAGTGAAGCACACCTATTTGCACACTGCACTCTCTCATTTCTCCAAAAACAAACATCTGCAACAAAGAAGACGGCGAAAAGAAAAAGAGATGAGTATCGCACACTTCAGAACGAATAGGCCGAGGAATTTGCCTTTTTAGAGAGAGCAAGTTATGTGCTGTGTCTAATTTGCAATGACAAGGTTATACCGATGAAATGTTGGAATGTAAAGCGCCACTTCAACGCACGCGATGATACATTTGCATCAAAATAATCTGCGGGAGATAGGTGAAAGAAAGCATGCCAAGATATAATGAGCAGGATGCAAACCAGCCAGAAGCAACTCCACCTATGGACCCAGCAAGGTGACTATAACTCCGCTAGCTTTGCTGGATCTTTAGCAATAGTTTGGAAAGGAAAACCATTCAAAGATTTGCTAAAAAGTCCATACTGGATGTAGCCAATGAACCTTATGATAATTTTCCCAAGAAGGACAAGATAATCAAACGGATTCAAGAGACGTCTTTGTCGGCAAAACTGTTCATGAGCGTACCATCACGATGACAACCAACTTGGGGGAAAGAAATAAGGAAGACACAAATGCAGCGCTGTTCTTTTCTCTGGCTTTGAATGAATCAACAGACGTAAGCCATTTGGCGCAGCTCAGCGTGATGGCAAGATATGCAGCTGGCTATACACTGCAAAAAGGGGCCCAGCAATGTGCGTTGGTTGTCAAAAGCGAAGGTGCTTCGCCGTTTTGCAGCTTGCCTAAACGAAATCCGGACTTTCCTTGAAATGAAGGGCATTCAGCATCCAGAGCTAGCCAAACCTGAGTGGCTCCTTATGTTTTACTATCTCGTGGATATGACCGAACATCTATACTCACTAAACGTTCAATTGCAAGGCACTAGAAATACATTGTTATCCCTTCAACAATCCGCGTTTGCTTTTGAAAAGAAGCTGGAACTCTACCATGGATCTTGAAACAGATCGTTGACTACATTTTGAAAAACTAAGAAAATATAAAGATGCATGCACAGTAAGTGAGTCCACTTAAAACATTCATCTCCACCAGCTAGTTGGCTGAAGATTGGGGTGATGATTTGGAAAGACTTGGCATAAAGCGGATTTGGCAAGCAAGCACATGTGGACAGAAATGATAAAAAACTTCGACCCGAAGAGCAACTGATAATCAAAATTTGGAACACGCTTTCGGTAACATAACACACCCTACAGCGTAGAATTATTGCCGTATTGACCCTGTTTAGATCTACGTATGCATGTGAGTAGTCATTCTCATATCTTAGATAAATCAAGTCCACCGTACGATCACGTCTAACGAATGAAAGCCTCAAAGCTTGCATGAAGCTTGAGCTCATCAACTATCAGCCAGACTACAAATCCATGAGCGAATCTATGCAGCACAAGAAGTCGCATTAAAAATGAATATTATAAGAACATCATTATAAAACATAAATTCAGAGGTTTATTATGCTTACATTTATTTAAATTTCATCTTAAAATATACAATACGACTTTTACTGAAATACATTCCCAAATATTAGCATTCTTGGCTCTCTGAGTTAAAAAAAGGTTGCCGACCCCTAGGTTAGAGGATGCGTTGGAGTGATCTCCTCACCGTGTGCCGGTGAGTTGGCACGTTAATGTAAGTGGAAAGTTTGTGTACGACATAGTGCATCCCAGTAAATGTTGAGACGGACAAATAAGTCAATGAAAAGTTTCATTGCTGTCTGGACTCGAAGATGGCAAAGCTAGTAGAGCGTGTCAAACCCAATGGAGTTTCACCGAGTTAGGCATAGAAAAGGGTTACATATCTCGGCAAACTCATGAATAAGGATGCCGGTAATGTTGAAAACAAGCGTCTGAAAGCAGAGAAAATGTCTAATGTTTGTGTAGTTGAAGGAATACTTTCACAATATGGCTAAAATTCCATAACTGAGTTGGGTTGATGATATCGGCTTCATTCGTCAAATATTATGGACAACTGTGTTTTCCTATCGGTAGACACGATGAGTGAAACAGGAAGTAGAGTGAAAATTTTTTTGACGTTTGCATTCAGGTGCGTCAGGAGGTTGCAATTTGTTGGCATAGTTGCATATCTTTGCACATTTTTACCTTTGAGGTGGTAGAAGTAGGTTGTTCACTAGCCCTGCATTTTTGCCCAATTCCGAGTGATAAATGTGATAGGCACTCCGGTCGTCACCCTTGTCGACCTTGGTCAGGTACCAATTCCGACACCGCTGTTTTCGCCTGTGCTCGACTGATGAAGCTATGTATGCGTGGGTCCTTTTGGTCCTCCTCGAGTTCCGTCGCTACCTACTTCTTCTACTCGGCTAAAAAGGAAATAAATATGTTATAGCCCAGTTTTTCGGCGTCGCCAGTAGTTATAGCCCGGTACTTCGAGCCCGACTAATAGGTAGAAGAAGGCAAGGGGCGTTCCTGATAGGCAATGCCTTTATTCAACCGTACACAAAGACTGGGGCCGCGCGTGACTGTCCGGTTCTCTGTGTCCTGCAGTTCCGTCGGAGTCGTCGTCAGAGTCGTCCCTTTGGTCTGTCAACTCCGGCATATTTATACGGCTCCGGTCTTTCCAGAACATTTCTAGCGTATGGCCTGCTCCCAGACATTCTGGAATAATCTTGACTACGCCCACTGCGCCTGCTATATGGGTGGTCGTCTGGTTTTCTTGGCTCATGGCATATGCGTAGGCGTGGGCGTCTGACATGACGGCGTGACGCACTCCGGGCGGCCATTTTCGTCGACTGCCGTAAATGCGCGGGGGCGTCAAGTGTGCTCAGGGGGTGCGCGGCCGGCCTGCGGCCATGACTAAATTAGCGTGTACTTCTCGTCTCCACAACAACATTTCTTTAGAAACGCTGTTTATGCTCTTGCTCCCAATCACCCAGGAAGTGTTCACCGAAGGAGCGCGCTCAGACCGCAAGTGAAAAATCATCATAATATAATACTACTCGCTACTATGTAGTAATGCTGATTTATTTCAATTTAATTTTATATTGATATTTGTGAGAAACCCATGGCATACGCTCTCTCGGCAGTATTCCCAATTCAATGCGTACATCTCCCTCAAACCTACTTCACCTGAAGTATGCTGATACTGATACCACTTCCCAGGACAGAAACCGTAGTCATTCTGACATCAGATCAGAAGGTTGATTCTTTCAGTTTACAAGTTGACAGTTAACAAGTACACCGTTGCGGTTTTAATAAAAATTAGCTTTTAACTTCGAACGACTGGACTACGACGGCTGAGAGCCCTGCTCTGCGTTGAGCACAACAACTGGTGAGCAGTTGCACAATGTAAAAGTTAGTTGTGAAGTGATTGACAGCAGTTATTTCGAGGTGCAAGCCTTCCTCTCAGAACCGTTAGTGAGGACATCAACGGTGACCTCAACAGATTGGGCCACGTCAACTGTTTGTCTCAATAGTGCGCGCGTTTCTACTATGTGGTGATATTCTTCCTGATTTTGACTGGCTGGCTGACACATCCAATTGGCACAGCGAGTTGTTTTTCATCGTCGTGCTGAAATAAATAAATAACCACAGATCTGACCACGGTGGGTTTACGAATATCGTGAATCGGGCGTCTACATATGCCGTGCCTTACACGCGGGTGAACAAATTCCCGGCAAGTACTATCTAAGACATGCCGTCGCCTACATCTCTTACGCTGGTGGGGAACACCATCAGCCTGAATGTGAAGTTCTTTGAGACATTAAGTGCCTTGGGCAGTCTTGCTGGTAAGCACAACTACTGAATCTTATGCACTGTTATACTGTAACGTACGGGCAGTTTTTCGCATGGCATAGTACGTTCTTCAAGTGAAAGTTAGGCAGCTAAGATTGGTTACATTACCGTTTGCTGTGTATAATTCGTGCCCGCCTGTATTTGATTTTCATTTGCGGTAACTAAGATTTTCTGGATCCAGGAGGGATTCATTTGAGACGTTTCTGGCGTAAAATAAGGTCCTTTTCGAGTGCAACGCAAAGCCAGTCAGTTATAATATGTGTTAATAGATAGCCTAGGACAGGGGTACACACCTTTTTAACTCAGAGAGCCAAAAAAGCAAATATTTGGAATTATATTTCAAAAAAGCCATATAGTATATGTTAAAATGAAATTTTATTAAATGCTAGTATAATAAGCCTCTGAATTTATTCTTTTATATAATGCTGTAATAATACTCACTAGCGAAAAAGCCCGGCTTCGCCTTAAGGCCTCCCTGCCCACCCCCCTCCCCCCAAGGGGAGTAGGCGGTAAAACAGCTGCCTTCTGCCAAAAAGGGAGTTAACAGTAATGCGTCTGCTCACCCGACCTTTTAGGCCTTTCAGTGCATAATCCAGGTTGGCACAATTACACTGACACACTCGCATTCAAACCCTAGCTGCTTGTGACGCCAACTAGCTGGTGGACATCAAAGTTTTGAGAGGACTTACTTCCTGTGCATGCATCTTTATATTGTCGTAAATTTTCAAAATGTAGTACTCGATCTGTTTCAAGATCCATGATAAAGAGTTCAAGCTTGTTTTTAAAAGCAAACATGGATTGTTGAAGGGATAACACTGTATTTCCATTGCCTTGCTATTTAGCGTTAGGTTGGTTCAGATGTTCGGTCATATCCACGAGATAGTAAAACATGAGGAGCCACTCAGTTTTGGCTAGCTCAGGATGCTCAATGCCCTTCATTTCAAGGAACGTCCGGATTTCGTCCAGTCAAGATGAAAAACGGCTAAGCACCTTCCCTTTTGACAACCAATGTACCTTGCTGTGCAAAAGCAGACCATGATAGTTATTTCCAACTTCATGTAGCGGTGTTTTACACTGTTGATCATTTGAGGCTTGAGCAACAATAAAGTTAATCACACGGATGACCAACGACATCAATTCGCCAGGCTGCCCGTCGCAAATCTGAGCACAAAGAGCTTCCTGGTGTAGAATGCAATGGAAACGTAGGATGGGTCTATTTTCACATTCACAGAGAAGCGCCAAAAATCCTTTGTTTTTCCCCATCATACACGGAGCACCATTAGTACACACTGAGATAAGTTTATCCATAGGTAGTTTTTTTCTTGAGTGAAATCCATACAAGACTTGAATAAATCCTCACCTCTTCTGGATCCTTTTATTGGCAGAACCGCAAGACATTCTTCGTGCAGTGTATCACCAGTAGCATACCTTGCAATCACACTGAACTGCGCCAAATGGCTTAGGTCTATTGACTCATCCAAAGCCAGGGAAAAGAACGGCGCTGCAATTATGACTTTCAATTGCGTTTCCTCCACGTGGGTTGCCATTATGATGGTACACTTATGAGCAGTTTTTGCCGAAAAAGGCATGCCTTGTATCCGTTTAATTATCTTGTCTTTTTTCGGAAGATCCTCAAAAATTTTATCGGCTACATCGAGCATGAACGTTTTAGCAAACTCACCACCTGTGAATGGTTTTTCGTTCCTAACTATTGATAAAGATTCAGCAAAGCCCGCGGAGTTATAGTAACCTTGCTGGGTCCATATGTGGAGTTGCTTCTGGCTGGTTTGCATCCTGCTCATTAGCTCTTGCATGCTTTCTTTCGGCTATCTCCCGCAGGGTATTTCGATGCAAACGTATCATGGCGTGTGTTGAAGTGGCGCTTTACATTCGACCGTTTCATCGATGTAATCTTGTCACTGCAAATTAGACACACCGCATAATCTGCTCTCTGCACATAGGCGAATTCTTCGCCCCATTCATACTGAAATGTACGATAATCCGCATCTACTTTTCGTTTCGCCATACTCCTTGTTGCAGGGGTTAACTTTGGGCAAATGAGAGAGAATTTAGCGTTAAAAGATGTGCGATCCGTCTGATGAAAGAAAGCAGTCAGATGTTAGGACCGATGTATTAGTCCACAAAGCAAGTGTTCGCGAAAGGACTGTTTGCTCCGTCTAGGGGACATAAACACGAGGCACTATAAGTAGGAAAGCCGGTTGGCCTATGCGCGTAAGATAGCCTTGTCTGCCAGCGTGACCTTGACCGAGCTGGGGTCAAGTCTACGGGCTGTCGTACTTGAGTAGAGCGTCTGTTATTTAGCGAGCTCGTAGCGGCACCCCATTGGAGGTGGACGGCTACAATGCGTGCCCTCCCCCCCCCTTCTTTCTGTAAGACCCGCTGTCCCAAAGCCATGTGTTGCCACAACCAACTGTTCCAATGCTCTCTTGCTCTGACAACCCCGTCCCCGAGGCTTTACCTCGCAGCTGCGTCTGGGAAGCCGGTAATAGCTGCGCGAGCGTCCCCTTTCCTTCGGTTTTCTCGCGGCCCCGAGACCACCGCCCTGACGACCGTAGTTTATTCAGTCACGCACACACTACCCGAGCAAACACGGGCGTCCAAATACCCAAGGGCCATTTAAACAGTCCACCCCTCGGCCTCTGTAGGCGACATCCCCTCGGGCAATTGCAAGACACCAATAACAGAACAATTGAACTTGCTCCGCAATCCTACTGAATCAGCTGTCACCACTGTCTCAAACTCTCCCAAGTCTGGCTGGGCCTAATCAACACTAGCCCTGGCTTCGCCAGTGGCCACTGCCACCTGGGACTGCAATTGGGAGTTCTGTGCATAATAAATCACTCCTTCTGATGGCTGGTGTCTTTTAACTTCCAACCTGGGATTTGGCCTGATGATTGTAGTGATCCAAGTACAAGCCACTACTAAGACCCCTAAAGAGTAACCTGATCATAAAATCTGAAGTTTTTGAAACAGCCATACGCGATCATCAAAAGAGCCATATATGGCTTGGGAGCCCATGGGTTGCCGACCCCTGGCCTAGGAGATTACTATGATGTACGACAATGTTTGATTTTGCCCTTCTTCGGTAAATGGTACCTCAGCCTCAAATCAATTCACCGAACAAATCTAGCAACATCCAATATGTGCCGAACTACCCATTAAAACGTTCATCATGAATTTTAATGAGTTAGTCCATTTCCTGTTAGGGCTTTGGACCCTTCACTGAAAAGTCACGGATGCTAGCCTCAGGG
The DNA here is from genome assembly GCA_036362985.1 of Ligula intestinalis. Lineage (NCBI taxonomy): Eukaryota > Metazoa > Platyhelminthes > Cestoda > Diphyllobothriidea > Diphyllobothriidae > Ligula > Ligula intestinalis. Next base: position 32,769,317 of record JAYGXS010000004.1, read on the forward strand.
GTTTGGGTGCGAACGACTGATTAAGATTAATAAGGCTGAAACGTAAACCATAGTAACTGACTAAGACTAGGGCGATCGGTATAGCTATTTATGACTGAGCAGCCGTCATCAGCCAATCATACCCAGTCACATTTGTGGATCACCCGAGGTTAGCACCCACGACCTTTAGCTCATGGAGTGTTCTACTCTACCATTGAGCCACGGGTCCGTTTGCCCGTGGATTATGATTGGTTTGAAGTAGCTGATGATGGCTTATAAGTGAGAAGGGGCCATCCCGCTCTCCGTTGTGTTTTGTCGGTTCCACCTTTTAATCATATAGTACTATGCTTGCCACGGCAAGTCCTTTTATAGCACGAATGGCCAAACAGCAAAATCGCACGTTGTTTCAGAACAAAATGTCAACGAACTGGGTGATCAGCAAATTTATTCCAAAACTTTTTTCAATAATGTTAAAACCCTTGCTAATGGTCAGCTTATGAACGGATTTCGAAATATATTGAATAGTACTGTGCGGGCTGGTCAGCTAGAAGTAACGTTTTAACACTTTACCATTGTTATTTGCTCTGACAGCTACGAGTGGGTATCGGCCTACAGAGGTGACGTGCCAAAGAAGGCAATTGTGGCAGGCTTTGCTGCCGACGGAGAACCGCTGTACATAGCCAAAGCCCTCGTAGGGAATGAGGTTTGTGGAGGCAAGGTGAGAACATGTATTGCTTAACAGATTTTCGTAGTTTTTTTTACGGCGAACTATGATGTCAGTCCAAAGGACAAACTTCAAATCGTCTTTACTCTTATAGTATGGTTGTTAGTTTATCACTGACACACAGAGTCTATTTCTATAGTTCAGTATATTAAGGGTAGTAGGCAATGCCTTTGAAGACCCTATTGAAAACAGTTTACATAAAATGTCCAACATAAAATATGTTACTATAAAATAGTGAGTAACATATATACATGTACACAATTTAGCTGTAGGTATGGTCAGTGTGTCCGTGAGGGCATTCAGTGGTTTCTTGTATGCATAATATATCCAACATAAGACATGTCACTATAAAATAGTGAGTAACATATACATATGGACAAGTTTTATCTGTATGTTTGGCCAACCCGTAGATGAATACTGCTTCCTTGTGCATATGAACGGTATCTTTTAAGTAAATGTCCATCCAGTTTGCGTTTGAATGCATCTGTGGAGTTCGCCATTACGACCTCCTCTGGCAGTCCGTTCCAGGCACCGATGACTCATTGTGAGAACGAATGTTTACTAGGGCCTCTCTGACTTTAAAAAAAGCACGTAGTAAAATATATTTTACAATTTCTGTCTTTCAGGTGGATAACGGCCACTCATGTGCGTACATGCCGTACGCGTGCCGTGAACAGTTGGTTGACGACTATAAGGTCCTGGTGTGGAAGAAGAATTAAACAGCACCATCGGCTGCCTTTATCAACGAAAAAACTCAATAAAAATTTCTGCACTATCCTTGAGTATCATAAAATTGCATAAATCTGACGAAACAGCGCTAAGACCCTGTTGCTTTCCTGTTACTTACATTAGATTCCGACAAAAATTGTTTAGCATGCGTGGTGGTGTATCGACAGTTAAACATAAAATCGGCTACTAGTATACCTTGGGTAAGAAATATTGAAACAAAATACGTTAACTCAAATCAACGTTTAAAGTTCATGGATAACTATTCACCCTTGCATTGGCAAAAAAAGACCAAAACAACTAGAGTTTGAAACTGAATTTAAGAGCCTCTTTAGTCAGACTTCCGATCTAAAATCTACCAAGTCCAAAGAAGTGGATTATCTCAAGTCTACACTGGTTAACTGCTGCCAGCAGTATTTAAGAAGGTCCCCAACGAACAAAGGACCCTTAAAAAGGCCCATCTTGATAGCCTGAGAGAACTCAGAAGAAATGAAAACATCATACTAACCAGACCAGACAAAGCGTCCGGAATAGTACTAATGCATAAAAATGATTATGTCGCTAAACTAGAGGCTATCCTGGCAGACAGCACAAAGATCTCAAAATCTAAGAAGGACAAAGATCGGACAGAGGCACTCGTGGGTCAGTTGATAACAATTCGCAAAGACCTCCACAAAGAAGGCCTTTTGACTGACAAGGGAATGGAAAGACTAAGACCTGTAGGAACGACGATACCGAAAATGTATGGTCGTCCAAATATTCAAAACCAGGGGCTACCCTTGCGTCCTATCTTATATATTCCAAACTCCCCCTTTTACACCATTGCTAAATAGTTGGTAAAAAAGCTGAAGCCTCTTGGAAGTCACCTATACCCTCGAAGCTTTAAGGACACATTTGTGTTTGTCGAAGGTACAAAAGATATGAACGTTGGTGGAATTAAAATGCTCACCTTGGACGTTTCATCACCTTTTACCAACGTACCCATGGTAGCAACAATAAACTACATCTGTGACTTCATTTGAGATGCAAACTACCAAATGGGTATGCCCGTGATACCCCTCAAACAAATACTTACGCGGTGCACACAAAATGTGCAATTTCTCTGCAATGACAGCTTATACAGACAGATAGATGGCGGGGCGATGGGCTCACCACTTGGCCCATTTCTTGCAAATGTCTTTATGGGCAAGATCGAAAGACCGAGCCTAAGAGACACCATCAATGACCTTGCATTTTACGATTGATATTTGGATGACATCTTCTGTCTGACAAACTCTAACACTGACACTGAAGCCATGGTCAGGAAGTTTAACAGCGTACATCCAGCGCTCAGGTTAACTGCAGAAACTGAGGTTAATAATGAAATTGCATTCCTTGATGTGCTTATGCGAAGGCGAAATGATGGATCGATCTTGCGTATGGTATTCCGGAAGAAAAACTTGACGGGACAATACACCAACTTTCACAGTTTTGTTCCCCTAAATATAAAACGAATTCTAGTCCAGGAATTAGCAGCTAGAGTACAACGGATCTGCTCTCCTGAAACTGTCGAATCACAACTCCAACAGCTGCAAAACACGCTTCTTGAAAACGGATACCCCGAAAGGTTCATCCTCAGGAATATTGACGAATGCACCAAGAAACATACTTCCGTAACCACAGAAAAGAAAAACATATTCATAAGACTACCTTTCTTAGGAGACACAACAAGCTAGCTGATAAGGCGGCGATTTAAGACTGCTATAACAAACACTTTCCCAGCGGCAAACTTACGTGTGCTTTTCACGAACTATCCTCTTTTACGATTAGAAGGTCAAGAAATGCTCCCGTTGAAGGCCACATCAATGTGTATTTACTCCTTTACTTGCTCCTGTGGGGCGGGATACATCGACCGAACAACGAGACGCCTGGAAAAGAGAGTACTTGAACAAGTACCGGCCTGGTTGAGTAAAGGTGAAACTAAATCGATCTCGAGCTCTATTCTCGCACACCTGGTCGATACAAATCACCGAGTCAGTACTGGTGAAGCCTTTCAGGTTGTCTACCGGACACCAACCAACCTCTCCAAAGGCCTACGCCAACGTGTGCTGGCAACAGCAGAAACAGTGGCTATACGCAAAAAATTCATTTGCAAAGTTAAGGCCCTGATGAAGAGTTGCCGAAAAACGCGTTTTGCCTAACAAATTGACTTTTCAAGTTCGGATCGGTTAGTTAGGCTGCATGTAGATAAAAAAGATCGTTCAGAAAGATATATATATATTAAGTGGATCCGACAAAGCAAGGGGAGACCGGAATGGCCATTTCTAGCTTATTAGCCGTCATCAGCCAGTCATACGCAATCTTGAGGGTTGGCTTCGCCGAGATTTGAGCACGGGACCTTCGGTCATGGTGTTCAAGACACTACCTCTAGTCTACGGATTCCCTGCTTTGTCGGTTGTGATCGGGAATATGATGAATGAATGTAGGTGTTTCACCGATCTAGTCAAGGAACAATTAAGTTCCGCTTTGCCAAGGAGCTCGCAACGCAAACCCTCAAGACCGTGACATATTGACTATGTTGAAATGATGAAGTGGATCCGACAAAGCAAGGGGAGACCGGAATAGCCATTTCTTGCTTATTAGCCGTCATCAGCCAG
>JAYGXS010000004.1:32797316-32814990 GCA_036362985.1 Ligula intestinalis
TGCTTCTAATACGAAACGTGTCATATATTACACACCGGCACCCATGACTTGACCCGTCTATAATTTAGTCCGAGCTTAGCTTTTTTCTATGATCTTATGCAAATATCTCTTACAACAATGCTACCGCTCTCTTCCCAAGTCCGGGCATGGCAACCACTTAATTCCTACAGATATATGCAAAACGTCAACAATTAATAGCTGTTTTCTAGCCCCTTCTCTTTCCACATTATCTGGCTACTACCTTCTTCTCCTTTAAACACTCCTATTTCTTCTCTCTTCAGCACAACTTATATGCCAAAAGTTTTGGAACCACTGGTAATAATGTTTCAACAAAAAAAGGCCCCTGTAATTCAAGCAATGATCTTTGCTTCCGTTTGCAGATGACACTACCTTCCCTACTTCCAATCCAATATGATAATACTTAAGATAGATGTTTCAGAAATACGAAGGCTCAAATAAATGTGGCTCCCTTCGAAATGATACCGGATCTTTCATGCATCTCCATATCCTGAACAGGAACCATTATCCGGACTATAATTTATGTCCCCAAGTTGCGGTTTTTTCAAAATGTTATTACGTTTTCTGCGCCTCAGTTTATTTATTACCCAAAAACATCCTTGCTAGGATAATTAAAAATGATACTGCCTCCTCTTTAAGTTAGTTTCCATCATGAACCTTTATAAAATAACCGTGTACTGATTCACTGTCGCCATCCCACGTGCGGTTTTCCTAAGTAGACACACAGTTTTACGCCTCGTGTAAGCGATGTTAAAGCAGTTCAACGTATGATTCGTCATGCGAAAGGAGGATAAAAGCACAATCGCGGATGACAGTGGCAAGAAGGAGGTATTTGCTGATTTCTTTGGAATGGAAACCAACGCAACCATTACATCTGCATTCAGGCAAAGCCCTGTTAATGGCAACACGTACGAACATTAGGTAGTAAATGGAGAGGTAAAACTTAGACTGGGTGTCCTTAAAATGGCTAAATCCTTATGTTAATTGTCTCTGAGTATAAATGCGGATTGGTATCCAAAACAAATGGTCAATAGACTGCTAGGACTCGCTAATTGCATTGCCTTCTAAACCCACTTCCATGCTTCTATCAGCGATGGTAAGTCCACTGATAATATTGCTTACTTAGCTGATGTAAAACTGACATATTTACATGTACAATGACTATCAACCATCGAAAAGTTAATTCAATTTCCTAAATTTCGTAATCGTAGCTAGAATTTGTTGGACTCAATATTTGTATTTGTGAACATCGTGCATCATGATGTGTCATAGAGATGAGATAACGGAGCAATTCTTAGAAATTAATTAAGTTATACTGCAAAGGGACAGTGATTTTACCTAAAGTGCATACGGTATGTCCCTGAATACCAATAATTTTATCACACACATGAACAGATTTGTCGAATATCCTATCGATGATGCTCATATGGACTTGCATTGGTCCCTTATAATCCTCTCATTTGGCACTGACATTATTAAGGAGAAAGGTTTAATTTATAAATGCTGGGTGCAATATCCTCCGATGTTTGAAAAAATTAGGGCGCATGCAGCCTTAAGAAAGTGTACAGGACAACTTTAAACCCGCAACGGATGTTGAGACGTCAGGCGAATAAACATACGGTCCCAGCGATCGAGTCTTCTTCTTCTTCTTCTTCTTCTTCTTCTTCTTCTTCTTCAAAAGACTGAGAGTTAGCCCTAGTGGTCAATCAAATTACTCATGCCCGTCTCATATGGGATCTCAATGTATAAAAGCGTGCTGTCCGTCTTATTGTGCACATGGTTTAGAAAAAAAACCGCCTGTCCTCACTTGTGACAACCACGTTGAAAATATTATATCACCGACATTCCTCGTGGTGCATTTGGTGCGTCCTTTCCCAAATTGCAATTCGTTTACGTAATTTTACTCATATTAACGGATCTAGCGATGACAACTTGAGGGTCAGAAGAAAAATACCGCTAAAGTGAACTAGTTCATGGTTTATTTAAATGGTTGCAACAGTCTTTGTATGGAATGAGATTATTCCTTCGCCTGTTCAACCGCCTCTGCAGACTGTTCGGACTGCGGACTGATTGTCTGCTTGGAGGTGGCGCTGGACACATCAGCAGACTGCTCAACAGACATGGCCTGCTGCTCTTGCTCCGGTGACGATGACTTTGACTTCTGGACCTTGGAGTCCACGGCGGCGTCCACCTGGGCCTGCTGCATGGGCTGTTGCTTCTTGTCTAAAAAGAGATGGTTCGCGGAAGGTTTGTTTTTGGGGAAATAACCGGAGTGATATATTGGATTTAATATAGCTGGAGCAATAAATTGGATTCAAACTCATTGAATCATTTATAACTCCTAACGTAGCAAGCCTTTAGATCTGAGATTATATGAGGTGAACAGCCTCCGTCTCAACACAACAAACAAATATTATCAGTAGCAGGTTCTATGGTCAGACTTTGAGGCCGACTGTTCGCATTCGCATTCCCAATCCTTCAATCTTGTCTGTGTTTATAACTGTCAAAATAGGATGCGTGGTTTTTATGTGCAAAATTAATTTAAATGTTTCAGGCTACTAGCGAGAGCATATTTATGTCAAAGAGATTTCCGCAAGGTCAGACTATTTCAGATATTACTCAGTGGGTGGTCATTCATGCAAAAGTCATTGGATTTGGCAGTTCAGCTTACATTTGGTCACGTTATGATGATCTAGTGAGTGAAGATAATCCTCAGAAAGACTTTAGCTAAGAAAAATGACATGTTTAAAGCAGCACTTAATGCATCAATATAAGTGAATGGTTCAAAGGTAATTTTTCATACAAATGCATTTATAATTTAGTTTATATGGAAACAATTACTCGTGGAAGTGTGTAACTCTATGAGATATCAACAGACCTTTCTACTGCAAATGACGATTAAAAACCTTAGCTTGTACAAAGATTATGCTTAATGACTTGGTTAAGTACAAGAAATTAACGTTGAATGGATACTCACCGGGCATGCCGATGTTTCTCGTTATATCCGGTTGGAAATCAGTTTGGAGGGTCTATTTATATGTCAACAGAACGGAAGTTACCGTTGACAGGGAGGTCGTATTCATCCGGTCTCCATGCATGCTAGTAAACAAGTCATCTGGGGAGGAGAGGTGTTTTTGGTGGTATGGACATTAGCGAAGTATTAATGGTGCTTGGTTGTCGGATGTTTTGCAAAAATGGGGTGGGGCTGTCAAAAAGGCATCCCTTTTTGGCTGTTAGCTCACTTGTGCTGGAAAACATGCTTGTTGGTCCTGTTAACTTCAGTACAGTAAACGTGATATCTTATGAAGTTCTTTACTGTGTCTTTTTTAAAAGAAGATCAGTTATGCAGTGGTTTCATATTATTTGAAAGCAGTTTCAAAAATATGGCAACGTAAGGATTGCGATTTCGAAACAAGCTTTCTTTTCACCAAATAATGAAGCTACAATTTGTAAAAGTGACGAGACCTATGACCTGATTTATTTGATTGATTATCAATACACCTATTTTTTGAACTAAATTTTCCACAAACCGTAGAGAAAACCATTTTTCGTTTACTTCTCTAGTAATGAAATTCTAGATATTTATCCTAAAACCCGCAACTGATATTCCATTTTAAATTATGAGCCATGCCTTAGGAGGTTTTTCACTGTCAGCTCATCTTGCTCAGGTACACTGCTGGCTCGTTTTAACTCAAATCACCACATGTGAGTGTATTACTTGAAACAAGCGAGTAGTCGCCTACAATTGTGTCAACGATTTCTTGAAAATATTTGGCTCTGCCGATTCATTTTCTCATTACTGTGTACCAATAGAAAGTTCAAAGGCGTTTGCCTATATTTCTTTTAGTAAACTTGATATGACTTCCACAGATTTTGACCGTATAGAAAGTATAGTGTTCGGTCGCTGAAAGAGTGCCCACTAGTCATGTCATATATTTCCATATAAGAAAAATATAATATCAATATGATCGGTTTATAAGAAAACTTATAGAGCTATGCGAGTTTGTAATACAAACATACTCTTTTCGTTACCTTACAGACAAAATTAAGTAATGGATAGCTACAAAATACTGGAAAATCGGCATCCTAAGAAGTATAATTTGGAACTGTTTCGTACAATTCCCATCTGTCTGATGACGACCTGGTGAGCCAGTCAAAAATTCACTCAATGAGCTACATTCTTTCCAAAGAATAACTATTATGTTTTGATGAGTTCTAATTTATACGATCTTCAGAAACACAGTAAAATAAACTATATTATCAACCAATAAATAGCCATTCTTCCGGTATAACTCTTGCATAGGACATCATTTTCTGAAACATGACCTAATGAAACTAGCTATTTATGCTGGTCTTCTACAAAACACCACGTTGTTCACAAATTATCGTCTTTTTCGGTTTCTTGTGAATTTGTATTACCTCTTCCTTTTACGTAAATAACCAAACCTTGTTTCTTCGGACGGTCTGGTTGGTCGTGGCCTAAGGTATTAGTTTACAATCACATAAACCTCGTGGTTGGGATCCTAGCTTTTATATTAAATTTTTCAGTCTATGTTTTACGATATTTGAAGCCCACATACCTTGGTCGGCCTGTGCTGAACGCAACGCATTGCCCAATAATGGACCACTGCCACCTGGTTCTATAATCAAACTTATCATATGACATCCCAATTATGGACTTTTCCGACACGCCGATCAACAATATTCGACTTTCTATTTCATCTGGCCACAGCTCTTTAGCAACCCGTCTATACTTTACTCAAACCTCCAGTTTTCTATTATAGTACGCCGTCATTTCTTAGAAGAATGATACTGCACTCTATTCTGTTCTGAGCGTTACTCCTCCTTAATACCCACAGATGTATGCCAACCGTCACTTACCATTATCTGCTGTCTAGCCTTTTCTCTCTTCACAGTTACTGCATACTAACATCGTCCTCTTTAAACACTCCTAGTTGTCCCAGTCCAGAAAACGTCAGTCAACACCACTTCATCAAACGGTCTGCCTGGTCTCGGCGTAATGGATAAGGTTCCAGCATCTGCAACGTCATGTTTAAATTGAAAAACCATTCTCCTAGCTGGTGCTTGACAAGTGGTGGTCTAACAGCTACATGACTAGGATGAAGCTAGCACGCACGGCTAGCCATAGGCAATCTGTCTGCGATCGAATATTCACACTAAAGACCTGTGTGCGTCATTTCTGAGCAACAAAAATGACCTACCCGCAAATAAAAATTTCAACGAAGGCGTTGATTGATAAAGAATCAACATTAAAAAGTGAGCTCTATTGATAACGTCATATGATAATAGAAATAAAAATGCCAAATCGAAGGTTAGTAGAGGACTTCCATCTACTTCTATAAGCAGACTCACCATATTCTACCCCAAATAATGACTTCTTCGACACATCGAGCAGCCGTAACGTGACCTATCTATACTTTAATGCTAGCTCAGGTTTCCTATTATCTTATGCCAATATAGATTACGAGAAAGATACCACTCTCCATTAAAGTTCGAGCATGAACCCCACTTAATTCCCAACTGCCAACTGTCACGAACCACTAATTTGTACATTTACCTCCCCTATTTACAAATTAACTGCCTACTACCCTATCCCTCATTAAACAGTCTGAATCTTCCCATATCGGAAAAATTCATTCCTTAAGCTATTAAATCCCCCTCGCATCTAATCTATATCTACTTTTGATAGGACCGTAGTTCTGGAACCAGTGCTATTTATTTGTCAAAATGTGGTCACTTGCAACTCAACTACCCAGTTTTGCTTCGGTTTTCCAGAGGGCTTTGGCTACTTTGCCACTGCTTCAATATCACAGTATTCAATGCTGAAGCTTTTAAAGGTATGACTGTTCAAATAAGGATTCATATCTTCGAGGTGGTAACCGATACTATAAGCATACCTTAATCCCGAACAGATAACTTACATAATAAGACTTCGCGTTTTATAGATATTTTTACTTCTTCCTTTACGTCCTCATTATTAGACATGCTGGTAGCTCCTTAAGCTATACTAAAGCTTCCCAAGATCACGTTTCGCATTATCTGACAGTTTATTCATTCTCTGAAAAATACTGCTCCATATGTTTCACTATCTTATCCTAAAATAGGGGCATTCTTAGATGCATATTAGTTTAATCTTTTCCTATACCGCTAAGGCTCATACGGACAGTTTTTAGTGGTAACTTCTATTTATCCTTACTTACTATAATACTCTCAGATGATGGAAAACAATTAGTTTGCACAATTTTTAAGAGCGTGTACAGGAAAATTAGAATGAAGTGCTATATGCAATGGCAGAATCTTATTTCCTGTAAAACTGCAAAACAATTCCCAGCCACTTTCGTTTCTCGGCGAATTTAAAAATTGGCGAACACCATAACCGGACCAGATTTCATGCAACAAACCCAGAAAATTTTTCCGCCCATCATACTTTACGGGAATTCGAAGATTTAAATACAGGAACACGAAAGAGAGATTACTTGACTATCGTGACCCCCTACCACGTAAGTTTCTGCTACATAGAGCATTTTCCAAGTGAAATGAGAAAGATCTGATCGCAGACAGGCTTCCGCATCGAGGTTCAGTTTTACAGTCAGCTGAAAAAAGGTTTAGCCTATTGAATTTGTAAAGGTGCTGTATACATAGGAAAATCGTATTTAAGGAATGCTTAAACATCTGTCTTTTTATATGACAGTGATGAACAGGAACAGTTAGCGTCACTTCACAAAGTAGCAGTAAATCAGATAACATTCCTAGAATGAAACCCCTTACCAATAAAGGGGAAATATGTTAATTAAGCCCATCACAAAAATGGTGGTTGGATATAAGTGTCGATGATAACACCGATAGTAAAACAAAGACTTCTCAATCAATTAATACGAAAATATCAAATTTAACCTAAATTTACGAAGCGTCGTTCCACATCATTAAATAAGGCAACCGTGGTCTCAGTAGTGCACCTCATATACCAATGCGTCCAGCATGTTGTCCTATAAAAACGATATTTGCGGGGCTTTTGTGGGTATGAAATTAGCGTCGGCAGTAAAATATTGTTAATAAGCCGCTTTAGGCATTTTTATTTATTTATATTTAGAAATATTGTTGATTTTCATCGGAAGATTTGCTCATTTGTATTATTGGTAAAGGTGTTGCAGAAAAAATGGATTAACAAAATGCAGGTTTCTCAAAATTCGTGAAAAAATAAAAGGATTGAAAAGAAGGTCATCTAATTCAACTCCTTTGAGGTGCAAATTTCCGTTCTAGATTTAGATAGGTATATTCCGCTGCCCGAAGCACGACGCACACTTTCAATTTAAAAAGGCAACAACTTAGTCACAGTGGCCACGGGAAACAAATAAGAATAAATTTTTCCATAGTACACTTACGTCTGCAATTTTCGTTCACCGCCTATCCTATTCGTTTGCATCCAAAACCCCTAAAACCACCAATTTTCGATGGACATAAGGCCGGGACTAGTGGCACATAGGATGCACTACTTAAACTACCTTTCCCGTGGAGTCTGAAGAACAATATGTAATGGCTTATTTTAAAATCTGCTTATTTCTTTAAAAATAAATGAGAAAAATGTGAATGAAATTAGTCACTGCTTCTTGCTTTGTTAGAAGTGGCTGAGAAAGAATCCTAGCAGTTAATAGCTATATCGTGAGAAACAATATGACATTATGTTTGCGTTAACGATAGCCCCTCAACGTTAACCGACGTCGGACGTAGAGAAGGAACACTGAATAAGCTGTTGCATGCTTATTAATTATTTTTGGCCATCTAAAGCTCTGTAAAAATGTTTTACTTATTCAAAACCTCATAAGGCGGACGATAATTAGCTGCGCGAGAAAAGGCCTGTAAACATTATTTTCACGCTTCCTTTCACCGAAATTCTCTCCCGCAGCGCGTGTGCCCACGTCAGTTTACACGAGTCATGTGCGTTGCACACGACAAGGTAGTGCTGAATTACAAAATAGGCTGTGTTCGTGACAGCGACTCCCTATTTTTACGAGAAATTTATTGACGGGAGGAATTCACTTGGCACTTTGATAATTTTTGCTGATAACGCTACCACCGAATTTTACCCGCTCGGAAACATGTATATTACCATACTTAGGGTCCAGACAAATGTGACATCGCGAGCGACGTAAGATAAATGTCATGCTTTGGCAAGGTTAATGTATATGCAACTAAAATTAATTTCCCTTAATGTCTGGTACGTTTACATCCCGTGTTGACTCTAAAATAGTTAGGGTGGTACTGTACAGAATTCCGAGGCTCCTTTTACCATCAAAAGTGTCCCCGCGTTTACCAAGTTATGCATGCAGAAACCACGCATAACCTAAATTACAGTTCAAGGAAACTGCTCATTGCTCATGGAAAATGCTCTTTATAGCTAAAATACGTGGTAAAGGCCAAAAAAGGTATCGTATCTCGGTCTCTTATCCTCCTCTATTTAAATCCTCGAATTTTTGTAAAGTATAATTGGCGGAGGAATGTTTTAGGGTTCTAACAATAAATCTAATTCGGTCAGAGAATTCGTCAATTTTTAAATTCATTCTGCAACAAAATTGCCCGGGGTTTGTTTGCATAAAGCAATTTTTAATTTTACTGTACACGCCCTTAAAGGTATATGCACCCTAATTGTTTTTGACATCTGAGGACATTACGGTAAGCAAGGATAAATAAACGTTCCCACTTAGGACTGTTAGCGCCAACTGATCAGATGGAAAATAACCGATTCAAGCCCGTATGGGCCCCAGCGGCATAGGTGGAGTTCGAACTAATATAATATTTAAGAATGCCCCTTCTTTGGCACGAGGTGATAATATCTACGGAGCGGTATTTTCCAGAAAATGAGAAGACCTTAAGGTCATGCGCGATGTTCTTAAGAAAACTCTAATATAGTAAAGGCAGCTTTCGCCATATTGCGGACCTAAATCTAACGGTAAAAAAACGTATAAATTGGGAAGAGTCATGAAGAAAGATATTGTTCGGTTTGAGTAATGCCTGTACTCTCGGTGACCACCTCGAAAGTAACAGTCCTAATTTGAATCATCATATTAATACAAGCTTTAGTATTGAGTACTATGATATTAAATTTCCGGCAAAGTAGCTAATGTCCTCTGCAAAACCGAAGCAAAACCGGGTATTTGAGTTGCAGGCGGCCAGGTTTTGACAAATAAATACCACTGGTTCCAGAACTACGGGCATATCAATAGAGCAATAAAGGTTATTTGGGAGGAGAATTTAAAAGGTCTAAGAACGAGTTTTTCAGATATGGAAGACTAAGTCTGTTTGATGAAGGATAGGGTAGTACGCGGTTAATTTATGAAGAGGAGAGGCAAGAGTGCGAAGTAGTATTTCGTGACGTCTGGCATACATCTGTAAGGATCAAGTGCCGGTCATGCTCTAATTAAGATGGAAAGTGGTATCATTCGCGTAAAATATATAGTATTTAGATATTAAGAAACCTGAACTTTGACTAAAGTTTATAGGGGTAACGTCATGGGTGCCCGTTGTGTAGAATCAGTCATTATTTGGGGAAGAATATGACGTAAGTCGCTTACTTGTCGTCGATTTTGCATAAATATTTCTACTATCATATGATGAAATAAATAAACTGGCTTATTGCTGTGTATTGTTATGTAAGTATCACTCTTTATTGACATTAATATTGGCAAGAAGGTTACCTTGATTGGTCAGAAATGACGGTAACAGATCTTTTTCATGAACATTCAGTCACTGATTGACTGTCTATACGCAGCCATGCGAAATTTTAAAGCAGTAAGGCCAACAATTGTCAAATGTTTTAATTATCACGTAATCATGCAGCGCCAGCTAGGAAAATTTTATCCACTTCAAACTGGAAGTTGCAGATGCTAAAAACGTATTCATTACACCGGGACTGAACAGACCTCCTGATGAAGTGGTGCTTGACTTCGTAAAAGGGCATTTTTGGAAAATTAACGAAAGATTGAAGTTTTACGATTGACATCAACGAGGAGTATTGAAAAGGGAAGAAGCAAACGTGCAGATATTGCTTAGTGGCAGTTATCATACATTTGTAGGTTCTAATAGGGTTGAGAGCAGAATAATTCTTTCAAGAGATATGGCCGTAAGAAAATAGGAAACCTGGGCTGGGACTTAAGGAGAGACGGGTTACTTTAGAGCTGTCACCAGATGAAACAGAAGGTGCTATATATTAGTGCTCTGCCCGTCAGACAAGTCAGTATTATGGAAAGAATATGATAATATAATTATCTGAAGTAGGTGGTTGTGATCTATTAAGGTTGCCAATAGAGAAGAATAAACGAGTTCCAGGTAGCAGTTCAGAAAAAAGAAGATGCGATCACTGGAACAAGGACTTTATTTTTCTGACGTTTCGGATTCCATCGGGAATCCTTAATCATAGGCTATCAAAGAAAAGTCTGAACCATGCGCAGATAGGGTGATACATGCACAGATAACACGGTATTTATCGGAAATAAACTGCAGTCAGCTTAAAAGCAGCGTAGGCCACACTAGGTCTGTTGGCCTCCGTATTCGTACAAATTAGACTGGCAGATGCAATATGGAAGCTAGGAGCTAAACGACGAAGTTAATGTGACTGAGGCAGCCAAACTTATGCACGTGCACATGAGAACTACAGCAGTTGCCAAAGACCATGCAATTTTTATGATAAAATTTGACTTAATACTTTATTGAATTCTGCAAAAGCCGCTTAGTTATTTAAGTCGTCATTTAAGGTAGGGTTATTAAGAGAAATGGCCATTAATTTTGAGGAACTTGAGAGTTGTCTCATACCGAAGGAATTTCCTTTGCTATTACAAAAGTTAGAACCAAAATGCACGTTAATATTGATTATGCTATTAAAAAACTCCAAAATAAGTACAAAAGGTAAAGGAGATATCGCTTTCAGAACTCGAAAAAGTTGTCTAAAATTGTTCAGATTTAAGTGTAGCCAAGTAAAAGGAATCACAGTTATTTGCACAAACATTGGAGATTTGTATTTAACAAATCATGTTTAGCTATCCTGTGAGGTACGTTTGCACAAAATGCAGCAAAAGAAAAATGTTTGTTTTAATGCATAGATATCCTTACGCATACGCAAAATGTGCAAAATGATAACTCAAATTTAAGCCAAAGAAGGTCTTATTGAATGAAAGTCATGTAGAAATCTAATTTTTTGTATACTTTACATTCAAGTTTCGCGTTATTCAAAAACAAAATGGCCAGAAAAGTATTTCAAACATGGCAATGTATATGGGCAGTTGTTTTGGGTTTGCAAGATCATATCAGAAAGTGAAATGCATAAATTTATGCGAAACATAATTCATAATAAAGAAAAAAGAAAGTCCTTTCATCTGAATTCAAATTAAATCGTTTATCTTCAAGAAACTTAAAGAAATTATCACAATTCCCAAATGCCGTTGTGACATAAAGTTGGAAAAAGTTAATATACGCAGAAATTCGTCATCCGAATATCTAATAAAAGCAGTTTTTAGAGGAAACCTGCTGTGGAAAGTTTTTTTGTTCATCTTAAAAAAAGGAGCTTCACAACTCCTCTGCGGACATGATACACTCTTGATAATGTGTTTTGCTGTTTTGAGCCTTTTTTTCATATCAGGAACGTTGCCATGTTCACTTAAAATTATATCAGACAACACTTTATTTTAGTACATTCTCTTTATGATAATCTTATTTTGAAGGTTTTGGTGTAAACGTCGAGTAGATGCACAATGTATAAATTTATAAATGGAGACACTTAAAACAAAGAAAATAATTGCACAATTTTTCCGACGACATTCAATAAGAAAGCTTAGCCAGTAACGGTAAAATTTAAAGGATATTGTGAATAAAAAAAGGTTCTTTCTACATGTAGAAAGTGGTTGCTCCACTCATTTAAAGTCTTTTTTACGTCTCCAGAACCACGGAATCATTGAGAAAATTATATTTTTCTTTACAAACCCTTATTACTCCCTATAGTTTGTAAGTATTTATTTTGCATTTTGCTGTTCATTATTATTTATTTGTTTTTCTAACTGGATACTTTGTTACAATTATTTGATTATATTGCGGAAAATTATGTCTTTTTATTCCTAAAAATGCTATTGTTTAGTTTAAAGTATAGTTTCTTTTTCTTGAGATACCTACCTTCCAGTTTATATGAAAAATAGTTTATTTTATCGTTTTTATAATTTTCTTGGCAATTAAATTCATAAAAGCTTGCTGCCATTCATCACGCAGCGTTACCTGTAAGATAACAAACATAGTCCTAGCCATTGCAAATTAATGTAGCTCTATATCTTTTCTTTTGAGCAGCCCATATAAACATTTTATTCTGTCTATACGGAAATGTATGACTTTAATATTGTCCGCCCTCTAAATGACAGAACCCTATATTCTTTACACGGTCAAAATCTGTCTAAAATTATTTCCTGTAAGCTTCCTAGCGAAGGTCATTGAAGGCATAAGAATGTTAATAATTATGCAAAAAATACAGTTCATATCAGCAGTAATCCTTACAAACTTAAGCCTTAAGAAGTTAGAAAAAATTACTTGCCAAATTAAACTTACGCTCATGTTGAGCGACATGAACCCAATATATTGCGAAATTGTGTAAGCTCTATACATTGTCTTGTCAACAACTCATGCAAATAAAATACTTTGTTTATACGGAAATAAAAGAAATGACTATTGGACATTCTGAATGCAGGTTTAACATACGGAATGTATAATCTTTTGCGACAGAACAATATTCTTTCTATCAGGTCAAAACCTATCTTAGGCACATTGTCCTATCAAAGGAGTACAGAAAACGATTGATTTTGTGTAAGGTTCTTAGAAAATATATTTGAAGCAATATACGTATTGAATATTAACCAAACATTACAGATCATTAAAGCAGTCCCTTTTATCGACTGCAGGTATATGCAATGACGAAAATAAAGCTTGTTTCGAGACTTCAATCCTTACGCGACTACTATCTTGATGCTGCTTTAAGATATCTTATCTGAAACCACTGCATAAATGATTTTTCTTGATAAAAAACACAGTTAAGAACTTCAAAAGATATCATGTCTACTATACCAAAGTTCATACGATCATCAAGCGTGTTGTGCGGCACAAGTGAGCTTACTGCCAAAAAGGGATGCCTGTTTGACAGCCCCACCTCATGTTTGAAAAAACAGTCGACAACCAGGCCCCACTAAGTACTTTGAACATTTTAGCTAATGAACAGACCCCGAACAGCATCCGCCCTCCCCAGATGACTTGTTTACTAGCATGCATGGGACAGGATGAAGATGATTTTCCATTCAAAGTTAACTTACGTTCTGTTGACATATAAATAGACCGTGCAGACGGATTGTGAGCTGGAAATAACGGGAAACCTCAGCATGCCTGGTGAGTATCCATTCTACGTTGTTTCTTTATACACAGGGAAGTAAAACCTAAAGTTTTTTATCGTCAGTTGCAATCAAACAAGCCTCTGATATCTCATAGATTTACCTAATTTCACAAGTAACTATCACCAAATAAACTAAATGCCCAACTGGCTTGTTAAGAGAACTATAAGATTTTTACCATTCACTTAAATTGAGGCATTTAATGCTGTTTTGAAATGCTGTTATTTACCAAGTGTTTTCTGAGGATTACCTTCACTCAATAGATCAACATAACGTGAACATATGTAAGCTGAACTGCCAAGTCCAGTGACTGTTGTATGAAGTTTCCCACATTATGATACTTTCTTTGACTCAAGTATGCCCTCGGTAATAAATTTAAACATTTGGATGAATTTGGCATACGCTCACATGCACAGTTTCAAGCACGCATTCTATTTTGATAGTTATAAATAGAGAGAACACGGGAGTACTTTGACCGCGCCAAGCGCAAATGTTTGTTTGCAGCAGTGCAATAGAGGCTCTTTGAAATAATAATCAGCATCCCATCTCATAAAATGTTTTTTCATTCGTTTTCGAATTCTGTGGCTTTAAATGCAAATATCTGCAATGGGATACAATAAGGAGTTTATTTTTTTTAATCCACTATATTAATCCTTCGATTTCCGATAAACGTAACCTTCTGCGGACATTCCCTTTTTAGAAAAGAAGCAGCAGCTCATGCAGCAGGCCCAGGTGGACGCCGCCATGGACTCCAAGGTCCAAAAATCAAAGTCATCGTTACCGGTGCAGGAGCAGGAGCAGCAGGCCATGTCTGTTGAGCAGCCCGCTGATGTGTCCAGCGCCACCTCCAAGCAGACAATCAGTCCGCAGTCCGAACAGTCTGCAGAGGCGGTTGAACAGGCGGAGGAATAAGCCCCTCCCCAACCTGAAATGTAGTGCCCATTTAAATAAAACGTGAACTAGTTCATTTGTCGGTATTCTTGTGTCTTTCTGCAAAGTGCTGTTTGCCAGCTTAATAGGGTGGTGTGCCGTTAACTGAAACGATTTACGGTTTCAGTTAGGAACACCTTAGTGCACGGTTTTGGTAAGGGAAAGTATTAGTTTAGCAGCAGGGGCGTTACAGTTGTCTTTTTTATAGAATGCGCTATGGTCTCGAAGGAAAGGTTCTTTAAGAAACTGCCAAAATAGCTTTTTTTGCGTGCCTGAACAGGACGTTGACCAACAAATTAATTTCCATGAAAACCATTGCCTCAAAGGGGCCGTACAGTAAATTTAGGAGTTGCCGAGCTCCATCTACTAATTAATGACCGACTAAATAAAACAGGCCTGGTTTCAGTTTGTCGTTTTTTGAAGAAGCATTAATTATTACGGGTCCTTATAGGGAAATTTTTCTATCGAGTAAAAATTAGTTTAGGTATGTAGGGTGTGGCGGACAAATGTTTTGCAGTAGTATTTTGGTGGCATAAACCCACTTGTATGTCAGACATACCACTTTGCCGGTTTTTTTCATGCATCTCTTCTTTGACTACTCCAGTAAGCAGGATCAGCATAAGAGACTTCCACAGGTTGTCTCCAAATAATTTATACACAGTTTAAATGATTGCAAACCCCGTGTTTATTATGCCCTTACTATTTCAAAAAGTGAAAAACATTTACAAGAATCACTTAATTGTTATTTCACTGCATTTTCTCTAAATGACGTTCATTTTGATCCAGACATTGCTCACAATGTGCAACAATGAATACGCACGCAGTATGTAGGCGCATTTCTGTTCAGCGGCTTCTATCACTAAAATTATTTAAAAAAAGCCAAAATTCAGTGAAAAAACAACAAAATGATACTTTCTTATTTGGTTGCATTTTTGAAATAATAAAAACACTAATTTTACAAGGATCTTAAACATATAAAACTTTTTTGGGACAACCTGTATATAATAATGGATATTCAATATATATTTTTATGCCCTAGAATATTCAAATGCATGTTACAGAGGATATGAGCAAGCAGGCTTTTTCTTGTACTTAATTAATGTAAGAAAAAAAGTAAAAGTGACGGCTTCCTGGATTTGATTCCTTTTCAAAAAGAATTTTCCATAAGCAGCCAGATTCTTAGACGTGATACGTTTTTAGGTTCGTGCGAAGCGTAGCAACCTTTTGTTTAGTTAACGATGTTCTATGTGGCAAACTTATCAATTTTAATAGCAGTAGTTGTGTTGCTTAGTCCCACGCCACTGTGTCCTTTGTTGATAGTTATTCCTCCAACGACTGCAAAAGCCACGATCAGTCAAATAGACTAACGTATAATAATGGATTAGAAATATAGTCTTCTTTCGATTTCTTAAGTTGCGGTTTCAAGAAGGCATAATTACAAAATGCCATAGTCCATGCAAATGACTTGGCTATATTTTAAGTCATATAAAAGTTGGTAGAGCTCTTTGTGGCATTTTTGCAAAATACGAACGAAGGTGAGCCTGCTACCATGCGTGACGCAATAGAGTGACCATTTCTAGGATTTGATTTCAAATGACAGTAAACCGCCATATCCTGAGGTTTGGTATGACATTATCTTAGTGCAAAGCATATTCTTCATTGTATAATACTGGCTCTTTCCTACGAAGTTTGCAAAAGAACGTTGAAGAAGACGTTTTATGTTTCTTTTTATAGTCAGCCACACTAACAGCACCTGACGTAATCGTGATTTGTGGCGCTGGAATTATTTACGTTCAGCTATTATATTGGTTGCCTTGAAGAAATGCTTAACCGATCAACCAAATTTTAGCAAATTTTTACACCCAGAAATGATTGCTCCCATCATTTGGGTCGCCTAACTGATGTCTGACATGAGACTTATGAAATTCAACTCCACGTGTAGGCTTCTTTTCACCGGAACTAGCTATATTTTATGAATTGATTTTTTATTTTATTTACTCAAGAGTCAGTTAAATTCCCTTGTTTTTGACTGACCTGAAAATATGCTTGAGCTACCCATCAACTATCTAAAATACGTTTGCTCATAGGATATTAGTCGTTCGACTACCATTAGGAATTAAAGGAGTCCATTTTAAATCTGTGCTAGTGCCTTTTGCAATAGATCTAGTCAACGTCTGCGCGTAGATTCGCATTTATTTTTATTTACGCATTGGTGATTTTCCTTTGCTTTCTTCAAGAGTAATACGCAAACATATTTCCGATACCTATTCTAAAGATGAGTACCTCCATTTTGATGAATACATTTGGGACCTGAAAAAGATAAATTCGTTGAATTCCGCCTGTCTTATTTCAGGCGGACTAGGTTGTTTTGGTAGAATTATATCGTGGGGTCGTCTGGGGAAAGTGTGGCTAACGTACACCTGATTTTCGGGGAGAGGCTGACCGGGGCGTCAGTCAACTAATAAAATCCCAATAATTTTGTAAAATAAAAAATTTACGAGGGCAATTTTGGTCGCGTAATCAAACGTTGAGAGAAGACACTGAATGAGCTTTAATATCATTGCTAATCCCCGTCCGACCAACGGTGACCACCTATATGGACAGGGAGTGTACCCAAGCCTCGAATGAGGTAACAGAGAGATATTTTTTGGCGGTATCACAAACACCGATTAAAAAAAAGTTTAAAGAAGAACAAAAAGTGGCGCGATTATGTAAATTTCCCTACTTAAAAATGGTAAGTAAGCGATAATTCCCGTGGTTAGTTCAAATGGCCAACTCTTCTTTGTTTACCAAGTAAAGCAATTATGGACTGCGATTTCCTTCGAAGGACCGCTCTGCAGTTCAAAGCCATCATCAAATCCCAGCTGGATCGAAGTGCGGCTTGTAGAAAACGCAAGATTCTGGATAATTCAACCTACTGAACAATTTTAAGTAGTTGATTATTCTAGATATGATAATATCCGGCCCCTCGATATATCCTCACCTTTGTTTCTGAGGCCAGGCAATGATGCGAGATTTTCCTCAAACAAAAGCATCCAGGAAGCAACTCCCTAACTGTGATGCAAACTGGAGTATAATGCGGATTTTAGAAATTAAAAAAAAACTTTCACATAATAGATGGCTACCTTTTTTGTAAAGAGGGCGTTTACAGATCAGCTTCACAAATAAAGTTTTCAGTGAAGAAATGTGGAGCAGAATTGCGCGAGAATCTGGGGCTGTTCTTTTGCGGCATTTGTGCCTGGCACATACGGAGCCATTTTTGTTGTAGTTCTTCGATAACAAATTCTAATTTCAAC
>JAYGXS010000004.1:32818489-32848890 GCA_036362985.1 Ligula intestinalis
GGAGCCATTTTTGTTGTAGTTCTTCGATAACAAATTCTAATTTCAACTTTAAATAGTGTATTTGTAACACAATTTATAGTCTATTAAAATAACTTCTGGCACTGATTGCACGCGGCAATTTAACAAAGTCCACTTCCTTCAGGAGTAAAGGCTTTTAACTATTCGCGCCACGGGCTACTGCAGCGTAAATGTTTTGATTCACGTGCAATCTTACGTTAAGTACATGGGACTCACATGCGTGGTACACGACGCGGTAAAGTTGGCTGACTTAATAGGTTGTGCATTTGGCAACTACTCCCTACATTTGATCGGAATATATCGGCAGCTGTGAAGTATCCGGTTCTTTGAACATTTTTGCTGATTACTCGACCAAAGAATGTAACCCGCTTGGTCACATGTTTACTACCACACGTGAGGTCGCGAGGAATGAGACCTTGTTGCCGACGTAAGCTAACTTTCATGCCAGGGTCGGCTTACTGAATAAAAAGTTGAAAGTGTGTTTTCGGCTCTGAAGCAGTTAAACTGCTAGTGCACAAATGTTTTAAAAATTAAAGGTTTGAAAAATGACGGAAAGAAAGCTTGTTTCTGAATCACAATTTTGACGTGACAACATATTTGGGACTCGGTTTATATTATCTCTACACTTGCCAAGGGTACTAAAAAATGTTTATGGAAACCACGCCTCACCTCAATGAGAGTAAAATAAAACTGCTGCTTCCTCTGATAAAAGTATATGTTTAATTAGATATTAGCCGTAAGAGTTCAGGTTAGACATTGTATCTCTAAATCACAAGCCCCAGTTCTGTCATTTTTACATTCACCGTGCAGCATAATTGGCCGCGTAACTGTTCAAGCTTTTATGGGCAATGTGATTTGGCCATGAGTTTTCCTGTACACGCTCGTACACCTACATGCACACTATTTATTTTGGCACATCTGCGGACATTGAACTAAGCGAAAATTAATAACATTTTGCACTTAAGACAGGCAGCTCCAACTCACAAGGTTATAAGAGAGCACTTCACGTCCGTATGATCTAAGGCTTCATAGGAGGTGTTCAAACAAATTATGAACGGCAGGCTTTTCGACAAATCTGTTCATGCACGTGGTCAAATGATAAGTAGTCTTGGGCTTAAAATGTACACTTAAGGGAAGTAGAATATACCTCATTAGTAACCCACTCTTGAACTCTTAGTATTGGTGGGTTATCTCTTCCTCATGGCATACAAGAATGTAGGATGCTCCACAAATACAAATATTCATTACGAGATTTTCAATGACGAATACGACTGCAAAGTAATTAAGGAACTTCAATACACTTTCAGATGATAAGTATATTAAACAATTGTCAGATTGACCGTCACTAATAGAAACAAAAGGGCGAGTGTAGAAAGGAGGCAATCACTGAGGCCGTAAGACTTATTGGCCGTTCGTTTGGAAATTTCACTCAAAGCTGTCCTCAGAGACAGTCGACGAAAGTCGTGCGCCTTTTTGGGACGCAGTTGATACACGATTACATGGCTATTCCAATAGGCAGCTCTCCCTTTGTCGACCAGTGCTAGTACTTAACGTCACTTGTAACGACCAAATGCAGGTTGCGCTTTCTGTTGTTGGGCACTGAAGCAACTAAGACAAGTCAGAAAACTTCATGATATACTCAAAAACAGTATGGTCGGACAGAGCTTATAAACTTTAAAACTTTAACTTTTGAAACTTTAACTGAAAATAACCAGTGCTTATTGTGACTTCAAATGCAAATAACTGAACCATCTTGACGATTTTATGTAGCAATGCGTTATTGCCAAAGAAGAACTTATACAGGCTGTCTCAAAATACGTAAACACAATTCGGATAGTTGTACTGGTGGTGTTTATTGCAATTTGCTTATCTTATAAATGTAAAAATATAAATAAGTATGATATTTTTTTCAACGCATGCTCTCAAAATGACTTTAAATTTGATCAATGGAGTCACACACAACATAAAACGACTTCCTTCGTACTTGGGCGCATTCTTGTTCAATGATAGGTAGAGGTAAAGAGTGAAACCACGTTGAAGGATACCATTGATTCATCTGGCTTCAACTGCAGATGTTTTATCCGTTCGCAAAAATTCACAAAGAAAACCTACTGCTTAGGCCAATCGTCTCCCTTTGTGGCATCCCTACATACGGTTTAGCAAAATGGATGTTTACTCATCTGACGTTCTTGGCAGGAGGCTCAAAACAGTTCCTTGAATGGATAAAACATCTACAGTTGAAGCCAAATGAATCAATGGTATCCTTCAATGTGGTTTTTACTCTTCCCCTCTATCCCACAGCAACTAGCGATTGATGTTGTGAGACAACTTTTAAACGAACGCTACGACGACAGTGACAAACCCCCTGAAGTCTAAAAATTTGCTCGAACTCCTACGACCTTGCCTTCAAACCTTCTTCACATTAAGCGGGAAAATGTATGAGAAAATTAAAAACACTACCATAGGTTCTCCCCTATCAGGCCTAATTGCTAAAGTGGTCCTCCAACGGATAGAACACTTGGTCTTCACCAAGTATCAACCAACGTTTTGGGCTCGTTATTTCGAAGACACTTTTGTCTTTGTCAAAATATCTGACATCGAGCACCTCAAAGATCTATTGAACTCGGTTGATCCAAATATCCAATTTACGATGGAAGCGGAAAGAAACAGCCAATTACCCTTCCTTAATGTCCTCGTGCGCTGGTGTTCAACTGGAATATGGCAAACTACAGTATTCAGAAAGGCCACCGACACAAATCAAGTTCTACATTTTAACGGCAATCCTCATCATGCCGCGTGCAGGCTTTCGGGCACAGATCTGAAAATATATCGCCCTTATGTCTGGTTAATTCACACTCTGCGTTGGCTCTTAAATCTTTCGACTGTTTTAAGACAAATGTTAAGCCACCTCCAACGAACAAATATGTCTTCGGGTGATATTATCTATACAGCTGTTAATTTTGTTGACAAATGTTTAGGAAAACCACACATCACCTAAATAAGGGGTAAATTGAACTGCTGATTCCTCTTGGAAAATTTCCTCTTTAGCGAGTAGTTAGCCGCTAGAGGCCAACGTAGGCACTTTGCCTCTCGAACACAAGCTCCATTATTGGAAGGTCCAAATAAGCCGTGAACTTGAATAAGCGAGGGAATGTTTTGGGGATTTAACAAGAAAAGGGATGCAGTCATACCCTTCAAGGATTTCTTTGATTTTATTTTTGAATCCTGCTTTTAAATATACATGTACCCAAATTATTTTCAGACATCTGAGAAAATTTCAGCAAACAAAGATAATTAAAAGTTTCCACTAAAAATTGTCAGCGCAAACTGAGAAATTGAAATTGACCAAATCAATTTTGTATTAGCATCAGATGCATGGGAGCTCTGCGAGGCCTCAATTTTCAGCAGGCGTTTTAAAAAAATCTGTTAATGGAGAGAATCAGATTATCAATAGTCATGGGCATAAAACCTACACTCTAGGTAAGTAAACCGATACTTTATTTATAACCAAAAATTGAAAGCAAAATATATCTTGACGGCCTTTCTTAATTTAGGAAATTCAATAAAATTGCAAATGGTTATTAGGCAGCTTTCCTAGAGAAGTTCAATTATATATCAACTTTGTATGCAAAGTAATTGGGAGACTGCTCATAAATAATAAAAGAAAAGTGGTAAATATCGAATAAATGCAATCACTGAAGTAGTAAGGCTGATTGGCCATCAGTTTTTAATTCACATTCGAAAAAATCATCAAATGCAGTCAACAGAAAGAGCGCGCTAGTGTAAAGACGCAGTTGCTATGTGATCACCGGCCTTGTCCAGTTAGCAATTCTCCATTTATTGACTAGTGTTTATACTTGACGCCGTAAGCAGGGCTTTAACTAAATGCATTTGTATTTTTCAAATCAGTTTAGATTCTGAAGAGGAATGCAGTAAGTATTCCCATCTTGCCACTGTAATCCATGGTGCTACCTTTATCTTCCTTTCCCGAATCTGAGCATCTCATTTGAAAGACTTTGACATCACTTGCGCGATAAATAAATCTGTTCCCATTTATAGAAAAAGTAGGTGAACGACAGTGATTTACTAAACGGTCAGTTTTTTTAATATTTATGATTCAAACTGATGAAAAAAAGGAAGCGATTTTATTGCTTAGGATCCGTTTCAGGATGTGATGTTTGCCATTGTTTAATGAACTAACTGAGTCCACTCAGCATACTTTAGGATATGATAGAAATAGATAAATCTGGGGTACAGAGGTTAGAAAGTGTACATCCGTGGAGAAATGAGTTTTGGAGATAAGTGTAAACATTTTAACGGGACCTTACTTTAGGGCCGGTCTTTATTTGAGGTGTGAGAACAAAATATGAGAAGCAATAATAACAAGAGAATGAGTTATCATTAAGATCTTGTGAAAAGTGTTATAACGAAGCTCCAATCTAGAGAATGCCACCATCAATAGGCCTACTAACGCGGTCCTGATGGGAGACGTCTAAAACGTATGTTCAGCATATAAGTATGAATGTAATATGTTGCATCATTTCCAAAACAAAAGTTATAATTTACGCCGTCATTCTTCATGAAAGCTTGAACATTCAGTGCGAACAGCGGTAAGAAGACTAGCGTTATTTAGAAAAATAATTTCAGAAGAAATAAGTGCCACCAGTTCCAGAACTACGAGTGCATATAAGGACAGTAGCGGGTTGAACTAAAGAAGGATTTGAAAGTTTAAGGAAGGGAGTTTCCCAATATCGGAAAACCGAAATTATTTAAAGAAGGATTATGTAGCTAGCATATTAAGGAGAGTGGCAACAGTGGAGATAGCTGTTTGCAGAGGGTAGTTGATAGACAGCTATGGGATAAAATTGGGATCATACTCAAACTTGAATGAAGAGTGAGAACATATCCGTAGTATATATTTACAGATAACCTGACCTGCTTCCATGTTTTGACAGATGCAGAAACATAACAAAAAAGTGATAAATGCTGCCAAAAGATGACTTTTGAAGCAAAAACGAAGTTTCCTGAATAGCATATCCCCTTTGGATGTTTTTTTTCAATGTTTGCATACAAAAATCCTAAAGGGTTTCCTATTGGGTCGTAACGTCAAACGAGAGGTGTTTAACTAGTGAGCGAATTGAGGTGCACACTTTTTATATTTCAACTGCAACGGCTTAATCCCTAAAATTAAGTCATTTCCGCCCAAGTGGAATGCCCTTAGTGACAATCTGTAGTAAACTGATGGTCAAAACCATGATCTAACTGTTAAACGACGCAGTTCTGTCTAGAGTTATTTTTGGTTTCAAAAATACATTTCTTGTTGAAATCTTCTAAAGCACATGCTTACATCGGAATTGTCAGCGTGATTCGTGTGGCTTGACAGGTGGATGATCAACAAGGTCACTGGCAGAAAAGCCGTCACCGTCGGTGTGGTCGCAGAGGATGTTTTGCAGACGCCGATCTTCACCCACCTATGTAGTGACCACCTAAATAAATAATGCCTTGATTTGTTTGTTAAGTCTTGGTCCTTGTGTTACAGAAACATCTTTGTAGGGGCTTTAGTCATACGCACTGTTAAAAAAACAATGCTTACGTCCAATAAAAGCAACGTTTTAGACGCTGGCTTTGACAAAAAAGTTGCAAACCGTTGTCCGTAAAACAGACGTTGTGTGGGATATTTAAGATAATGCCATTTTTTTGATGCATTCCATTTTCAGCGTCTGCAAAATTATTGAGCGGTTTACACGTCTGCTTACAATTTTGCATATTCAAAATAGATTTTTTATATGTTGCACTGAAATTATGATCAACCATATATTTCTGGACTTGATTATAACGTAGCATGTTCTTTTTTCTCATTATATACTCCGAGTTTGCATCAAATATAATTGTGGAATGCTTGAGAGCCTTAAGTGGGCAATAAAATCTTTCGCACGTGTACAAGAATGTGAAAAAGGGTTAACCCACTACCTTCACGA
This sequence comes from Ligula intestinalis, assembly GCA_036362985.1. Taxonomy (NCBI): domain Eukaryota; kingdom Metazoa; phylum Platyhelminthes; class Cestoda; order Diphyllobothriidea; family Diphyllobothriidae; genus Ligula; species Ligula intestinalis. The sequence continues at coordinate 32,824,486 of JAYGXS010000004.1, forward strand.
ATTAATGCCTGTAAATCTTATAATCTCGGTCTGTTTCACTGCTTACTTCACATATTGATAGTAGACAGCGCATCACTGCCAACGAAGAAGAGCTATTTATTTGACAGCCACAGTCTGTGTTGACGGTAGGGCATAATTTGGCCCTTCGAATCATTTTGCTGATTACTCGACCAAAAAATATTTTCTGCTCGTCAACCTGTTTACAAACAGACATAGAGTTTAAAGAAAGAATACTTACCATATGGTTCTTTCACCGAGAAACGCATCAGCAGCTCATGTGAATTTTCATTCTGCATTGTATGCTCAACCATTATGGTGTAACTACAAAAAGTGTAAAGTATCCCCTTATTGATCCTACTAAATATAGTATTACACTCATTGCGTGCATCGCCCCCCTATTATCAGGAAGAAGAAGACGGGGCGGGTTCATGGACCAATTTACACTTCAACTTATGTTTCAAAAACCTTTCTTCCATCGTCAGCGTACTGTGGTGGTGTTGAGTTAGCCAGCCTTGCCATCCGCCTCGTATTATATCTGCGCTGGAATTGCAAACTTTGACCTGCCTGTTTGTTGTCGACGGTTGTCGAAGGTTGGCTGCTGGTGGGCTTGCATGACCACACTGTCTTCTGCGGTCAGCGTAGTTTAAGGCAATTCAATATGTTTGCTGGTCTCCCCACGTCAACCGACGGACTGATCAATCGTTGCAGTCCACTTGAGTTGTTCTTTGCGTCGCGTGTGCGATGGTGAGACAGTGCTTGATGTTGGCCGCATGACCTCAGGACTCCACCCCTATTTTGTGCTTAGGCTCTCGGTTCTCCGTACGCGTTTGCCCTACTGGCTACGGCAGACTTGAGTGCCTGGTAGGTAACATTCAAGTTTACGGCTCTGTTGATCAGCACTAGGCTGGCCATTTTCTCTTTGGTCCTGCCGATCACCCTCACCTTCTCAAAGGCGAAGTCGTGGTTCAGCTGTTGTACATAAACAGAGAACAAAAAGAGCTTGTCCTTGCGATCAATTGCAAGTTGATGTTCTTGCAATCTTATGCCCAGACGTTTGTCCGTTTCACCAGCATACTTCGCCTCGCAGTTTTTGCATGGTATGCTGTAGACCACGGCTGATTGCTCGGGCTGAAACGTGGGAACACTCAAGGCAGCAAATTAATGAAGCAGGAGCAGTGTCAACTTAAGTATGCTCATGCAGTCTGAAAAAATTAAAAATAAACGAATGCTAGGATCTGATTCCATCTATAAAGGCTTTACAGTAAGCAGCCACATCCTGAGATGCGAGATGACGTTATGCTAATGTGAACAGTAGCCCTTCGTTGTTTAATTCTGATGACTCACTACGGACAAACAGGAGAAATACTGGAAATGTAATTTCAGAGTTGTTTGTTTTCGTCAGCCTCAGTTACATATATTAAGTTACCACGCACACTGACAGAATCGAGAGTACCCCCTAATTTTAGTTTATTTCAGTTATGAAGTATTTGTAGAAAAATCTTAAATCCTCAGGGTTTTGCCTCCCCTACCTGATATAAATTGGTTTATTTCTTCCTGATGGCAAGCAAGAATGCGTGACTTTCCTCAAATCTGCGTACTGCGGAAGCAATTCCTAAACTGAAAACCAACCACGACGGGGCTGAGAATTTTCAAAAATTCAAGTAAACGTTGAGATATTAAATAGCTTTCTTCCTTTTAATGAGCTCATTTATACTGCATGACGAGTGTTGCAGGCGACAGTCATAATGTGGTAGTTTTGCACTTATTTGGTTCAGTTACTTTTACTCTTTGAGTGGATATAAGTCAGCTTTCCTTAGGTATCAGGCAGAAAATGGCTTACCAGCAGGAAATTGTTATCGTTTAATGACCGAACACTGTACTTTCCACTAGGTCAGCATCTGTGTTAGGCCTACTTTTGTACAAAATATGTAAAACAATTCTTTAAGCTTCCTAGAACAAATGTTTAAAGTTCTAAGCGCACTTATAAGTCTCCGAAAAATAGAGGTCATAGAAGGAGTCATTTTGACAAATTGTAGGTGTTGTAGGTTTGTTTAAAAACTGTAATGCTGAGTTAATTACATGCTGATACTCAATTTAGCTAAACTTATAGGAGCCTTCTGCCTTAACATGTCGAATAGAATAGAAAACGAACTTCAGCACTTGATAAAATATCATGCCTACTGCACTAAAGTTAAAACGCACAAATATCGTAATCGCAACGCAAGTGCGTAAAATGACGTATAGCGCTGCCTTTTTGACAGCCACACCCCACGTTTGAAATTGGCCAACAACCAGGCACCAGTTAGTACTTTGAACATTTTCACTAATGACCAGACCACCAACAACATCTTCCCTTCCCAGATGACTTGTTTACTAGCATGCATGGGGACAGGAAAAATAGGACCTTCCTGGATACGTTAACGTCCGTGTTGTTGACATATAAATAGACCCTTCAAACGGATTTTGAACTGGAAATAACGAGAAACATCAGCATGTCCGGTGAGTAGCCATGCTACGTTGATTCTATGTACACAAGCAAGTCAGTGTGCATAATATTTGAATAGCCTAAAGGGGTCATTTGTTACTTGTCATCTTCTTACCTTCCGGCATCTCACAGTATTACGCAATTCCACAACTACTATACGTCTACAGAAAATAAATTTCAAAATGTATTTGTTGGAATTTTAAGCTGTTCACTATTCGCTCACTTTGATGCATTGAATGATGTTTTAAACATTCAATTTGTATTAATAAAAGTATTTCTGAGTATATTGTTAACTCTTAAGTTCACGATAATGTGAACAAACGCAAGATGAAATGCCGTGTTAAATGACTTTTGAATACATATCTACCTGTTCGTTAAAATCAAGAACAGCTTGCCCTTGCGATAATTTCTTCGACTTCAATATGCTCTAGTGAATTAATTTAACATTTGGATTCATTTTGCAAAGCTCAGACATAAATTTTGATAGTGAAATAGAAACGAATGGGACGGCTTGAAAATGCAAAAAGGTTTTTATCGGAGACTAACCAGACAAGCTGGTGGTGCGTATAATGCGCACAAAGTTAATCTGAACACGTAGCCATAACATGATTGCTATTTGAAATAGTGCTAGATATCCTAACTCACGTAATCTCAGTTTGAACAGTTGCTCGGTTGGAAACTATTTACGATCTGATTATATTAAATATAATATATCACTCCGGTTATTTCTCCAAATCCTTACCTTCCGCGAACCATCCCTATTTAGAAAAGAAGCAGCAACCCATGGAGCAGACCCGGATGGACTCCGCCCTGGACTCCAAGGTCCAGAAGTCAAAGTCATCGTCACCGGAGCAAGAGCAGCAGGCCATGTCTGTTGAGCAATCCGCTGATGTGTCCAGCGCCGCCTCCAAGCAGACAATCAGTCCACAGTCTGAACAGTCCGCAGAGTCGGTTGAACAGGCGCAGGAATAAGCCACTCTTTAACCTAATATGTAGTGCTCGTTCAAATAAAACGTGAAATATTTTAGGTGTCGGTCTTCGTACGTGTTTTTGAAGAGGGCTGTTTGCCAGCTCCGTAGGGATGTGTGCCGTTTACTGAAGCAAATTGCAACTTGAGTAAGGAACAACTTAGCGCATGGTTTTGGAGACGGGAGAGAGTAGGCAAACCCTAGGGCGTGGTTCTTGTCTCTACAATATAATGAGATATTGTTTCGAGAAGATGCATCTTTAGGAACTAAAAAAAGCAGGCTTCTCTCTGTGCCTGAACGGGAAGATGTCAACCGCGTTAACCACCATGAATACCATAAGCTCTTAGGAGGCCGTCAAGGAAGATAAGAAGATGCCGAGTTTATTTCATCTACGTATTGGCTGAATTAATAAAACACATCTCGGTTTAGTTTGTGGTTTTCTTCTAAGGAGCATTAATGAGAAAACAGTGTGGTTATAAGGAAATTCCTGTAATCAATTAAAAAAAGCTTTTCTATGTTGGATGCGGCAAAGGTTTGCATGCATTGTTCTGATGTAGAAGTAAATTTGTGTCATACTCCCACTTAGGCTTCAGTCACGCCACTATGGCATTTTTTAAAATTTACTTCTTGTTTAGCGATTGCGAATTCGTTGATCGGTTAAAAAGCATACTTAATATTTTGATGTTAAAAATTGCTTCGTTTTGCCGTGACATTTTTAAACACATTTTGCTAAACGTATGAGGAGGCATACATTTCTTGTGCTTAATAGAAAATAAAAACATAATCCTCATTTCAAATTCTTTGGTTGATGCTGCGATTTAAGGTAATTGCGAGATCTTGAAGTTCATGAAAAATCCAGCTGAGTGACATTGATATACTTGTTATGCAAGCGTAGTTGCTTGAGCTCGCACGAGGCCTTTATAAAAACTGCAAAGAACGGTTGGCTTGCTACCACGCAATTTGAAAAAAGTATGGATAATAACTTCTAGGATTTGACTCCAGTTATAAAGGCTTTATACTAGACAGCCACCTCATAAATAGCGGTATGTCTTTATGTTCGTGCGAAGCACCCATAAGAACTTCGTTGCGGTGCTGCAGCTACCATGGTCAGAGCCAGTAAGCCAGCAGTCCGCATCTTGTCACATATATTGGCTACAAGTTCCCCTACGGGTGATGAGATTGTTGTCTCCAATCTCCTCACACCTCGCCTGACAAGCACCTTATTTTTCTGTCAAGCCACTTAGTGTATTTTGTCATTTACCAGATAAATCTAAAAACCTTACAAACATTTATCAAAAACAAACGCATTTTGGCCAATTTATCTTTAGACATTTTTTAAATGAAAATTTCCGCAAATTTAAGAAGACTCTAAAGATCCCGCTGTGTTAAACGCCCTCAGTGGGTACATACGAATCAACACCAAATTTGTGGAGATGATAGTACAGGCCAACGTTTTAAAGATTAGTGTCGAGTTAGATCACTACCCGAACTTGTACTGGAGAGCAATGCGATAGTATTGTATGTTTATCACCATTTATACATTGGGAAAATATGCTAAGAATGAACTGGCAAGCATGTAAATGTGGAAGAAATAGAGCGTCTCTTATGCCAAAATGCAGCCATACTCGGCCACATAAACGAAGACGAAAGGCTGGCATTCGTCCCGTCCATCGGGGAGAAACGGGGAGAAGTAAATACAACTTATCTCTTTGGGAGTGCACGTTAATGCAGATAACAACCGAAGCTTTCTGATGCCAAAGTCGGTACGGACAGAATTATGTGTCCGTATCACTTGATAAAAACTCGATCGAAGCTTTATCTCTGGACCTTGACTTTTGCTGCCCCTCCTAGAAGCCCAGCCAAGTAGAGTTGGTAACGCAGTTCAAGAACCTGCAGAGTCAAACACGTGACCTTCAGCCACTTTCGGCTGAGATATTACAGCATTTCTATTCTACGCTAGTTAACTATTTCTATCAGTATTTAAACAGTGGCAAGAAATGTTGGGTTCTGGTAACGAAGGCACAAATGGAGAAACTAAAACACCTGAACATCTGGACAGCGCAGATTACATTGCCAAAATGCAATGCATTTTGTCAGCTATGGATAAGTTAAAAAAGACAGAAAAGGAGGAAAATGACACTGATGTCGTTGAAACACAGCTAACTGACTGGCTGAAAATACTCAAAAAAGACGATATCATAAGCGAGTAGGATTTAAAGCATCTCCATCCCGCTGGTACGCAAATGTCTCGACTGTATGGTTTACTATAGATGTAGAAAGTTGGAGTACCCATTCGTTCCAGTCGAGATATGAGAAATTCACGAAACCATGCGAGAGCAAAATGGCTAGCGGACAAACTGGAATCCATTCAGTGTCAACCAGCCCTACACAGCCTCCGAGACACCTTATAATTTGTGGACGGCATGAAAGACCTCGACCTGGAGGAAACAGTGATGTTTTCACTGGATGTCTCGATCCTGTTAGCGAACGTGCCGATCACAGAAACAGTAAATTACATGCGTAAATGAATTACCTTGAACCAGCTGGACATATGAATGCCAGTAAATATACCAAAGGAATTACTGTTAAAATAAAAATAGGCGAACATACGTTTGTTTTGGATAAATTCCCATCAGGCCTTCATATTTAGATGGTAATGAAATCAATAAACTATGGTGGTTGGTGGACAGCTGAAGTGTTATTGTTGTCACAGTCGGTGGCGACAGGGGGGGGGGAGAGGAAGGGGTGGCGGGGGGAAGTTGGGAAGGTTGAGGTCAGAATGTCAATCTCTAAACGGCTCGGCATCCGAGACCGCTGATAATGTGTGCGTGGTTGGATTTGAGACAGGGTCGTCTCTGCGGGGGCTCATTTCCAAGATATATCATAGGCCTCGGAAACGGGCCTAAGGCCTCAACCTCGCCAACTCCCCCCCTCCCCACCGACCGTGACAGCGAGAACACTTCATCTGCCCACTAACCACAGTAGTTTACTTATTTCATTACCATATAAATGTAAAGGCCTGACGAGAATTTATGGAAAACAAACGTATGTTCGCCAATTTATCTTCTGACATTTTCAAAAGGAATTTTCGCAATGTTAAAATAAACCTTGAATGTACAGTCCCATTTAAAAACAACTTGTACAAGCATTTGAACAGAGCACCTATGAGCTCCTTCCTGGGCCCGCTTCTAGCAAATATATTCATAGCAAAATAGAAGCTGCGCAACTTCGCCACCAGATAAATAATTTGACGTACTACAAGGGTTACGTTGATGATATATTTGCCGTTGCATAAGACCAAACCAACATTTAAGCTCTAATGAATACAGTAAATCGAGCGCACCCGTCTATAAAGTTTACAGTAGAAAAAGAGCAATGTGGATCACTCCCATTCCTTGATGTACTAGTGAGTAAGGGGGCTGCTAGGAGTACAAAACCTAAGGTCAATCGTTAGAAGATGTTGTTTGGGCAATACATCCATTTTGTTGGCTTCGTACCGTTAAACATCAAACGTAATTTAGTTCGATGTTTGAAGCAAAGGGCGAAAAGGATCTACTCGACTGATAGCAATGAAAAAAATTTAAAGAGTTTTGAAGGCGTGTTTCGACAAAATGGGTATCCCAGTTGATTTATCGCTAAGAAAATGCTGACAAGCCGCCAAAACCTCCAGTGTTGACAGCAGAAAGGAAGCAAATATTCATCAGGGTCTCATTTAAGGGGACGGACCAAGCGCACTTCTAATGAGGCGCCTGAGTCAAGCTGTAGCAACCATCTTCCCAGCAGTCAACATGCATGTACTGTTTTTGACTACGAAAATCCTATACGGAGAGATCTAGGACAAACTGCCAGCCCAGAGCACGTCTTCGTGCATATATAATTTCACCTTTGTCACACGAGCCAGTGTTCGTCAAAAAGAGTACGAAATTCCATTCCAGACTGGTGAAGTAAAGGCAAAATAAAGGTTATAACAGTTACATTTTAGCACACTTGATAGACTCAGACTATCGCGTGGATGCCAGAGAGGTGTTCTAAGCATTTCAAGCTATTCAAAATTCTTTGGACAGCGTCTGTTGGCTAAGGTAGAAGCTGTCACCATCAGGCTACGCTGACCAGTCCTGTGCGTCCAAAAGAACTTCGTTGTGGCAAAGCAGTTACAATGGCCGAAAGCCGCTTAGCCAGCTACTCGCAGCTTTTCACCTCTCTCGGCTACCAATGACCCCTAAAGGTGAGCAAATTTTGATTGCAACCCTCGCCTGATAACCGTACTATTTTTTCTACCAACCCGCATAGTATATTTACTTAATTACCATGTAAACGTAAAGGCATGACGAAAAGTTATTGGCAAAAACGCATGCTCGTCAGTTTATCTTCTGAAATTGCCACTGGAAATTTTCGCAGAGTCAAAGGATATTTGCATATTTGTACTCGATACTTATTTAGAGATCAGAATTTGTCCAGAATTTGATGAACACCTTTGCAAAATAAAAAGAGTAGATTTTAAAGGTTCTCGCCTCTCCTATCTGAGGCAGACTAGGCTGTTTGTTCCCAATGACTGGCGAGAATATATGAAATTCCCAACCGTGGGCGTTTAGCAAAACAATTCACAAACTGAAGGCAAACATGAGTGTGATAAAAATTTTCAGAAATAAATAAAAACTTATATAGATTAGAGATTGCTATCAGTGCATATTTGAGCTCTAAAAGTCACCTTTTCGATAGACTAGCAATCTCTGGAATGGCGAAAGAATCATTTCCCGTTCTTAATTGACGAGCTATCCTTTGTTATACTTATTCACTGAGAAATTATATAGACAACGTTCAAAAAATTCAAAATGTCAGATATGTTACACCATAAGGAGTTCACTTAAACATATTTTAGCAAGGCTGAAATCTTATCGTAGGCATTTCAGCTCTTACGCGGCTTTTTTCAAGCTTTGAAGAATAAATGATTAAAAAAATTGCAATCAGGGTGTATCCACAGAAATTCCTTCGCGCAGCAAACCTTAGTTTACACGAACCGAATGCGTAGCGCACAACACGGTAGTGCAAATTTACAAAATAGGCTGGTTACTTGGCGGCTGCTTCGTAGGGTTGAAAGAAGGATATTGACAGCTAGGAATCGCTTGGTTCTTTAAAACATTTAGCTGATTATGTTACCACCGAAACGTGCTCGCTTAGGAACATGCTTTCTACCATAAATAGGGTGGTGGTGAATGCGACCTTGATGCCGAGGAAAGCTTACTTCCATTTCATGAACAGGTAAAAGGGTAGAGATCTGACGACATGTCCCCTTCATACTTGGTGGACTACCATCCAGCGTTTGTTCCAAAAAAGTCAGGGTGTTGCTGCACAAATATTCAGTCACCTCAAACGGCCATATTCATTCTCGAGTAATATAAATCATCAATCTCTTAAGGGTGCCAATAACGGTTCCCGAAAACCACGCAAACATTAGCTTAGTCAAAGTTAAATGAAACTGCTCGTTCCTCTTGGAAAATGGCCCCTCTAACGAGATATTAGCCGGTAAATGCCTGGGTAGGTGGTGTGTATCTTGATTAAAAGTTCCAGTTTTGTAATATTTAAATTCACTGGCAATATAATTGACTGGGAAATGGTTCGCAGTTTTATCAGAAATATAATTCTGCCATGAAATTCAGGACCTTCTTTTAATCGTTGCATAGAAACCATGAAAAACATATGCATCCTAATTATTTCCCAACATCTGTGGACTTTTAAGTAAGTAATGATCAATCAAACTTTTTACAAATATCTGTCAGCGCCAACTGTGAAAATTAAATGTGACCAGTGCAAATGCCTATCTTTGTGATCCATATTAAGAAGCACAACATGTAGTGGACTGAGCTTTTGAACATCTTAAGTTCTTTTTGCATGTTAAGGAAAAAAAAGTGGCATCATCAAAGTATAGCATGAAAATCATGTTAGTAGCAGTTTTGATTAACCTGGGTCATAAATAGTGAAGTTAGTATGTCACGCTAATTATCCAAAGTGTCATTGATCGCTTATACGCCTACACCAGACACACCGTCTGATGAAACGGTGGTAAACTTATAAATTAGTAAGATTCCACAGAGAAACTGGCGTTTTCCAATAGGAGTTGACTAGAACTGTTTAAAGATGGATAAATTAGCAAGTAATATAGGTATAAAGGGAAGAGAGGAGTGCAGATTGTGGATTGTGATGGTTGGCATACATATGCTAAAATCAAGCGGTTGTCATGCTCTGAATTCAATGAAAAGTGGTATCATTTTCATGAGAGTTATTGGCATAAGATAACAAGAAAGCTGAGCTGCAACATCATACAATGAAAACAAATGAAATAAGCGTCCAATAGTATTGTCCGGCGTGTCGGACAAGTCAATATTTGGGGTATGCTATGATAAGTTCCCTTTCGATGACAGGTAACAGTGGTCTATTAACTGCAAATACGCTGCATGTCGCTGGGAGTTGGACAGGATAAGTTTTTTGAACACAATATTCATAAAGCTTAGGCAGAAATAATTAACAGAATAGTCAGGACATCAAAAATAAAGATATGGTGAATGTAACAACCTCATTTTTGTCCAGATATAGTAGAACGAGGATGAACGTAAAATAATGAACATTCTTCTCCCTTTAACAGCAATAAGAAGGACAACGGCAAACGTGTCTGACATTCAGCTCAATCATAAGGTGTTATAGCAATTGGGATCTCAGAAATTGTGGTCCGACCTTGAATGTTTTACTATATCTATATTTCTATCTATTTCTATATCAAAATATTTTTCTTTTGTATTGCCTAGACTGCATACTCACTAATACACTCGGTCTGGTATTACAGAAGGATAAGGCATTCGCGTGGTGATCTATGACCGAAAACTACATTGCATCAGCTGCGGCACAACGTTCCCAACTCGGAAGAGAAAATTGTAGTTACTGAGAATGAATCTATTACACTGCCATTTGGAGAAATTTCGTAAACTTGTGGGATAATACTGATCCAGGAGAAACTCAACGTGCCCGCAGGATTTCGTAAACTGCACGTTGTAGATAGTTCAAGATTAAAAATAACAGTAGTTCGTCAGATGATTAACAATGCATGAAACGATCCACCAGCCCACCCAATATATGAAGCCGGAGACTTTGTAGCGACCTCAGCTTCTAAGCCAGGCTTTGTTTGCACGCCTGTGGGTCATGCCTGCTACTCATGTTTACTGAGCCAGTGCGCATCAGAGCGTGTCAAAGACAGGTTAAGGTCATGGACGTGTGTTCAAATTCTGTCTGTCCTAACTGACCAACAAGGTTACAAGGCCAGTTCACAAAGGACCCTAGTGTGGTGACTGCTTACGATCATACACTTCCGGACACAGTGACCTCACTACCGGAATGCGATTCTACACTGCACTTGCTCGGGCGTTAGTTACCTGATACTCAGATGTTACTCCTTCTGCACTTAATTTAATTGTTCATAATACACTTGCTATCCACGCATTATCTTATTTGCTTGTTTATAACCGTTGGTATACGCCTATAAGCTATTTTCCGAACGGATAAATTCGATCCTATAATAAACATATAACACGGGGGTTAAACAGTAGCTTACATGAGCAATACGTACGCATTCTACAATTTCTGATAGGCTATTTTTTCTACCAAATGGGTACAAGGAGCACATATTTATAGGCAATACATTTTAAGTAATAAGAGTATTGCAAAACTATTGGAAAAAATGCAGGTCTTGGAAGCACACATGCTTTCGACTTGTAGTTTTGAGAGTTGACTGTAAAGAAGCTGTTCTTAAAGCCAGAATCCTGAGGGGACGCCAATGCCTGTTTAATCTGCTACAAATACTTCCGCGTCATAATTTTCAAATCGAGTTCCTTTGTCATGCGAAATGTTTATCCAGTGAAGTTAACCTAAACAACAATCATGTTGCCCACCGCAAGTGAGCCAAAGGATATAAAGTCCTGTCCTTTTTTACAGCCACACCTCATATATGAAAAACTGTCGACAATAAGGCCCCGATTAGTTCTTTGAAGAATTTTGTCGATGACCAGAATCTTAGGGCATCCCCTTCCCCAGCTGACTTGTTTACTAAAATGTTTGGGAACGGGACGATTACAAACGTACAACTGACGCTAACTTCTGTGCTGCTTACATATAAATAGACCATGCAGATGGATAGTGAGCTGAAAAAAACGAAAAAAATCAGCATGTCTGGTGAGTATCCACTGTAATTTGATTTAGAACACATAAGGAAGCTATTGTGCATAGTCTGTATATCATTTAAGATTTTTATTTCTCTAGTTAATCGCTTATGAAAGACTTTCTTGTATTTCCTGCAGCTACCGAATATACAAGTATTTTGCATTTGTGAAAATTAGTATCTTAAAAGGCATTCATAAGAAGTATAATCTGCAGTTCAGCTCATACACATTGATAAAGGCCTACGGTAGTGCAGTTCGGCTTTTTGTACTTTGTCAGCTACACACTTCGTAAATATCAGAAAGCGAATCCTGTTTTCGATAGCTTGTTTGATGTAAATGTACTCTTATAATCATGCGCGAGATCGACACATTGAAATGAAGTTTTTAACATGTTCACTCTCAAAGAACGCGACCTTTTTTCACAAGGATGACAATAGACCAAGTAGACAGTTTTGGATTGTAACAAATTGGTCCCGAATTTTGGACATGCAGCTTCTAGGGCATATAATCAATGCAGTGTGACTCTGCCATCGCCTACAACCTAGCGTAAATGTTATTGAGTATCAGTGAGATACAGACTGTCTGAACAGTAGTATACATCCTACCGTATGTAACCTCTGTTCAAAGGATTGGTCAGTTGGATACATAATTTACTCTTAACTTTCTTTAAATCCAATATATTGCACCGCCTATTGCCCAAAAAATCTTACCTTTACGCGCACAATGTCTTTTGTAGACAAGCAACAGCCCAAAAGCAGCCCGAGGTGTACACCGTCGTGGATGCCGCTGTGGACGCCAAGGTCCAGAAGCCGAAGGCGGCAGTGCCACTGCAGGAGCAGCAGGCCATATCTGTTAAGCAGAAAGTGATGTGTCTAGCGCTGCTGCGAAAAGACCATTACATCTGAACAGGACGCAGAGGAGGTGGAACCGGCGCAGGAATAAGCCCCTCCCCAACCCAAACTGACGTGACCGTTTAATAAAACATCAAATAGTTCATTTGTCGGCCTTCTAACATCTTTCTGCAAAGGGCACATCATCATGTCCAGTTAAATGAGTGCCATTTACTGATAAATGCAAAGCAACTGAAAGCACAAAGCACTGTATTTTGGGAATGGCCTCGAGTATAGGATTTAAAGACTTTTTTATCTTGGTTATCATGACTAAACACAGGCATTCGTTGGTCGCACCGGGTGTGTAATAAGATGGACAGCACGCATTCCTACATCTTGATCCTAGATGAGACATGCGTGAGTAATTCGTTTGATCACTTGTGCAAACACTGACTTCTGTCATCAAAATAAGCTCTACATGTTCGTTCGAATGTAGACTACAAGAGCGTTATTGATAGACGAAATATTCTGATAGAAAAGAATTAGGAGTGAAATAGGGCAGTTCGTCCTTTATAAGGAAAGCAAGGAGGGTAACAGGGTAGATATTGTTAAGTGAGCCTAGTGAGAGAGAGAAAGCATATGGCTACTACCTATGAGCTTTCTGTTATCTTAGGGTTATAGGCTAGGTAATGCATATTTTAACTTAATAAGAAAAGCAGTACGACAATGGCAAATGAAGGTGGATTAATTTAGAAATGGAAGGCTACAAGCGCGTTAATGGGCGTGCATTTACTACGTCTTCGTATATTTAACTCTTGGGTAACGTGCTAATAATCATTGAGCAGGGGCATTGTTTTTTTACATGACACATAACAAACGGATGGCATTCATTCAGCTATAGAATCACATATAAAAAAGCATGCGGACAAATATTGTGAACACTGCTTCCGGTGTGTAATTTTATTTCGTCAGAAACCGGAGTGAAGAGCCATCGCTAAAAGAAGGAAGGCGGTGTGCTCCAGGAGGGATTTAAGAATAAAATACAATCACCGGTACTTTACAGCTGCCTTTCTGTCCATCTACGATTTTCATTTGATTTTGTCCATAGAGGCACTCCCAAGTAAGTATGCAGCCGTCAGAAAGACAGTGGTTAGCTTAAACTTCCGTAGGATGTCCAGATATCTTACGAATGTGTCCTGAGAACGTTTGTATTTCTTAATATCGTAAGCTCTGTGATCCTTAAAGGTATACATTGTTGCCAAACAACGACAAATAATACAGACAGGAAGCTGTTTGACCCTCAATTCTCCTGAAGATATCCTAACCGCGTATACCTAACAATTTTTCGGAGGCTATATATTGAGGTGCGCATCCTGTAAGCTGATCAATAAAAGCGTTCTTCATTATACCCTCTCATTTCTGCCATCCAATATGTGCCAAATGACAAGTTAAGTACAATATATATTCTCTTTGAAGACTGGTGCAGACAGGAATCCAAACTACCGTCCCCTAGTAAATACATATTTGCTCTGAATTCCTAGGGTAACATATGCCCTTGATTTAATTCTTAACTTTATTCCAACGCCTTAATCGTTAATCTTAACTTACTCTCCCATCCCGCTTACATGCTCCGAAGGTAAATCTGTATTAAAGGGTATTTATTACCGTAGCTTAACTGTAGAACGACATAGTTTATTCTATAACAGTGTTAGGTATGATCTCAATCATAAAATTATTTATGTAATCTCGGAAACATTTTGATCCTCTCGGATCTGTCAAAGGTTTTACTGTACCGGCACGGACAGATGACCACCGAGGTAACCACCAAGGACCCCGGCACCTCTAAAGAGGCCGTAGGGGAAGTTTAGCAGATGCATAATTTGCACGAACCATATTCTCCGCACACAACGCGGTGCTGTTAAATAACCAAAGAAGCTGCTTATTTGGCAGCCGCTCCCGTCGTTGACAGCAGGGCATCATGTGGACATTTTAAGTGAATACGCTACCGCTGAACTGGTTTGCTCATGACCTCTGTTTACTACAGTGCATTGGGTGTGGACAAATGCGGTTTTTACAAACGACGTATGTTTACTTTCATGCTATTGCCAGATAAGCGGAGAAGGCCCCTAACATATGCATGGTTAATCTAAAATTAATAAGAACCCGGATTATTTTTTTAGATTTTACGAAATTGCACTTAGCAAGTTCCAAAAATGTTTCAAGTAAGCTTTTTAAGTGGAAACTGACAAAAATGGAAGTGACCAGTACAAGTGCATATGGCTGCCAGCCGCATAGAAGGCGTTTAAAATATTCTTGAACACGAGGCTTCTTAATATTTCTGTGCGCACATGTTATCGAAGTATCAGTAGTTATGAGTATAAAAGTGAACTTTTAATAAGAAGGTCTATCCTTTATTTATAACCCTCGGTTAAAATCTAAGGAGTGTTGGGCGGTCTCTTCCAAATGCGTGATTTTTCGGAAGGAAAAAATATTTAGCACGCAATTGGCGAAAAAAAAGACCACAGTTGTAATTTAAGGAAATTTAAATAAACTTTCAGATGGGTGAAAGTCAACGCAACGTAATCGCTGATAGAATTCAAGGACGATTCATCCTGTTTTTGACAATTAAAATATTTGGTCATTATTCATTGTGAGGAAAAAAGGTTTTCGAACGCCGGATCAGTTTCTTAAATGTCGTGAGCCTTCGGGCTCATGCGGGAGTCCATGGTCAGAAATAATTGCGTCAACGACAAACAAGCAACAGTTAAAGAAGGGAAATATAGGGGGAGCGACGAAGGGAACTTCTTAATTGCCAGTGGTGGCCATGCGGATCTGCCTGCGGAGGTTTATGCATGTGGGCGCCGGCTGTATACGTCGGTTCATTGGGTTTTCATCCAGCGTCCAGGCTTTTATTACTTATCGTCCGGTCTTGCTGCCGGTGGCATAAATTGTAGTTGCGGCTGCGAATTTAAAGCCGTAGTCCTTCTCATAGGTGTTGGCAGCCATTTGGGACGATGCATCACCCCGTCTGACAGCCAGCTTATGTTCGTGCATGCGCCAACTGAGCATGCGGTCAGCTTTCTCTGTATAAGTACAATAACAGCTTAAGCATAGGATGCGATAAACTAGTCTGGATTGCTCATGGTGGTTCAACTGATCTTTATTTTATCATTAACAGTCTGCACATGGTAGCCTTGGGAAAGAGTGCCATTTCGACGCCTAGTCCCGCAGCAATATGCTACTTAGCTTCTGAGACATCCTTGATGTAGAGTAGAGCCTGCCATATGCTGAGTTGTTTTTCTGTTTAGGTCATGCGCGGACGTGTGTGTAGGTATCATATAAATGCTTTCAGATAACTTTTCCGCATAAATTACTCGCGGAGATATCGGGCCTCGCGTATCTTTTCATCCGGATAACTGCAGTCTGTCTAAATCCGTTTAAAGAGCACGTTTACAAAGCTTCGTTTGGGGCAACTGGGTGGTTGCTCTGAAAACTGAGAGACTATGTTGTGTTCGTTGCCGTCCTGTCAAACGTTGCCTCAATTTTACGTTGGGCTCGTCGAGATTGGGGAGCCTAGCAAAGTTATTTTAGTCTTTTCGTAGGTTTCTCCAGCAACGGTAGGGTTAATTTTCTGGCAAACATCAAATAGCCTAATAATTTTTTCAAGTTTGAGTGGACTTCAAGAATCGTCCTATGTCTCTTCAAATTACTTGCGCAAGATTTTGTGCACCAGGTTTGGGGTTATGTATGTTAATAAGAAAGTCACACTGAAGAAGACCATACTTTCTTCTGATTAAATCTTTCGACCTCGAAGGTATTCGAGGTATCGAGAGACCTAGGACGTGGAGGTTGTCTAGTTTCCTTGGAGGAATGTCTGCTTTGTGTATATTCACCTTTCCAACTTATATGAAGGGTTGCCTTTAAGGGCAACGATTGAGCGTAGTGGAATATTTGGTTTGTGACTGTTTGGCAGCCAACACGGTATCTGTTACTTTCATTGGGTGCCACTCGTTCACAGTGATCACATTCTTGCGCCGGTATACTTCACGTTTAATATAACTTATATAGCTGACGATTGGAGCAGTTTAATCCACCACTTACTGTCTTCACAGTGTTTCGGATGTGTTGCCATGAAACCTCATTCTACAGCACTGAGGCCAACATACCTTTAGATTGTAAATAATATGTGAACTACTCTGACAGTAAATGACAGTAGGAACGTTATCCGACAGAAGTGGTTTTGTGCTATATTTTGGGGTAATTGAATTTAGGGCTAGGGTCAGAGTAAAAATTGGGTTAAGATTGCGATTTATCTCCTGGGGCTGGCAAATGAGAAGGAAATGAACTCCTTCTGCTTAAGGCTGAAAACAGTGTGGGTGCCTCACTCTTTTTTCCGATTTGGATGCTAACAGGCAGAGCAGATCATTTTTTACCACAAACGGGAACAGTATGAATCATGAATAACCTTTGCGTAATAAATCTTGCAGAGGCGAAACTCATTTGGTTTTCCCGAGTTGAGAAATTGCCAAACGCCTTCCTAGTGTATGAATAAATCCTTTGTTTTCGCGAATGTACCTTCAGCAAAAATTTGATTTGATTAGCACGTACAGTTTCGTAAACAGTGACTGTTGCAGAAGACGAAGACTGTTGCATGGATTTCTTGTAAAGCTACCTCGGTAAGACAGAGGAGGTAAGAACTCAATCCTCCACCGCTGAATGTAGCCTCTATTTTGTGGGGATTTTATTCAAGTGTGCTTAAAGAAATTATTCCAGATAGAAAGTAAATTTGCATTTGAACAATGTAAAAGAAACACTTTAAAAAACACTCAAACGCGAGGAAAAGAAACAGTTTTCTGCAGTGGGAAAGTGCGAGCAATTATTCTCCGAGGCCAGAGCGGATTGGACGGATTATTTGAATACTGTGTTATTTAACGCCCAACTAGGGTGATGTTTGGTGATAAGAGCATTGGTGGTGCCGAAGCTTCCCGTGGGTGAAATGGTAAATTCCATACGTTGTGGGAGGTGAGACTGGTAATGAGACCCACGACCCCAGATACGGCCTCTTAGCCCATGGATTTAGAGTATTTCCTGAACTAAAAACATACACTTGCAGTCGTGAGTTCGAATTCCATCGATGCCGTCGATTTTTTCACAATCGGGTTAAATTAAGTCTGCCCAGATACGTTTACGGCATCAAACCTTCAAAAATGAGAAGGTGATCGTGGACTCACGCTGAGGGGCCAGTAATAATTTTTTGTGGTGTAAAAACCACACGTAGCATTTTATTATATTTGTTAAAAAGTATTTTCTCATGTATGCTTTGAAAATATGAGATAAGCACAGATAATATAACCCGAGCCTTGGTCTAAAAAGGAGACTAGAAAAATTGCAGCGTCCCAAATTTTGAAATTGCTTAAAAAAGAGAAGCGTTTAGAAAAGCATGCATTGATGAAGAAGATGATTTCTCGAGGTCGAGATAAATTTGCTCATTAACCTGAACTCTCGAACTCTTACAGGAGTTCATCGTTGAAGATAAAAAGCAGCAAACAACAGAGGCAATTATAGTGAGCATACTCAAATTAACTTTCGGATGTCAGCAGAAAGGCAAGGGGCAAGAAAAAGCAATCAAAAAAGGAGCTGGGTGCGATTAAAGTTGTATACAGCAATTTACTGTCGGTGGAGGCAGAGTTCGTTGAAGATGTTAAACAGCTGCTACTGTAGTGCCTAATTTCCATGGAGGAGGGTCTTGGTAATCCTGCTTCCTTTTTCAGCAGAGTCGTTTTCATAGGCAAACACCTGGAACACAAACGTTGTCATTCATTCGGAAAGTACATATTCATGTCGGTGGAAGTGAATGAGCTCGTGGTTTTAGAATTCTAACACACGTCATGGTTTTGAGATTCAGGGCTATGAAATCTGGGGTTGCGTATGGCAAAACGATGAGGGCTAATGCATGTGAAGCAGCCATTCAAATTTATTCGTCATTAGTGACAAGATTGTGCTGCATAGGTTAATGTGGAAAGCACGAAAACAAAGGAGACAGAAATGATTTTGTCTGATACACTAGCTTTCTTATTAATCCGTAGCTGTTCGGGCCTGTTTGAATAGTTATTTGAACGCATCTGTGAAGACCACAGAAGCCTCCGTCTAACGCGAAGTGAAGAAATCAAGGTTAAATTTCATCCAAAGCCTTGACTGCATTAGCTACGAGACAGCAGGAGTAGAAATTAAAATAAAATCCAATATCCTACTAGATAACTGAAAGTCCGATATTCTGTAAAGAAGCATTAATGAATATCGTTCATCCAGTAAATATTCAAAGCCAACATAATTTTAATTTGTGGGTGGTAGGAATGCAGTCCTCAACCTTGCCACATGCTCACATTCAAAACTTAACGGCTGTATTGCATTCTAAACAGCATTGCAGCATTACATTTATAATTATTCTGATCTAAAATGTGTTATTTAAAAGAGTTCTCAATTTAAACGCCGTCAAAGTAACGCACTTTTTTAACACAGTGGAAGTCATGGGATACAGAATACGCGTCAACCGCTCGCAAATGCTACAAGGATTATAAATCATAAATCAAGATGTATTGTTGAAGTGAAGGTGAAAATTATCCATTTGCCCTGACGAGCCACTGTGGGTATTGCAACCTTGTTTTCTGCTTCAATGGTCTGCGTAACAACAAAATTACCTTCCAGTACCTCGCTTAAAGCAGGCTGTTTAACCGCCAATTGGGAATACGCACGGATCACACCGTTGTATAAAGGAAGCAGAAAGGTTTCCGCAAACAGTTAAAGACCAATCAGCCTCACTTCGATATGTTGGAAGATTATGGAAAAAGTAGTGAAGCGAGAGCTGATGCGTTTCTTAGGGCAGTATAGCCTTCTCTCGGATGCACAGCACGGATTCCGCAGAGGCAGGTCCTGCGTGACGAACCTGCTCTTTTGTTTGGAAAGTTGGACTTGCTGCAATTCACCGTCTTTATTCCATACCGTCCACAGAAAGTTAATGCACTTCAACTCAAACGACCAATATGTTTTTGTTCCTGGACTATAGACTTCAGACCAATCTAAACGGTTAGCATCAGTTATCAACCGCAACAAACCAAAGCTTTCTACAAATCTGCACCTTGCAGGTTATGTTGCAAAGTTGCTAGGATTGGATTGCATTTTTTAAATATCTACAGTAAACAACAATAACCTGAGAAGCGATGGGTCATTATGATTATGGAAATTGTAGTCCTTCATCGTTTTCTTACGTCAGAAAAAGGGGCAAAACACTGAAAAAAGCTCTTCCTTGGTTGTTAATCGTCGCTGGGTGTCTTGACTTCCCCCACAATGACTAACTTATTCAAAATACCAAAATACGCACGATGGTTAGAAGGCAACTTGTGCGAGCGAGTGCCTGTAAGCAGTATTGTCATGGTTTTCTTTACCGAAAGTTCCTCTGGCAGCGTGCAAACATACCTAGGTTTACACGAACAAGATGCGTGGCACAGGACGCGGTAATGCCAACATAGACTGTTTACTTGGCATCCTCTCTGTACGGTTGAACGAAATATATTGACAGCAGGGAATCGCTTGTTTCTTTGAGGACTTTCACTGATTATTTGACCACCGACATTTACCCGCTCGGGAACATGTTTACTACCATTCATAGAGTCGGCATGTGTGCCAAATCGTGACCGACGTATTATTTTCTCCATACCAGTGCGAGCTTAGCGGATAGACGACCGCTAAAATAGTACGGCCCAAAATACGTGCAACATGCATAAGTTTGTAAAAGTTTAATCAGTACTGGCATACCAGCGTCAACGTACTCGCGAAGACTTAGACGTAATAAGGAATAAAATAAGGCATATTAAGTATTTAAAGACGTATAAGAAGTGCTACGTGGTTTTTACAAAAAATAAAGTTTCTCGATACACATAAGGTTCCGGAGACTTAAAAATAGCTATAAATTACAGCAAATATTTTAGATGTTTTCTTATGTTGAACAATTAAGGTAACCATTTTTTTAAGAACTTTAAAAAACTTTACTTTAGTCAAAATTGTTAGGCATACTACCATTAGTGGATAACTATTTATGTAATATCTGACATGATTTTCAGCGTTTTCAGTGTTTTTATGTGTTTGCCGATCAATTAGCTTTCCATTTGACATTAAAACCTTTAAAATAATGTATACATAAAGAGCATTTACCGAAAAACAGTTTTGGGATGGCCATATGAATCACATTTAGAAATTCCTCAAAACAGCAAACCAGATTGTCGGCCATAAAGAACGCTAGCCACATAACTCTGAAATTGTTATTTCTAAAGTTAATAAAAAAACTTTCTATAATCGTTGGCCTCTTTAATAACTACTTTAATTGAATAATGAGCTGGCAAATTTCTCTGCATATTGCCTTTTTACATGGTAATATTAAAATGAAATAGGACATTTTTACAAATTAATTTTAAAATGTATCTCAAGATAGACTGTTCAGTTTGATTGGAAATGAAAGAACTTGATTTCCTCGTTAAAATGCATTATTTTCGGCCATTGTGGAGTTCTTACATGATCTGTTATAAGCTTGCAAATGCAAACAAAACGAAGCAATCTTTTGAAATTATATTTATGTTCCTATGAATCACTTGAAAGAAAAAACGGACGTTATTGATCGCGTTTTTAGCTTATAACCCTGCCCATGTAAATGTATTGATCTGAAGAAACTTTATCTCAAGTATACATGCACTTGCCAAATACTCTTCTGAATTCTCTGCTGGGAATATGCACAATTATTATTATGTCTGTTCCATTTCTAAACAACGCGCAAGCTGGACGTTTAATTAACAGAAAATATATTTTTACATGACTTACATTTAAAAAAGGGCTGTTTTTAATTACCTTTACGGTACCATATATTGACACTTTGCTCATTTGCCTTTTAGGCGAAAAGAAACTTTTTGTTACTGCATAGTGTGGAACAAACTTCACAGGTCGGCAAAACATAAATCGTTCCTTCTTTCTAAACTTGGCCTCACTTGGCTGCAGTTGGCCTTACTTGCATCTCGACAATGTCATTATAATTTTCTGGTTCTGGAAGGGGCATGGTGTACCCTCTATTTTACTTATTTTAATAATCTTCTATAAAGTATATTATATTAATAAAAAGTTTGGTTCTATCGTAATTAATTGCACAGTTAATTCCTTTGATATGAGACGACTCCCAATGTCGCCGACATTAATACACATTACCTCGAATAAACTTAGCTTACATAACAAGCTTCCAAACGTCAAGGCTAAAGTAGGATTAAATCTACTCAGCGAATATAGGGTGGACTAATTTATTCTTACCTATCAAGTCAAATTTCGTCATGAAATTTGCATAACTACAGGTTAAAATTCTACGGCAAAATGTTGAGATTTTAACTAGGATACTTGTCCTCGGGTAATAATAATAAGACATTTCTAAACGATAGTAATGTTTACCAAAATCATGCATCACTTTCTCGAAAGTTAAATGTAGCTAGTCAATCCTCGTGCAACAATGACTTTTTAACGAGAAGCTAGCTGTTTAACGTCAAGGTAGGCGCTCTGTCTATTTATATCAAACTCCTGTATGAAAGTCTTCAAATTCACCCTAAAGCATGATTGGCCGAGGTATTTTCTGCAGTTTTACTGGAGATGGGATTAAGCAATGGTATTCAACAATCTCTTTGAGTTGTCCTGTACCCTTTCTTTAGGCTACATGCACCCTACTTTTTTAAAACATCTGAGGATATTGCACTCAGCAATTTCTGAAACATCTATCTTTAAGTTTTATCATATTGGAGTGGAATTCTGGAAAGTAGTGTCCTCTGCAAATGAAAGCAAAGATCATTACTTAAATTACAGGGACCTATTTGTTGAAAAATAATTACCAGTGGTTCCGGAACTTCTGGCATATCAGGTGTGCTGAAGAGAGAAGAAATAGGAGGATTTAAAGAGGACGAAGTTAGTAGACAGTTAATGTGGAAAGCGAAGGGGCTAGAGTACAGCTAGTAATTTTTGACGTTTTGCATATATCTGTGGGAATTAAGTGGTTGTCATGCCCGGACTTGAAAAGAGAGCGGTAGCATTGTCGTTAGAGATATTTGCATAAAATCATAGAAAAAACTAAGCTGGGACTAAATTATAGACGGGTCAAGTCATGGGTGCCGGTGTGTAAAATATTACACGTTTCGTATTGGAAAAATGTGGTAGCTCTCGATGAATCAGAATTACGCTGCCTTTCGCTTGATAGCAGGCCGCATTGTGCTTGAGGGCCACAGTCTTCATACGGCTCAGGCTGAAAGACTTAGTATAGAAGCTAAGATGTCAAGGGTAAAGTTTTTGTGAATGAAGAAACCACATTTATGCACAATCACATGACAATGATGATCTAGTGTCCTTGGAAACAAGTTAAATAATGGATATTCAACTCGTTAGTAGGAACAATTATTACAATGATAATGAAAGTAAACTGAGCTTCACAAACGGAAATCCGAATGCGTTTTAATGGCCGTCTCTTTATTTTGGGTAGATTGCTTTCACAAGTATAGATCCATGTTGAAGATGATCAATATTTTATCCCTGCATAAGTGATCATTTCCTAGTATAAAAGCAGTGTGGAACTTCATAAAACCTCTTGTCTACTGCACTGAAGTTAGCACGAGCAACAAGCATGTGCTCCAACGCAAGTGAGCCATCTGCCAAATAAGCTGCCTATTTTGACAGCCACACCTCACTTTTTAAAATCTGCCGACAACCAGGCACAATTTAATGCGTTGAACATTTTTGCTAATGCCCAGAATACCAACGGCAGCCCCTTTCCCACATGACTTGTTTACTAGCATGCATGAGGTGAGAATGAATACGACCTTCCAGTCAAGGTTAACTTCCCTGCTGTTGACATATAAATAGACCATCCAAACATATAACGAGTCAGAAATAACGAGAAACATCAGCATGTCTGGTAAGTATCCATTCTACGTTGATTTCTTATACACAAGAAAGTCACTGTGCATAATATTTGCATAATCTAAATTTTTAAGTCATCACTTGCATTCGAATAACGTTGTGGTATCTCACAGAGTTATCGAATTCCAAAAGTACTGTGCACCCAAAGAAACTAAACTTCCAGTTGCTATTATACGAACTATAAGCTAAAGTTCAGTCAGTCTATGCACCCTTATTAATGCATTCAATGATATTTAAAATGAACTGTTTTCCTCCGTAAAATATTTTCAAAAGATCATGTTTGTTCACTACACGAACATTACCTCACCGAGTGCATGCTTAACTGCCACTTTCAATAAATATCCGGCTGTTCTGTAATTTCAAAATAGCAAGCTTTTAAAAACTGTCTTTATATTAAATATTTTATCGTCCAAAGATTAAAATAATTAAATGAATTCTGCATATGCTGACACTTCAATTTTCATGAATCGGTCTGATTTTGATAGTTATAAATAGAGGCAAAAAGACAAAATAGTAATGCGAACAGTTGTACTCATTATCTGACCATTAAGAATAACTCTGGCCAAATGCAAAGCATTAATTGTGTCAGTAAATTGCTGAGTGACTAAAATAGTAATTATTATCCTAACTCATATAATCTCTGTTTGGGATTCTGCTTGGTTAAGTAAATAATCTAGGTTTTACTTTTTTAATCCACTATATTGTACAATCTATTGCCCAAAAGCCTACCCTTCCGCGAACCATCCCATTTTAGAAAAGAAGCAACAGCCCATGCAGCAGGCCCAGGTGGACTTCGCCGTGGACTCCAAGGTCCAGAAGTCAAAGTCGTCGTCACCGGAGCAAGAGCAGCAGGCCATGTCTCTTGAGCAGTCTGCTGATGTTTCCAGCGCCGCCTCCAAGCAGACAATCAGTCCACAGTCTGAACAGTC
>JAYGXS010000004.1:32848900-32901376 GCA_036362985.1 Ligula intestinalis
ACACTTTTCACTAAGACGATTTAATACAAATTATTTAACTTCTCTGTTGAAAATACCGATCCATTTATTCTTTTACCTGTTGAAAACACACTGCGCACTCAAAGTTTAACATAATACTAAATACTGGCTATAAAGCTCCATAACGAGTTCATTCGAATAACGTCTGTCGATTTTAGAATCTTATCACATTCGCTGAATCTCGTAAGCCGCATTTACAGCTCGGACGACGGGCGCTCTACTGCATTAGTCCGGGAAGGGTGCGTGTGAACAGCAGAATAATCTTTATGCCAACTTTTCCAATTTGCCATGGTCCGCCGCAACTTCCTTACGTTCTTCGATCAATTTTTTTTAAATTTTCACATTGCATTTTCATGGCACAAGTCCCGGACATTTCAAATGTCCAAAAAATCAGTTTACGTGCCAGCCACTCAATACTTTTACAACAGAGCACCACTTGGTAATTTTCGCTAAATTTGCGACCATGGAATTGGTCTGCTTCGAAAGCTGTAATATAAATTGCATAGGGTGTGGACAAATACGATTTTGCGACACACATAAGGTAATTTCTATGTCATTGCAAGGTTATTGGACAGACAGCTGACAATATTTTCCCTTCAGCTCTGGTTATTTTACATCCTGCTTTGGTACCAAGATTGTGAGAGTGTTACTGCACAAAATGTTCAGCCTCCTTCAACGATCATCATTATCATCCTGTCATATTGTCCGCTCATCAGACAAAATTGCTTATTCATGTAAAACGAAACCATGGCGTTCTTTAATTACAGTTAAATAGAACTGCTCAGTCATCCTGGAAAAGCAATTTTTTGAAGAGGCATTTGTCGTTGAATGTCGAAATAGGCACTGTGTCTTTTGAAAATACGCTCCAATATTAATTGGCTGAGGATGTGTTTAAGATTTGTTTAAGACCGTTAACACAAATGCTTATCTTATACTGCGTATCTAAAAACCTAAAATAACTTTGTTATCTATGAGTTATGTGGAAATTAACATTTTGTATAATATATTGTTCGTTTATGTGATGGTAAGAACCACAATGACAGCAGATTAACAGTCGCCACAACATTTTCATATACACTTTTGTAATTCTTTCGTGCATCTGAAGTCTTAGAAAATGGTCTTAAGCAAATCAAATCTACGAAAAGAAAAGCGAGTTTTTTCCAGTTACAATCGCAATTTTATCGCCGATTTTCAGTGAGTCAAAAACCTGTTGAAACCTATTATTTTTGCTTTGCCATTACACTAAAAATGGTTGGTAACCCAGATATTTGTCGACAGCATACCTTATTATGAATTTTATAAGAATTGACATATTATATGCTATTTGTGGCATTAAACTTAGCCATTTCACTATCCCACTTGCTTTGAGGATGTTCAAGTTTTGTAGATAACAGTGAGGTTTTACGTTTTGATAAGTCTACATATACGGCCCAAGTGGTTATCTTCATTAAAAGTAACACGAAAAAGCTGAATATCGAAAGAAACCTTTTAAATGATATACTATTTTTAAAGGTTTGAATAAACGCATCGAGCAATCGTTGCAATCACAACACATTTTGATGTTCATTCAATGTTTCCTACTACATCGGTACGTTTTCAACATATACCGTCTTTTGTCAGAAACTGTTGATACTTTTATATAAAAGGATAGCACGAGTAGAATTAAACACGCGAGCCCCAGATTCTTGTTGCATAAATGAGTAATGTAAGACCTTTAGGACAGTTCTTGTATTTGGCACAACGTTCGGCCTCGAACAAAAGGCCATTTTTTAGAATCAATGAGAGTTTAACAAGACTTGGCATGTTTTAGTGTACCACAGGTTACAGAAAAATGTAAAATAAGTAATGGGGACTGTACACGATTCCTTCCAGGTTGCTACCACGCAATGCCTTCTCATGTTGTGGCCACGGAGTGCTGCGTTGACTTAGAACTGAGCCGCAATTCTCGGCCATACAAGAGGAGGGTAGGCAACAGTAGCTTATGTTGCCTCACTCATTAATCCCTACAACCTGCACGTTTTCCAACGGAAATGGTGTTTATCGGGTTTTTGGAAGGAAAATTAGGACACGCAGTGGAATATACTTTAGTATATGCTCCATGCATTTTTATTCAACTGAATTTATAAGGGTTGATGCTTTATATCTGTCGCTTTTCCAAATCTGCATTACCATTTAACTTTTTGCGGGAAAACCCAATTATTAAACTGCTAGTGTCTTGAATTTCCCAAAAATTGAAGTGGTGGTTAGGAGTTCGAATACTTCCACTTACCTGTGGTCCAACATGCCGTTCTGGAGCTACAGTAACATAGTGTGCGGCGCGAAGCCCCGCGCAAACCTTTAATTTACATGCGGAATAACCTGCTCTCAGCGGCCGCGGGAAGCAACTTCGACTACAGTTTTTCACTTTACACTTACTTTTAAAAAATTTTCTTTTCTGCCTATCCTATTACCTCACCGCTCAAAACCCTATAACTACCGTTCTTGTAGGAAAAAATTCTGGGACTAGGGATGTATGAATGGGAATACATAAGCTTCTTTTGCCGAACGGCGTAATAACAAAAAGCTATTTCTACATAACGGACGATAGCGTCAGATGTGAAAACCTCTAATATTTCCCGCCCCGCCTTATTAATTGTCGGCACCACCATCCGCGCATCCGTGAAATAGAATTAATGGCCTTCCTATAGAGTATTGGGTAATGACCTGCAACGTCTTTTAGCACTACCCGTTTGTGCCACATTATTTGCGAGCTCACTAGTCGCAAAGTCTACCTTGAATAATGGCAGGCGCAGTCATGACATGCCTCTCGGTAAATGACGCCAGACTGCCTACCTACCTCAGCGTAACTGTCAGAAATTAACGCAGAATGGTATCTGTACGAATTCAAAGGAATACTACAAGGCCAAATTCGTGTACACCTGCTGCCTGGTTCATCGCACTGAGGAAGAAAATCGGACCGCCTGGCATGAAGAAACGCTTCGGCCTTTGCGCAGCTCGGAGGTCCGCATTCAAATCGCTACCTCGTTGACCTCCTATCGGGCATCGTTCCAACCACGTAAACAGAACTATGCTTTAGGAATATCGACTTCGAACTAAACACACATGATAGTGCAGCCGCCGGAAATGTGCCCTGATATCTACACCTTCACGTCATCGGTTTCCGCCTGCACAAATACGATTTAAATGAAGTTCCGCAATGCTATTCTGGTTACTGTGCCATATTTTTTACTTATCACAGGTAAATGCAATTACAGAAGGCCGCATGGATTTGATATTAATGTATTAGCTCGAAGGTAGTGACCGTCACGTACTGCGTTTACAGCAATAAAGGTATTGCCGTGCAGTAAAATTTTTATCAGTAGAAATTAAGGGAAGGCGCTAGTTTGTTAAATGAGATTTGCTTGTTGAGATGGTTTGATTAACTTTGATTTTGTAAAGGAAATATACCTAAAAACCTTTCATTTTTATACCAAGGTTTGTGTCCTTTGTTAGAATAAACTTGTGAAAAGAATAAGAATACACTTAACAATATAAAAATTTACCTAGGCGAATTGACCTTAATTTACATTTTCGAACAATATGGGCTAGCGTTTAATGTGGAAATTAATTTGAGCAATCGATCAATTGATTAAAGTACGTTTGCTTTTTCACAACAGGCTGATTTTTTTGGATACTGGCAGCTTTTCTATAAATCGCAAATTTCGTTGCATTCAAATTACGCATGCTTTTGAATAAAAATCTGCGGCAGGTGCATCATATAATGTTCAATCTGCCTAAATGAATAGTTGTTGCACGGCTGATAACAGGGTACATGTGTGACTATAAAAACAGAGCGGGACGAATAACGTCGGTTAGCACACCTTGTGCGTTCATCAAGAAATACCAGGCAAAGGCGACTATAGTTGCGGCTGTTAGTAAATACAGTTTCAGCATATGCAGGTCTGCTGTCGAACAACGATAAAATGGTGAGTAACTTTGATTTTCCTTCGATAGTCAGTTTGTTTTAATCTGTTCGGAAGATCACACTTACGAAAGCGACAATAGGATGAACTCCTATATTGCATACTGAAAGCGACCATTCAAAATGCACGTGTTGCAGGGTTAAATGGCGATGGGCTTCTAAGCAACGAAAAATGGGCTCCATTTGGCATTCTTTTACCCATTTTTTTTTCGTGCATGATGTTAATCCGCCCATAGCGCTTTACTGACTAGACTCTCACGATATAAAGCAAATCGTATCATAATTGACCATCTATATTCTCACATAACTATTCGTGGAGCGCACGAGGCATACAACAAAGGTAACTTTAATGCTAGCACTTAACAGCCGAAGAAGAATAGGTACAGTATGCAATTCTGGTAGTGTAGCGGACAGGAATGGTTATAAGATATTGGTTAGATGGTAAGCACATGACAACTTAAAAAACGCTAAATCATGGAAAAACGTATGCATTTCAATGTTGTTCTGCCCAGAGCATCAAATTTGGGGGAAAAAGGTGTATTTTGTTTCCTTTTATCTAATTTTTGAACCATTTGTGGCCTTAATTACGTTCAAATCCACGCCGAGAATTTGAAAAAATTCGTGAAGCTAATGTTTTAGCTAAGCGGCGTGCATGTTTTCACGCTTTAAACTGTATATTTATGTACAATATTGAGTTGAACTAGATTTAAGCCTATATCTTATTAAATAGAAATCAAAAGTTTTCTGCATGGTTACAATGAACCTAGATGCACGTTGCTATCTCATATCGTTTCTTCACACCCAATGTTTTTTTTTAAATATAAATTTATGAACCTTTATGATGACCAGACATTTACGATATGCCAGAGAAGTTTGAAATCCGTTTCTTAACACTTTTTGGCCGTTAACGGAAAAGGACATACATATATATATACACCTAAAGTACCCGACTACGTTTCACTTAAACGGAGGTGCAGTATGATCACGTGTTCGATCAGGCGTGCGCATTCCCCATAACTAATTGAGTGAATTTATTTCGAAACGCAGAAAGGTGGTGAAAATGGTACGTGCCCCTTGTGTAGTTGTCGTTATCTGCATTGATGTTGTTTAAGTCAATTCAAATAGTGGCTGTTTAAGCGTGGATAAAATTTGACAGCTCTAGATATCCTAAACCAAGCACCCAACTCCCTTTAGGTTTTGGCGTTTAAGGCGCTCGGTTTAAGGTTACATATATTCACACCAAAGACATCATTCATGTCAGATTATAAGCGTCAAGACACAATTTTGAAGGTTTATCGGTCGGAAGATTAAAAAAAGACGCCCGTAATTTTAGCACCTCACAAAAATCGAATAATAGCGACAAAATTAGATATTTTGGTGAGGTGCAGCTAAGGCCATTAAAAGTTATGCAGTGTAGAATAACAGTTTAAAAGTCTGTTTTTTAGACAAAACATATTTTTTGGCAGTTGTTTGTCAAGCCTTTAACTTTGCAAAACAGTGAGTATTTGACCGTGTAAAAAAGTCAATAATTGTCTTAGATAGGCACCTGTTGGCCATTGCGGACTTTGTCAGTCTGCGCAAGTGGTCGGCGTGTTGGGTGACCGACTGTCACTAGTAGCTGGGAGCGATGGGTTTTCGTCACCTGACGTCGGCGCCGGCCACAGGAGGGACAGGGCTTGTGTTAGAGTTTTCTGACAGCAGAGTACTGGATTCATTAGACACATAGCCACTGCTTCCGCTGTTGCCATCACCCATTGGCATAGGCCTTTGGAAAAGTTGGTTGGTGTCCTGTAGACAACCTGAAAGGCTTCATTAGTATTGACTCGACATTTCGTATGGACAAGGTGTGCCAGAATAGAGCTCGATATCGTTTTAGTTTCACATTTACTCAACCAGGCCAGTACGTGTTCAAGTACTCTCTTTTCCAGGCGCCTTATTGTACGGCCAACGTATCCTACTCCACAAGAGCAAGTGAAGAATTAGATGCACATGGATGTGACCTTCAAAGGCAGTCGCTTTTAACCTCCAAATCGTAGGAGGAGAGAGTTCATGATGAGCACGTGTAAGTTCGCCGCGGGGAAAGCGTTTGCAATAGCGATCTTAAGCCGTCGTCTTACAAGCTCGCTTGTTGCATCTCCTAAGTAAGACATTCTTGTGAATAAGCCTTTCGGTTCCGCGGTTTAGGTAGCAGGCGTCTTGGTGCGTTTGCCAATATTCTTAGCGATAAACCTTTCAGGGTATCCGTTTTCAACAAGCGTGTTCTACAGCTGCTGAAGTTCTGCTTCGAGCGTTTAGTTGAGCAGATCCGTCGCACTCTAGCTCATAATCCCTGGACTAAATGTACTTCTATATTTAAGGGAACAAAACTCTGAAAGTTGCTGTATTGTGTGTCCAAGTTTGCTTTCGGAATACCCTACGCAGGCTCAATCCATCCTTTTGCATTCGCGGAAGGAAATCAAGAAATGCAATTTATATAGCAACCTCAGCCCCTACAAAAAACCCGAGCACTGTATTTACGTTGTTAAATTTCTTGTGGATGGCGTCACTGTCAGTGTTATAGTCTGTCACACAGAAGATAGCATTCCTATATCTAATGCAAAATGTATGGTCATCGATGGTGTCTTTCATACACGTGCTCTCAATCATGCACATAAATACACTTGCGAGGTATGGGCCAAGTGGTGAGCTCATCGCCATCTATTTTTATGTAGAGGCTGTCATTGCAGGGAAATTACACATTTTGCGTGCACGGCGTGAGTAATTTAAAGTGGGTTTTCATGGGCATACCCACCTGGTAGTTTGTGTCCTGTGTAAAGTCACAATGGCGTCTTCCAAGAGGCTTCAGCTTATCTACCAAATATTTGGCAATGGTGTGATAAGGGGAGATTCGCACATCTCAGGTTGATATCAAGAGCCAGTATTGCCTGTAAAAAGCTGCAGTAAAAATTTGATAAATTCGATAAACAATCGAAAATCAAATACTCAAAAAATTGCAAGCGTTTTGCTTAAAGTGGCAGTGAGCATAAACATATGGTATTATAACGCCATTTTACGGTGACTGTTAATTTGAAATTCAAAGAGTTTGCGTTTTAGTTAACATTAAGTTATGCATTATGATAGAAATAAGAAATTTTTAATTTGTATCACTAACCGTAGTAAAGATCGATACGGCTTTTAAACCCCTTGATATAAGACGTCAGAGAAACGGAATGCAAATAAGAATGATGTATTTGGTTCTTTAAAATACAACCAAAGACATTCAGTTGAGCTTTTTTCGTAGGCTGATTGAATAAATGCTCGCAGATATAATCATATTGAGTGTAGGTGTGACCGTCCTTTAACACCATGGGCCCTCTGCCTCACGTGTTACTGTTTTCGACAATGCACATGACACATTTCAGGACATTTGAACCAACTGCAATGACAGCCAATGAGAAAATAAAACTCCGGCACATGGCACTCAATGCCGACTTGGGTGCAATACCGATGGTCAAGCGAAATCTGGCTAAAAGCAAATTAATTTTTCTGTCACCCTCTCATTGTTGTTTGCATTTATCTCGGCTGTCACTTCTATTTTTTACGTAGTTCACGAATCCGATGGTGTCGGTAGAATAATGGAATTACTTTTTTAACTACGAACATAGGGGTGTACCATGGTTAAGCTTAGGAGTGGTCGATATCGCCTTCCGAAACACGGTATTGTTTGCATTCATCTACAACTGTATTTGTCTGCCTTCATTATGAGGTTAAGTCAACTTCAAAAACATACAGAAATGCATGGGTACGCCGTTTCGAAAGCAAGATAGGTCTGATTTTAGACGCAAGTTTATCAGCAAACATTGAAGGCATTGCCAAATATCTTGGCAAAGCAGTTAATTCTGCACTGTGGTGCAGCTGTTCTGAGGATGTCAATCAGTTTTTGCCGAGACACGGTTCGGCTTCTGCCAGGATTATCCCGTATCTCTACGCAACACGCAAAAAATTGGCCCATCCATCTTCATTATGTCTACTGTAAACTGGCAATGTGTTCCGATAAAATGTCATAAAATAATGGAATCTACACACTTGCACATGAAAGCCCACGCACTAGACCCCTTGAAATTGCATCACCTTCCATCTCGTCCTCATCCAAATATAGGCCCAAATTAATAGGCTTGTAGAGCCAGGCAATAATATGTTTCGGTATCTCATATGCAGCATAAATCTACGCTGCAACGCTTTTCAAAACGCCTTGGGCATGATCTCAGTTAAGTTCATATCATTATTAACATCATGTAACCTAATATAAACTGTTGTTCAATATATCTTCAACATAATTGAAACTGCATAGTCATCAGTAGCATTAATGATTGTTTAGCCTATGCATCTGGCACCTCACACAAAAAACTCTGCCTTCAATAGGAAAATAAATATTTGGCAGATACCATTTCGATGATCGTTGCTTTTGCAATGTGTAACCTTGCAAAAAACATCGCGCAATTAGCTAGGATCAATAAACGCTGCATTGGATGAACGCATGGGGGCATCTTCGCTTACTGCAACCGATATAACCTCCGGGAGTCCGAACTGTATTTTGGCATAGTCCACAGGTCCGTGAAGGAAAAGAGAGTGCGGTAAATCCTGTATCAGTCGGCCATGATTAAAAATAAATATCCACAGAAATCTCTTTCCCTACAATACCTTGTTTTGAAGCATACGTTGGGAAAAATCGAAATCAATAATTAATCTGTCAGTTTAGAATTATCCTTAGTTTTAGGTCACCACAGTTAATACAACGAAAACCGATGATACAATAAAAAAATGGACAGTGGTCTGTATGTGGCGCATAGGGCATGAAACAACGACAACACGTATATCAGTATTTACCAGGCAACGAAGAATAAGTGCAATTTTGAAGGCATATTGAGCGGAATTGATTTAAAGTAGGTAGTTGGCAGATGATAACCACGGCGAACAAACCATGAATTTCTATGAGGTATTATCCAAAACATCCAACGCATGGGGCAAACCGTATAATGTTTTGCTTGTTTCTTTCTTAGTGGGATTAAAATCTACGCCAGCAAGTGAAAATCCTCAGTACGGTCATCGATTTAGGTTGTAAGGTTCGCACCTACTGTATGGTTTATGCTGCATGAAAAATGTTTAACTTTGTAAAAGTTTGATCACTACTCATTTAAAAACGTACAAATTAGAATTAGCAGTATAGGGCACATAAAGTCCCGATAATCCTTACGTTCAGGAGACGTAAAAAATAGATATAAATTAGTACAATACATTTAAATCGTTTTGTTACTTGAAAGGAGAACGTAACCACTTACTTTATATATTAAATAACATTTCTCTAGTCGATTTTTATGCAAATTAACATAAATTAGTAAATAATGTTTTCATATAGTCCTTTAAATACAGGTATATTTTCCAGCATTTGCAGTTTTCTCATGTGTTCTTTCATCCATTAAGATTACCTTTGACGTTAATATTTTAACCTTTAAAATAAAATATACATCAAGGGCATCGACCGACAAAATGGGTTTTGGATATGAGTTCATACGAAGATGTTAATCACACATGTTAATCAAATTTAGAAATGCCTCAAATCAGCAGACTACATTGTTGATTATAAGCAATGTCTGCAACATAAAATTAATACTGTGTTCCCTAAGATAAAATAAAGAGAAACACTTTCTATAGTAGGTAAATTCGTTAAGCAGTGCATTAATTAGATATTTGGCTGACGAATGTCTGTGTATATTATCTTTTTCCAAGGCCATGTCAAAATGAAATTGGAAATTATTTTTCAATTTAATTGAGCATAAACGATTTAATCGGACTGAATTACTTCTGGAATGTGCTAAACGCTTGCGAATGCAAACAGAATGGCCATTTATTTATCTATTTATGAAAAAAATAGTTACTATTTTTTTTTTCTTTCGTTTCTACATAACGAAAAGGCGATACATATAGTTTTCAATAATATTTTACATGAATCTATTTCAGCAAGGCCTGGTTAACATTAATTTATGGGTAAAATATACGGACACATTTTTATTTCCCATCTAGACAAAGCAGAAAAAACTAAATGCGACCAAACCTTTTGTTATTTCTTTTTGTAAAAAACTTAATAGGTGATCTTAACGTTAGATTAAACCACAAATCGTTCCTTTTTTTCTGAATTCAGTATCACTTGCATCTGGACAATTTCAGAAAAATTTTCGGTTCTGTAAAGGATATATTGTACACTGTTTTACTAACTTTGGAAAACTCCAATAGAATAGTGCATACTTATGAAACATATTTTGCCTCTGTTGCTATTAAAAGCGCAAGAAATTCATTTGATATGAGATAACTCTCAATTTTGCCAAAATGAGTACGCATTACTCCGAATAAACTTAACTTAAAGTTCGATTTTCCAAACTCAAAGACGTCCGTGGGATTACATCCACTCAGATGAAATATCAAATATATGCTAAACTGCTAAGTTAATTTTCGTCATGACTTTCAAATGCAGCACTCGCTATAATGTTCAGTGGCGAAAACGCAGTACTCAACCAAGTATATTGCATACTAAAAGGATGTTAACAGCTATCTGTTGATTTACTGTGGAGCTAAATTATCAGTTTTCTATCTATTCTATGCACCGGCTACTCATCTGAACTCCGAATTATAAGCAGTTTTAATTATCAGAAATTAAGTGATGCCAAAGAAGTGCCATAATCTCTTTTTAATCTCTTTGGTTGAGGATAAAATCATACACTGTTAACTTGAGACTGAATTTCAATAAAATTTTCACATTATTTGACATTATGCGGCGAACAATAGAGGTGCCAAGAGGAGAAAATCCTTATTACGTGCAAAATCCTAAGGAACACGATATTGCTTGCATTAATCTATCAACGTGTCTTGTCCCCTCTACAGTGAGGTTAAGCCTTATTGAATCCACGCAACTTGAAAACATACGAAAACGCACGACTCACCCATTCCGAAAAAAATGATAGCTTCGTTTTTAGATAATTTAGAAGACCTTGAGGGTATTGCCAAGCATTGTCGCGAAAAATTAAATTATCCATCAGAGTTCAGCAGTTTTGACGTTGTCTATCAAGTTTCTGCACAGCTAGGAGGTTGGCTTCTACCAGGATGTTTTGATATATCTACTCAATCCAGAGTGAACAGGCACACTTTTCTTCTACCTCCCTGTCGTAAACTCATATCGCCTGGGAAAAATAATAGAACTGTACTATGTTTCAAATGGTATTAACCACCATCAGACCAGCTGAAAATGCGTCACCTCTCACCTCGTCTACATACAAGATACGCCCAGCGTCCAATAAAATCAAACGACAGACGATTATGCGTTTTTTCATTCCACTTAATAATTATATTTTGCTTGCAAATCTTTCCAAAAGGCCTAATGAATAAACTTGAGTAACTTATTTCTTTTATCCGCATAATTTTGCTTATTGAAATAATCATAGGCGCATTGTATCTAGTTTTAACCCACTAGAAAAAAAGCTCAATTGCTCAATACAGTCAGTAACTCGAATAAATGGAATATTTAAAAAATAAATGCGGCACCTTTTACATAAAGCAAATTCCTTCAAGAAAAAAACCTGGAGTTGTTTGCTTCGTAGTCAGAAGTCATGATACACTTAGTTTAAAACAATAAAAGGAGCATGTCAACATTGCAATAGTCGTCTGCTATCATGATTTAGTTTCGAAAATATTTTTGTCCTTTTATCTACCGTACTAGGGCAGACGAGCATTACTTTTACTAGCTTGTTTAATCCTTCTCTTAATAACTCATTCATTCGACAGATTTTAACATGTCAGTATCCATCTTTACCAAGGATATTAATTCATTTCGTCGGAATCGCAAGAAAATGTAAAGAATACTAGTTACCCCTCTTAGGTACTTAGTCAATTAAAACACTCCCGGTAACTCCATGAATAGCTGGAAGTTAGCAATCACATACGTTTGAGTAAGAGCTGAAAACCGCAGTTCACGCGAGCTTAATTCTAAACAATTGCATAAGAGTACCGTAAACGCGAGGCTATTGTTTTTTCTGGTCGCTTTGAGTTACTTCAAGTATATACAGGCGGTTGCAAATTTAGAGCTTGTATGTATTAGTGCAGATAAGAGATTTTTGCGATATTTTCATAGGGCGCATGGCTCCCACTATTTTGTACAAATTATCCTTCGCTCCAATTTCTAGTGATGTGAATCCTATTTATTTTTTCTGTGCAAAAAATCGTTTCAATATTCTTACCAGACTGGCCCTAATTGGGATGCTGTTCAGTTAATGTGTCTAAGGACGCATTCCTTGAAAACAAGCAATACTCGCTTTCACATTGAAAGATAAAGGACATGAGCTATCGATTTTTTCGTAGAGGTTACCCTTTGATCTGACTACAAGTGATAGAAATCATATTAATTTATTTTTGGGCACATAAAACCTCTGCGACATAAACGATTTGAAGTTAAAGAAATGGCTTAAATATGTTCTGTTCCAAATAATAATGACCTTATTTGGATCCGTGTAGAGCTAAAATGTCTATGTGTTCATTACAAACAGGCAGTGGTGTCTTTTAAGTTCAGTAAAATTCGATGAATACATTGTTAAGATGTCAGCTAAACGATTATATTCAAGCGATTTGAGCACAATTTAATGTATTGGGCATTTACCCAAGCCAAACGAGTAGCTAAATATTATAGTATCCCTACTAGGAGTAAAGTAATGTGCAGGCTACAGTCCATTCTTGAACATCAAACATGCCAAGAAGCATAATTTGTGCTGAGCAATGTATCTGTTATTTATGTAGGCGAAGTTTCAATCACACGTGAGCAACACACGCAGCTACCAAACATGTGAAGTTTGAACCCCGTGACCTAGATTGCAAGGCAAACTAATCTATCAGTTGCAGATACCAGGGCTATTTAAGCAGCCATAATAACCTTGCATAATTGTCTAGTCAGTACCTGCAGTTGTCTCACTTTTGGTTAGTTGATATACATGAATTTCGTGTTTAACTTGTCAGAAGTTGCCTTCACCAAATCCACTCACCTGCAAATTGCTTTTCCCTTTAGTTTTTAAAGCCCTGCAGGAACGCAATAAACAAATCTATCTTCAGCACTCTGCTTATCTTCGTAATGGTCTTCATTGGTATGTCGCTTTAGCTCATATGCCTGTCCGCTGTACATATGCCGTTGGGATGAACCTTAACACATGTTTGTATATAACTTATGAGGAACCATAAAGAAATGCGTACACTGAATTCTAAATTTGGGTGCAGTTAGGCGGGACTCCTAGTAAGATCCGTGCGACATGACAGCCACTCAAAAGAATGCGTTAGCATGCTACAAGATATTGCAGACATTAATGCCTTACAGCACTTCATGAGAATGCTTGCAAGGACGCGTCAGAATTCGCAATTATCATGTTTTTGCTATATTCAACTCATAAACTTGAAAAGCTCAAGTAACTGCAGAGTTTATTCTAGGTAGAAATGTAATGGCTAAGAATGCAGAATCCAACCTCACATAGGTCATTTTCGGCAATATTTAACTACGCAATTTGATGGGAGACACGAGACCTTCCTGAGTGTTTTATCTTGTGCAAATATTGCGTATGAATTTTTTGGTAATGTTGAAAGCATCAAACTCGAAGGCCAACTAAAGGATTGAAATAATTAAAGTTGGGGTCACCTCTAGGCTACGTATCCACCTTTCACGTATGGCTCCAGATAGTTGAGTGTAAAAATTGGGTCGCGTGTTTCTGTGTTTTGTCTTGTACTTCTCTCATTTAGCCTTTGACAATGTTAAGCACAGCATTAGCAAACCCTTGTTTGGTGGGCATCATCATTATGCTTCCATCTTTGGGGGCAAATTAAATGCCTTGCTTTCGTCTCCACTTTATAATGAAAATCCATACTTAATTAAAGTTGTTTAAAATAATCGTCCAAAACCTGCGCTTCTTTGGACTGGCCTTCAAGTGAATGCTTGATAGCTAATATGCGTACCAGTTACAGCAACTACTATTGTTGATAATTAATAGCAGCTTTTTTTATTTTCTGAAGTGTTGCAAAAGTTAATGAAACCCCTGAGTGCCCAAAAAATAAATGATTTAGAATAAACAGATGGATAGGGGAATCTTGTCAGCTGAGAAAACATGGCTAACTTCTTCACATAGAAGAGGGTCAGAATACACAGAAAAAGGGCAAGAAGGAAAATGTTAAAACGCCAGTACGTCGACCTCCGGTGCTTCTCCTTTCGTATTCGTCCGTGGTGTGTTATCTATCTTGCACAAAACACCTTACCTAGTCTGACAATGAGTTAAAATCAAACCGATTGGCTTTTCTTTGAATGGTGCCTAGTATTTTTCTTTAATGTTGAAGTTATGTAGCGAATACAACATTCACCGGTATTCAAAGTTTTTAATTTTCCCCTGCCAACCACTTAAATTCAAAGATATTATAATCAAATAATCACATCGCTAAAGAAATATGTACATTAGATTGCATACCTTATGAGATATGAAGATAACTATTCCAGTGTGGGAGTTAACAAATATTTGAAGTTGTCAACTTTGTTATTGAGCTTACTTAAGTTGCTTTTAAGTGCTAAGTGATGTGTACAATAAAAGATTACAGTTCAGATAAGTATAGTGGGGGCAAAAGGCAACAGAATTAGGTCAAATTCAACGTTTGTTTATTTCCAAGGAATACCCTACGCTATGAAATGGCGTGGACAACAACGTCATGTCTGTGCTTGTAATACTATCAAACAAACGCATATATGATATATATTTAAAACATAGAAAATATTTTCTCTTCAAAAAATTCGGGCAGCAAGTGTTGCAATATTAACGGGAAAAAAACAGCGGAGTCAGTTAACAAATTATGTTTTGCAAATCTGTTGCGTTTTGTGCGATAAGGATAAGTATTACACTTATGAGACCGGAATATATTTTACTGCGACGAAAACTGTGTCCGTGTTCAAGCATTTATCACAACAGCAGTAAGGGATAAAAGTTATAAGTGCGAGATTGTCAATTCTAGAAGAAGAAGCGATCACTGGAACAATAGTTTTATTGTCCTGAAGTTTTGAATTCCGTCAGGAATCCTTTATGATAAGTAATTGTAGAAAATTCTGAGCCATGCGCAGATAAAAGTGATACATGCACAGATTGCACGGTACTTATAATTTGTAGTGGTCAGCGGCATACGTACTAAAATTGTCAGTTCCTGTAGCCACTGCTCGAGGTCTTCATTGATGCGGTGATGGCTCATTACTTTCCACAGTGTTCTTGTCCACGTCGAATGCGGGTTTGATAATTGCAAAACCTCTCCTAGTAGGCTCGTTGAAAAGATGCGGCACAAATTTATTTCAGCGGAGATGCAGCTAAATCATGTTCTCCGCCAGGCATCTATTCAATAGATATATACCTGAATGAATGGACACGAATGGTACTTCAATTGAGGCCATGCATGCTAGTAAAGAAGACCGGTCATTATCAACGTTAGTTCGTAAATAGTCAAAATTTAAGGACAAATACTGAATGAATTAAATGATATTGACGAGCGTTGTAACTCGAGTAAGCGCGTTTCCTCTGGATGTCTTTTTTGGCATGCCTAATTGATCCAGGCTCCGGTAACCTCTCGTCTTAACATCGACAGAGCCAGGAGGGGGTAAACTCAAGTGTAATTATGAAAAAATAACGTTTTTTGTGATTTGTGTGGTTTCCTTTAAATTAAAATGGGTAATCCGAAAAATAACAAATGTATCCAAACGCTGCGGACACTTGAGTGTGGATAAATCAGCATTCGACGTAATTTACTAAAAAGAACGTCTCTAGAGCACAAGCAGGATGTTGTCATTAAGGAAAAACTGGTGCTGTGGTTTGTATTCCTGGAATGCACTCTAGGCAGAGTCAAGCATAATTAATCAGATTCGCCCTTAATTGCAATAAAATACGATAGATATAACAATAGAGACGTCAGTGAAAGGACTTATATTGAGCACTTTGTGCACAATTAGTTTTCTTCGTCATCTGCTCAAGGTAGACAATTTGTTTAATTGAAATAAAGTGTACAAGATATTTTACTTACACAAATTATCCTCCAATAATCTGTCCCATTTGGATTGGTTTTTGTTGATGCCATGCAAGTCAGCCACCAATCAAAACAAATACACCTGCAACCAATCCTCCCTGCACCACTCTGTTGGGAAGCATATGGCGGACATAATCGAAACCCATATTCGAACTGTCGGTTTAAAATTGCCTACACTGTTAGCTCACAACTCGACGATGGTTATTTGACAGTTAATAGAATTTAGAAGCGACAATTCGGCAAAAAAGAATAAACGGGTGCAAGCACTGAACGGTCAAATAGGAATAAGAAATTCATGCAATTTCGCAGGTGTATGGAAAAGGGAAGATTATAAGCAGGTGGTTTGCACATGAATATTTGAAAAATCTAAACCACGGAGAATAAATTATCAATTTAAATGAGACATCACACAATGCATCAAACGTTGAGGACGGAACGTGTATTTTTTCAGTTGACTTGCATGTTGGAAACATGGCTGCCTCAACGGTATTATAATTCTAGCCAGCAAGCGGCAGACCTCCATACAGTCACATGAGATAAGACGTCCGAACATGCAGCCGTGAGTTTATTCACACTGCGCCTTTCATACTTTTGTAGACCTTTTGGATCCATCCGTTAATAAATGCACGTTTCTTATCAAAAGCTTTCCAGGAGTTTAGAGCGGAGTTCAATGTGGGGGTCCTATATGATTTAGTTTGTGCACGGCCACTGTTCGTTTGAAAACTGAATTATAAAGTCCTAAAATTAACAGAAATTAAGATAATGTCGCAGAAGTTCAATAATTACATATTTGTATCGATTTGGATGATGCCAGAAAGATGCATCGTTCATCTCAGTTTGAATTCTAGTACAATTTTAACACATATTGGCAATTTGTGTAGAACAAAAGAGAGGCCAAGAAAGATAATCGTCTGCAGGCGGAGTAATCCTTAAAAAGATGATCTTGCCTGCATTGAAGTACCAATGTGCCTGAAATCCTTTACAATGAGGCTCAATTAAAAAAAACACACGGATGCACATTAATTAGCTATTAGGAAACGATATTAGTTTTAAATTGGACGCATACTTTACAGAACCGCTTGATGGTATTACGGGGTATTATTGCGATCCGCTTTAATACCCACCAAGTGTTGATATTTTTGACATTGTCTATCAAGTTGTTACACCGATAGGAGTTAGCTTCTACCAGAATTGTCTAGTATCTCGTCTCAGTTCAATCTGAATTGGCAGATTCCTCGCCTTTTGTAAAGTGATATCGCGTGCACAATAGCATATTGCACTCTCTGCACTATTGGCATGCTATTAATTGTCTTTAGACGAGTTAAACTATTATCACCTTCCGACGCATCTCCACCCATGATAGGCCCAAATTTCAACCAAATCTAGTGACCAGAGATCATAACTTTTTCTATTTTGCCTATAGTATTTTTCTAAAGACCTTATAAACAATCCCCGCTAAATTTAAGGATTGGTCCGCATAAATTTGCTTTTTAAAATCGTAATATGTCAATCGACTGTAGCTTAAACCACTGCGAAACTAGTACAGTCGTACTTTGTGATCAAGAACTCGCATAAATTCGAAACCTTTTGCAGAAGGCTATTCTGCTAAATGTAAAACGAAGATGGATTTTCGCGTATCATACAGATCTTCTTTTACGCAATTTTCTATTTCACAGGCAGCAGTCATCGCACACTTAAACGTTAAACGAATACTTTAGATTCTACAATAAACACTTGATATGCCGGTTAACTTCTAAAGCTGAGTTTTCTATTTATATCTGGAATATAAGGACAGACGAGCATCACCAATACTAGCCCGCACGGAACTGCCTCAAGTCATCTCCATACATAATCATTACCTCATGAATGCAGAATTTTGACTGTGAAACCAGCCGTTTGAAATACAATGAGTACACTCCTTTACGCACGAACAGCTGCAAAATTCGCGTAACCAGTTTGACAGAAAATTTCAAGAACACATGTGTAGAGTGAAAGTATAAGGTATTCGAGAAGATCAACTGTACCAACCAAGGAATGTGCAGTGCCTTTTATTTAAATTTACGCTAAAATCTTGCAGAGAAACACTTTGATAAAAAAAAATTAAAAAGTAATCTGCAAGGCCATCCTTTAAGGTGTGTGGGAGACAGCATCACGTAACTACATTAACGAAATAATTAAGCAGAGCTCTTTGAAGATTCCGCCACGTGCACCCTCATCGTTTATGCATTCACTGCGTGAGTATTCGCGTACACTAGCTTAACTTGCGTCTTCCTAAAATGAAAAGGGCTTATCGACTGAACAGTTCTGCCATGTGTTTCAACTACTAGCATTATCTTTCGAACTGTAGTGAGATTCACTGAGATTCACTGTGACAGGTGTCATAAGGATATAGTGAAATATCATTACACCAATTACATGGGTATTTCATAGACGGGAAAACAGTATGATATAAAGGCATGGTTGGATTTGTGCTATTATTTAATCTCGTTTTATTTAACCTACAAACTAATCAAGTTACCTCATACTGATTGGGATTGCATACTGGGTGCCGACTTATAAAAAGGCACACACACAGTCCGCATTATGCAGGGCGTCCCAAAAATGTATACACATTTAAAAAATTGTTATTTTGAGGTTTATTATCATTATATTATTTCGAAAACGCGAAACTATACAAAAATATTATTTTATTGTTTTTCCACTGCATTTTAATAATTAAGAATAGGAGAAATCACTGAACCTGAATGTGCCAAAAAACGAATGAAATTGTTGTATGGTGTGTGCGATTCCATTGTTTCGCATTGTCAGCAGTGTCTGGATTAAATGGAAGTCAGTCTGATAAATGCAATTTAAAACAATAAAATGACACTTCTGAATACGATTAGTTTTTTTGAAATCATAAACTTATCATAAACCTCAAGTTTACAATGATTCAAAATGTGTATACAATTTTTTGGGACACCCTGTAGTATACATTCTACTGGTCTGAGTAAGTAGGATTATAAGAATTAGCATTTTCACATAGACACGTACTTCTAGCAGAAGTGTCGTAGTCCGAACCTAATAGAATCGGACGTAGCCGGTGGAATCTAACGCAAGCTGTGTTGTACTCAGGGCGTGAAACATGTATTAACTCGGAATAGTTAATACCCAGCTTTACCATCCTTGTGAGAAGAAATGAATTCGAGTCCCATTTTGGTTTAATCAGCGTCACCTCTGAGCGTTACTGTTGGTATTAGTAATGCTTTACACCTTTTTGAGATCTGAGGGATTTTAGCAAAGTGCTAACGTTAACCATTTTCATTTGTGACTAACAATTCAATCGAAAAAAGTACCAGCAATACGATCACTCAGCTTCACACTAGTTTGCAGTATTATATATAGCAGTAGTAGCACCAGATTCAGTTTCCTTGAGTCTGGCCTGACACTTACGG
Organism: Ligula intestinalis; assembly: GCA_036362985.1. Classification (NCBI taxonomy): domain Eukaryota; kingdom Metazoa; phylum Platyhelminthes; class Cestoda; order Diphyllobothriidea; family Diphyllobothriidae; genus Ligula; species Ligula intestinalis. The sequence goes on from JAYGXS010000004.1 coordinate 32,868,419, forward strand.
AAGGTGGTTGAGGATAAATAGAGCGGTAGCACTAGGGAAAAAGAGAACTACCACCTTATACCCAATAGGCTGTCTTCTGACTTGCATTGGTGAAAGCGGTCTACGCCTGATCCCGACTCGGTCATGTTGCCTTTTGTCTTGTCACTGTTTCAAGCATGGAACAGTGAAAACACAAACTGAGACAGGAGGTAAAGGAATACGTTTTTCATGAAGACAAGCCCATTCATTTTTTCCGGTCACTTTAACTTGCTTCAAGTATACACAGATGGTTGCACATATACAGCTTGTACGTATATGGGCATGCAGATTTTCGTCTATTTTGTAATGAAAGCCCTTCGAGCCGACTACTAGTGATAACACTATTTTCGGATTATTTGTGCGCAAAAACGTGCGCAACTAAATCTCCAATAAAACACAATTTGAATAGACTACTGTTTAATATTCTACATTACACCCAACTGGCATTCATTGAGATGGGTTATGACGTGCATGTATGATTTGCGAATTGTGAATCCTATCACGTTTAGGCCCATAAATAAATCAAGAACGATGAAGGAATGCGTATATGGGGTTCTGAATTGGGTGCAGGTAGAAGGGAATCCTAGTAGGAACCGAGCCATATGGCGGCCACTCAAATAACAGCCTAAGAATGGCACACAATTCCTAACTTCATTAGAATGCTTTTGTGGACGCGTCAGTATTCGCAATCGTCATGTGAAATAATGAACTTGAATAGTTATAGTAATTTTAGTGTTTATTATTGGTAGAAATTTATTGGTAAAGAATGAAAAATCCAGCCGTACATAGGTCAATTTCAACAATATTGAATTTTGCAATTTGTTAGAAGATACCAAACCTTCCTGGGTGTTTTTATCTTGTACAAATATGAAATATTAATTCTGTAGTGACATTAGAAGCAGCAAACTTGAACACATACTAAAGGATTGAAAGAATGACAATATGTGCTATCTGTGGGCTACACATCCACATTTCACGTATGGCTTAAGAAATTTGAGCGTGAAAATTCAGTCATGTTTCTCTGTGTTCGGAGTTCGGTTGCGCTCATTTATCCGTTAACAATACTTAAGTCGACAGTTGAAAATCCTTTGTGGGTGGGGGCTCTCATATTTTGAGTCCGAGTAAATGGCCTGCTTTCGTCCACAGCTGATAATGAAAATCTATAGTTTATTGAAATTAAAACAAAATTCTCTTTTATAAGCTGCTCCTCATTGGACTGGCCGTCAAAGGAATGCGGTAAAGCAAATATGCCAGACAGTTACGGTTACTGCTCTTGTCATAAATCTAGAGAACTTTTTAGTTTTTACAAATTGTTATCGCTATTTTTAATTGATAATTAATTCGTTATGCATCCAAAATAATGACTGGTTTGTGGTTAGCAGATGGATAGATAAAACATTTCTCCTGAGAACTCAGTGCTAAATTTAACACAAACCACATGGTCAGAATAAACAAAGCGCATAAAGGAAAACGTAAACTGCGAAGCATGTCTACCTGCAGCGCTTTGCCATTAGCAATGGTCCCGTGGTGCGGTATCTGCCTTGCACAAAACACCTTCCCCAGTTTGCACATGATAATCAATGGTACGGTTTGGCCTTTCTCTGACAAGCAACTTCTTTTTTTATTTTAAGGATAACGTCAAATCGCGAATAGCACATTCACTGCGACTAATGGATATCCTTGTTTTCCTGCCAAGAACTTGCAATGAGAGATGTAATAATTAACTGGTCACAGTAGTAAAAATATGTAAATTAGATTTGAGGTTGAATATTTTGTTTATAGAGCTGAACAACTAGAGACAAGTTCAGATCAGTATCACGGGCGCAAATGGCGGTAGAATTAAGCCAAATTCAACGTTTGCTGATGCATACGAAATTGCCTACGCTATGACACACTGCGGACAAAATATTCTTGTTTCTACAAAGAGAAACCACTGGAACAGCCGTCGAATCTTCTTTATGCCTCAGTGTTTAACATTTTCCGAATAATCTCACTTGCCTTTATTATAATGTGCCAATTGACTCTAGCCTAAACCCATTCGGAAGAGCATCCTCGTCTTTGCAGTCAAGAACTCGCATAGATGATATTGTTGACTATGCCTTAAGAACCTCGTGTAGAAGACTTTTCTGCCAAATGTAAAACTTGATTAATTCTGACAGTTAATTGGTCTGTGGCAACTGTAATTACCCTTGTTTTGTTGCTACTTATCACCTCTGAAGATGGACTCCTATAAGAGTTCCAAAGCTCAGGACAATAAATCTATTGATCCGGCGTTCGACAAGTCTTATTCCTTATCTAAATATAAAAATAGTTTATTTTCATGAAAATGGCAAAATAAAGATAACGTTTAGATTACAGGTTACTGATTCAATGTTAAATATTTACGAGCTTAACACAGGCGACTGCAGAAAACGGCTTATTTATTCAGTATAAGCGCAAATGCAAAATGTGGTACTTTTACGTTGTATGCTTACATTCAAAACAATATAAAACATGGAAGACATAGATATGAATAGTTTGCATACAGTTGTTTTTTTAAATTTTGTTATTTTTTACAGAAACAAAATCATCCGTACCTTGTGCAAACTTATTTCCTGTAGGAATCAGATCCGATCTGTTATTAAAAATATAAGGTTACACTTCTACTTCTAATACATTTCGAACCATCTTGTGTATATTGTAAAAAATTTAATTTTATTACATTCATTTGTAATTATATCAAGATGACAAATGTGACAAGCTTCAGATGGTTCTTGAAGTTCTACTTGACACTTTATAAATCGCCTTGATTTTACTTGTCTCTTCCTTAATATTGATTTTTTCTATCCATTTAATTCAAAATAGCACATAACTTGAAACATTTACCCACAAAATGCGTTTGTTAACATTCCGTCTTATGCAGTTGTTTGTTTGGGTCATGGTTTTAGAAGCATTCAGATATGCCAATTCATTGCAAACTTATGATCGTCCGCAACAAAAATCTGCATTGATTAATGAAAACAACTTTCGATAACAAGGCATTGCTTGAAAAAAAAACGTTTTTATTGGATACTTTGGCGTTGAATATTTGTAAACTTTACTTATTTGAAGATAAAATCAAGATAAAAATACGAAATGTTTACCAGTTGTTTAACTCCGCTGCAAGAAGGATAAAGCTTCCGTTGAAAATGAGGAAATTGACTTTTCTATGCAAACCGAAGCAATTTTTTGCATACGCTCTTACTTCTTGGCTCCGTTCTTTGGTTGGAAAAGCACAACCGTTTTGCAAATGTATACTGCGATATTATTGAAACGAATAATACACTTCGGGTCTCATTTCAGGTTTTATATTCATTGGTTAAATTGTATATATTTTAGATTTTTGTACCGAGTTCGTTTACGGTGTTACGGAAATAACGTGAATAATGCTTATTTTGACTGCTGAGGCTTTCATAAAATAAACAAGAGAAGATAGAATAAGAACGTATCCAAAGACTAAAGCTAATCAAAATAACCTCTCAAGAATGGGAAAATATTATAATCAGTATAGTAGAACTAGCGCTGTGGGTTTTTTCTGAAATGCACCATAAGCAAAACAAAACATAAGTTGGTGTTAAGCACATACTAGTTTGCAAAACCAAACCACGGTGAACAAGTTATACATTTTAATGAGATAAATCCAAGTGTCTCAAACTTTTGTATCGTTGCCTACACTGTTTCCCGACGACTTTCTTGTTGGAAACATGGCGGCCTCAATAAACGCTAAGGATTGGATGTCTACAGTTCAGTGAACGATTAAGGATACGAAGCCCGCACTTGCAGCAATGAGTGTAGTCGCACTTTACTTTGCATACTTTGGTATAAGATTTGGTCTGGCTTAGTTAACTGCATCTTCCTTATGAAAAGGGTGTCAAAATCTTTCTGTGCATTTATTGTGCAGCTAAACGCACGATCTTATATGTGTTCCGTGGGCCACCTGTTCGTTTAACCTCAACATAATAAACCCTGAGAATTAAGAATAATTTAGGTAATGCCACAGAAGCGCGATAATTTGTTTTTGAACTGTTTTTGGTTGACGACAGAAAGATGCACCCTTACCTATAAAATTTAATCTTTATACAATCATCATAAGTTTTAGAATTATGTGAAAGACAATAAAAGCGCCAAGAGGGAAAAAGTATCTGCAAGAAACAGGGCATTGCTTACATTCCCGTACCAAAATACATAGCCTCCTGTAAAATAAGTGTAAGCCTTATAGAATGCACACAAACTTGAAAACACAGGAAAATGCATGAAAAACTTATGGGTTTGATTTAAGACGCATGCTTTACAGGTGCCCTTGAAAGTATTGCCAAATATTGTGGCGAGGTATTTAACTATCCACCATGGTTCAGTGGGCCTGACGTTGTCTATCAAATTAATGTTTAGATTTGGATTTGACCCTACCAGGGTTCTCTCGTATCTCTACTCAATCCACGGTAAACTGGCACATCCCTGTTCTCTGTCCCTCTCGTAAACTGATATCGCGTGAGAGAAATATCGGAAAAGGACACACAAGTACATTGTATCCCATATATTTTAAACTTAATTTTAATTTAAGTTGCACCAACTGAAAACTTATCACCTTCCACCAGGTCTCCACCGAAGGTACGCCCAAATACCCACAAAATCTAGCGATTAAATATCATGCTTTTTGGAATCTCATCTGACAATTATATTTTGCCTACAACCTTTCGCTCAAGGCCTTATGAGTGATCCTGGTCAAATTTCAAATTTAGTCCCCATAATATTGCTGTTCGAAATCATAATATGCGTAAATAGGCCACTCGTCCTTTTTATTCAAGAATTCGCATGAGGGAAAATTTTGACCATGCATCCGGCACCCCGTGCGCAAGACCATTTTGAAAATTTAAGACGGCAATTTAGTTGCCTACATTTTATTTATCCTCTTTTTTCATAATTTGTCGTGCCGCAGGTAGCAGTCATCACACAGTGAGCTAAGAACAATAAACAAATCGTTTAAGCACTGTAATAGCGGCCTGCTATAATGGTTCAGTGTTAAAGATATGTAAATATTTTCCCTACCAAATTAGGACAGACGAGCATCAATAACACTAGCTTCCACGGGCCTACTTCATGTGAAATCCTTATGTTATCATTCATTCATGAATGCGCATATGAATGCTGAAAATATGATTCTGAGCAAAACGCTGTTGAGCCTATAAACTGTACGAAACAAAACTCTTTGCTTTTTTGAATTAAGACATAGATGCCGCTTAGTGAAATCACGCTGTAAGAACATTAGTATCGAGTCCTTATTAAGACAGGAAGGAATGTCATGATAGGCTTTACATCAAACTAGACAGTGTAGGGCGTCTTAAGTGCTTTAGACGAAAACCGGAATGCCTTCTTGAACCAGAATGTAAGAGCAGTACAATCAAATACTTATGGGTGCAGGTAGCAGCCAAAGTAGGCAAGAAATTATCTTACTTGAGACGGCAGGTCAGCAATTGACACCACTATGTCTACTAACAACCCTCAGGCAGAGTTTTGACTGTGAGAACAGCTGACTGGAATCTTTGTGGTTCTGCAATGTTTCGTCCTTGTAACCTCAAAGCAGTTCGCATCTATCAGGTAGACCTGCTGTTGAAACAGGAATAACAGCCAGTTTCTAGATGCCTTGTTGACTGTTATCTACTTGGCAGAAGAACCTTGAATTTTTATCTAATATTTACGTACCTTTACGCACACACGGATGCAGAGTTGGCTTAGCTGATTAACGGGTACAGGCACTCGCTGCCCACTGCAAGTCGTTGGTGATAGTCTTATTTCCCAACCGGACGTGTACGCCTGCCGGTTGTATCACACATCAGCCCGGATACAGTTGTGGATGCGCGTAAGCTGATATTATTGTTATAGTGTTATGCTTGTTCCCATAATATGATGCATATCCGATATTAATACATTCATGGGAATATATTACTAGAATATACTATCCGTTGGCCTTAGTAAGAATGAATACTAGGATAAGCACTTTCAGCAATGGCATTTTACCTCTAGCAGCAGTATCCTAGCCCAAACTTAGCCAAAAACTTACACAGCTTATGATGGGCGGAGATAAGATAACAGAAACCAAGGAATGCTCTGATGTGCTTCGGACCTCCAACAGGAATTTATTTTGAATAGTGAAAACCAAAATTCAAACTCCCTGCTGGGCGTCAGGGGATATGCTTAGCCATTATGTAAAGTGCAAGCCACGTGTAAAATATATAGTGTATTAGGGCTATAGGTAGCCAATATACTGCAAACTTTATGACATAAAGACATGGTAGGACTGACGCTATCAATTTATTTTGCTTTATTCAACCCACAAGCTCATAGACATTTGGAGTGCATACTGGACAGCAACTACTTAAAAGCAACGCAAGCTGTATTACAGTAAACTATTTGCTGGCCTTAGTAAGCATGCTAAATATAATAAGCACTTTGTCATAGACACGTGATTCCAGCAGCAGTATCGCATTCCTAAGCTAGTAGAATCAGACATAGCCTGATAGCTGGAGTTGAGATGGTAGAAATCAAGGCAAGGTTCGTTGTGCTCAGGGCCCCAAGCATGTACTAACTCGAGATTATTTAAACCTAGCTTTACAGTCCTTTTTGAGATCAAGGGGATATAAGTCCCAGTGTTTGCTTAATCAGCGTCACCTCTGAAAATTAGTTGGGGCAGTTTTGGTACCAGTACAACGTCACATCTTGTTGAAATTAAGGGGATGTTGGCCCACACCTGACTTTACTCATTGTCTCTTCTGACTGATGATTCAGCAAAAAAATAATCTCAGCAACACTATAATTCACCTCAATTCCTAATTAATAGTACTATAAATAGCAAAAACAGCACCAGTCTCGGTTTCCTTGAATCTGGCCTGACACTTGCTGAAAGTTAGTGAGGGTAAATTGTGCAGTAATACCAGCGCAACATAATTCTGCCACTTGAGACAAAGAAGACGATGTTTTGGCTAGCATTGGTGAAAGCGGCTTACGTCCGATTCCTGATAGGTAATCTTGACTTATGTCTTGTCACCGGCTTAAGCGTAAAGATGGTTTAGAGTGAGGTAGGCAGCTGCGCGTCTCTTCTCTGTCTCCAGTTGGCGTCCCTGCTTCGGAGCACATGGTTTACGTACCGGAATGCATCATCAGAGTATGACACATCACTTTATCCAGAAAGGATTGGCACATTCCTCTTCACTCTCCCTGTCGAAAGCTGATATGGCTTGGGAAGAATGGTGCAATGTGCAAACTCGCACATAGCACCCAATGTGCTGTTGACGTGCTATTAATTGTCTTAAGACCAGTTGAAGTATCATCACCTTCCATCACTCCTCCACCCACGATTCGCCCAAATTCCCACAGAATCTAGTGACATGGGGAGAGGATTATTGGTATCTAATCTAATAATTCTATTTTACCCACAAGCGTTTCTGAAAGGCCTTATAAATTATCCGGGTCAACGTTTTAATTTTGCCCACATAAGGTTGTTTCAAATCGTACTATGCGAATTGACCCTACCTTTAACACCCAGAGAAATTGTACAGTCGTCATTTGCAGTCAAGATCTCACATAACAAATATTTAACCTATGCATCCAGCACCTGGTACAGAAGATCATTCTGCCAAATGTAAAACGGAGATTTGCTTGCTTGTTTTTTATGTATCCTTTTTTTCACAATTTGCTATTTCACAGGCAGCAGTCATAGCAGAGGACTTATGAATATCACCAACGCTAGCTCACATGAGCCTGCTTTGAGTTGGCTCCATATGTAATCACTGATTCATGAATGCATACAGCGCTGTGTAGATGAATATTATACGCCCCATGTCAGGCAAAACTATGTGCAGCCCCTTGAGTGAATTAAGCAAAGATCCTTTTGCTTGCTTGGAGGAAGACCTGAAAATCTTAGAACCCTGTTATCAGGCGCAGATAGTAGTCATAGCAATAAAATGAACTAACATACGTATTATTTGAACTGACATGTCAGCAAATAATACGAGAATGCCTTCGAAAAGCATTCAGTAATTTATCCTACTAACTCCGAAGAAGTCTGCATCCACCAGGCGGAACTGTTATTGGCATAGGAAAAACAGCTTATTTCCTAGACGCCTAGTCGATTGCTATGTCTTTCATGTACTTAGTAGGAAAACCTGCAGAAACGTTTCCAGTAATTACGTGCATTTACGCATGAAAGGAAGTTAATAATTGACTCACCAGCAGGATAAAGCATTTAAAGAGCACACGTGCAGTACGATCTTAAAAACCTGGTAGTGGTTCGTCGAAGAACTTTTGCCGAAAACTTGCGTACAAGCAAATTTCACACACGAAAGGCGCTTTTACCAACTAATCTGCAAGATAGTCAGTGCTGTTTGGTAAAAAAAGACAGTATAAAGTAACCACATTTAATACATAGCTGCGTATAACTCCTATCGATTTTTCGATTCACTGCTTAAGTCTCTGCGTGAACTGACTTAACTTGAACCTTTCACAGTGTATAGGATTTACCGATTAAACAACGCTGTAGTTTGTAATATCTACTAGTATAGTCTACCTGCAGGTAAATACTCGCTGATCTTTGAAAGGGAAAGAGCATATAGTCATGCATGATTGGTCGTTGTAATTGGGTAGGCATTGTCCGACGCTTCTGCCTCTAGCATCAGTAATGTTGCTAAGGGTTCGTCGTTTGACGCAGCAAGAAAAGTGACTTGATTGTTACCTTACTTTAGTGTTGCGTATTTCACCTCGAACTAATGCAAAAAGTATCGCAGCCATCCTCTCTTTTTGCCTGTTCATAAAAAAATGGAATTGCACGTGTGGAAAATTAAAGAATAGGACCAAGGAACTTATCAAAATTGACAAGATAGTGCGGTATCAAGCAAAATTATTCCTATGCCGGATAAACTCACTAAAATTTGGATGTAACATGTCACATGGGCTTGAGCCAAATTACAAGATGTATGTAGTAAAAATTACTTCCTACATAAATATAAGTTTAAGTAAATACCTGCAATTAGCTTGAGAGTTAAGAAAAATTTTCTCATAAAGGAACATTTTTCTGCTTTTTGTCAGGTCAGGGCACAAGAACACTCCTGTTCACTGGCATTCTGGATGGCGGATTCTGAGTAAAAATAACGTATCATTTCGAAATGTGTGCTGCAATCGTTTCTTTTTAGACATTTTGAGCTGCCCGAAATAAATATCGCACTGTCTCTCTAAAGAAGAAGACGCAGAACCTATTTCTCTCCAAACTACAGATAGGACCCTTTTTTGTCTGGCAGATTTTTAAAATACACATGATGATCAAAAAGATTAATTCTGTTCATCGAGAAGGCAAAAAATACAAGGAATACTTATTGCTTCTAAAAAGTTCTCAATCGAAACAAAGTGACTTCCGATGACCCATTGAATAGCCGGAACGTAACGATGAGGTTCACTTGACTAAGAGCTAGAAAGCAGAGTTGACACGAAGTTTAAACTATCGATAAGCAGTGGTACAAAGTAAAGTCGAATCGAGATGGAAGGTAAGAGAATAAGGTTGATATGAACGCGAGAGCATGCATTTTTTCTGGTTGTTTAAACTTGTTGCATGAAGATACAAGGGTTTGCTCATTAACATATAGTATGCATATGTGAAGGGCGTATGGCCGACACGCGAGAATAACGCAACGCTTTTGGCAATGAAGAACGCACGTGCAATATAACCCTATCGACCGACGCATGATGAGGGCGCAGAAAATTGCACTGGCTCGCTTCTATGGTCTCCCCAAGTTGCACAAAGATGGCTACTCCTCCGGCCAACCTTACATCTCAAAGAAATTTCAAACTACGAAGTAACAAAGTGGCTGTTTTTACCACTCAAATGTTTGACCACTGATTCAGACACAAAAGTCAGGTCGTCAACACAATTATTTGATAAACTTAAAGGGCTCAGTCTCCTGCTAAACGATGGCATAACATATCTTGATATTGCGTCCATTTTTGCTTCTACACCACAGGACCTAGCAGTCAAGACTATCCAATTGCTCCTACGGGAGTAATACGATGACATTTATACTCACTTCCGGCACGCCCAAATCCTCCAGCTCCTAAAGCTCTGTCTTTAGACGAACTTCGACTTAAAAGATTAGGTGAAGAGCACGCCCATGTATTCGCCCATAACCGGACTCAAAGCAGAGGTGGTCCTGCAACGGTTAGCTTCGCTCATTTTCCGACACAACAGACCTAAATTCTGGGTTCGGTATGTGGACGTCACCTTCGTCGTTTATGAGTGTGATCATGTGCTGACATTCAAGGAACGTCTAAACGCCGTCTTCCCGAACATCAAATTTACGCAAGAGGAAGAAAAAAACAACCCACTTGCCTTCTTTGATGTGCTTGTTTGCCGTAAAGACGCAAATGGCCTAAAAACTAAGGGGTTCATGACAGTAACCAGAACTTTACAATTCCCGAACTACAAAAGCAACCAACCAACAGTCAGAGTAGCAGCAGCCTAAGAGTGCTATACCGGCGCGCTGAGATGCATTGCAGTGAAATGGAAAACAATAATTCTGAATTATAACTTCTTCTGAGGGTTACTGAAAGCGAATGATTGTTTGTGCCATTGTGTCAACCAATGCATCCGCAGAAGAAAGAATTTACCACATCTAATTGGCCCAAATGTTTGGCGAGCCCCTTCGTACGGGAAGAATATATCAGAAGTGGTCAGCCGCCTGCTTAGCCCACTTGGAATAAGAGTTGCGCATAGGCCAGAAGCAACCATCGAGCGCCGGGTCATGAGACCAAATCACCACTTGATACGGCAAGAAACAAATGGCGCCGCTTACCGGATTCGGTGCAGTCGTGCACGAAGAAACTACGTCGGAAAAGCAGATTGATGGATGGCCATGCATGCAGCAACGGTTAGAAAAAAAACGCTAACAACCAGGCTGAACGTCACTCGACGGGACCCAGCCATATTTTTAACTTAAACGAGGCAGAAGTCTTCGCCAGAGTTGGCAACCACATGAGCCGCGGGCTGCTGGGGTTCTGTTTCTCAGGCCCCCAGTCCATCAAAAAGCGCAAATATATAACGTTCCCATATTGCGTACTGAGATATTGCCTGAGCAAGGGAATTTGCCACGCGGGAAGGGCCGAAAGGGCCGCCACGACAACAGGCCTTATTCTAGGTGCGGTCGAAGGAAGGTTTTTCTAGCATTTACTAAGTATATCTTTGTGGGAAGCTACAAATGTCCTTTGATAGAATGCAGTTTAGCCTTGGGGCACAGTAACGAAGGTTAAAGATTTTTTGTATCCTAATATAATAAACTTTCGCTGAAAATGCTATAATAATTTACGTTTTGTTCCGTTTATATACCCTTAAGTTGTCGGAGCTAGTTTACAGTAGGTTACTTACCTGATGAAAGTTTTAAAATTGGGGGATTGAGCACACATTTGAAATTTGTTTGTTTGTTCATTAGGTTAAATTGAGGTGCAAAATTATGTCTTTTAGAATACCATTCTCTTCATATCAGTATACTGGGAGAAAAAAGAGGCAAAAATGCATGAAATTCAGCGTTTTTTATGTTCCACAAATTTTCTAAATTTCCTGTATTATACGTTGCGGAAAAGAGCTTCTTGTAAGTGCATGTTGGACTATAAAAGAACACTCATGAGGAGCAGGAACTGTTTAGTTATGCCTGTCCACAAACGGAAAATTTTGTTTTTCTTCCATGAAATTGACGTTAGTATTATTATAAGGTAATGCTTTATTTTTGGAAAAAGAAAGGCAAACGAGTTTAAAAAATTCTATTTTGCAAATGCATAAAGATTTGTACGGTAAATTTGAAAAATAAACTTGAAGGCTGTTACTTGCCTTACTCCATATAAAGTGTTGTAGACAAGGAATGCAAATGAGGAACATGTCAACATATAGTAAATAAATTGATTGTGCAGCCAATATAAAGTTGAAGACAGTTAACACAACACACATTTGAGTGAGTTGTCACTAGACATTGCAAATTAGTTTTCTCAAAAATCACCATTAATTTTATTGACCCTCTGTTCAAAATGTTTTATTTAAGAACTAAGCCTAGAAGTAACCAAATGAATTGAAAACTGTTCCGATTAAAATAGAAAGGCTAGCTTTTTCATCTACAACGGAAGATTTTTTTCAAATTTTTTAGGAAAATCAATAAACTGGCCAAATTTTCCCATTCTGATCCTGACTCAGTTTTCAATATAAATAAAGTACGCCGACATCCGACGCTAAAATATAAAACTAAAGCTGTCGTTCAAGAGATAAATTGTTATTATTTTTTTAAAAATTAGTCCTAGGCATATTAATGCATGACTTTTGTAGTCCACCTTTATTAATCACGGCAATTTGTTGACTTGTTTTGTTGGTTCAGAAACCATGACACACAAAGAGAGGTGCATACGAAAAAATGCTTAAGAGCTCGTTATTTAGGTAAATACTTTTAAGATATATCTTATTGCGAAGTTTTTGGGTAGCACGTAAAATAAAATCATTATTAATTGTCAATTAACTGAAGCCAGTGAAAATCGTAAAGTGTTAATTAGAATTTCAAGGAAAACATGAAACTTTTCGTAATAAAAATATCAAAAAAATTGTAAAAATATATGACGGAAGGAAATTTCTCTTAGTGTACAAAATTGGTGCGTCTACAATTGTACCCGACGATTCTATTTAAATTTATTTGTCACTAGCCAGCATGACCGCAAGTGAGCTTGAGAAATATATTACTCCTATGGTCTCCCGATGGGGCATATCAAGCGAAAGCGTGGTTGCCTTAGTCCACCAAAAGTCAAGCGATACATAAACGAAATAAATGACTAGCAGTTCTCGGGAAAACGTGTTAGAATACAAACTCAAGCTAAAGGCCCTTTGGTAAAAGCCATAAATTAAAGTTCACGTAATATGTATTCGAAAACTTGACAAAACGAATATTTTCCAACGTAATTTTACTTATGCTGCTTTATTCACTCGGTGGTTTTGCACGAACGGGCTTCCTATACATGTAAATTTTAAGTTTACCTAATACGCCCGATTTCCACTTTTTCAGAATTATCCACTTTCCTAACAAAGCTGGTATTGCTATAAAGCGTTTTATTTCTTCATAAATCACAATATGCCTTATTACGTAGAACGACCATTACTTTTTGCTGTAAAATTTTCGGGGCCACAGCTTGTACTGCGTTTGAGTAAGAAGGATTTACTTGTAAAAATCATTGGATTTCATGAGATAGTGCACCTACTTTAAGTCGTTGGCCGCAGTTGGATAAGAGCCCATGTTTGCACATGTAAATCGTTTATCTATCTCCCGGACCACGTTTTCAGTCTGCAAATAATATATTGAGTAGGTTTCCGGGTCATCTTCAACTAACATCATACTTTAACTGCCCAATTCCTGCTGGCCGTTATTAACATAACGAATAAAAAAGGGACAGAAAACGAAGACTTTCTTAATTAAACCATTATTTAAAAAATATATTAATACACATATTTCATTGGATGTTATACGTTTGTCCCTTTCGGACAGAATTCACTGTTGAAAAAAATAAAAATTTTGCAAAAAATATATTGACATAATTATTTCATACGTTATTCGCTGGTGTCCCACCATATATGTGGCCGGCTGCCTCACGTATCCCAATGTATGCATTTTCGAAGATGCTATGAAATGTTTTTTATAAACAAAGTATGCCGCGAAGCAGTTTTTATAAACTTTAGTCACAGAATATATGCTAAAGTTCAGTACGATGGTAACGTGGCAGTCTGAACACTTTAAACCAATTATCGGTTTTGTTATCTCTATATTGACTCATAGAATCACGATAGTTTTAGAACACCGTTAGACACCACTGAAGCACTACCGAAGTTGACTTAAATGCAACCTTAAAAGCCCGTTTCTCGTTCTTATTGTAAGCTAACATTTACTTGCGGCCATTTGATTGAGCTAATATAACATTTTTATTCCTAAATTACGTTTAGGAGCTCAAGTCGCACGCTTTATATGCGCCAACCAGTTCAATGTTACCGAGCTACTTGTGAAACATGCATTACATTAAGCGTCGACCGTAGTTCGAGACGGACGGATAATGCAACGTAAACCTTTTTTGCGGGAGTATAACGCGGTTAACTTAAATAAAGTGCTGTTCAAAGGACAAGCTAGCGACCCCGAAATCAACACAAATTAAGTCTCCTGATCTTTTAAGGAGTGCGTGAGCAGCAGGAGAATGTACACACACAAAGACTTGATACTGCCAGCCTGCTGGTAGGCACATAATGTAACCGCACTGATAGCAGCACTGCTGCTGCGGACGCAAATGCTACAAGGCTCTACTAAGTCCATACACAAGCAAATATGGACATGTATATCCACGGGCGCAAAACAAGGGCAGTTCCCGCCCGCTATACACATGAGAGTCGATCCCGTAGAATAAGCACAGAGCCACTAGCCGGGTGGGCCTTGCGACGTTACAGACGAGAACGTGGGATGCGATAACAAAAATCTCGTCACTACTACGCCTCCCAAAACTTCGCCGGGAGCCACCCGCCGGTAGTTACTCCTCTGAATCAAATGAGAACATACAAGTTACGGGGTAACCATGTACACGGCCTGTATAGCCATTGGAAGCACAAACGCCTACACAGTCCAGCCCGCAGGAGCCATGGTTGCATTTAGCCTAAGGCATTACCCTCAAGCGGCATGGTAAGCATGCCATCAACAAGAAAGAGGTACTGCTCATGTACAACACGGTCACTTTGCTATAGATGCAGCAGACAATGCAACGCAAAGTTTGTAAAGGTCGTTCGTAACCACCAGCACAATTACAACAATGATCATCCTATGACAAACACGAAATTGAATATGTACAGAAGGGTCATAGGTCCTAGTCTGATAGAGAACGAAGGTAAAAAAAATTGGAGGGAGAAAACAGGGAATTGAGTTGTGGGGAATTTTGGGCTGGGGAATGTGCAAACCTGGGGGCCTGTGGTTACCAAGGTAAAGCAACGTTAACCACATGCTGCAACTGTTTGCAGCGGTCAGTTTAAAGCGCCTTATATAAGCAGCTTCCAGGTTACACAAGATTTGAGATGTTCGTGCTCGAAAGAGAACTTGGAAAGAAGTTTTAGGATCTACCGAATGACCCGTGTCCAACAGGTTTTCAGTAGTAGAAGAACGAGGAGAACGGTTTTCTTGCATAAATAACCAGCTAGGTAGATGTTCCTTGGCTTTGCCTGCCAATCGTCTTTGCGTACGACCTTTGTACTTGCATCCACAAGTGCTTGTGAATTCGTAAACGCAATTTAAGGTGGCGTGCAAAGGTAAGACATCCTTGACACAAGGAGTTGGCAGGGGCTTTGTTGGAGAGCGAAATATGAGTTCTACGGCGTAATAGGTTCTTTAGATGGTCTTAAGCAAGCGCCTCTTGATAGTGTTTAGGTTGTTATCCCCCTTGAAGGGCAAGGATATAAATACTGGCTTCTTAGGGGCTAATTTTTCACTCATTGTCGGTCGTAGAGGTTTACTGTATTTGTCTATAAACTGAAATGGATATCCACGTTTTAGTAAAGTAGCTTTGAGACAACCTTATTGTACCTCCAAAATATCCACAGAACAGATGTTTCTAGTCCAGGTTACGTTTCCGTTGAATGGAAACAAAACATAGAAAATGTAAGTTTTGACATTTCCAGGTTTTCTTGTGGAAGACTCTCCGTGAAATAGAGCCATCTGTTTGTCTGGACAAGTGGACGTCAATGAAGAAAAGTTGGTTATAACGTTCTAGTTCCACAGTAAATTTATTTCGGATGTAGCTTGTTCATAGTGGACAGCAATTCTTCGGCTTCTTCCAGGTTCTCCTTGACCGTAAAAACATCGTCTGCATATCGTCTGTAGATCGTTGTATGGTTCAATTCTGTGAGTACTTTTCCTTCCAAATGGCCCATAAATATATCTGGAAGGAAAGGTACTCGCAGAATTGAACCACACAACAATCTAAAGACGATATTTAGACGATGTGTTTACGATCAAGGAAAACCTGGAAGAAGGGGTTTTATGTGTAGGGATATGGGGTGGCCAATCAAGGAAAGCTGCGGAAAGTTGTCAAATTGAATCCCGGTTGTTTAACTTCGGGTATTGTGCATTACTCGAAAAAATAAGCAAGAAGAAGGGAACTGAAATCTAGAAACCATCATCACCAGCTTTTCGTAGTCCAGTCAAAAATTGCTAGCCGGAAAAATCCAGACTGGGCATCGCAATGCTAGCAGACGCGTTTAATTTTAAACCAAATAAACAGAAAAATTTTACTGAATCCATTTAAATTCCCTAAGGGGTAGCATTTATACTGAAAGAACAGGAAATTAATATGCACGGTAATATAAATATTAGTTTAGTACTGATAAGCGATTTGAATAATAGCCAATGTCAAATGCTTTATTTATATTAACTGTAGGTCAATAACTAAAGCAAGAAGGAGAATAATAGAAGCTAATAGCAATCGTATAATTTAGTCTGCGGAACTATCCAACTTTAATAATTAGGACGATATGATATGAACATGTCAATACCTAGGATTCCTAGTAGTGATTATAAGACATCACTGACGATCGTAATAAAGAATCGCAGTCACCTCCTTGTGCTGACAGACAGATTGAAGCCTATATAAAGATGTGTAAAAACCTAAGATTTCACATGTTAGGGTGCATTGTGTGAGTATTGTCGTAGGTACGTTGAAGCAACCCGTCTATCATTTCCATCTCCCTTAGCTGATATATATAGTTCAGTATATTTAGGGTAATAGGCAATGCCTTTGAAGTCCCTATTGAAAACAGTATGCACGAAATATGCAACATTAAAATGCCACTAAAAACAGTGAGTAACATATATACATGTACAGATTTTAACGTGTGCGTGTGAGCAGTCAGAATAGTCTCTTGTGTACATAATATATCCAACATATAATGTGTTACTGTAAAATAATGAGAAGCATATACAAATGTAAAGTTTTATCTATAGGTATTATCGGAGTGTAAATTATTCCTGCTTCCTTTTACATATGAACGCTAACTGTTAAGTAGATTTTCATCCAGTTTCCATTGAAACGCATCTGTAGAGTTTGCCATTACGCCCTCCTTGGGCAGTCCGTTTCAGGCATCGATGAGTCCTTGTGTGAATGACTGCTTGCGGACCTCCTTATAGGATAGAATCCCAGCATTTTGAGGGAATTCCCACGGAGGTTGGTTGAAGTGGCGAAGGCGAAGAAGTCATCAAAATTCAGGGCACACTCCTGATTCCTCACGAGGTGGTACGTCTGTGTGAGGTCGCCGCGGATTTGTCTATACTGAAGGGTAAAACGCTAGGTGCTTCTAGTCTACATTCGTAAGATAAAGACTTTAGGCCCTTCACAATTTTTTGACATTCGCTGAATTCTATCCAGCATCTGGTTATTTTGTGCATTCATGGTCGCCACGCCTGAACGCCATACTCCAGATGTGAGCAAATAAATGTTCCATGGATTTTGCCTAATAGTTTTTTTCTCTATATCGACAAAAGTTCGCTTAATGGCAAACAGAACACTGTTCGCTCTCTTGGCAGCCCTAGCACACTGTAAAGACGGCTTCAGGGATGGCACAATAGCCATACCCAGATCTTATTGTTCATTGACGTTCGACAGGCACCTTCCGTCGATAACGTAGTTGTATGAGTCATCCGTCGCGCTCACTTTCTTCGTCTTGAGCCGCAGTGTAACACATTTCTCAAAGTTAAACGGCATTAACCATTTTTTTGACCATTCGCCTAGACGGTCAAGTCTTTCTTGCAGAGTTTGTTCATCATAAGCGTTTCTGATGGGTTGCCATATCTTACTATCATCTGCAAACAAGACTTATTACTGACCAGTCCATGCCTACAGTCGTTGACGTAGATTAGGAACAATAGTGGCACAATAACGGAGCTCTGAGGCACTCCACTCGCAACTGGCACTGAAGAGGATTTTGCGTTTCCGACACACACGGGCTGCGATCGACCTATGAAAAAATCTCCTACCCAATTTAGTAAATCACCCCTTATCCCGGATTCACCAACCTTGCAGAGTAGCCATTGATGAGGGACACTATCGAAGGCTTTTTTAAAGTCTGTGTAAACAACATCTACGGTGGTATTTCCGTCTAATGACTTGGACCACTGCTCCATAGAATAAAGCATATTGGTCAGGCAGGAGTGGTTTACTCGAAACCCGTGTTGAGCACGATCAAAGAAGTATTTTTCGTCGAGGAATTTCATAGTGGCCTTTTTGATGATCGTTCCATAACTTTAAAACAGATGCAAGTTAGGCTCACTGGTCAATAGTTGTTCGCGCTGGTTCTGGATCCACCCTTGTGAATAGGGTATATGCTCACAACTTTCCAATCGGATGGAAAGGGGTTTCGATCAAAGGACAACTGAAAAATGTGCGTGAGTTGTCAGGAAAGTTCCGAAGTCAGCTCTTGCAGTACCTTTGCTGGTATTTTGTCTGGACCCGGAGACTTACCTTCATTAAGCGCGAGAAGTTCATTCCTTACATCTTCTTCTGTGAAATGGAGGTCCTCTATGATTCTGCCATTACTTTCTGCATGGAAGTCTGTCGGATTAAAATGCAGTTCCTCAGTGAAAAGAGATGCAAAAAACTTGGTAAGGTGTTCTGCCTTTTCGAGATTTTCTATGATTTCCTCATTATTTTCTATTTTTAGCACTGCAAATGTGTCTTTGTTTTTGAGCCTGCTGTTGATGTAACTGTAGAGCACCTTTTGGTTCGTTACGGCCCGCTCGATTATTTTCGCCTCGTAGTCTTTCCACGCTCTTCAATTGTTTGATCTAACCTCGGTCCGATTGTGGCGGAATTCTTCGTAGTGTGAAGGCTGGCGTGTTGATGCCTACCTTCTCCAGAGTTTTTTCTTGCAGTTTATTTGGCTCTTCAGATCTTGCGCTAACCAGGGGGGCCGGCTTGCCTTTTGTACTTTTTTAGCGGACAGTTTCGATGCATAACTTTGCTTATAAGATCCCTGACAGTGTTCGAGTCGGCATCCGGACTACCGGTTAGAAGGTCATACGAATTGATTGCTGCGAGTTCATTTCTCATTGTGGTGTAATTTCCGCGCCAGTAGTCGAACCAAACCTCCGTATTTCTCGGCGGATTGGTGTTTGAAGCATATTACCACAGGATCATGACATGATCACTCTTTCCAAGAGGCGCGATTGGCCTAATTTTGCTTGTATAAATCTGATCTTTCGATAATACGAGGTCCAAACAGTTTGCTGTTTGTGCTTCTTTTCTTCTCGTTGGGAATCAAACATTCTGCACAAGTGAGAGGTCCCCGGTCAGCTTTAAGAATATGGAGCTAAAATACTCATGAGAACATTTAACTGATAGCTCATTCCAGTTAATCAGCGGGGCATTAAAATCTCTAGTGATGAGCGCATTTTCATTTTGAGCCCGTTCACGCATTAGTCCAAACAAGGTCTCGCCACCCTCTGAAGATTGATTTGGCGGTCTATAGACAGTCATGAAATGTAAAGCGGGTGCACCATGCGTTTTGATTTTAAGCAATAACACTTCACAGTCATCAGAGGAACCGATTTTGCGTTCTGACGCACTGATGTCCTGCTTGACAAACACTGCTTTTCCTCCTCCCCTCCTATGTATCCGGTCACAACGAAAAACTTGGTACTCTCCGGGTACAATTTCGGCATTCATTATGTCAGCCTATAGCCAGGTCTCTGTAATTGATATGACATCCGGCTGTAGGTCAGCTGTACAAATTTGAGCTCATCAATCGTCTGAAGCAAACTCTGTTCGTTCGTATAAAGAAAGCGCAGCTTCACCGTTATAGAGTTCTGAACGATTTGAAGGTCGAGGGAGCCGGAAAGTCTCTGCGAATTAGCTGCTTTATTGCCTGAGTTTTGGTCCGCTTTTTGTCTGTAAAACACAGCGTTCATTATTCGCTGGTTCCTCTCTCCAGCATTAGATCTCCTGTAGAGTTCAGTTTTCAGTGCCCTCCACTTCTCCTTCTCGGCCGGCGAGTACTCCCGCTGAAAAAAACCGTAAACCACTTGTTCCGTAGTTGTGATTTCCTGTTCAACAGTAGCTTCGCTTGTTCTTCGTGCTTGAGTATAAATTTTATTGGTCTGGGTTGACCGGAGTCCTTATATGGACCCTTCTTCAGGCACATCATAAATGCTTTTAGGACTAGGACCACCATTTCTTGATTTTCATGTAGGAGAAGTTTAATGTATCCGCGGAATAAATCCATATCATGGTCAATTCTATTCTTTGGGGTCTCTGAAGAAGATTTAGGCACGTCTTGTATGACGATGCACGGGCTGCGATTAAATAACGGGCTATTAGGTTTATTAGTGGACCCTACCGACGTGTGGGTATCCTCGAATTGGGCAGTGATTTCCTTAAGCTCCAGCATTTGATAATTGGGAGGACCCGACAGCTCCTCTTTTGTGCCAAGGCCACTTTTTTGTGGTAGTCGGTGGCGTCTTTTGCTTTTTGGAAGACGCCACGAGATTAGTTCTTCCTGGTATCTTAGACACCGCCTGCATGGTTTTTGGGACTGTGTTAAGCACGACACCGCTTGAGTTAGCAAAATGTTCCGTCCTTTCATCGTGGTCTGCTAGTCTAGTGGTGACACCATCTGCCTGTTAGCCCAACGTACAGGGTGACACTCCTGGGTCTTCTACATTTCCGTGGATTTCCGACTCTTCGACTAGGTTAGTTCCACTACTGGTTCTGCTGTAGTTTGCTTATGGAGTATGGAAACCTCCTCTGTTTTCTTCGTCTTTGTCTTATCCCGGCTTTCAGTCGTCTCCGACATCAAGCCATGCGTAAGAATATGCAAAAGTGACTTAATTTCCGCTAATTCCATTTTAAGGCATACCATATCCTTCTGCATGCCGGAAAATGCTTTGGAATGTTCCATGTCTGATATGCCATCTCGGTCTTCGTACTTTGTGTCTATTGGACTCCTAGGACTTCTAGGCCTTTCAGCAGGGTGCGATTTCGTTGCGCAAACCATGCGGTTTCTACCCTCGAAATTGCGATTTGGGCTTATATCCTGAATTAAATCAGTGGAAACCGTGCGCCATCGTGGTCTTATGGTAACGACCGATGCCCGTGAACCACGGGTTTTGGGTTCAAATCCCACTTGCGGCAGACTTTTTACACGTTGCGCTGTACATTAAGTGTTGCTTCCCATCATAGATCGAAGTAAAATTAAAAGATATTAAAGCTCTATTCAATATGTTTAAAGCGATTAACTGTATGAAAATGATATGGAAACGACTCAGCCGTTTGTACATAGCTGGAATCCCTGAGAAATGTTGACGGAAGGCGGCCACGGAGATGTCGCTAGTTTTTACTAGTGCCTACCGTGGCTTCTGGGGCTGGGGATGTTGTGAAAACGAATCTAATAGCTAATAATTAGTGTTCGTCAGAGTGCTAGCTGGTCCGAAATCCCGAAAATAGTATTTCCCACGGAGGACGAGAAATTTGAACCGCGATTTGAAGCTCCTGCAGCTCCTGCAGCTGATACTTCTTTAATAAATTGAAAGGCGAGGGTGTAGAAGCAGCCTTGCGAAGGCGAGGATGCTGAATGGTAGCTACGTGGAAGTGACCCATACATCACTTCTGACTCCTTGAACTAAGATATATGTAGGTATCGCTTCTGCAACTGCCATCCTTTTAATGAAATTATTGGCGAAACTGTTATAACAGCCTTACCAAACCAATCAACTTTGAAATAAATTGGCCATATCCTCTGAGTATCTTTGAAAGATAACAATCCGAATCAAGGCAAGGGCTGTTGCACTGACTCAAGTTAATGTGTGAGGAAATAAAACCTACTCCTACTGAAGTGCATGTAGTAGGCATTTAAGTATATTGTTAAAGTCATCTGCTCCCATAGTGGCTTTTGCCCAGTACGTTAAAGGTATAAGCAAAGTCTATGAGTTTGCCCCTTAGCTTCTTTTGCAGGTTGCTCCTCTGCTATATGCACGATACAATCTTAAATGTATACCGGCGTACCCTTGCTTTGATGGCAGGCAACTGACCCTTAGATTGGTCTAAGTCATCCACCTAATGTATGTTTTTGTGTAAGTGGGTGATCAGTGGACCAGAGCGGCTCCTTATTTCACAAACACAAACCTCAGTTGTCAAAATCCTGGTGTGTGCGTCAAGAGAACGCGATCGTGCTGTGGCGCGCGTGCAGACGGACTCACGGACCCTGTCAGTTACTGCGCCTACCCGGCATCAGATAACTGACAAACACCGACGGTTGCCTGATGCTGACGTCGAGATAGGGAGAGTGATGTCTTTGGTGCTGCACACCTTCCTTATAACAAGCAGCATGACGTGCTTGAAGCTATCGCTTTGCGCTTTAAGCCGTGGCTTGGAAGATTACCATTGACGGAATAATTTGAGCCAGTCCAGGGGTCAGTCAAGTGTGCGCGTCTTTGTAAATTGACTGACTGGCGGACGAAGAGAGAGTGGGACTGCAATGACGCTTTCTATATGTGGACTTTATGGCACCTCCCCTAAGGTGGGATTCGAAACGGATGTGTTCGGTTTCTTCGGGGTGGCTGCAGCTACGCCACTAACCTGCGGTCTTCTTGACACCGTCCTGAAAACAAAAATCGATAGGAGAGGGAATCAGACAGAGGTATATTCGAGCAGAAGACAAATCAATTGCTTGGACAATAATTTTATTCGCCTGACGTTTCGCGATCCGCCGCGAAATCGTCATCAGGGAGGTATTCAAAGCCCAGTAGCATAAACGGGTCTTTGACTACTACTGTTCTTTGACTATTTCTCCGATGACGAATCCGCATAGTTCTCTAAAAGTTAAAGTCTTTTCCCGAAAATATCCGCCTTTTTTAGCCGGCCAGCTATTTATGAGCCTTACTGTATGAATAATTGTAAAGTTGTGTTACTTAACTACAAGCATGTAGGAGAAACAAAGAAGTTGAAAACAGGATGCTTTGAAAGGGTCTGCCAAGCAAAGATAACCACTTATCTTGACTCTTAAAAGTTGGGTTTGATTTTGACCTGAATATTAAGGGGCAACTTACATAAACTTCTAGTATTAATATCAAGTGTCACTGTTGGTTTGACAAAAAAATGCATAAACACGCATTTTATTCTCGTTTCTAGCATTAACGGATACGAAACACGCGTAGGGGAATTGATAGACTGCAGCCGACAGTCAGTGTATCCTACATATTTTCTGTTTCTGAGTTATTTCTTGCCACGACTTCTCCTCTGCGTTGAATGTTGACGGGGAAATGACGCGAAAATGCGTAGGTCAATGCTAACGGATAAAAATATCTAAACATGCTTTTACCTCAACCTTATGGTTTTCGGGGTATGCAATAGATCTTAAAGAAGAAGAATTTTGACAATATTTTGAAAGAAGGCGAGGCACTCAGGCCTAAGGACTCTCATTTCACACGTATCTACGAAACAGTATTAGGGTTATTTTTGAATCCATTGTTCGCAGCGTTGCCAGGAGCACCAACTGAAATGTTTTTTTATATTCTTTCTATAAGAAAGCAACTTTCTTAAGGACAGTGAAAAGGGTCTTTTAATTTTATGTGTAACAGCTGGCCATAGTGCACAGTGCTGTGCTAGCCTGTATTGCTAACAAACCAGAGGCTGACAACTTATTTTGTAACATGTTCGGCTACTGTTAACCTATCTGGCTGAAATTATACAGTACGTTTTGAAATGCATTGATATTAAATAACAGTTTATCAACCAAATTTATCGGCTAAAATATGCTGTGGTACACTAAGTAGTTTGCACGTTATTGCGCCCATCCAGCTTCAGGCAACCGGTCAATAAGCAACATAACGCGCTTGAATCTATCACGGTTTGCTTAAAAGCCGCAGCTTGGAGGGCTGCCAACTGACGGGATACCTCGGACCATGCAGTCAGCCCAGTATGTATCTTGTTCTGTGGAGTGGCTGACTGGCGGAATAATGGTAGCTTTTAAGGCAATCCCGCGAACGTGAGACCATACTTATCAGAGTGTACTGTTAGTACGCGTATGAACGTGTTGGCCTTGCCAGCCGCCTGCGTCCTTACCATCTCCGATCTTCTCGACTTTGGTCCTGACACCGGGTACAGCTGAGGGTGTTAGGTTAATCCTGCGAGTCTACGTGCACTTGAATTCAGCATTTTATTCAGCACGATGAGGCTCTCAATGAACATCATTGAAAACTACATTCGAATTTTAAATAATTCAGAATAATAACTGTCTCCATAAAATTGGGAAAGAACTCCTGGATACTAACTTCACAGATTGTATTTTCAACTTCCCAAATGACAGCTTCATACCTTTCTATTGAAGATCAGCTTGATAGTTCCGACGGGAGCACTTCAGTAAAACTATTGAAATAAAAAGAAATGTACTATTTCAATCGAATTTACCAATATTTGACTGATACCATTATAAATTCACCAAAAGTTTTTGCTGGAATAAGCCAAGCGATCGAACTTACAGGCTTAGCAGTTTAGTTTCTGAAAATCTATCGTCTCAATTTCCGTCATCACGCCTCATGGCACGCATTGCATGAATTGGCAAACCGAATAAACCAATAAAGAGAAAATAAGATAACCACTTGAGTTTTGATTTAAGTGCAAGTACGAAGGAATGTTGGTAAAAACCCAAAAAGCATGGAGGTCTCTTGACGGAGTTCTAAACATGAGCTGAAAGATGCTGCAGAAAATAATGAGACCAGACAGCTCATAATAATGCTTTCAGAGTGCTTTTTGGAATTTTTCCTCGTTTGCATAGATCACATAACTTCGTCCACGTAATAAGAACGATTGAATTGAAGGAATAACTTCAAATCAAAATTAACACTGGTGTAGACACCACTGGTTCATAGTAAACGTTGCACTAGGGAACATGTTGACAGCGTTAGGCTCTGGTCTCACAATCAGCCTGCTGGATATGACCTAAAGGACATTTGCCCACGATTTGAAAGGTGCTCGGCGGAAAAATGACTGCTGTCGGGTTTTGAGGGTATGCATTTTGGTTTCGTCCACTAAGCCAATATACACAATTCCTCAGTAAGCACAGGAGAATCATTCACTATAGTGGGCAAGTTGTGGCTCCACAAGTTTTTGATGGTCATCATGATTGTTAATTAGAATGTCCTGAGAAAGAATGTGTGTGTTTTTGGTTAAAGGACTTTAGTCACACAGAGATACACATGAATCAGACAGGCGAGTGCGTTAGCCGACAGCCACAGTTAACCTCATTAAGATTCTATCTGTTCAAACGTATTTCAATAGTTCATGGAGATTCCAAAAACTTATACCTACCTTCGCTCATCAGAGTGCATAGCCCATATAAAGTTTGCATTTTTTTGAGTTGGACCTAGTGGAGAAGAAGTAAGTCGGAATCTATTCAAAAATTATTAAACAAAGTTCAGACTTTAAATGGGTGACGTCTAATCAAACTGAATCTTAAAAGTGATATTATAGTACTGCGTTATCGTAAAGGGTTTGAATGTTGATGACAATCAGGATAGCGTGGTCAACGGGTAGTCAGGCGTTAGTACATTATGCATTTGCAAAAAAGTATTGTTCACGAATGTCAACTATCACATTTTCTTTGCATTTATGCGATTCGGGTGTATCTAAAGCAAAATAATATTTACTCTATTATTTAGTTCACCCGCTTGTGCACACGTTTGTCCTATTGAAGTAGGATTTCAATGTTACGGCCCCAACTTTCCTGTGGTCATGCTCAGAAGTGAAATTCAAAATGATTGCAATAAACCAGTCCAAGTCGAATGGACACTGTGTAAATCGTTGGTTTTGTTATTTGTGAACCTATCAACGAGGCCGGGACATTCCTCGAAGAGTACTGGCAGTTATTTTCTGTAAAAATAGTAATAAATAATATTTATGTCATATTTTTTGAGCAGGTGTGTAGAAATCAGCTAATGTATTTACGATGAGGGGTGATTTCGACGAAAGATGGTCGGTCGACTACCAAGCTCATAGTTCGCGTCAATTATTAATTGTCAATTACTAATCAATATATCTGCAATGTAAAACGAAAAAACACGGTCATCATGCTAATGTAGGTTTGAATACAGAAATCGCAAGAACCTCAAAATGGTAGCACCTCAAAGGCTTCTTTAGAGCTTATCAGTCATCTCCAAGGAGATGTGGACCAAACCAGGACAAAAAATATTTACATCTCCTTCAAAGGCCTTTACGGCTACTCCATCACGGAGAACGAAACCTTGCTCATTTAAATGTCAGAATGTTCACCTCTGATAAATCAAAATTTCACTACCACTTGGCCGAGCAGACAAAAAGTGCCCTCAGACGCTCTTTTGTCATCTCCGATGCTGCAATTACTGACTTATTCATGTAGAAAGGAAAAGCTATCCAGATATTCCATCCTCTCTCAGAGAAACGTTTTGAGTCACGATTTCAGCCGAAGACTATCACCGTGGCTGTTTCCACCCGAGGAAGTAATTGCAAACGATATCCCGAGTGGTGTATTATCAAGGAATGGCTATTCCGAATTTCGGGAAAGCAAACATGCTCATCGTTTTACTTGGGATGGGAACTGATACTTAGTGATTAGCACAAACGCGTCGTGTCGTCAACGCCCTTTTCAAGAGTTTATTACGAATTCTTCAAGAACCTTTCAACAGCCACCGAGAACAACTTATTCTCCGGGCAAACCAACATGTCTTCCAAACCCACCATGGAACAACTGACAGGATTCAATTTTGGCTAGATTTAGTTCAACTAATTTCTCTTTTATACAATATTGCACTAAACACTGCCTACTTAAATTTAAACGTTTAGTGGTTTTGGAAAATCAATACATTTAGTTCCATCTCCCATAACGACAAATTGTCTTTTCTCGTAGTTGACCACAGTGTCAGAGATGCATTCGCGCAGCATAGATGAATGAAAAAGGTCTGCATGGTCGTGTACACTCGATAATTCTGGTGCAAACCTACTCAACTGAGTATCCAGAAAAGCGTGTCGTCTAAAGCATTGATCGGCATTTTCTGACTAGCGAACGCACGTAGGCTTCCAAGCACCTTTATACAACTACCGTCCCAATTCGTGCACATTGTATGTTTTACACTGCGACTTAAGCATGCTGACTATTAAATATAAACTATCCCGATGGCGGCTGCTAAGCATAAAAGCCGATAAAAGCCAATAAAAGTAGACTAAATACCGTGCAGTACAGCCCTCATATACGGCAACGATGGCTTCAGATTACTCTGTATCCAAATGCCGATGTCTCCCAATGATATGTAAAGGACAGTTTAAGTGTTATTAAATTTATCTGCCATTATTTTTTCACTGCTAGGGAAGATCACTGGCCATGGGCGGAGGATGTCAGCTTTGTTATACAAACATCTAGGAGCCATCCCTCAAACCAACTTTGTAGTCAGCACATATTATATATAGTATATATCATATATTATATTTATATATATTAGCGTCCTCAGTAAACATCACAGTTCCGCCGCCGAGTTCTTAAAAACTATCCTTGGCATAAAATATAAAGCCTAAAGGACAGAGAGCTAAGCCTTAATTAGTTAAACCATTGTTTCTAAACATAATACTGCACGCATTACAGTTGGAGTAATGCGTTTATGCTGTTTGGACAGAGTCTAGCATAGGTTAAGCGCAAAGGTAGAAGAAAACTGATTGCAATAAATACCCCATGCACAATATAGTAAGTTTTATCAATTTGGCAGTATTTAAAGTAGTTATAACCCTTCAGGTAAACCAGCATAGACGCTAGTGTTCCAGGAGATAAATGGAAAGACTTTTGATTATTCCCACCCAATATCTTCGAAATAATAAAAAATTGTAACTTAGTTTTGCAAGTTTTTTCATAAGGTATTAGTGGATGTCCGACCAAGTCCCTACCTTGCTGTCATACTTCTCAGAATATATACATTTCAGAAAAAGAAGATGTGACCACTAGAAAAAGACTTTTATTTTCCTGAGCTTTCGGATTCTATCGAGAATCCTTTATCATAGGTAATGGTAGGATAGTCTGAGACATGCACATACATGGATGCTACATGTACAGATTGTACGGTATTTATACTTCGTTGCAGTCATCCGCATGCGTAATATAACTATCAGCTCTTGTAAACACGGCCTTGAGTCCTAATTGGTGCGACGGTGGCCTGCCACGTCGCGTTCGACATGTTAATTGCCATGATTTCCTAGTCCGTGTCGGATGCGGGCTTGAAAATAGCGCGACAATTATTCTCACTGATGTCAGAGTGGTTGCTAGGCCTGGCCATTCCCACGTGACTGTTTCTCTTGCTCAGGCAATGTCTCAATACGCAGTATGGGAACGCTAATCGTTGCGCTCGTGATGGATTGGGGCCTGTGAACCATGACTCGAGAAGCTCGCGGCTCACGCGATTTTCACCCCTTGTGAGGATATCGGCCTCGTATAACCTGAACTGCAATGTGGGAGTTAGCACATTTCTTCCTAACCACCGCTGCATGCTCGGCCATTCACGTCTAGAGTAATCTACTGGTTTCTCCGACGTAGTTTCGATGTCCACAACTGCACCAAATCCAGTAATCGATTCCAGCCGCTTTCTGTCATGGCAGTGGGTGTTTCTGTCTCATGATTCGGCGCATGACGGTTGCCTCTGGCCTGTGCGAAACTCCAACCCAAATGGGGTGAGCGAACGGCTGAGCGCTTGCGATACATTATTCACATACGGACGAGCTCGCCAAACGTTTTGACAAGTTGGGTGTGGTTTCTTCGCTCTTCTATGCCTTAACTAGTTGGCAAAATTGCGCGGCTAAACATTCGCTCTCAGTACCAGTCGAATATATTTTACTTCGGCATACTTGTCTTTCATTTCACTGCAAAGCGTTATAAACGCGCCGGTTTATCGCTCTTAGGCAGCTGCGTTAATGGCCGATCATGCGAGGCCAGCTGGTTTTTTCTTCTTCCTCCATCGTAAATTGAATGTCCGGGAGGACGCGTTAAGCCCTTCAATGAACGATAGCTTCTGATCCCGCTCATTAAAAACGAAGGTGTTGGCTACATACCGAGGTCAAGATTTTGGTCTGTGGTGTCGGAACACTAGCGACGCCAACCGTTGCAGGACCGTCTCTGCTATGAGTCCGGAAATAGGCGAATTCATGGGCGCGCCCTTCGTCTGTTCGTAGATGGTTCTGCTGAAACAAAAGCACGATTAGGACCCACGCCTGGCACTAATAATAAGCACGAACGGTCCAAGCCTGCAAGCGAGACAGAGAGAAAACCAGTCGGCCTGAGAGAGATTCTACTCAGACAAGAGCACGGTACAGCGCATCAATGTAAGTCCGTGTCAGACAACGGTAATGTACTTTTAAGGGGAGAGTCAAATACTGTCTGAATTAGGTAGACAAGACTGGCAGCGGCCAGGGTCTGGCGAGGCCTGTCCATGTGTCTACACATCGTGGGACACGCGGTTTCCAAACGCATCCCCTTCAAATCTGTCAGTACCGCTTATGTCTTGGATCGACCTGTATGCGCTGCAGACTTTGCCAAGAATGGTTAGTCGTGCGTGTTGTGGGCGGTTTAAAAGTTACCAGTGTGGAGTCAGGAACTGGTTCCGAAAGCAGTAATTCCGAAGAGGCTACAGGAGTCGGTTCAGGGACTAACTGTTCCACTGGAATAGCAAGGGTGTCCACCAGGATGTCGAGAGGCAGTGAAACGCCTAATTTAGTTCCGGTTGGATTGCTGTACTGTCGCCGTCAGGTCTGATTGTGGTGACGAACTAAGGTGTCATCACCGGCAGAGATGTCAAACAACATGCTGCTTCTGTGCGCTGTTATCGTTCCACAAATCCAGTCCGGAAACCCTGCTCAATCATCACGACGGAAATCTTTCCACGAGAGACAGGTGGAAGTGGCTGTTGAGGCGGCAGCTTAGTAGGGCAGCAGCGCATGGAACTTCGTTCGAAGTTTCCGGCACATAAAGGTTTTGGCGGGGAAAACACCAGGAGACTTCGCGTTAGGGGTGGTCCTGTAGGAGAACAGGAAGACTTGAAGTATCTTGTCCGTAGTTCCCTCCCCACGATCTTACAAAAGTGCTCATTTTAAGGTCTAAAATAAGCGTTCCGCCTGACTGTTGGATTGAGTATAGTCGAGCGGGGAGCGCAGATGCTGGATGTAGTGTTGGTGGCAGAAATCCGCAAAAGTCAATGAGGTAAATTGGAAGTCTTTTTCCGACACCAGGACATCCGGTTGGCCGTGTTGGCTGAAGATGCGCCGTACGAAAACAATAGTTGCAGAGGTGGTTGCAGAATGTAGCGGTGCAATCTCGGGCCACTTTGAGTAGGCGTCAACCACGACTAGATAAGTGACACCATTGAGTGGTCCAGCGAAATCGAGGTGCATAAGAGACCAAGGCCTATCCGGATTTTCCCATGGTACTGGCGGTTGACGAGCGGGGATTTTGGCAGCTTGCTGACAACGGGAACAGCGCTGCACGAGATCGTCGAAGTTGCTGTCAATACCCGACCAGCATGCAAAACAACGAGCGATGGGCTTCATTCGACTGATACCAGGGTGAGCAGCATGAAACTGGCGTAGCACAACAGGTCGAAGTGAAGGAGGAATGACCACACGGTCTGCAAACATCAGGCCACAATCCACCACAGACAGCGATGCTCGATATAGAAAGACCTGGCAAAGATCGTCAGTAAGAGTAGGGGTAAGCCAACTGTTTTGCACATAGGAGATAACTTGTTGAAGCAGGGGATCCTATTTGGTAGCGCGTGGGATGTCGGCCGCAGTTAAAGGAATGCCTTGTATGGCATCCAAAAGCTGACGGCGCACTCCGTCCTCAATCGAAAAAGTAGCAATTACCTTATATTTTTCAGGCTCCTGAAAATTATAGATGAGTAGGGAAAGGACGTCAACCTGGCTAAAGTCAGCGGTGCGACAGTAGCTGATATCAAAATCTTTACCGAGAAGGATGGTTGCTCATCGTTGAAGAATGCCCTTTTTTAACCGAAGATGGACAGTAACGCTTTACGGTCGGTCAAAAGCGTACAATGACGAACGAACAGCAGCTTGTGGAACATCTTATCGGCTAAGGCTTCTTTCTCGATTTGACAACATTGGTTAACGGCAGGGGTTGAAGATCGTGATGCACGCATGATCGCCTTTTCGGACCCGTTGGGTAAAGTTTGCGAAAAGACGGCACAAACGCCGTGATTGGAGGCGTCTGTAGCAACGACGGTCGGCAGTGTCGAGTCATAGTGTGTGAGCAGCCAAGCTGAACTAGGCATCGACTTCAGCTCGACAATGGCCTTTTCACAGTCGACGGACCAGCACTAGGGAGTATCCTTCTGCAGAAAACGGTTGATCGGGGCTCGTAAGTCATGCAGCGACGGTAGGAAGGCCTTTAGTAGCTGCTCAGCCAAGGAACGATCGAAGTTGTGAAAGATCCTTGGTTGTGGGTCATCAATTGAATGGCGCGAATATGTTCAGGATCTAGATTGCGACCAGTGGCGTCAAAAATGAATCAAAAGTACTCGATGGACTCGAGGAAGAATTGACACTTTTCGGCGCAATCGGAAGCCATATTCCTGCACGCGTTGAAGTACTGCCCACACTCGTCTTGGAGCTCAAGCATGGAGAGACCCATGCTGATGATGTCTTCCAGGTACCAGACGTGCCAGGAATACCGGAGAGCATGGCATTCATAGTTTGCTAGAACAGGGCCTGAGTGATCTTGACGCTAAAGGACAGCCTTGCATACTGGAACAAACAGCTGCGTGTGTTTGTTGTAGCAATTCATTTGAATCTGGAGCGAATTCGATCTGCAAGTACGCATCAGCCAGATTCAACATGGCAAAGCAAGTGTAACCACTCAGCAGGTGAACAGGTCGGTGGGGACCGGCAGTGGATAGCAGTTCGGCGTCAGAGTGGCGTTGGTACCGGTGAAAAAATCAGCGCAGATACGAATCGAACCATTCGGTTTCTTAACCACAACAATGGGGGCAGCTCAGGCGGAGTAGGACACAAGTAAAAGGACTCCAAGTTCCTCCAAGCGCTGCAGTTCAGCATCAACAAGGGGCAAGGCTGCATAGGGAACTAGTCTCTTTGGGCGGAGGACAGAGATGAAGCAAGGCTTGCTAGGTGTGCAACGGTCGAGACCTTCTTGGAATATTGGAGCAACCCACTGGAGAATTTCCTTGGAAGGTTGCGCAGGTACAGCAGGAATCTGCACTTGATTGCAAACAAGGCGTTGCGGCAAATAAACCAAGCCAAGTTGCTCAATCCACTCGAGACCAGGGCGACTGAGATCAGACTTGGTAATGTAGCAGGCAGCAGTGATTCTAGTGTCGCGGAAAGAGACACAGCATTGCAGTTGCCCCATTAATTGGACAAGGCCACCGCACGCACTTGTGGCGGACCGAGAAGTCTGTTGCGTTGTGGTGGCGCCAAGGGACGGCTTGAGTGTCTCAGAGATGATTGTGATACCTGACGCAGTGTCCAGTTGTAGGCGAACTGTTTGGCCGTTTAAAAGTAGATTAACGAACTTTCGGCGATCAGCTGCGTTAACCTGGAATGAGAGAAAGAATTGAGACTGAGAGAATTGTCGGGAGTCTGTGTTTTTGAGTTGCTTTTTGGGTTAAACCGGCGCTCTGGGTTGG
Source organism: Ligula intestinalis (assembly GCA_036362985.1). Taxonomy (NCBI): domain Eukaryota; kingdom Metazoa; phylum Platyhelminthes; class Cestoda; order Diphyllobothriidea; family Diphyllobothriidae; genus Ligula; species Ligula intestinalis. Next base: position 32,901,190 of record JAYGXS010000004.1, read on the forward strand.
AAGTGGCGCCGACGGGATTGCCTACAGGAGTTGGAGAATGCTAGAACCCATCTCGGCGCCCCAGTTGGTTTAATTTCAGACCTTGATGTTGCCGAAACGGGCAATCCCGATGGAAATTCCAGGTGCCACAGTGCCGACAAGGAGAGAGATTTCGCCTTGGAGGCTGGCCTTGGAGCTGGCTTGGGCA
>JAYGXS010000004.1:32906659-32922916 GCA_036362985.1 Ligula intestinalis
GGAGCCATTTTTGTTGTAGTTCTTCGATAACAAATTCTAATTTCAACGTTCAACATTATTATAAATAGTGTATTTGTAACACAATTTATAGTCTATTTAAATAACTTCTGGCACTGATTGCACGCGGCAATTTAACAAAGCCCACTTCCTTCAGGAGTAAAGGCTTTTAACTATTCGCGCCACGAGCTACTTTAGCGTAAATGTTTTGATTCACGTGCAATCTTACGTTAAGTACATGGGACTCACATGCGTGGCACACGACGCGGTAAAGTTGGCTGACATAATAGGTTGTTCATTTGGCAACTACTCCCTACATTTGATCAGAATATATCGGCAGCTGTGAAGCATCCGGTTCTTTGAACATTTTTGCTGATTACTCGACCAAAGAATGTAACCCGCTTGGTCACATGTTTACTACCACACGTGAGGTCGCGAGGAATGAGACCTTGTTGCCGACGTAAGCTAACTTTCATGCCAGGGTCGGCTTACTGAATAAAAAGTTGAAAGTGTGTTTTCGGCTCTGAAACAGTTTAACTGCTAGTGCACGTATGTTTTAAAAATTAAAGGTTTGAAAAATGACCGAAAGAAAGCTTGTTTCTGAATCACAATTTTGACGTGACAACATATTTGGGACTCGGTTTATATTATCTCTACACCTGCCAAGGGTACTAAAAATGTTTATGGAAACCATGCCTCACCTAAATGAGAGTAAAATAAAACTGCTGCTTCCTCTGAGATAAGTATATTTTTAATTAGATATTAGCCGTTAGAGTTCAGGTTAGACATTGTATCTCTAAATCACAAGCCCCAGTTCTGTCATTTTTACATTCACCGTGCAGAATATTTGGCCGCGTAACTGTTCAAGCTTTTATGGGCAATGTGATTTGGCCATGCGTTTTCCTGTACACGCTCGTACACCTACATGCACACTATTTATTTTGGCACATCTGCGGACATTGAACTAAGCAAAGATTAATAACATTTTGCACTTAAGACAGGCAGCTCCAACTCACAAGGTTATAAGAGAGCACTTCACGTCCGTATGATCTAAGGCTCCATAGGAGGTGTTCAAACAAATTATGAACGGCAGGCTTTTCGACAAATCTGTTCATGCACGTGGTCAAATGATAAGTAGTCTTGGGCATAAAATGTACACTTAAGGGAAGTAGAATATACCTCATTAGTAACCCACTCTTGAACTCTTAGTATTGGTGGGTTATCTCTTCCTCATGGCATACAAGAATGTAGGATGCTCCACAAATACAAATATTCATTACGAGATTTTCAATGACGACTGCAAAGTAATTAAGGAACTTCAATACACTTTCAGATGATAAGTATATAAAACAATTGTCAGATTGACCGTCACTAATAGAAACAAAAGGGCTAGTGTAGAAAGGAGGCAATCACTGAGTCCGTAAAACTTATTGGCCGTTCGTTTGGAAATTTCACTCAAAGCTGTCCTCAGAGACAGTCGACGAAAGTCGTGCGCCTTTTTGGGACGCAGTTGTTACACGATTACATGGCTATTCCAATAAGCAGCTCTCCCTTTGTCGACCAGTGCTAGTACTTAACGTCACTTGTAACGACCAAATGCAGGTTGCGCTTTCTGTTGTTGAGCACTGAAGCAACTAAGACAAGTCAGAAAACTTCACGATATACTCAAAAACAGTATGGTCGGACAGAGCTTATAAACTTTACAACTTTAAACTTTTAAACTTTAACTTAAAATAGCCAGTGCTTTTTGTGACTTGAAATGCAAATAACGGAACCATCTTGACGATTCTATGTAACATTGCGTTATTTTCAAAGAAGAACTTATACAGGGTGTCTCAAAATACGTATACACAATTTGGATAGTTGTACTGGTGGGGTTTATTGCAATTTTATTATTTTAAAAATGTAAAAATACAAATAAGTATAATATTTTTTTCAACGCATGCTGTCAAAATGACTTTAATTTTCGATCAATGGAGTCGCACACAACATAAAACGGCTTCCTTGGTACTTGGGCGCATTCTTACTCAATGATAGGTAGAGGTGAAGAGTGAAACCACATCGAAGGATACCATTGATTCATCTGACTTAAACTGCAGATGTTTTATCCGTTCACGAAAATTCACAAAGAAAACCTACCGCTTAGGCCAATCGTCTCCCTTCGTAGCATCCCTACATACGGTTTAGCAAAATGGATGTTTACCCATCTGAAGTTCTTGGCAGAAGGCTCAAAACGGTTCCTTGAACGAATAAAACATCTACAGTTGAAGCCAAATGAATCAATGGTATCCTTCGATGTGGTTTCACTCTTCACCTCTATCCCACAGCAACTAGCGATTTATGTTGTGAGACAACTTCTAAACGAACGCTACGACGACAGTGACAAACCCCTGAAGTCTTAACATTTGCTCGAACTCCTACGACATTGCCTTAAAACCTTCTTCACATTTAGCGGGCAAATATATGAGAAAATTAAAGGCACTACCATAGGTTCTCCCCTATCAGGCCTGATTGCTGAAGTGGTCCTCCAACGGATAGAACACTTGGTCTTCACCTAGTATCAACTGACGTTTTGGGCTCGTTATGTCGATGACACTTTTGTCTTTGTCAAAATATCTGACATTGAGCACCAAAAAGAGTTACTAAACTGGGTTGTCCCAAATATCCAATTCACAATGGAAGCTGAAAGAAACAACCAATTACCCTTCCTCAATGTCCTCGTGCGCTGGTGTTCAACTGGAATATGGCAAACTACAGTTTTCAGAAAGGTCACCGACACAAACCAAGAGCTACATTTTAACGGCAATCATCATCATGCCATGTGCAGGCTTTCAGGCAGAGATCTGAAAATATATCGCCCTCATGTCTGGTTAATTCACACTCTGCGTCGACTCTTAAATCTTTAGACTGTTTTAAGAAAAATGTTGAGCCTCCCCCAACGAACAAATATGTCTTCGGGTGATATTATCTAAACGGCTGTTAAGTTTGTTGACAAATGTTTAGGAAAACCTTACATCACCTAAATAAGGGGTAAATTTAACTGCTGATTCGTCTTGAAAAATTTCCTCTTTAGCGAGTAGTTAGCCACTAAAGGCCAACGTAGGCACTTTGCCTCTCGAATACAAGCTCCAGTATTGGAAAATCCAAATAAGCCGTGAACTATAATTGGTGAGGAAATGTTTTGGAGATTTAACAAGAAAAGGGATGCAGTCATACCCTTCAAGGATTTCTTTGATTTTATTTTTGAATCACGCTTTTAAATATACATGTACCCAAATTATTTTCAGACAGCTGAGAAAATTGCAGTAAACAAAGATAATTAAATTTTCCACTAAAAATTGTCAGCGCAAACTGAGAAATTGAAATTGACCAAATCAATTTTGTATGAGCATCAGATGCATGGGAGCTCTGCGAGGCTACAATTTTCAGCAGGCTTTTTAAAAAAAAATCTGTTAATGCAGAGAATCAGATTATCAATAGTCATGGGCATAACACCCAAACTCTAGCTAAGTAAACGTATACTTTATTTATAACCAAAAATTGAAAGCAAAATATATCTTGACTGCCTTTCTGAATTTAGAAAATTCAATAAAATTGCAAATGGTTATTAGGCAGCTTTTCTAGAGAAGGTCAATTATATATCAGCTTTGTATGCAAAATAATTGGGACACTGCCCATAAATAATAAAAGAAAAGTGGTAAATATCGAATAAATGCAATCACTGAAGTAGTAAGGCTGATTGGCCATCAGTTTTGAATTCACATTCGAAAAAATCATCCAACGCAGTCAACAGAAAGAGCGCGCTAGTGTAAAGACGCAGTTGCTATGTGATCACCTGCCTAGTCCAGTTAGCAATTCTCCATTTATAGACTAGTGTTCATACTCGACGCCGTTAGCAGGGCTTTAACTAAATGCATATGTATTTATCAAATCAGTTTAGATTCTGAAGAAGAATGCACTAAGTATTCCCATCTTGCCACTGTCATCCATGGTGCTACCTTCATCTTCCTTTCGCGAATCTGAGCATCTAATTTGAAAGACTTTGACATCACTTGCGCGATACATAAAGCTGTTTCCATATATAGAAAAAGTAGGTGAACGACAGTAATTTACTAAACACGCAATTTAGTAATATTTTTGATTAAAACTGATGAAAAGAGGAAGCGATTTTATTGCTAAGGATCCGTTTCAGGATGTGATGTTTGCCATTGTTTAATGAACTAACTGAGTCCACTCAGCATACTAAATGATATGATAGAAATAGATAAATCTGGGGTACAGAGGTTAGAAAGTGTACATCCGTGGAGAAAAAAGTAATTTGCAATGATTATTTTCCCACAGAAATGAGTTTCGGAGATAAGTGTAAACATTTTAACGGAACCTTACTTTAGGGCCGGTCTTTATTTGGGATGTTAGAATAAAATATGAGAAGCAATAATAACAAGAGAATGAGTAATCATTAAGATCTTGCGAAAAGTGTTATAACGAAGCTCTAATCTAGAGAATGCCACCATCAACAGGCCTACTAACGCGGTCCTGATGGGAGACGTCTAAAACGTATGTTCAGCATATATGTATGAATGTAATATGTTGCATCATTTCAAAAACAACAGTTATAATTTACGCCGTCATATTCATGAAAGCTTGAAAATTCAGTGTGAACAGCGGTAAGAAGGCTAGCGTTATTTAGAAAAATAAATTCAGAAGAAATAAGTGCCACCAGTTCCAGAACTACGAGTGCATATAGGGACAGTAGCGGGCTAAACGAAAGAAGGATTTGAAAGTTTAAGGAAGGGAGTTTCCCGATATCGGAAAACCGAAATTATTTAAAGAAGGATTATGAAGCTAGCATATTAAGGAGAGTGGCAACAGTGGAGATAGCTGTTTGCGGTTGTTGATAGACAGCTATGGGATAAAATTGGGATCATACCCGAACTTGGATGGAGAGTGAGAACATATCCGTAGTATATATTTACAGATAACCTGACCTGCTTCCTTGTCTTGACAGATGCAGAAACATAACAAAAAAGTGATTAATGCTGCCAAAAGATGACTTTTAAAGCAAAAACGAAGTTCTTTGACTAGCATTTCCCCCTTGGATTTTTTTTTCAATGTTTGCATACAAAATCCTAAAGGGCTTCCTATTGGGTCGTTACGCCAAACAGGAGGTGTTTAACCAGTGAGCGAATTGAGGTGCACAGTTTTTATATTTCAACTGCAACGGCTAAATCCCTAAAATTAAGTCATTCCCGCCCAAGTGAAATGCCCTTAGTGACAATCTGTAGTAAACTGATGGTCAAAACCATGATCTAACTGTTGAACGACGCAGTTCTGTCTAGAGTTATTTTTGGTTTCAAAAATACATTTCTTGTTGAAATCTTCTAAAGCGCATGCTTATATCGGAATTGTCAACGTGATTCGTGTGGCTTGACAGGCGGATGATCAACGAGGTCACTGGCAGAAAAGCCGTAACCACCGGTGTGGTCGCAGAGGATGTTTTGCAGACGCCGATCTTCACCCACCTATGTAGTGACCGCCTAAATAAATAATGTCTTGATTTGTTTGTTAAGTCTTGGTCCTTGTGTTACAGAAACATCTTTGTAGGGGCTTTAGTCATACGCACTGTTAAAAAAAACAATGCTTACGTCCAATAAAAGCAACGTTTTAGACGCTAGCTGTGACAAAACAGTTGCGAACCGTTGTCCGTAAAACAGTAGTTGTGTGGGATATTTGAGATACCCTATAATGCCATTTTGTGATGCATTCCATTTTCAGCGTCTGCAAAATTATTGAGCGGTTTACACGTCTGCTTACAATTTTGCATATTCAAAATAGATTTTTTATATATTGCACTGAAATTATGATCAACCATATATTTCTGGACTTGGTTTATAACGAAGCATGTTCTTTTTTCGCATTATATACTCCAAGTTTGCATCAAATATAATTACGGGATGTATGAGAGCCTTAAGTGGGCAATAAAATCTTTCGCACGTGTACAAGAATGTGAAAAAAGGGTTAACCCACTACCTTCACGAATTAATGCCTGTAAATCTTATAGTCTCTGTCTGTTTCACTGCTTACTTTACATATTGATAGTAGACAGCGCATCACTGCCAACGAAGAAGAGCTGTTTATTTGACAGCCACAGTCTGTGTTGACGGTAGGGCATAATTTGGCCCTTTGAATCATTTTGCTGATTACTCGACCATAAAATATTATCTGCTCGTCAACCTGTTTACAAACAGACATAGAGTTTAAAGAAAGAATACTTAGCATATGGTTCTTTCACCGAGAAACGCATCAGCAGCTCCTGTGAATTTTCATTCTGCATTGTATGCTCAACCATTATGGTGTTACTACAAAAAGTGTAAAGTCTCCCCTTATTGATCCTACTAAATATAGTATGACACTCATTGCGTGCATCGCCCCCTATTATCAGGAAGAAGAAGAGGGGGCGGGTTCATGGACCAATTTAAACTTCAACTGATGTTTCAAAAACCTTTCTCTCTTCCATAGTCAGCGTACTGTGGTGGTGTTGAGTTAGCCAGCCTTGCCATCCGCCTCGTATTATATCTGCGCTGGAATTGCAAACTTTGACCTGCCTGTTTGTTGTCGACGGTTGTCGAAGGTTAGCTGCTGGTGGGCTTGCATGACCTCCCTGTCTTCTGCGGTCAGCGTAGTTTTAGGCAATTCAATATGTTTGCTGGTCTCCCCACGTCAACCGGCGGACTGATCAATCGTTGCAGTCCACTTGAGTTGTTCTTCGCGTCGCGTGTGCGATGGTGAGACAGTGCTTGATGTTGGCCGCATTACCTCAGGACTCCACCCCTATTTTGTGCTTAGGCTCTCGGTTCTCCGTACGCGTTTGCCCTACTGGCTACGGCAGACTTGAGTGCCTGGTAGGTAACGTTCAAGTCTATGGCTCTGTTGATCGTGCCAGTGGAGAACCAACTTTCCAGCACTAGGCTGGCCATTTTCTCTTTGGTCCTGCCGATCACCCTCACCTTCTCAAAGGCGAAGTCGTGGTTCAGCTGTTGTACATGAACAGAGAACAAAAAGAGCTTGTCCTTGCGATCGATTGCAAGTTGATGTTCGTGCAATCTTATGCCCAGACGTTTGTCCGTTTCACCAGCATACTTCGCCTCGCAGTTTTTGCATGGTATGCTGTAGACCACGGCTGATTGCTCGGGCTGAAACGTTGGAAAACTCAAGGCAGCAAATTAATGAAGCAGGAGCAGTGTCAACTTAAGTCTGCTCATGCAGTCTGACAAAATTAAGAAGAACTAATGCTAGGATCTGATTCCATCTATAAAGGCTTTACAGTAAACAGCCACATCCTGAGATGCGAGATGACGTTATGCTAATGTGAACAGTAGCCCTTCGTTGTTTAATTCTGACGACTTACTACGGACAAACAAGAAGAATACTGGAAATGTAATTTCAGAGTTGTTTATTTTCGCCAGCCTCAGTTTCCACGCACACTGACAGAATTGAGAGTACCCCTACTTATAGTTTATTCTAGTTATGTAGTATTTGGAGAAAAATCCTAAATTCTCAGGTTTTCGCCTCCCCTACCTGAGATGGATTAGTTTATTTCTTCCTGATGGCAAGCAAGAATGTGTAAGTTTCCTCAAATCTGCGTACTACGGAAGCAATTCCTAAACTGAAAACCAACCACGACGGTGCTGAGAATTTTCAAAAATTCAAGTAAAAGTTGAGATATTAAATGGATTTCTTCCTTTTAAAGGGCTCATTTATACTGCATGACGATTGTTGCAGGCGACAGTCATGATGTGGTAGTTTCGCACATATTTGGTTAAGTTACTTTTACTCTTTGAGTGGATTTAAGTCAGCTTACCTTAGGTATTAGGCAGCAAATGGCTTACCAGCAGGAAAGTGTTATCTTTTAATGACCGAACACTATACTTCATACTAGGTCAGCATATGTGTAAGGCCTACTTTTGTACAAAATATGTAAAAAATCTTTTTAGGCTTCCTAGAACAAATGTTTGAAGTTCTAAGCGCACTAATAAGTCTCCGAAAAATAGAGGTCATAGGAGGAGTCATTTTGACAAATTAAAGGTGTAAAAAATGACGGAAATCGTTTGTTAAAAAAACTGTAATGCTGAGTTATTTACATGCTGATACTCAATTTAGCTAAACTTATATGAACCTTCTGCCTAAATATGTCTAATAAAATAAAAAAACGAAGTTCAGCACTTGATAAGATATCATGCCTACTACACTAAAGTTAAAACGCACAAAAATCGTAATCTCAACGCAAGTGCTTAAAATGACGTAAAGCGCTGCCTTTTTGACAGCCACACCCCACGTTTGAAATTGGCCAACAACCAGGCACCATTTAGTACTTTTAACATTTTCGCTAATGACCAGACCACCAACAACATCTTCCCACCAAAAATGACTTGTTTACTAGCATGCATGGGGACAGGAAGAATAGGTACTTCCTAGCTACCTTAACGTCCATGTTGTTGACATATAAAAAGACCCTCCAAACGGATTTTGAGCTGGAAATAACGGGAAACATCAGCATGTCCGGTGAGTAGCCATGCTACGTTCATTCTATGTACACAAGCAAGTCAGTGTGCATAATATTTGAATAGCCTAAAGTTTTCAATTTTTACTTGTCATCTTCTTACCTTCCGGCATCTCACAGTATTACGCAATTCCACAACTACTATACGTCTACAGAAAATAAATTTCAAAATGTATTTGTTGGAACTTTAAGCTGTTCACTATTCCCTCACTTTGATGCATTGAATGGTGTTTTAAACATTCCATTTTTCTTAATAAAAGTATTTCTGAATATATCGTTAACTCTATAGGTCACGAAAATGTGACCAAACGCAAGATGAACTGCTGTGTCCAATGACTTTTGAATACATATATACCTGTTCGGTAAACTCAGGAACAGCTTGCCTTTGCAATAATTTCTTCAACTTCAATATGCTCTCGTGAATAAATTTAACTTTTGGATACATTTTGCATTGTTCAGACATACATTTTGATAGTGAAATAGAAACAAATGGGACGGCTTGGAAATGCAAAGAGGTTTTCATCGGAGACTAACCAGACAAGCTGGTAGTGCGTATAATGCACACAGAGTTAATCTGAACACGTAGCCGTAAGATGGTTGCTGTTTCAATGGTGCTTGATATCCTAACTCACGTAATCTCAGTTTGAACAGTTGCTCGGTTGGGAACTATTTAGAATCTGATTATATTAAATCCAATATATCACGCCGGTTACTTCCCCAAATCCTTATCTTCCGCAAACTATGTCATTTTAGAAAAGAAGCAGCAGCCCATGCAGCAGGCCCAGGTGGACTCCGCCGTGGACTCCAAGGTCCAGAAGTCAAAGTCGTCGTCACCGGAGCAAGAGCAGCAGGCCATGTCTGTTGAGCAGTCTGCTGATGTGTCCAGCGCCGCCTCCAAGCAGGCAATCAGTCCGCAGTGTGAAGAGTCCGCAGAGTCGGTTGAACAGGTGCAGGAATAATCTCCTTCCATACAAGGACTGTTATAACCATTTAAATAAACCATGCACTAGTTCACTTTATCGGTATTTTTCTTCTGAGCATCAAGTTGCCATCGCTAGATCCGTTAATATGATTAAAATTACGTAAACTAATTGCAATTTGGGGAAAGGATGCACCAAATGCTTTTTTTCGAGACCACGAGGAATGTCGGTGATATAATATTTTCAAAGTGGTTATCACGACGGAGAAAAGGCGTTTTTTTCTAAACCATATGCACAATAAGACAGGCAGCACGCTTTTATACATTTAGATCCCATATGAGACGGGCATGAGTAATTTGATTAACCACTGGGGCTAACTCTCAGTCTTGTGAAGAAGAAGAAGACTTGATCGCTGGGACCGTATGTTTAAAGTTGTCCTGTACACATTCTTAAGGTTGCATGCACCCTAATTTTTTCAAACATCTGAGGATATTGCACTCAGCAATTATAAATTAAACCTTTCTCCTTAATAATGTCAGTGCCAAATGAGAGGATTAAAAAGGACCAATGCAAGTCCATATAAGCATCATCGACAGGCTATTCGACAAATCTGTTCATGCGTTTGATCAAATTATTGGTATTCAGGGACATACCGTATGCACTTTAGGTAAAAGCACTGTCCCTTTGCAGTATAACTTAATTAATATCTAAGAATTGCTCCGTTATCTCATCCTTTTGACACATCATGATGCACGATGTTCACGAATAAAAATATTGAGTCCAATAAATTCCAGCTACGAATACGACATTTAGGAAATTAAATTAACTTTTAGATGGTTGATAGTCATGTTCCGTGTAAATATGTCAGTTTTACATCAGCTAAGTAAGAAGTGGACTTACCATCGCTGATAGAAGCATGGAAGTGGGTTTAGAATGCAATGCAATAAGCGAGTCCTAGCAGTCTATTGACCGTTTGTTTTGGATACCAATCCGAATTTATACTCAGAGGCAATCAGCATAAGGAATTAGCCATTGTAAGGACACCCAATCTAAGTTTCACCTCTCCATTTACTAACTAATGTTCGTACGTGTTGCCATTAACAGGGCTTTGCCTGAATGCAGATGTAATGGTAGCATTGGTTTTAATTCCAAAGAAATCAGCAAATACTTCCTTTTTGCCACTGTCATCCGCGATTGTGCTTTTATCCTCCTTTCACATGACGAACCATAAGTTAAACTGCTTTGACATCCCTTACACGAGGCGTAAAACTGTGTGTCTACTTAGGAAAACCGCAGGTGGGATCGCGACAGTGAATCAGTACACGGTTATTTTATAAAGGTTCATGATGAAAACTCACTTAAAGAAGAGGCAGTGCCATTTTTAAAGATCCTAGCGAGGATGTTCTTGGGTAGTATATAAACTGAGGCGCAGAAAACTTAATAAAATTTTCAAAAAACTGCAACTTGGGGGACATAAATTAGAGTCCGGATTATGGTTCCTGTTCAGGATATAAAGATGCATGCAAGATCCGGTATCATTTCGAAGGGAGCTACCTTTATTTGAGCCTTCGTATTTCTGAAACATCTATTTTGAAGTATTATCATATTGGAGTGGAAGTAGGGAAGGTAGTGTCCTCTGCAAACGGAAGCAAAGATTATTGCTTAAATTACAGGGGCCTTTTTGTTGAAACATTATTACCAGTGGTTCCAGAACTTTTGGCATATTAGGTGTGCTGAAGAGAGAAGAAATAGGAGGGTTTAAAGAGGAGGAAGGTAGTAGACAGTTAATGTGGAAAGAGAAGGGGCTAGAGTACAGCTAGTAATTGTTGACGTTTTGCATATATCTGTAGAAATTAAGTGGTTGTCATGCCCGGACTTGGAAAGAGAGCGGTAGCATTTTCGTTAGAGATATTTGCATAAGATCATAGAAAAAAAACTAAGATGGGACTAAATTATAGACGAGTCAAGTCATGGGTGCCGGTGTGTAATATCTGACACGTTTCGTATTAGAAACAGGTGGTAGTTCTCGATTAATCAGAATTACGCTGCCTTTCGCTTGATAGCAGGCCGCATTGGGCTTGGAGGCCACAGTCTTCATACGGCTCAGGCTGAAAGACTTAGTATAGAAGCTAGGAGGTCAAGGGTAAAGTTTTTGTGACTGGCGAAACCACATTTATGCACAGGTACATGACAACGACGATCTATTGGCCTTGGGAACAAGTTAAATAATGGATATTCAACTCGTTAGTAGGGACAATTTGTGCAATGACAAGGAAAGTAAACTGAGCTTCACAAACGGAAATCCGAATGCGTGCTAATGGCCGTTTCCTTATTTTTGGTAGATTGCTTTCACAAGTATAGATCAATGTTGAAGATGATGAATATTTAATCCCTGAATAAGTGATCATTTCCTAGTATAAAAACAGTGTGGAACCTCATAAAACATCCTGTCTACTGCACTGAAGTTAGCACGAGCGACAAGCATGTACTTCAACGCAAGTGAGCCATCTGCCAAATAGGCTGCCTATTTTGACAGCCACACCACACTTTTGAAAATCTGCCAACAACCAGGCACAATTTAATAAGTTGAACATTTTTGCTAATGCCCAGACTACCAAGGGCAACCCCTTTCCCACATGACTTGTTTACTAGCATGCATGAGGTGAGAATGAATACGACCTTCCATTCAAGGTTAACTTCCCTGCTTTTGACATATAAATAGACCATCCAAACATATAACGAGTCAGAAATAACGAAAAACATCAGCATGTCTGGTAAGTATCCATTCTACGCTGATTTCTTATACACAAGAAAGTCACTGTGCATAATTTTTGTATAAACTAAAGTGTTAAGTCATCACTTGCATTCGAATGACTTTGTGGTATCTCACAGAGTTATCGAATTCCAAAAGTACTTTTCATCCACAGACACTAAACTTCCAGATGCCATTATACGAACTATAAGCTCAAGTTTAGTCAGTCAATGCACCCTTATTAATGCATTGAATGATCGTTTAAATATACCGTTTTCCTCCGGGAAATACTTTCTAAAGATTATGTCCACTCACTTTACGAACATAACCTGACTGAATGAATGCTAAAATGTCCAACTGCTCTTTAATGTCAAAAATAGCAAGGTTTTCAGATATTCTCTTTAAATTAAGTATTTTATCGTCTAAAGATTAAAATATTTAAATGAATTCTGCATATACTCACACTTCACTCGGCTTGAGTTTGATAGTTATAAGGAGAGGCAAAAAGACAAAATAGTAATGCGAACAGTTGTTCTCATTGTCTGACCACACAGGATAACTCTGCCCAAATGCAAAACATTGATTGTGTCGGTAAGGTGCGGACTTTCTTAAGTAGTAGTTATCATCGTATTTCATATAACCTATGTTAGGGGGATTGCTCGGTTGAAAAAAAATAATTTGGGATTTACTTTTTGTCAATCCAATATATTGAAATACCTTTTGCCCAAAAACCTTCCCTTCCGCGAACCATCTCTTGTTAGACAAAAGGCAGCAGCCCATGCAGCAGGCCCGGGTAGACTACGCCGTGGACTCCAAGGTCCAGAAGTCAAAGTCGTCGTCACCCGAGCAAGAGCAGCAGGCCATGTCGAAAGATTAAAATAGTTAAATGAATTCGGCATATGCTCACACTTCAATTTCCACGCATCAGTCTGATTTTGATAGTTGTAAGTAGGGGCAAGAAGACGAAATAGTAATGCGAAGAGTTGTAGTCATTGTCTGACCACACAGGATAACTCTGCCCAAATCCAAAGTTTTGATTGTGTCGGTAATGTGCAGACTGTCTAAGATAGTAATTATCATCCTAACTCATAAAATTTCTGTAAGAGGGATTGCTCGTTTGAATAAATTATTTGGGATTAACTTTATGTAAATCCTTTATATTGAACAACCTATTGCCCAAAAAATAACCTTCTGCACACCATGACTTTTTTAGACAAGAAGCAGCAACCAATGCAGCAGGCCCAGGTGGACTCCGCCGTGGACTCCAAGGTCAAGAAGTCAAAGTCATCGTCACCGGAGCAAGAGCAGCGGGCCATGTCTGTTGAGCAGTCCGCTGATGTGTCCAGAGCCGCCTTTAAGCAGACAATCAGTCCGCAGTCTGAACAGTCCACCGAGGCGGTTGAACAGGCGCAGGAATAAGCCCCTTCTCAACCTAATATGAAGTGCCCATTTAAATAAAACGTTAAATAGTTCATGTGTTGTCCTTTTTACCTGTTTCTGCAGAGGACTGTTTGCCAGCTCCGTAGGGAGGTTTGCCGTTTACTGGAGCAAATGACAAATTGGGTATGGTTTTGGAGTCGGGAGAGAGTAGTCGAACCCTAGGGCGTGGTTCTTGTCTGAACAATAGAATAAGATATGGTCTCGAGGAGATGCTTCTTTTAGAAACCACAAAAAGCAGGCTTCTCGCTGTTTCTGAACGGGAAGATGTCAACCGCGTTAAACTCCATGAATATTATCATCTTTTATGAGGCCATCGAGGTAGCTTAGGAGATGCCAAATTTATTCCATCTGAGTATTGGCTGATTAAATAAAACACATCTCGGTTCAGTTTGTGGTTTTCTTCTAAGGAGCATTAATGAGAAAACAGTGTGGTTATAGGGAAATTTCTATAATCAAGTAAAAAGAAGTTTTTCTATGTTGGATGCGGCAAAGGTTTGCGTGCATTGTTCTGATGCAGAAGTATATTTGCGTCATACTCCCATTTAGGCTTCAGTCATGCTACTATGGCATTTTTTAAAATTTACTTCATGTTCAGCGATTGCGAATTCGTTGATCGGTTAAAAAGGAGACTTAATATTTTAGATGTTAAAAATTGCTTCGTTGTGCCGTGACATTTTCAAACATATGTTGCTAAACGTATGAGGAGGCATACATTTCTTGTGCTTAAGAGAAAAGAAAACATGATCCTCATTTCAAAGTCTTTGGTTGATGCTGAGATTTAAGGTACTTGCGACATCTTGAAGTTCATGAAGAATCCAGTTGAGTGACATTGGTATATTTGTTATGCAAGCGTAGTTGCTTGAGCTCGCGCGTGACCTTTATAAAAACTGCAAATGACGGTTGGCTTGCTACTACGCAATTTGGCAAAAGTATAAGTAATAACTCCTAGGATTTGATTCCAGTTATAAACGATTTATAGTAGACAGCCATCTCAAAAATAGAGGTATGTGTTTATATTCGTGCGAAGCACCCAAAAGAACTTCGTTGCGGTGCCGCAGTTACCATGGTCAGAGCCACTAAGCCAGCAGTCCGCATCCTGTCACATATATCGGCTACAAGTTCCCCTACGGGTGATGAGATTGTTGTCTCCAATCTCCTCCCACCTCGTCTGACAAGCAACTTATTTTTCTGTCAAGCCACTTAGTGTATTTTGTCAATTACCAAATAAATCTTAAAACCTTGCAAACATTTATCGAAAACACACAAGTGTTGGCCATTTTATATTTAGACATTTTTAAATGAGAATTTCCGCAAATTTAAAAAGACTGTTATGATCCCGCGGTGTTAAACGCCCACAGTGGGTACGTACGAATCAACACCAAATTTGTGGAGATGATAGTGCAGGCCAACTTTATAGAGATGTGTGTCGAGTTAGATCACTACCCGAACTTCTACTTGAGAGCAATGCCGTAGTATTGTAGGTTTATCACTATTTATACATTAAAAATATGCTAAGAATGAACTGGCAAACATCCATGTAAATGTGGAAGAACTAGAGCATCTATTTTGCCAAAATGTAGCCGTACTCGGCCACATAAACGAAGACGAAAGGCTGACATTCGTCCTGTCCTTCGGAGAGAAACGAGGAGGAATAAATACAACTGATCTCTTTGGGAGTGTACGTGAATGCAGATAACAACCGAAGCTTTCTGATGCTAAAGGCGGGACGTACAGAATTATGCGTCCGTATCACTTGATAAAAACTCGATCGTAGCTTTACTCCTGGACCTTGACTTTTGCTGCCCCTCCTAGAAGCCCAGCCAACTAGAGTTGGTAACGCAGTTCGAGAACCTGCTGAGTCAAACACGTGACCTTCAGCCACTTTCGGCTGCGATATTACAGCATTTCTAGTATATGCTAGTTAACTATTTCTATCAGCATTTAAACAGTGGCGAGAAACATTGGGGTCTGGTAACGAAGGCACACATGGAGAAACTAAAACACCTGAACATCTGGACAGAGCAGATTACATTGCCAAAATGCAATGCATTATATCAGCAAGGAGGACAGAAAAGGAGGAAGATGACACTGATGTCGTTGAAACGCAGCTAACTGACTGGCTGAAAATACTCAAAAATAACGATATCATAAGCGAATAGGATTTAAAGCGTCTCCGTCCCGTCGGTACGCAAATGTCTCGACTGTATGGTTTACTATAGATGTAGAAAGTTGGAGTACCTATTCGTTCCAGTCGAGATATGAGAAATTCGCGAAACCATGCGAGAGCAAAATGGCTAGCGGACAAACTGGAATCCATTCAGTGTCAACCAGCCCTACACAGTCTCCGAGACACCTAATAATTCGTGGGCGGCATGAAAGACCTCGACCTGGACGAAACAGTGATGTTTTCACTGGATGTCTCTTTCCTGTTCACGAACGCGCCGATCACAGAAACAGTAAATTACATGTGTAAATTAATTACCTTGAACCAGCTGGACATACCAATGCCAGTAAATGTACCTAAGGAATTACTGTTAAAATATAAATCGGCGAACATACGTTTGTTTTCGATAAATTCTCGTCAGGCC
>JAYGXS010000004.1:32923016-32941105 GCA_036362985.1 Ligula intestinalis
AAAAAAACGTATGTTCACCAATTTATCTTCGGACATTTTCAATGGGAATTTTCGCAATGTTAAAATAAGCCTTGAATGTACAGTCCCACTTAACTACAACTTCTACAGGCATTTGAACAGAGCACCTATGAGCTACTTTCTGGACCCACTTATAGCAAATATATTCATGGGCAAACTAGAAGCTGCGCAACTTCGCCACCAGATAAATAATCTGACGTACTAAAAGCGTTACGTAGGTGATATATTTGCCGTTGCATAATACCAAACCAACATTTAAGCTCTAATGAATACAGCGCACTCGTCTATTAAGTTTACAGTAGAAAAAGAACAATGTGGATCGCTCCCATTCCTTGATGTACTAAAGAGTAAGAGGGCTGCTGGGAGTACAAAACCTCAGGTAAATCGGAAGAAGACGTGGTCCGGGTAGTACATCCATTTTGCTGGCTTCGTACCGTTAAACTTCAAAGGTAATTTAGTACGATGTTTGAAGCAAAGGGTGAAAAGGATTCTCGACTGATAGCAATAAAGGAGTTAAGGAGTGTTGAAGGCATATTTCGACAAAATGGGTATCCCAGTTGATTTATCGCTAAGAACATGGCTGACAAGCCAACAAAACCTCCAGTGTTGACAGCAGAGAAGAAGAAAATATTCATCAGGGTCTCATTTTAAGGGGACGGACCAAGCGAACTTCTAAGGAGGCGCCTGAGTCAAGCTGTAGCAACCATCTTCTCAGCAGTCAACATCCATGTAATTTTTTCGACTACTCACATCCTATACGGAGAGATCTAGGACAAACTGCCAGCCCAGAGCACGTCTTCGTGCATATATTAATTCACCTTTGTCACACGAGCCGGTGTTCGTCAAAAATAGTACGAAATCCTATTCAAGACTGGTGAAGTAAAGGCAAAATAAACGTTATAAACAGTTCCATTCTAGCACACTTGGTAGACTCAGACTATCGTGTGGATGCCAGAGAGGTGTTCTAAGCATTTTAAGCTATTCAAAATTCCTTGGACGCCGAACAGTCCTGTGCGTCCAAAAGAACTTCGCTGCGGCAAAGCAGTTACAATGGCCGAAAGCCGCTAAGCCAGCTACCCGTAGCTTTTCACCTTTCTCGGCTACCAATGATCCCTAAAGTTGAGCAGATTTTGACTGCGTCCCTCGCCTGATAACCGTACTAGATTTTCTACCAATCCGCATAGTATATTCACTTAATTACCATATAAACGTAACGGCATGACGAGAAATTATCGGCAAAAACGCATGTTCGTCAGTTTGGCTTCTGAAATTGCTCATGGACATTTTCGCAAAGTTAAAGGATATTTGCATATTTGTACTCGATACTTATTTTAGAGATCAGAATTTGTCCAGAATTTGATGAACACCTTTGGAAAATAAAAAAGAGTAGATTTTAAAGGTTCCCGCCTCTCTTATCTGAGGCGGACTTGGCTGCTTGTTCCTAATGGCTGGCAAGAATATATGAAATTCCCAACCATGGGCGTTCAGCAAGCAATTTACAAGCTGAAGGCAAACATGAGTGTGATAAACATTTTCAGAAATAAATAAAAACTTATATAGATTAGAGATTGCTATCAGTGCATATTTGAGCTCTAAAAGTCACCTTTTCGATAGACTGGCAATCTCTGAAATGGCGAAAGAATCATTTCCCGTTCTTAATTGACGAGCTATCCTTTGGTATACTTATTCACTGAGAAATTATATAGTCAACGTTCAAAAAATTCAAAAATGTCAGATATGTAACACCATAAGGAGTTCACTTAAACATCTTCTAGCAAGGCTGAAATCTTATCGTATGCACTTCAGCTCTTACGCGGCTTTTTCCAAGCTTTGAAGAATAAATGATTGAAAACATATCAATCAGTGTGTATCCACAGAAATTCCTTCGCGCAGCATACCTTAGCTTACACGAACCGTATGCGTAGCGCACGACACGGTAGTGCCAATTTACAAAATAGGCTGTTTACTTGGTGGTTGCTTTCTATGGTTGAAATAAGGATATTGACAGCTGGGAATCGCTTGGTTCTTTAAAACATTTAGCTGATTATGTGACCACCGAAACGTGCTCGCTTAGGAACATGCTTTCTACCATAAATAAGGTGGTGGTGAATGCGACCTCGATGCCAAGGAAAGCTTACTTCCATGTCATGAACAGGTAAAAGGGTAGAGATCTGACGACATATCCCCTTTATTTCTGGTGGACTTCCATCCAGCGTTTGTTCCAAAACAGTCAGGGGGTTGCTGCACAAATGTTCAGTCACCTCCAACAGTCATATTTATCCTCGAGTAATATAAATCATTAATCTCTTAAAGGTACCAATTACTGTTCGCGAAAACCACGCAAACCCCACCTTAGTCAAAGTTAAATGAAACTGCTCGTTCCTCTTGGAAAATGGTCTCTCTAACGAGATGTTAACCGGTAAATGCCTGGGTAGGTGGTGTGCATCTTGATTAAAAGTTCCAGTTTTGTAATCTTTAAATTCGCCGGCAATATATTTGACTGAGAATCGGTTCGCAGTTTTATCAGAAATATAATTCTGCCATGGAATTCAGGACCTTCTTTTAATCGTTGCATAGAAACCATGAAAAATATATACAGCCTTATTATTTCCCAACATCTGTGGACACTTAAGTAAGTAATGATCAATCAAACTTTTTACAAATATCTGTCAGCGCCAACTGAGAAAATTAAATGTGACCAGTGCAAATGCATATCTTTGTGATCCATATTAAGAAGCACAA
The DNA here is from genome assembly GCA_036362985.1 of Ligula intestinalis. Taxonomy (NCBI): domain Eukaryota; kingdom Metazoa; phylum Platyhelminthes; class Cestoda; order Diphyllobothriidea; family Diphyllobothriidae; genus Ligula; species Ligula intestinalis. The sequence goes on from JAYGXS010000004.1 coordinate 32,925,777, forward strand.
CATGTTGTGGACTGAGCTTTTGAACATCTTAAATTCTTTTTGCATGTTCAGGAAAAAAAGTGGTATCATCAAAGTATAGCATGAAAATCATGTTAGTAGGAGTTTTGATTAGCCTGGGTCATTAATGGTGAAGTTAGTATGTCACGCTAATTAACCAGTGTCCCTGATCTCTTATACGCCTACACCAGACACACCGTCTGATGAAACGGTGGTAAACTTATAAATTAGTAAGATTCCACAGAGAGACTGGCGTTTTCCGATAAAAGAAGACTAGGACTGTTTAAAGATGGATAAGTTAGCAAGTAGTTAAGGCATAAAGGGAAGAGAGGATTACAGATTGTGGTTTGTGACGGTTGGCATACATCTGCTGAAATCAAGCGGTTGTCATGCCTTGATTTCAATGGAAAGCGGTATCATTTTCGTGAGAGGTATTGGCATAAAATAACAAGAAATCTGAGCTGCAACATCATGCAATGAAAAAATATGAAATAAGCGTCAAATATTATTGTCCGGCGTGTCGGACAAGTCAATATTTGGGGTATGATATGATAAGTTCGCTTTCGGCGACAGCTAACAGTGGTCGTTTAACTGCAAATACGCTGCATGTCGCTGGAAGGTGGACGGGATAAGTTTTTTGAACACAGTATTCATAAAGCTGAGGCAGAAATATTTAACAGAATAGTCAGGACATCAAAAATAAAGATACGGTGAACGTAACAACCTCATTTTTGTCCAGATATAGTAGAACGAGGATGAACGTAAAATAATGAACATTCTTCTCCCTTGAACAGAAATAAGTAGGACAAGGGCGAACTTGTCTGACGTTCAGCTCAATCATAAGGTGTTATAGCAATTGGGATCTCAAAAATTGTAGTCTGACCTTGAATTTTTTACTATATCTATATTTCTATCTATTTCTATATCAAAATACCTTTCTTTTGTATTGCCTAGACTGCATACTCACTAATACACTCGGTCCTGTATTACAGAAGGACAAGGCATTCGTGTGGTGATCTGGGACCGAAAACTACATTGCATCAGCTGCGGCACAACGTTCCCAACTTGGAAGAGAAAATTGTAGTTACTAAGAATGAATCTATTACACTGCCATTTAGAGAAATTTCGTAAACTTGTTGGATGATACTGATCCGGGAGAAACTCAACGTGCCCGCAGGATTTCGTAAACTGCACTTTGTAGATAGTTCAAGATTAAAAATAACAGTAGTATGTCAGATGATTAACAATACATGAAACGATCCACCAGCCCACCCAATATATGAAGCCGGAGACTTTGTAGCGACCTCAGCTTCTAAGCCATGCTTTGTTTGCACGCGTCTGGTTCATGCCTGCTACTCATGTTTATTTGGAAAGTGCGCATCAGAGCGTGTCAAAGGCAGGTTAAGGTCATGGACGAGTGTTCAAATTCTGTCTGTCCTAACTGACCATCAAGGTTACAAGGCCAGTTCACAAAGGACCCTAGTGTGGTGACTGCTTACGCTCACACACTTCCGGACACAGTGACCTCACTACCGGAATGCGATTCTACACTGCACTTGCTCGGGCGTTAGTTACCTGATACTCAGATGTTACTCCTTCTGCACTTAATTAAATTGTTCATAATACTCTTGCTATCGACGCATTATCTTATTTGCTTGTTTATAACCGTTGGTATACGCCTATAATCTATTTTCCGAACGGATAACTTCGATCCTATAATTAACATATAACAATACATATAACAATACATATAACATAACAATATAACAATATATAACAATTTATATATATATAACAATATATAACAATATAACATATAACAATACGTACGCATTCTACAATTTCTGAAAGGCTATTTTTTCTACCAAATTGGTACAAGGAACACATATTTATAGGCAATACATTTTAAGTAATAAGAGTATTGCAAACCTATCGGAAAAAATGCAGGTCATGGAAGCACACATGCTTTCAACTTGTAGTTTTAAGAGTTGACTGTAAAGAAGCTGTTTTTAAAGCCAGAATCCTGAGAGGACGATTACAAACGTACAACTGACGTTAAATTCTGTGCTGTTAACATATAAATAGACCATGCAGATGTATAGTGAGGTGGAAAAAACACCAAAAATATTAGCATGTCTGGTGAGTATCCACTGTACTTTGATTTAGAACACATAAGGAAGTTATTGTGCATAGTCTGTATATCATTTAAGATTTTTAATTCTCTAGTTACTCGCTAATGAAAAACTTCCTTGTTTTTCCCGAAGCTACCAATTATACAAGTATTTTGCATTTTTGAAAATTAGCATCTTAAAAGACATTCATACGAACTGTAATCAGTAGTTCAGCTCGTACACATTGATAGGGGCCTATGGTAGTGCGGTTCAGCTTTATGTACTTTGTCAGCTACACACTTCGTAAATATCAGAAAGCGAATCCTGTTTTCGATAGCTTGTTTGATGTAAATGTACTCCTATAATCATGCGCGAGTTCGACACATTTAAATTAAGTTTTTTACCTGTTCACACTCAAAGAACGCGACCTGTTTTCACAGGGATGGCAATAGACCAAGTAGATAGTTTGGGATTGTAAAGAATTGGTCCTGACTTGTGGACATGCAGCTTCTAGGGCGTATAATCAATGCAGTGTGACTCTGCCATCGCCTACAACCTAGCGTAAATTTTATTGAGTATCAGTGAGATACAGACTGTCTGAAACAGTAGTATACATCCTACCGCATGTAACCTCTGTTCAAAGTATTGGTCAGTTGGATAAATAATTTACTCTTAAATTACTTTAAATCCAATATATTGCACCACCTTTTGCCCAAAAATTCTTACCTTTACGCGCACAATGTCTTTTGTAGACAAGCAACAGCCCAAAAACAGCCCGAGGTGGACACCATCGTGGATGCCGCTGTGGACGCCAAGGTCCAGAAGCCGAAGGCGGCAGTGCCGCTGCAAGAGCAGCAGGCCATATCTGTTAAGCAGAAGGTGATGTGTCTAGCGCTGCTGCTAAGAAGACCATTACGTCTGAACAGGACGCAGAGGCGGTGGAACCGGCGCAGGAATAAGCCCCTCCCCAACCTAAACTGTACTGACCGTTTAAATAAAACATAAACTAGTTCATTTGTCGGTCTTTTAACATCTTTCTGCAAAGGACCCATCACCATGTCCATTTAAATGAGCACCATTTACTGATAAATGTAGAGCAACTGAAAACACCAAGCACTGTATTTTGGGAACGGCCTCGAGTATAGGATTCAACTAATTTTTCTTATCTTGGTTATCATGACTAAACACAGGCATTCGTTTGTCGCACCGGGTGTGTAATAAGACGGACAGCACGCATTTCTACATTTTGATCCTAGATGAGACTTGCGTGAGTAATTCGTTTGATCACTTGTGCAAACACTGACTTCTGTCATCAAAATAAACTTTACATGTTCGTTGGAATGTAGACTAAAAGAGCATAACTGATAGAGTGAAATAGGGCAGTACGTCCTTTATAAGGAAAGCAAGGAGGGTACCAGGGTAGATTTTGTTAAGTGAGCCTAGTAAGAGAGATAGCATATGGCTAATACCTGTGAGCTTTCTGTTATTTTAGGGTTATAGGCTAGGTAATGCATATTTTAACTTATTTATAAAAGCAGTACGACAATGGCAAATGAAGGTGGATCAATTTAGAAATGGAAGGCTACAAGCGCGTTACTGAGCGTGCATTTAGTGCGTCTTCGTATATTTAACTCTTGGGTAACTTGCTAACAATGGTTGAGCAGGGGCATTGTTTTTTTACATGACACATAACAGAGGGATGGCATTCATTCAGCTTTAGAATCACATATAAAAAAGCATGCGGACAAATATTGTGAACACTGCTTCCGGTGTGTAATTTAATTTCGTCAGAAACCAGAGTGAAAGGCCATCGCTAAAAGAAGGAAGGCGGTGTGCTCCAGGAGGGATTTAAGGATCAAATACAATCACTTGTACTTTTAAGCTGCCTTTCTGTCCATCTAGGATTTTCATTTGATTTTGTCCATAGAGGTACTCCCAAGTAAGTCTGCAGCCGTCAGAAAGACAGTGCTTAGCTTAAACTTCCGTTAGATGTCCAGATATCTTACGAATGTGTCCTGACAACGTTGGTATTTCTTAATATCGTAAGCTCTGTGATCATAAAATGGATACATTGTTGCCAAACAACGACAAATAATACAGAAAGGAAGCTGTTTGACCCTCAATTCTCCTGAAGATATCCTTACCGCATAAACCTAACAATTTTTCGGAGGCTCTATATTGAGGTGCACATCCTGTAAGCTGATCAATAAAAGCGTTCTTCTTTATACCATCTCATTTCTGCCATGCACTATGTGCCAAATGACAAGTTAAGTACAATATATATTCTCTTTGAAGACTGGTGCAGACAGGAATCCAAACCACCGTCTCCTAGTACATACGTATTTTCTCTGAATTTTTGGGGTAACATATCCCCTTGATTTAATTCTTAACTTTATTCCAACGCCTAAATCGTTAATCTTAACTCGCTCTCCCATCCCGCTTATATGCTCCGAAGGGAAATCTGTATTAAAGGGTATTTATTACCGTAGCTTAACTGTAGAACGACATAGTTCATTCTATAACAGTGTTAGGTATGATCTCAACGATAAAATTATTTACGTAATCTCGGGAACATTGTGATCCTCTCGGATCTGTCAAAGGAATTACTGTGCCGGCACGGACAGATGACCACCGAGGTAACCACCAAGGACCCCGTCACCTCTAAAGAGGCCGTCGGGGAAGTTTAGCAGATGCATAATTTGCACGAACCATATTCTCTGCACACAACGCGGCACTGCCAAATAACCAAAGAAGCTGCTTATTTGGCAGCCGCTCCCGTCGTTGACAGCAGGGCATCATGTGGACATTTTCACTGAATACGCTACCGCTGAAGTGGTTTGCTCATGACCCCTGTTTACTACAGTGCATTGGGTGTGGACAAATGCGGCTTTTACAAACGACGTAGGTCCACTTTCATGCTATTGCCAGATAACCGGAGAAGGCCCCTAACATATGCATGGTTAATCTAAAATTAACAAGAACCCGGATTATTTTTTAGATTTTAGGAAATTGCACTTAGCAAGTTCCAGAAATGTTTCAATTAAGCTTTTTAAGTGGAAACTGATAAAAATGGAAGTGACTAGTACAAGTGCATATGGCCGCCAGCCGCATAGGAGGCTTTTAAAATATTCTTGAACACGAGGCTTCTTAATAATTCTGTTCACGCATGGTATCGAAGTATCAGTAGTTATGAGTATAAAAGTGAACTTTTAATCAGAAGGCCTATCCTTTATTCATAACCTTTGGTTGAAATCTAAGTAATGTTGGGCAGTCTCTTGCAAATGCGCGATTTTTCGAAATGAAAAAAATATTTAGCATGCAATTTGCGAGAAAGAATAAGACCGCAGTTGTAACAAAAGGAAATTTAAATAAACTTTCAGATGGGTGACAGTCAACCCAACGTAATCGCTGATAGAATTCAAGGACGATTCATCCTGTTTTTGACAATTAAAATGTTTGGTCATTATGCATTCCGAGGAAAAAAGGTTTTCGAACGCCGCATCAGTTTCTTAAATGTCGTGAGCCTTCGGGCTCATGCGGGAGTCCATGGTCAGAAATAACTGCGTCAACGACAAACAAGCAACAGTTATAGAAGGGAAATAGAGAGGGAACGAAGGAGGGAACTCCATAATTGCCATTGGTGGCCATGCGGATCTGCCTGCGAAGGTTTATGCATGCGGGCACCGGCTGTATACGTCGGTTCACTGGATATTCATCCACAGTCCAGGCTTTAAATACTCCTCGTCCGGTCTTGCTGCCGGCGGGATGAATTGTAGTCGCGGCTGCTGGTCTTTTATTTTCATTACCAGTCTGCACATGGTAGCCTTGGGAAAGATTGCCATTTCTACGCCTAGTCCCGCAGCAATATGCTACTTAGCTTCTGAGACATCCTTGATGTAGAGTAGAGCCTGCCATATGCTGAGTTGTTTTTCTGTTTAGGTCCTCCGCGGCGTGCGTGTAGGTAACATATACATGCTTTCAGATAACTTTTCCGCATAAATTACTCGCGGAGATATCGGGCCTCGCGTATATTTTCATCCGGCTAACTGCAGTCTGTCTAAATCCGTTTAAAGAGCACGTTTACAAAGCTTCGTTTGGGGCAACTGGGTGGTTGCTGTGAAAACTAAGAGACTATGTTGTGTTCGTTGCCTTCCTGTCAAACGGTGCCTCAATTTTACGTTGGGCTCCTCGAGATTGGGGAGCCTAGCAAAGTTATTTTAGTCTTTTCTTAGGTTTCTCCAGCAAAGGTAGAGTTAATTTTCTGGCAAACGTCAAATAGCCTAATAATTTTTTCAATTTTGAGTGGAATTCAAGAATCGTCCTATGTCTCTTCAACTTTCTTGCGCAAGATTTCGTGCACCAGATTTGGGGTTATGTATGTTAATAAGAAAGTCACACTGAAGAAGACCATACTTTCTTCTGATTAAATCTTTCGACCTCGAAGGTATTCGATGTATCGAGAGACCTAGGAAGCGGAGGTTGTCTAGTTTCCTTGGAGGAATGTCTGCTTTGTGTATATTCACTTTTCCAGCTTATATGAAGGGTTGCCTTTAAGGGCAACGATTGAGCGTAGTGGAATATTTGGTTTGTGACTGTTTGGCAGATCATTAAATGGAGCCAACACGGTATCTGTTACTTTCATTAGGCGCCACTCGTTCACAGTGATCACATTATTGCGCCGGTATTCTTTACGTTTAATATAACTTATATAGCTGACGATTGGAGCAGTTTAATCTACCAATTACTGTCTCCACAGTGTTTTGGATGTGTTGCCATGAAACCTCATTCTACAGCACTGAAGCCAACATGCCCTTAGATTGTAAATAATATGTGAACTCGTCTGACAGTAAATGACAGTAGGAACGTTATCCGACAGAAGTGGTTTTGTGCTATATTTTGGGGTAATTGAATTTAGGGCTAGGGTCAGAGTAAAAATTGGGTTAAGGTTATGATTTATCTCCTGGGGCTGGCAAATGAGAAGGAAACGAACTCGTTCTGCTTAAGGCTGAAAACAGTGTGGGTGCCTCACTCTTTTTTTTCGATTTGGATGCTAACAGGCAGAGCAAATCATTTTTTACCACAAACGGGAACAGTATGAATCATGAATAATCTTTGCGTAATAAATCTTGCAGAAGCAAAACTCATTTGGTTTTCCCTAGTTGAGAATTTGCCAAGCGCCTTCCTAGTGTATAAATAAATCCTTTGTTTTCGAATGTGCCTTCAGCAAAAATTTGATTTGTATAGCACGTACAGTTTCGTAAACAGTGACTGTTACAAGGATTTCTTATAAAGCTACCTCGGTAAGACAGACGAGGTAAGAACTCCATCCTCCACAGCTGAATGTAGCCTCTATTTTGTGGGGATTTTATTCAAGTGTGCTCAAAGAAATTCTTTTAGATAGATAATAAATTTGCATATAAAAAAATGTTAATTAACACTTTAAAAAACACTCAAACGCGAGGAAAATAAACAGTTTTCTGCAGTGGGAAAGTGGGAGCAATTATTCTCCGAGGCCAGAGCGGATTGGACTGATAATTTGAATAATGTGTTATTAAACGCCCAACTAGGGTGATGTTTGGTGATAAGAGCGTCAGTGGTGCCGAAGCTTCCCGTGGGTGAAATGGTAAATTCCATACATTGTGGGAGGTTAGACTGGTAATGATACCCACGACCCCAGATACGGCCTCAGCCCATGGATTTAGAGTATTTCCTGAACTCAAGACATAAACTTGCAGTCGTGAGTTCGAATTCCATCGATGCCGTCGATTTTTTCACAACCGGGTTAAATTAAGTCTGCCCAGATACTTTTACGGCATCGAACCTTCAAAAATGAAAAGGTGATCGTGGACTCACGCTGAGGGGCCAGTAATAATTTGTTGTGGTGTAAAAACCACACGTAGCATTTTATTGTATTTGTTAAAAAGTATTTTCTCATATATACTTTGAAAATATGAGATAAGCACAGATAATATAACCCGAGCCTTGGTCTAAAAAAGAGACAAGAAAAATTGCAGTGTCCCAAACTTTGAAATTGCTTAACAAGAGAAGCGTTTAGAAAAGCATGCATTGATGAAGAAGATGATTTCTCGAGGACGAGATAAATTTGCTTATTAACCTGAACTCTCGAACTCTTACAGGAGTTCATCGTTGAAGATAATAGGCAGCAAACAACAGAGGCAATTATAGTGGGCATACTCAAATTAACTTTCAGAGGTCAGCAGGAAGGCAAGGGGCAAGAAAAAGGAATCAAAAAAGGAGCTGGGTGCGATTAAAGTTGTATACAGCAATTTACTGTCGGTGGAGGCAAAGTTCGTTGAAAATGTTAAACAGCTGCTACTGTAGCGCCTAATCTCCACGGAGGAGGGTCTTGGTAATCCTGCTTCCTTTTCCGGTGGAGTCGTTTTCATAGGCAAATACCTGGAACACAAACGTTGTCATTCATTCGGAAAGTATATATTCATGTCGGTTGAAGTGAATGAGCTCGTGGTTTTAGAATTCTTACACACGTCATGGTTTTGAGATTCAGAGCTATGAAATCTGGGGTTGCGTATGGCAAAACGATGAGGGCTAATGCATGTGAAGCAGCCACTCAAATTTATTCGTCATTAGCGAAGAGATTGTGCTGCATAGGTTAATGTGGTAAGCACAAAAACAAAAGAGACAGAAATTATTTTGTCTGATACGCTAGCTTTCTAATTAATCCCTAGCCGTTCGGGCCTGTTTGAATAGTTATTTGAACGCATCTGTGAAGACCGCAGAAGCCTCCATCTAACGCGAATTGAAGAAATCAAGGTTAAATTTCATCCAACGCCTTGACTACATTAGCTACGAGACAGCAGGAGTAGAAATTAAAATAAAATCCAATATCCTACTAGATAACTGAAAGTCCGATATTCCGTAAAGAAGCATTAATGAATATCGTTCATCCAGTAAATATTCAAAGCCAACATAAATTTAATTTGTGGGTGGTAGGATTGCAGGCCTCAACCTTGCCACACATGCTCAGATTCAAACCATTACGGCTGTATTGCATTCTAAACAGCATTGCAGCATTACATAATTTATTATTCTGATCTAAAATGTGTTATTTGAAAACGATCTCAATTTAAACACCGTCGAAGTAACGCACATTTTTAACACAGTGGAAGTCATGGGATACAGAATACGCGTCAACCGCTCGCAAATGCTACAAGGATTAGAAATCATAAATCGAGATGTATCGTTGAAGTGAAGGTGAAAATTATCCACTTGCCCTGACGAGCCACTGTGGATATTGCAACATTGTCTTCTGCTTCAATGGTCTGCGTCACAACAAAATTACCTTCCAGTACCTCGTTTAAAGTGCGTTGTTTAACCGCCAATTGGGAATACGCACGGATCACACCGTTGTATAAAGGCAGCAGAAAGGTTTCCGCAAACAGTTAAAGACCTATCAGCCTCATTTTGATATGTTGGAAGATTATAAAAAAGTAGTGAAGCGAGAGCTGATGCGTTTCTTAGAGCATTATAGCCTTCTATCGGATGCACAGCACGGATTCCGCAGAGGCAGGTCCTGCGTGACGAACCTGCTCTTTTGTTTGGAAAGCTGGACTTGCTGCAATTCACCGTCTTTATTCCATACCGTCTACAGCAAATCAATGCACTACAACTCAAACGACCTATATGTTTTTTTTTCCTGGACTATAGATTTCAGACCAACCTAAACGGTTAGCATCAGTTATCAACCGCAACAAACCAAAGCTTTCTAAAAATCTGCACCTTGCGGGTTATGTTGCAAAGTTGCTAGGATTGGATTGAATTTTTGAAATATCTACAGTAAAAACAATAACCTGAGAAGCGATGGGTCATTATGATTGTGGAAATTGTAGGCTTTCGTCGTTTTCTTACGTCAGACAAAGGGGCAAAACACTGAAAAAAGCTGTTTCTTGGTTGTAAATCGTCGCTGGGTGTCTTCACTTCCCCCACAATGACTGACTTATTCAAAATACCAAAATACGCACGATGGTTAGAACGCAACTTGTGCGAGCGAGTGCCTGTAGGCAGTATTGTCATGGTTTTCTTTACCGAAAGTTCCTCTGGCAGCGTGCAAACATACCTAGGTTTACACGAACAAGATGCGTGGCACAGGATGCGGTAGTGCCAACATAGACTGTTTACTTGGCATCCTCGCTGTATGGTTGAACGAAATATATTGACAGCAGGGAATCGTTTGTTTCTTTGAGGACTTTCACTGATTATTTGACCACCGACATTTACCCGCCTGGGAACATGTTTACTACCATTCATAGAGTCGGCACGTGTGCCAAATCGTGACCAACGTATTATTTTCTCCATACCAGGGCGAGCTTAGCGGATAGACGTCCGTAAAAACAATACGGCCCGAAATACGTGCAACATGCATAAGTTTGTAAAAGTTTAATCAGTACCCGCATACCGGCGTCAACGTACTGGTGAAAACTTAGACGTAATAAGGAATAACATTAGGCATATTAAGTATTTAAAGAAGTATAAGAAGTGCTACGTGGTTGTTAGGAAAAATAAAGTTTCTCGATACACATTACGTTCCGGCGGCTTAAAAATAGCTATAAATTACAGCAAATAATTTAAATGTTTTCTTATGCTGAACAATTAAGGTAACCATTTTCTTTAAGAACTTTAAAAACTTTTCTTTAGTCAAAATTGTTATACATACTACCATTAGTGGATAACTATGTATGTAATATCTGACATTATTTTCAGCGTTTTCAGTGTTTTTATGTTTTCGCCGATCAATTAGATTTCCATTTGACATAAAAAACATTTAAATTAACATATACATAAATGGCATTTACCGAAAAACAGTTTTGGGATGGCCATATGGATCACATTTAGAAATTCCTCAAAACAGCAAACCAGATTGTCCGACATAAAGAACGCTAGCCACGTAACTCTGATATTGTTATTTCTAAAGTTAATACAAAAACTTTCTATAATCGGTGGCCTCTTTATAAACTACTTTAATTGAATAATGAGCTGGCGAATTTCTGTACATATTACCTTTTCGCATGGTAATGTTAAAATGAAATAAGACAATTTTTACAAATTTATTTTAAAATGTATCTCAAGATAAACTGTTCAGTTTGACTGGAAATGAAAGAACTTGATTTCCTCGTTAAAATGGATTATTTTTCCGCCATTGTGGAGTTCTTACAGGATCTGTTATAAGCTTGCAAATGCAAACAAAACGTGGCAATCTTTTGAAATTATATTTATTCTTCCCATGAATCACTTGTAAGAAAAAACGGACGTTATTGATCGCTTGTTCAGCTTATAACCCTGCCCATGTAAATGTATTGACCTGACGAAACTTTATCTTAAGTATACATACACTTGCCAAATACTCTTCTTAATTCTCTGCTCGGAATATGCGCAATTATTATTATGTCTGTTCCATTTCTAAACAACGCGCAAGCTGAACGTTTAATTAACAACAAAATATATTTCTACATGACTTACATTTAAAAAAGGCCTGTTTTAAATTACCTTTACGGTACCATATATGGACACTTTGCTTATTTGCCATTTAGGCGAATATAAACTTTTTGCTACTGCATAGTGTGGAACAAACTTCACAGGTCGGCAAAGCATAAATCGTTCCTTCTTTCTGAACTTGGCCTCACTTGGCTGCAGTTGGCCTTACTTGCATCTCGAAAATGTCATTTAAAATTTTCTGGTTCTGGCAATGACATGGTGTACCCTCTATTTTACTTATTTTGGTAATCTTCTATAAAGTATATTATATCAATAAAAAGTTTGGTTCTATCGTAATTAATTGCACAGTTAGTTCCTTTGATATGAGACGACTCCCAATGCCGCCAAAATTAATACACATTACCCCGAATAAACTTAACTTACATAACAAGCTTCCTAACGTTAAGGCTTAAGTAGGATTAAATCTACTCAGAGAATATAAGGTGGCCTAATTTATTCTTACCTATCAAGTCCAATTTCGTCATGAAATTGGCATAACTACAGGTTAAACTTCTACGGCAAAATATTTAGTTTTTAACCAGGATACTTGTCTTCGGGTAATAGTATTCAAACATTTCTCAACGATAGAAATAAACGTTTACCAAAATCACGCATCACTTTCTCGAGAGTTAAATGTAGCTGGTCAATCCTCTTGCAACAATGACTTTTTAACGAGAAGCTAGCTGTTTAACGTCAAGGTAGGCGCTCTGTCTATTTATATCAAACTCATATATTAAGGTCTTCAAATTCGCCCTAAAGCATGATTGGCCGAGGAATTTTCAGCAGTTTTACTGGAGATGGGATTAAGCAATGGCATTCAACAATCTCTTTGAGTTGTCCTGTACCCTTTCTTTAGGCTGCATGCACCTTAATTTTTTCAAACATCTGAGGATATTGCACTCAGCAATTATAAATTAAACCTTTCTTCTTAATAATGTCAGTGCCAAATGAGAGGATTAAAAGGGACCAATGCAAGTCCATATGAGCATCATAGACAGGCTATTCGACATGTCTGTTCATGCTTGTGATGAAATTATTGGTATTCAGGGACATACCGTATGCACTTTAGGTAAGAGCGCTGTCCTTTTGCAGTATAACTTAATTAATATCTAAGAATTGCTCCGTTATCTCCTCCTTTTGACACATCATGATGCACGATGTTCACGAATAAAAATATTGAGTCCAATAAATTCTAGCTACGAATACGACATTTAGGAAATTAAATACACTTTTAGATGGTTAATAGTCATGTTCCGTGTAAATATGTCAGTTTTACATCAGCTAAGTAAGAAATATTATCAGTGGACTTACCATCGCTGATAGAAGCATGAAAGTGAGTTTAGAATGCAATGCAATTAGCGAGTCCTAGCAGTCCATTGACCGTTTGTTGTGGATACCAATCCGCATTTATACTCAGAGACAATAAACATAAGGAACAAGCCACTGTAAGGACACCAGTCTAAGTTACACCTCTCCATTTACTAACTAATGTTCGTACGTGTTGCCATTAACGGGGCTTTGCCTGAATGCAGATGTAATGGTAGCGTTGGTTTTAATTCCAAAGAAATCAGCAAATACCTCCTTCTTGCCACTGCCATCTGCGATTGTGCTTTTATCCTCCTTTCGCATGTGGAATCATAAGTTGAACTGCTTTAACATCGCTTACACGAGGCGTAAAACTGTGTGTCTACTTAGGAAAACCGCAGGTGGGATCGCGACAGTGAATCAGTACACGGTTATTTTATAAAGGTTCATGATGAAAACTCACTTAAAGAAGAGGCAGTGCCATTTTTAAAGATCCTAGCCAGGATGTTCTTGGGTAGTAAATAAAATGAGGCGAGGAAAACTTAATAACATTTTGAAAAACAGCAACTAGGGGGACATAAATTAGAGTCCGGATTATGGTTCCTGCTCAGGATATGGAGATGCATGCAAGATCCGGTATCATTTCGAAGGGAGCTACCTTTATTTGAGCCTTCTTATTTCTGAAACATCTATCTTTAAGTATTATCATATTGGAGTGGAAGTAGGGAAGGTAGTGTCCTCTGCAAACGGAAGCAAAGATTATTGCTTAAATTACAGGGGCCTTTTTGTTGAAACATTATTACCAGTGGTTCCAGAACTTTTGGCATATTAGGTGTGCTGAAGAGAGAATAAATAGGAGGGTTTAAAGAGGAGGAAGGTAGTAGACAGTTAATGTGGAAAGAGAAGGGGCTAGAGTACAGCTATTAATTGTTGACGTTTTGCATATATCTGTAGAAATTAAGTGGTTGTCATGCCCGGACTTGGAAAGAGAGCGGTAGCATTTTCGTTAGAGATATTTGCATAAGATCATAGAAAAAAAACTAAGATGGGACTAAATTATAGACGAGTCAAGTCATGGGTGCCGGTGTGTAATATCTGACACGTTTCGTATTAGAAACAGGTGGTAGTTCTCGATTAATCAGAATTACGCTGCCTTTCGCTTGATAGCAGGCCGCATTGGGCTTGGAGGCCACAGTCTTCATACGGCTCAGGCTGAAAGACTTAGTATAGAAGCTAGGAGGTCAAGGGTAAAGTTTTTGTGACTGGCGAAACCACATTTATGCACAGTTACATGACAACGACGATCTATTGGCCTTGGGAACAAGTTAAATAATGGATATTCAACTCTTTAGTAGGGACAATTTGTGCAATGACAAGGAAAGTAAACTGAGCTTCACAAACGGAAATCCGAATGCGTGCTAATGTCCGTTTCCTTATTTTTGGTAGGTTGTTTTCACAAGTGTAGATCCATGTTGAAGATGATGAATATTTAATCCCTGAATAAGTGATCATTTCCTAGTATAAAAACAGTGTGGAACCTCATAAAACATCCTGTCTACTGCACTGAAGTTAGCACGAGCGACAAGCATGTACTTCAACGCAAGTGAGCCATCTGCCAAATAGGCTGCCTATTTTGACAGCCACACCACACTTTTGAAAATCTGCCAACAACCAGGCACAATTTAATACGTTGAACATTTTCGATAATGCCCAGACTACCAACGGCAACCCCCTTCCCACATGACTTGTTTACTAGCATGCATGAGGTGAGAATGAATACGACCTTCCAGTCAAGGTTAACTGTTGACGTATAAATTGACCATCCAAACAGATAGACCCTCCAAACTGATTTCAAACCGGATATAACGAGAAACATCAGCATGCCCGGTGAGTATCCATTCAACGTTGATTATTTGTACTTAACCAAGTCATTAAGTACAATCTTTGTACAAGCTAAGGTTTTCAATCGTCATTCGCAGTAGAAGGGCCTTTTGATGCCTCAAAGAGTTACCCACTTCAACAAGTATTTGTATCCATATAACCTAAATTATAAATGCCTTTGTAGAAACCATTAGCTGTTTACCATTCGCTGATATTGATGCATTAAGTGCTGCTTTAAACATGTCATTTTTCTTAGCAAAAGTCTTTCTGAGGATTATCTTCTCTCACTAGATCATCATAACGTGACCAAATGTAAGCTGAACTGCCAAGTCCAATGACTTCTGCATGAATGACTACCCATTGAGTTATAGCTGAAAAAGTCTGACCTTGCGGAAATCTCTTTGACATAAATATGCTCTCGTTAGTAGCCTAAAACATTTAAATAAATTTTTCACATAAAAGCACGCATCCTATTTTAACAGTTATCAAAAGAGACGAAATTGAAGGATTGGGAATGCGAACAGT
>JAYGXS010000004.1:32941115-33048471 GCA_036362985.1 Ligula intestinalis
GCCCAGGTGGACTCCGCCGTGGACTCCAAGGTCCAGAAGTCAAAGTCGTCACCATTGGAGCAAGAGCAGCAGGCCATGTCTGTTGAGCAGTCTGCTGATGTTTCCAGCGCCGCCTCCAAGCAGGCAATTAGTCCGCAGTCTGAAGAGTCCGCAGAGTTGGTTGAACAGGTGCAGGAATAGTCTCCTTCCATACAAGGACTCTTATAACCATTTAAATAAACCATGAACTAGTTCACTTTATCGGTATTTTTCTTCTGACCATCAGGTTGTCATCGCTAGATCCGTTAATATGAGTAAAATTACGTAAACTAATTGCAATTGGGGAAAGGAAACACCAAATGCTTTTTTTCGGGACAGCAAGGGGTATGGGTGATATAATATTTTCAACGCGGTTATCACGACAGAGCACAGGCGTTTTTTTTCTAAACCATATGCACAATAAGACGGACAGCACGCTTTTATACATTTAGATCCCATATGAGACGGGCATGAGTAATTTTGATTGACCACTATGGCTAACACTCACTCTTGTCTTCAAAATAAATTATACGGGTTTGTTGGAAAGTGACAAAAGACCGTTGTTGATAGATCAAAAAGGCATAGTTTTCTAATAGGGAAGAAGTAGATTTTGTTAAAGCGGAATATAGTAGTATTTCCTTAATGTGGAAAGCAGGTAGTACATTTAGCAGTGGGCAGATATAATGTAGCTTGTAACTTTAAGCGGTGTGTTCATTTCTGGGCGAAGATTTGATAATGGATAGCTCAAGTCGCTACTAAAATAAGTACGATAGAGCATATAAAACTGAGTCTTCGTCTATACAGGGACTACAGGGCCATTACTGATAGATGAAAGGAGACAAGGTTTAGAGTACTTATTTAGAAGTTGAACTGCAAGACTGTTTCTGATTGAGAGAAAAGGCAAGGTTTTCTGAAAGGGAAGAATAAGGAGTGGTTAAAGAGGGGTAAGTTAGAAGGGCCTAATTGGGGAAAGCAGCATAGGTTAGAGGGTAGATCGTGTAAGGTAAGGGTGAGTAGACCGCACAGGGCTAACAACTGTAAATTGCGTGTTTACCTTGGGCGAAGGTTAGATCATGGTTATTCTCAATTGGTAATAAAATAGGCACGCCAATCGGAAATGAAACTGATTTTTGTTAAAAACTGGAACTTAAGTGCACGCGACTGACCGTAAGTTTTTTTAAGTATTCGTCTATATAAATGCAACTAATGCTTCCTTTCTTCAACATAACCTTCCCTAAAACTGGACTGCAGGGCCATCGCTGTTAGGCGGAAGGAGGCGAGGTCTAGAAGTCATTGAAGAAGAAATTTCAATCTCTGAGACAGTAAAGCTAGTTGGTTGTCCATTTGAACCCGTCTACAGACGCCGTCC
This sequence comes from Ligula intestinalis, assembly GCA_036362985.1. NCBI lineage: Eukaryota > Metazoa > Platyhelminthes > Cestoda > Diphyllobothriidea > Diphyllobothriidae > Ligula > Ligula intestinalis. The sequence continues at coordinate 32,942,503 of JAYGXS010000004.1, forward strand.
GAGTTAATGGTACTGGCGACAGAAAGACAATATTAAGCTTTACCTACGTTATATGGCCAACTGTCTAACTAATGTGCCCTGACAGCGTTAATATGCCAGATGCAGAAGGATTAAAAAGTTAGGTCTAGTAATCTTTCAGATATCCTTAACGCATGTCCATGCAAATGCACACGAGGGTCTCCTATTGAATCGTTACTCAATGCAGGAGGTGCAGATAACGTAAGCTGGTCGATGAAAACATTACCATCATACATACGACAGTTCAAACGTCAAGTGTCACGAGATCATTAGTGTGCCCTATGACCAGTTGAGTACATAATGTACTTACTTTGAAGACTGGTGCAGGCATAAATCCACACCACCGCCCCAACTACATATGTGCTCCACCTAAGTTCTAGGATTTACACATTCATGTGAGTTAACTACATCTTTAGTCGCAACGCTTAAATCCTTATCACTTAATCGCTCTTTTGCCCGCTTAAATGTACCGATTGACAATCGGTATCCAAAGTAGGGTAGATTAGATTAAGATTAAATACATGGATAGGGGAATCTTGTCAGCTGAGAAAACATGGCTAAATTCTTCACATAGAAGGGGTCAGAATACACAGAAAAAGGGCAAGAAGGAAAATGTTAAAACGCCAGTACGTCGACCTCCAGTGCTTCTCCTTTCGTATTCGTCCGTGGTGTGTTATCTACCTTGCACAAAGCACCTTACCTAGTCTGAAAATGCGTTAAAATCAAACCGCTTTGCTTTTCTTTGAATGGTGACTAGTATTTTCCTTTAATGTTGACGTTATGTAGCGAATACCACATTCACCTGTATTCAACGTTTTTTTCCCCTTGCCAAACACTTAAATTCAAAGATATTTTAATCAAATAATCGCATCGCTAAAGAAATATGTACATAAGATTGCATTCCTTATGAGATTTGAAGATAACCATTTCAGTGTGGGAGTTAACAAATATTTAAAGTTGTCAATTTTATTATTGAGCTAACTTAAGTTGCATTAAAGTGCTAAGTGATGTATACTATAAAAGATTACAGTTCAGAGAAGTATAGTGAGGGCAAAAGGCAACAGAATTAGGTCAAATTCAACGTTTTTTATGTCCAAGGAATATCCTACACTATGAAATGGCGTGGACAACAACGTCATGTTTATGCTTGTAATACTATCAAACAAACGCTTGAATGATAGATATTTAGAACATAGAAAATATTTTTGCTTCAAAACAGTTGGGCATCAAGTGTTGCAATATTAACGGGGAACAAACAGCGGAGTCTGTTAAAAAATTATGTTTTGCAAATCTGTTGTGTTTTGTGCCATAAGTATAAACATTACACTTATGACACCGGAATATGTTTTACTGCGACGAAAAATGTGTTCGTATTCAAGAATTTATCACAACAGCAGTAAGGGATGAAAGTTCTAAGGGCGAGATTGTCAATTCTAAAAGAAGATGCGATCAGTGGAACAACACTGGGACACGGATGTTCGCTTGTATTGGCGAACAACAGTTTTATTGTCCTGAAGTTTCGAATTCCATCGGGAATCCTTTATGATTAGTAATTGTAGCAAATTCTGAGCCATGCGCAGATAAGGGTGATACATGCACAGATTGCACGGTATTTATATTTTGTAGCGGTCAGCCGCATACGTACTAAAATTGTCAGTTCCTGTAGCCAATGCTCAAGGTCTTTATTGGTGCGGTGATGGCTCATTACTTTCCACAGTGTTCTTGCCCACGTCGGATGCGGGTTTGATAGTTGCGCAAAAATTACGCCCGCTGTCGTCAGGGCGCTGCAACACCTCTACAAGTAGGCTCGTTGAAAAGATGCGGCACAGATTTATGTCAGCGGAGATGCAGCTGAATCATGTTCTTCGCCTGGCATCTATACAATGGATATACCTGAATGAATGGACACGAATGTTTCTTCAATTGAGACCATGCATACTAGTAAAAAAGACCGGTCATTATCCACGTTAGTTAGTAAATAGTCAAAATGTAATGACAAATAATGAATGATATTTACGAGCGTTGTAACTCGATTAAGCGCGTTTGCTCTAGATGTCTTTTTTGGCATGCTTAAATGAACCAGGCTCCGGTAACCTCTCGTCTTAACGCCGACAGAGCCAGGAGGGGGTAAACCCAAGTGTCATCATGACAAAAATAACGTCTATTGTGATGTGTGTGGTTTCCTTTAAATTAAAATGGGTAATCCGAAAAAAAAACAAATGTATCCAAATGCTGCGGGCACTTAAGTGTGGATAAATCAGCATTCTACGTAATTTTCTAAATCGAACGTCTCTGGGAATTTACTCTAGGCAGAGTCAAGCATAATTAATCAGATTCGCCCTTAATTGCAATGAAATACGATAGATACAACAAACGAGACCTCACTGGAAGGACTTATATTGAGTACTTTGTGCACAATTAGTTTTTTTTGTCATCTCCTAAAGGTAGACAATTTGTTTGATTGAAATAAAGTGTACAAGAGATTTTACTTAAACAAATTACCCTCCAATAATCTGCCCTATTTGGATTGGTCTTTGTTGATGCCATGCAAGTCAGCCACCAATCAAAACAAATACACCTGCAACCCATCCTCCCTGCACCCCTCTGTTAGGAAGCATATGGCGAACATAATCGACACCCATATTCGAACTGTCGGTTTAAAATTGCCTACACTGTTAGCTCACAACTCGATGCTAGTTATTTCACAGTTAATGGAATTTAAAAGCGACGATTCGGCAAAGAAGAATAAACAGGTGAAAGCACTGAACGGCTATATAGGAATAATAAATTCATGCAATTTCGCAGGTGTGTGGAAAAGGGAAGATTATAAGCAGGTGGTTTGCACATGAATATTTAAAAAATCTAACCCACGGAGAAAAAATTATAAATTTAAATGAGACTTCACACAATGCATCAAACGTTGGGGACGGAACTTGTTTTTTTTCATTTGACTTGCTCATTGGAAACATGGCTGCCTCAACGGTATTATAATCCTAGCCAGCAAGCGGAAGACCATCATACAGTCACGTGAGATAAGACGTCTGAATATGCAGCCGTGAGTTTATTCACACTGCGCCTTGCATACTTTAGTAAACCTTTTGGAGCCACAGGTTAATAAATGCACGTTTCTTATCAAAGAGAGGTCAAAAACTTTCCATGACTTTAGAGCGGAGTTCAATGTGGGGTCCTATATGATATCATTTGTGCATGGCCACTGTTTGTTCGGAAACTGAATTATAAAGCCCTTAAATTAACAGAAATTAAGGTAATGTCGCAGAAGTTCGATAATTCCATATTTGTATCTATTTGGATGATGACAGAAAGATGCATAGTTCATCTTAGATTGAACTCTATTACAATTTTCACACGTATTGACAATTTGTTTCGAACAAAAGAGAAGCCAAGAAAGAGAAATCGTCTGCAGGCGGAGAACTCCTGAGAAAGACGATCTTGCCTGTATTCAAGCACCAATGTGCCTGAAATCCTTTACAATGAGGCTCAAGTTAAAAAATACACGCAAACCCATGAATTAGCTATTTGGTAAAAAACATAAGTTTTAAATTGGACGCATACTTTACAGAACCTCTTGACGGTATTACGGGGTATTATTGCGATTCGCTTTTTTACCCACCAAGTGTCGATAGTTTTGACATTGTCTATCAATTTATTAAAGCGATAGGGGTTAGGTCCTACCAGAATTGTCTTGTATCTCATCTCAGTTCAAACTTAATTGGCAGATTCCTTGCCTGTCGTAAAGTGATATCACGCACACTCTGCACTATTGGCGCACTATTAATTGTCTTAAGAAGAGTTAAACAATTATCACGATAGGCCGAAATTCCAACAAAATCTAGTGACCAGAGATCATATAATATTTTTCTAAAGGCCTTATGAACAATCCCCGCTCAATTTAAGGATTAGTCTGCATAAATTTGCTTTTTAAACTCGCAATGTGCCAATCGACTGTAGCTTAAACTGCTACGAAAATAGTACATTCGTACTCTGTGATCAACAACTCGCATAAACTCGCAACCTTCTGCAGAAGGCTATTCTGCTAAACTTTAAACGATGTTTTTTTGTGTATCTTACAGATGTCCTCTTACGCAATTTGCTATTTCACAGGAAGCAATCATCGCACAGTTAAAAGTTCAACAAATACTTTAGATTCTACAATAAACGCTTGATATGCCAGTTTACTTCTAAAACTGGGTTTTGAATTTTATCTGGCATATAAGGACAGACGAGCATCACCAATACTAGCCCACACGGAACTGCCCCAAGTCATCTTCATACATAATAATTACCTCATGAATGCAGAATTTTGACTGCAAAAACAGCCATTTGAAATACAATGACTACACTCCTTTACGCACGGACAGCTGAAAACTTCGCGTAACCGGTTTGACAGAGAATTGCAAGAACACATGTTTAGAGTGAAATTATAAGGTATTCGAGAGGATTGACTTTACCAACCAAGGAATGTGCAGTGCCTCTTCCTAGATTTAACGCTAAAATTTTGCGGACAAACACTTTTATCAAAAAAGTTAATAAAAAGTAATCTGCTATTCCATCCCTTATGGTTTCTAGGAGACAACATCACGATACTACATTCGTTAAATAATTAAGCAGAGCTCTTCGAATATTCCGCCGCTTGCACCCTTATTGTTTTTGCCTTCACTACGTGAGAATCCGCGTGAACTAGCTTTACTTGCATCTACCTAAAATGAAAAGGGTTTATCGACTGAACAGAACTGCCGTGCGTTTAACTACTAGCATGATCTTTTAAACTGTAGTGCGATTCACTGAGCTAGCTTTGTGACAGGTGTCATACGAATATAGTGAAATATTATTACACCAATTACATGGGTATTTCATAGACGGAAAAATTGTCTGAAATAAAGGCGTAGTTGGACATGTGCCATTATTTAATCTCCTTTTATTTAACCTACAAGCAAATCAAGTTTTATTATACTGATTGAGAGTGCATACTGGGTGCCGACTTATTAAAAGGCATACACAGTCCGCATTATACAGGGTGTCCGAAAAATGTAAACACATTTTAAAAAAATTGTTACTTTGAGGTTTATTATAACTATTTTATTTTAAAAAGGCAAAACTATACAAAAATATTATTTTATTGTTTTTCCACTGTATTTTAAATAATTGACAAAGTGAGAAGTCACTGAACATGAATGCGCCCAAATACGAATGAAATTGTTTTATGACGTGTGCGATTCGATTGTTTCGCATTGTCAGCAGTGTCTGGATTAAATGGACGTCAGTCTGAGAAAATGCAATTTAAAACAATTAAATGATACTTCTGAATACGTTTAAATTTTTGAAATAATAAACTTATAATAAAACTCAAGGTAACAATGATTCAAAATGTGTATACAATTTTTTGGGAGACCCTGTAGTATACATTCTACTGGCCTTAGTAAGTATGATTATAAGAATTAGCAATTTCGCATAGACACGAACTTCTAGCAGAAGTGTCGAAGTTCGAACGTAATAGAATCAGACGTAGCCGGTGGAATCTAACGCAAGCTGTGTTGTGCTCAGGGCGTAAAACATGTATTAAGTCGAAATAGTTAATACCCAGCTTAACCATCCTTGTTGAGCACAAATGGGTTTGTGTCCCATTTTGTCTTAATCAGCGTCAGCTCGGACAATGTGAGCGTTACTGTTGCTATTAGTAATTCTACACACCTTTTTGAGATCTAAAAGATTAAAGAAAAGTGCTTAAGTTAATAATTGTCATTCGTGACTAAAAATTCAGTCGAAAATAGTACCAGCAATATGATCACTCAGCTTCACACTAGTCTGCAGTATTAAATATAGCAGTAGAAGCACCAGATTTGATTTCCTTGAGTCTGGCCTGACATAAAAGGAAGGTGAATGAGGGTAAATAGTTCGGTAGTACCAGGGAAAAAAAGATCTTCCACTTTAGACCAAACAGGCTGTATTCTGGCTTGCATTGGTGTATGCAGTCTTCGCCTGATTTTTACTCGGTCATCTTGCCTCTTGTCACTGGTTCAAGCATGGAGAAGGTTTAGAATAAGGTTGAAACCTGCGCGTCTATTTCACTTAAATCTCGTCCCTGTCTTCAGACACCGTTCCTGCTCCTCAGTACATGAGTTATTCATTCGAAATATATGGTCGAAGTATGACACATCACTTAATCTGGACTAATACAGCATATTTATCGCCTCCCTTCCTGTCGCAAAAGGATATCGTGTGGGAAATAAATTAGAAAATGCACACTGGATCATGTCACTTTGTACCTCTGGTGTTATTAATTGCTATTTGACCGGTTGATATCTCATCACTTTCCATCTCATGCCCACCCACGATATGCCCAAATTCCCACAGAAGCTATCAACAGGCGAAGATGCTTTTATGTTTCTCATTTGATGATTGCATTTTGTCTACGAAATTTTCCGAAAGGCCTTGTGAGTGGACACGGTTACAGTTCTTCGCATAATTTTGCTTTTTGAATTCATAGTGTGCAAATTGATGCTAGTTTTGAGCCATACAGAAAAAACACACGTCTTTTGCAGACAATAACTCACAATAGAGACATTTTAATATATATACCCTGCACCTCATACAGAAGACTGTTTTGCTGAATTTTAAACTGGGATTTGGCTGCTTGCATTTTATATATACCCTTTTTCATATTATATGTTTTTGTAGGTTGAAGTCATCGCATAGGACTGATTGTCATCGCCAATACTAGCCTGTAGGTACATGGTACAAGTAATCTCCGTATGCAAATATTCATTCATAAATGCATACATGACTGCCCAAACAGTTAGGCCAATTCACACTGAAATGGCCCACGCCTCTTCGTGACTGTCAAATCACCGGAACTGTGCACTCTTTAAATACTATTAATTGCCTTCAGTCTACACTAAAAACCAAACGTTGAATGCACACACATTTTTATACCGAGAAGCAAAATGAAGACAGCATATTCAATACTTAGAAAAAGCAGAAAGTTGTTTATTGTGTCTTCGTGGTGTTTGGTTTCAACTATTTCTTAAAAATAACCCTTCAATTCGATTAACGATGATAGGAATCATAGCAATGAATACATTCGTTTTCAGCACTCTGCTCATTTTCTTAATGGTCTTTACTGGTATTTTGTTTTGACTTATATGTCTGTAACTTACTACATATACCGTTGGGATGAATCCTTACACATGTTTGAATATGGCCTTGTAGCTCGTAATGCGGGTGAAAATATTACTTCCACAGATAAATCAGGAGTCATCATCGCAGCAAATACGGCAAGTCAAGATAGCACGACACCTAGCACTGCAGGCTAAGGCAACAGCTCAAGAACAACTTCAGCTCTAGACGACACAACTTCTAGCACTGCAGGCCAAGACAACAGCTCAGCCGTACATAGGTCAATTTCAGCAATATTCAATTTTGCAATTTGTTGGTAGATACCAAACCTTGCTGGGTGTTTTATTCTTGTGCAAATTTTGCGTATTAATTTGGTCATGATATAAGAAGCAGCAAACTCGGACACCAACTAAAGGATTGAAAGAATAACAATAGCAGTCAGCTGTGGGCTACGCATCCACAGTTCACGTATGACTTAAGTAAAAAAGCGTGAATATTGGGTCACGTCTCTCTGTGTTCGGGTCAGAATGAACAAAACGCAAAAAGGAAAACGAAAACTGTGTAGTATGTTGACCTGCAGCGCTTTGCCGTATGCAATGGTTCTGTGGTGGGTTATCTGCCTTGCACAAAACACCTCGTCCAGTCTGCACATTATAAACAATGGAATGGTTTGGCCTTTCTCTTACAAGTGACTGCTATTTTATCATAATGATAATGTTTTATCGCTAAAAGCACATTCACTGCGGCTAATGGATATCCTTGTTTTCCTTCCAAGTACTTGCATTTAAAGATGTTATAATCAACTAGTCACAACATAAAACATATGCAAATTAGATTTGAGGTTACATATTTTGTTACTGGAGCTGACTGGAGACGCGAAACGCTGGTAACTAGAAACGAGTCCTGATTAGTATCCTGGGCACAAATGGCGGTCGAATTTAGCCAAATTCAACGTTTGCTGATACACACGAAATTGCCTACGCTATAACACACTGCGGACCAAACATTCTTGTTTGTGCATAGAGTAAAATACGAGACCACTGGGAGAGCAATCGAATCTTCTTCTTCTCAATGTTTAACGTCTTCCACATAATCCAGCTTGCTAAAATCGCAATGTGCCAATCAACTCTACCTTAAACTCATGCGGAAAGAGCACCCTCATCTTTCTAGTCAAGAACTCGCATAAATTATATGTTGACTATGCCTTAAGAACCTCGTGTAGAAGAATTTTCTGCCAAATGTAAAATTTGATTAATTCTTACAGTTAATTGGTCCATGGCAACTTTAATTACCCTTGTTTTGTTGCTACTTATCACTTCTGAATATGGACTCCTATAACAGTTTGAAAGCTCAGGACAATAAATCTATAAATCCGGCGTTCGACAAGTCTTCTTCCTTATCTTAACATAAACATAATTAATTTTCATGAAAAATGGCGAAATTGAGATAGCGTTTAGATTACAGGTTACTGTTTTAATGTTAAATACTTACGAGTTTAACACAGGGGAGCGCAGAAAATGGCGAATTAATACAGTATAAGTGGAAATGCAAAATGTGGTAATTTTGCATTTTATGCTTACATTCAAAACAATCTAAAACTTGTCAGACATAGGTATGGACAGTTTAAGACGAGCTTCAGATGGTTCTTTAATTTCTATTTGCACATTATAAATTGCCCTGGTTATAATTATTTCTCCTTTAATATCAATGATTTTTATCCATTTATTTTAAAATCGCATATTAATTGAAACATTTAAAAACATACTGCGTTTATTTAACAACACGTCTTATTCAGTTGTCAGATATGTCAACTCATTGCCAACATATGATCATCCACTACAAAAATCTACATTAATTAATGAAAAAACTTCGGATAAAAAGAAACTGCTTGAACAAAACATTTATTGGATACTTTGGCGTTGAATATTTTTGAACTTACCCCACTTGAAGATAAAGTCAAGATCAAAATAAGAAATGCTGACCAGTTGTTTAACTTCGCTGCAAGAAGAATATAGCTTCCGTTAAAATGAGAAAGTCGACTTTACTTTGCCGACCGGAGCGATTTTTAGTATATGCTTGAACTTTTAGGCTCCGTTGGTTGATTGGGAAAGGAAAACCGACTTTCAAAATTTATTCTCCGATATTATTGTAACGAATAATACACTGCTTGTCTCGTTTCAGGTTTTTATATTTATTGGTTCAATCCTATATATTTAAGATGTTTGTACTGGGTTCGTTTACTGTGTGAGGGAAATAACGTGACTTATGCTCATTCTGACTGCTGTGACTTACATAAAATAAACGTGAAAAAATCAAAAAATAACGCATCCAAACACTTAATCTTATCAAAATAACGTCTCAAGAATGGGAAGATATAATAATCAGCGCTTTGGTTATTTTTCCTGAAATACACCAAAGGCAGAACGAAGCATTAGTTGGTGTTTAGCACATGCTTGTTTGAAAAGCCAACCAACATCAAACAAATTCTACATTTAAATGAGATTTACCCAAGTGTCTCAAACCCTTCAATTCGATTAACGATGATAGGAATCATAGCAATGAATACATTCGTTTTCAGCACTCTGCTCATTTTCTTAATGGTCTTCACTCATTCTGACTGCTGTGACTTACATAAAATAAACATGCTTAAATTCCCCTACCAAAATACATGGCGTCCTTTACAATAATTTTAAACGTTTTAGAATGCACACAACCTGGAAAACACAAGAAAATGCATGAAAAAATTATGGGTTTCATTTTAAACGCATGCTGTACAGGTGCCCTTGAAAGTCTTGCAAAATATTGTGGCGAGGCATTTAAATATCCACCAGAGTTCAGTGGTCCTGACGTTGTCTGTCAAGTTAATGAAGAGATATGGATTCGACCCTTCCAGGGCTCCCTCTCGTACCTAGACTTAATTTTACGGTAAACTGACACATCCCTCTTCTCCCTCACTGTCGTAAACTGATATCGCGTGAGAGAAATAACGGCATAGGATACACTAGTACATTGTACCCCATGTAACTTTTAATTTACGTTACATCAGCTGAAAACTTATACCTTCTATCATGTCTTCACCCAAGGTACGCCCAAATATCCACAAAATCTAGCGATTAAATATCATGTTTTTTGGAATCTCATCTGATAATTTTTTTTGCCTACAAACTTTCTCAAAAACCTTATGAGTGATCCTGGTCAAATTTTAAATTAAGTCCCCATAATATTGCTGTTCGAAATCATAATATGCGTAAATAGGCCACTCGTCCTTTTCATTCAACAACTTGCATGAGGGGAATTTTGACCATGCATTCGGCATCCCGTGCGCAAGTCCATTTTGAAAATGTACGACGGTAATTTAGTTGCCTACATTTATTTATCCTTTTTTTTCATAATTTTTCATGCCGCAGGGAGCAGTCATCACACAATGAGCTAATAACAATAAACAGATCGTTAAAGCACTGTTATAGCGGCCTGCTATAATGGTTTAGTTTTAAAGATATGTAAATATATTCGCTACCAAATTAGGACAGACGAGCATGTAAAATCCTTATGTTATTATTCATTCCTGAATGCACATATTAATGCTGAAAAATGATTCTGAGCTCCTTTTTCAGGCAAAACGCTGTTGAGCCTATAAAATGAACGAAACAAAACTCTTTGCTTTTTTGAAGTAAAGCATAGATGCCGCTTAGTGAAATCACACTGTAAAAACATTTGCATCGAGTCCTTATTGAGGCAGAAAGGAATGTCATGATAAGCTTCACTTCAAACTAGACAGTGTAGGACGTCTTTAGTGATTCAGACGACAACCGAAATGCCTTCTTGAACCAGAATGTAAGAGCAGTACAATCATATACTTATGGGCGCAGGTAGCAGCCAAAGGAGGCAAGAAATTATCTTACCTAATACTTGAGACGGCAGGTCAGCAATTAACACGATTGTGCCTACTAAGAACCCTCAGGCAGAGTTTTGACTGTGAGAATAGCTAAATGGAATCTGTGTGGTTCTGCAATGTTTCGTCCTTGTAACCCCGACGCAGTTCACATTTATCAGGTGGACCTGCTGTTGAAACAGGAATAACAGCCAGTTTCTAGATGCCTTGTTGACTGCTACCTACTTGGCAGAAAAAACCTTAAATTTTTCTTTAATATGAACGTACCTTTACGCACAGACAGATGCAGAGTTGGCTTAGCTGATTTACGGGTACTGGCACTCGCTGCCCACTGCAAGTCGTTGGTGAGAGTCATATTTTCCAACCGGACGTGAACACTTGCCGGGTGTATCACACATCAGCCCAGATACAGTTGTGGATGCGCGTAAGCTAATATTATTGTTATACTGTTATGCTGGTTCCCAAAATATGATGCAAATCCGATATTAATACATTCATGGGAATATATTACTAGAATATACTATTTGTTGGCCTTAGTCAGAATGAATACTAGGATAAGCACTTTTAGCAATGGCATATTACCTCTAGCAGCAGTATCCTAGCGCAAAATTAGCCAAAATCTTACACAGCTTTTGATGGGCGGAGATTAGAGAACAGAAACCAAGGAATGCTCTAATGTGCTTCGGACCTTCAACAGTTATTTATTTTAAATAGTGAAAACCAAAATTCAAACTCCCTGCTGGGCGTCAGGGGATATGCTTAGCCATTATATAAAGTGCAAGCCACGCATATAAATATATAGTGTATTAGGGCTATAGGTAGCCGATATACCGCAAACTTTACGACATAAAGACATGGTAGGACTGACCCTATCAATTTTTTAATGCTTTATTCAACCCATAAGCTCATGGACATTTGAAGTGCATACTGGACACCGACTACTTAAAAACAACGCAAGGTGTATAACAGTAAACTATTTGCTGGCCTTAGTAAGCATGATAAATATAATAAGCACTTTGGCATAGACACGTGATTCCAGGAGCAGTATCGCATTCCTAATCTAGTAGAATCGGACATAGCCTGATAGATGGATTTGAGATGGTAGAAATCAAGGCAAAGTTTGTTGTGCTCAGGGCCCCAAGCTTCACAGTCCTTTTTGAGATCAAAAGGATATAAGTCCCAGTGTTTGCTTAATCAGAATCACCTCTGGAAATTAGTTAGGGGAGTTTTGGTGCCAGTACAACTACACCTCTTGTTGAAATTAAGGGGATGTTGGCCCACAGCTGACTTTACTCTTTGTCACTTCTGACTGATCATTCAGCAAAAAATAATCTCAGCAACACTATAATTCACCTCAATTCCTAATTAATAGTATTAGAAAAAGCAAAAGCAGCACCAGTCTCGGTTTCCTTGAATCTGGCCTGAAATTTGCTGACGGTGAGTGAGGGTAAGTTCTGCAGTAATACCAGCGCAAAATAATTATGTCACTTAAGACTAAGAAGACGATGTTCTGGCTAGCATTGATGAAAGCGGCCTACGTCCAATTCTTGATCGGTAATCTTGACTTATGTCTTGCCACCGGCTTAAGCGTAAAGATGGTTTAGAGTGAGGTAGGCAGCTGCGCGTCTCTCCTCTGTCTCCAGTTGGCGTCCCTGCTTCGGAGCACATGGTTTACTTACCGGAATGCATTATCAGAGTATGACACATCACTTTATCCAGAAAGGATTGGCACATTCCTCTTCACCCTCTCTCTGTCAAAAACTGATATGGCTTGGGAAGAATGATGCAATGTGCAAACTCGCGCATTGCACCCTATGTGCTGTTGACGTGCTATTAATTGTCTTAAGAACAGCTGAAGTATAATCACCTTCCATCACTCCTCCACCCACAATTCGCCCAAATTCCCACAAAATCTAGTGACACGGGAAGGTGATTATTGGTATCTAATCTGATAATTCTATTTTACCTACAAGCATTTCCGAAAGGCCTTATGAATGATCCGGGTCAAAGTTTTAATTTTGCCCACATAATTTTGTTTTAAAATGGAACTGTGCAATTTGACCCTACCTTTAACCCACAGAGAAATAGTACACTCGTCGTTTGCAGTCAAGAGCTCACATAAGAAATTTTTAACCTATGCATCCAGCACCTGGTACAGAAGATCATTCTGCCAAATGAAAAACGGGGATTTGCTTGCTTGTATTTTATGTATCCTTTTTTTTCACAATTTGCTATTTCACAGACATCAGTCATCGCAGAGGACTTATGAATATCATCAACGCTAGCTCACATGAGCCTGCTTTGAGTTGGCTCCATTTGTAATAATTGATTCGTGAATGCATACAGCGCTGTGCAAATGAATATTATACGCCCCACGTCAGGCAAAACTCTGTGCAGCCCCTTGAGTGAATTAAGCAAAGATCCTTTTGCTTGCATGTAGGAAGACCCGAAAATCTTAGAACCCTGTTATCAAGAGCAGATAGTAGTCATAGCGATATAATTAACTTACATACGTATTATTGGAGATGACATGTCAGCAAATAATACGAGTATGCCTCCTAAAAGCATTCAGTACTTCATCCTACTAACTCCGAAGAAGTCTGCATCCAACAGGTGGAACTTTAATTTTAATAGGAAAAACAGCTATTTCCTAGATGCCTAGTCAATTGCTATGTCCTTCATGTACTCAGCAGGAAAATCTGCAGAAAAGTATTCAGTAATTACGTGCATTTACGCATGATAGGAACTTAATAATCGACTCACCAGCAGGATAGAGCATTTAAAGGGCACACGTGCAGTACGACCTTAAAAAATCGGTAGTGGTTGTTCGAAGAACTTATGCCGAAAACTTGCGTTCAAGCAAATTTCACACACAAAAGGCGCTTTTACCAAACTAATCTGCAAGATAGTCAGTGTTGTTTGGTAAAAGAGACAGTATAAAGTAACCACATTGATTAAATAGCTACGTATATCTTTTCGAAAAATATTAGCATATGCACTTTTATCGATTTCTAGGTTCAATAATTAAGTCTCCGCGTGAACTGACTTAACTTGTATCTTTCACAATGTATAGGATTTACCGATTAAACAACGCTGTAGTTCGTAATATCTACTAGTATTATCTACCTGCAGGTAAATACTCGTCGATCTTTGAAAGAGAAAGTGCATATAGTCATGCATCACTGCTCGTTGTAATTGGGTAGGAATTGTCCGCCGCTTCTGCTACTAGCATCAGTAATGTTGCTAAGGGTTCGTGTTTTGACGCAGCAAGAAAAGTGACTTGATTGTAACCTTACTCCGGTGTTGCGTATTTTACCACAACCTAATGCAAAAAGTATCACATTCGTCCTCTTTTTTGACTGTTCATTAAATAATGGAATTTCACATTTGGAAAATTAAAGAATAGGACCAAGGAACTTATCAAAATGTTAGTATTAGTAGTTAACATAACTCTAAATTGACAAGATAGTGCGGTATCAAGCAAGCTTATTCCTATGCTAGATACACTCACTAAATTTTAGATGTAACATGGTCACATGAGCTGTAGCCAAATTCCAGGCTCTATGTAGTAAAACTTTATTCCTATATAAATATAAGTTTAGGTTAATATCCACAATAAGCTTGAGAGTTAAGACAAATTTTCTCATAAAGGAACATTTTTCTGTTTTTTGTCGGTTCAGGGCACAAGAACACTGGCATTCTGGATGGCGGATTCTGAGTAAAATTACATACAAACCTTTTTCTCTCCAAACTACAGATAGTGCTCTTTTGTCTATCAGATTTTTAAAATACACATTATGATCGAAACGATTAATTCTGTTCATCGAGAACGCAAAAAATACAAGGAATACTTATTGGTTCTCTTGGGTTCTCAATCGAATCAAAGTGACTTCCGATGACCCATTGAATAGATGGAACGTAACGGTGAGGTAGACTTGACTAAGAGCAGAAAAACAGAGTCTAGACGAAGTTTATACTATCGATAAGCAGTGATACAAAGTAAAGTCGAACAGAGACGGGAGGTAAGGGAATATGGTTAACATGAACGCGAGAGCATGCATTTTTTCTGGTTGTTTTAACTTTTTGCATGAAGATACAGGGTTTTGCACATTAACATATAGTATGCATATGTGAAGGGCATATGACCGACATGCGAGAATAACGCAACGCTTTTGGCAATGGAGAACGCACGTGCAATATAACCCTATCGACCGACGCATGATGAGGGCACAAGAAATTGCACTGGCTCGCTTCTATCGCCTCCCCAAGGTGCACAAAGATGGCGACCCCTCCGGCCGATCTTACATCTCAAAGAAATTTCAAACTACGAACTGGAAAAGTGGCTCTTTCTACCGCTCAAATGTTTGACCACTGATTCAGTCACAAAAGTCAGGTCCTCAACATAATTATTGGGGAAACTTAAAGGGGTAAGTCCCCTGCTAAACGATAGCGTGACACATCTTGATATCGCGTCCCTTTTTGCTTCTACACCACAGGACCTAGCAGTCGAGACTATCCAATTGCTTCTACGGGAGAAATACGATGAAATTTATACTCATGTCGGGCACGCCAAAATCCTCCAGCTCCTAAAGCTCTGTCTTAAGACGCACTTCAACTTTAATGATCAGTTGAAGAGCACGCCCGTGTATTTGCCCATGTCCGGACTCATAGCAGAGGTGGTCCTGCAACGGTTGGCTTCGCTCGTTTTCCGACACAACAGACCCGAATTCTGGGTTCGGTATGTGGACGTCACCTTCGTTGTTATTGAGCATGATCAGATGTTGACATTCAAAGAACGTCTAAACGCCGTGTTCCCGAACATTCAAGTTACGATGGAGGAAGAAGAAAACAAACAACTGACCTTCCTGGATGTCCTTTTTTTGCCGTAAAGTCGGTAATGGGCTAAAAACTTAAGTGTTCATAAAAGTAACCAACACTATGCAAGTCCTGAACTACAAAGGCAATCAACCGATCAGTCACAATAGCAGCTTCCTAAGAGTGCTAGACAGGCGCGTTGGGACGCATTGCAATGAACTGGAAGAGAGCGTATCTGAATAATAACATCTTTTCAGGGTTATTAAAAGCAAATGATTGTCAGTCCAATTTTGTCAACCAATGCATACGTAGACGAGAGGAAAACCATATCCAACTGGCCCAAATGTTTGGCGACCTCCTCCATACGGGACGAATTGATCGGAAGCGGTCAGCCGTCTGCCCACCCCACTTGAAATTTGAGTTGTGCACAGGCCAGAAGCAACCATCGGGCGCCGGGTCATGAGACAAAATCACCACTTTATACGGCAAGAAACAAATGGCGCCGCTTACCGGATCTGGTGCAGTCGTGCACAAAGAAACTACATCGGAGAAACAGATGGATTACTCCAGACATAAATGGCCATGCATGCAGCAAAGGTTAGAGAGAAAAACGCTAACAAACAAGTTGCACCTCACTCGACGGGATCCAGCCATATTTTCAAGTTAAACGAGGCAGAAATCCTCGCCAGTGTTGGCAACCACATAAGCCGCAGGCTGCTGGAGTTCTGTTTCTCAGGCCCCCAGTCCATCAAAAAGCGCAAATATATAACGTTCCCATATTGCGTACTGAGATATTGCCTGAGCAAGGGAATTTGCCACGCGAGATGGGCCGAAAGGGCCGCCACGACAACAGCCCTTATTCTAGGTACGGCCGAAGGAAGGTGCCCTAGCATTTACCAAGTACATCGTTGTCGGAAGCTACAAATGTCCTTTGGTAGAATGCAGTTAAGCCTTGGGCATAGTAACGATGGTTGAAGGTTTTTGGTATCCAAATATTAGGAACTTTCTTTGAAAAGGCTATAACAATTTACGTGTTGTTCCGTTTATGTGCCCTTTAGTTGTCGGAGCTAGTGTACAGTAGGTTACTCATCTGATGAAAGTTTAGAAATTGGGGGATTGAGCAAACATTTGAGATTGGTTATTTTGTTCATTAAGTTGGCTTGAGGCACAAAATTATGTCTTTTAGAATTCCAATCTGTTCAGATCAGTATACTGGGAGAAAATAGAGACGAAAATGCATGAAATTCAGCGTTTCTTTATATCCCACAAATTTCCTATGCTATTAGACGTTGCGGAAAAGAGCTTCTTGTAAGTGCATGTTGAACTATAAAAGAGCACTCATGAAAAGCAGGAACTGTTAAGTTATACCTGTTCACAAAACGGAAAATTTTGTTTTGCGTCCATGAAATTGACGTAAGTATTATTATAAGATAATGCTTTATTTTTGGAAAATGAAAAGCCAAAAGAGTTAAAAAAATTCCATTTTGCAAATGCATAAAGATTTGTACGGTAAAATTTAAAAATAAACTTTAAGGCTGTTACTTGCCTTACTCCATATAAAGTGTTGTAGACAACGAATGCGAATGAGGAACATATAAACATATAGTAAATAAATTGATTGTGCAGCCAATATAAAGTTGAAGACAGTTAACATAACACACGTTCAAGCGATTTGTCACGGGACATTGCGAAATAGTTTTCTCAAAAATCACCGTTAATTTTATTGACCCTCTGTTCTACATGTTTTATTGTAGAAATGAGGCTAGAAGTAATCAAATGAATTGAAAACTGTTCCGATTTCAATAGAAAAGCTAGCTTTTTCATCTACAACGGAAGATTTGTCCAAACTTCTTAGGGAAATAAATAAACTGGCCAAAAATCCCATTCTGATCTTAACTCAGTTTTCAAAATAAAGTAAGCCGACATTCGACGCTAAAATATACAACTTATTATTAATTTTTTAAACTTATCTTAAGCATATTCATTCATGACTTTTGTAGTCCACCTTTATTAATCTCGGCAATGTGTTGACATGTTTTGGTAGTTCAGAAACCATGCCACACACAGAGAGCTGCATAAAATGTTTACGAGCTCGTTATTTAGGTAAATGCTTTTAAGATATATCTTATTGCGAAGTTTTTGAGCAGCACCTAAAATAAAATCATTATTAATTGTCAATTGGCTGAAGACAGTCAAAATCCTAAAATGTTAATTAGAATTTCAAGAAAAACATGAAACTGTTCGTAATAAAAATATCTAAAAATTAAAAAATATGACGGAAGGAAATTTCTCTCAGTGTACAAAAATGGTACGTTTACAATTGTACCCGACATTTCTATTTAAATTTATTTGTCATTGGCCGGCATGTCCGCAAGTGAGCTTTATAAATATATTACTCCTATGGTCTCCCGATGGGGCATATCAAACGAAAGCGTGGTGGCCTTAGTCCACCATAAGTCAAGCGATGCATAAACGGAATAAATGACTAGCAATTCTCGGGAAAACGTGTTAAAATTCAAACTTAAGCTTAAGGCTCTTTGGTAAAAGACATACATTATGGTGCACGTAATATGTATTCCAAAACTTGACAAAACGAATATTTTCCAACGTAATTTTACTTGTGCTGCTTTATTCACGCGGTGGTTTTGCATGAACGGGCTTCCTATTCATGTAAAATTTAAGTTTACCAAATACGCCCGATTTCCACTTTTTCGGAATTTTCCACTTTCCTAAAAAAGCTGGTGTTTCTATTAAACGTTTTATTTCTTCATAAATCACAATATGCCCTATTACGTAGAACGACTATTACTTTTTGCTGTAAAACTTTCGGGGCCACAGCTTGTACTGAGTTTGAGTAAGAAGGAGTTACTTGTAAAAATCATTGGATTTCATGAGATAGTGCACCTACTATAAGTCGTTGGCCGCGGTTGGATAATAGCCAATGTTTGCATATGTAAATCGTTTATCTATCTCTTGGACCACGTTTCCAGTCTGCACATAATATTTTGTGTAGGTTTTCGGTTCATCGTTCACTAACATCATATTTTAGCTGCCCAATTCCTGCTGGCCGTTATTAACATAACAAATAAAATAAGAGACAGAAAACGAAGACTTTCTTAATAAACCATTATTTTTAAAATATATTAATACACATATTTCATTGGATGTTATACGTTTGTGCCTTTCGGACAAAATTCACTGGTGAAAAAATAAAAATTTTGCGAAAAATATGTTGACATAATTATTTCATACGTTATTCGCTGGTGTCCCACCATACATGTAGCCGGCTGCCTCACGTATCCAAATGTATGCATTTTTGAATATGCTATGAATTTTTTTAACTGAAAAAAGTATGCCACGAATTAGTTTTGATAAACTTCAGTCACAGAATAAATGCTAAGGGTCAGTACGATGGTAACGTGGCAGTCTGAACACTTTAAACCAATTACCGGTTTTGTTATTTCTCTATTGACTCATAAAATCATGAAAGTTTTAGAACACCGTTAGATACCACTGAAGCACTAACGAAGTTGACGTAAATGCAACCTTAAAAGCCCGTTTCTCGTTCTTATTGAAAGCTAACATTTACTTGTGGCCATTTGATTGAGCTAATATAACATTTTTATTCCTAAATTACGTTTAGGAGCTCAAGTCGCACGCTTTATATGCGCCAACCAGTTCAATGTTACCGAGATACTTGTAAAACATGCATAACATTAAGCGTCGACCGTAGTTTGAGACGGACGGATAATGCAACGTTAACTTTTTTTGCGAGAGCAATACGCGGTTAACTTAAAAAAAGTGCTGTACAAAGGACAAGCTAGCGACCCCGAAAGCAACACAAATTAAGGCTCCTGATCTTTTGAAGGAGTGCGTGAGTAGCAGGAGAATGTACACACACACACACAAAGACTTGATACTGTCAGCCTGCTGGTAGGCATATAATGTAACTGCGCTGATAGCAGCACTGCTGCTGCGGACGCAAATGCTACAAGGCTCTACTAAGTCTATACACAAGCAAAGATGAAAATGAATATTCACGGGCGCAAAACAAGGGCAGTTCCCGCCCGCCATACACATGAGAGTCAATCCCGTAGGATAAGCACAGAGCCACAAGCCGAGTGGCCCTTGCGACGTTACAGACGAGAGCGTGGGATGCGATAACAAAAATTTCGTCACCACCACGCCTCCCAAAACTTCGCCGGGCGCCACCCGCCGGTATTCACTCCTCTGAATCAAATGAGAACACACCAGTTACGGGGTAACCCTGTACACGGCCTGTATAGCCAGCGGAGGCGCAAACGCCTACACAGGCCAGACCGCAAGAGCCATGGTTGCATTTAGCCGAAGGCATTACCCTCAAGAGGCATGGTAAGCATGCCATCATCAAGAAAGAGTTACTGCTCATGTACAACATGGTCACTTTGCTAAAGATGCAACAGACAATGCAACGCAAAGTTTATAAAGGTCATTCGTAACCACCAGCACCATTACAACAATGATCATCCAATGACAAACCCCAATCATGATCACAGCGAAAAAAATATTTTTTACCAAAACAAGCACCAACGCCACCAGAATAACTTCAACTACAACCCTGAGAATACCCGCAATCAGGTCATGGTAAACCACGCATTTGGTTGGGGGACTTATCTTTAAAAAAATTCTCGGACAGCCGACGGCCTGAGGATATCAATGAAGATAGTTATAGTTTTGCTACTTACTGTTATTGTCCATGCACCTTA
Source organism: Ligula intestinalis (assembly GCA_036362985.1). Classification (NCBI taxonomy): domain Eukaryota; kingdom Metazoa; phylum Platyhelminthes; class Cestoda; order Diphyllobothriidea; family Diphyllobothriidae; genus Ligula; species Ligula intestinalis. Next base: position 32,963,107 of record JAYGXS010000004.1, read on the forward strand.
AATGTGCCTACACAAGCAACGTTTAGCACTTAAGTGGCTCTCGTTGGTTACCGAGTGTAAGTAGGTACCTCATGTAGAGAGAGCAACATGCACGTTATTAGGTTCATGATCCTTATCATACATTGTTGTCTTGGGTATTATATGAATTAGAAATATAATAATTGCAACTTCTACTTTCAATCTGCCTCGTACTTGTGCGGTAAACATTCACCATCCCAGTGAACTTCGTACTGGTGTAGTGAACATGGCTCGGCTCAGTGAACTGCGTTGTTACTTGATGATTATTATTATCAAGCTCTTGTGCACTACGTTTGTGTTGAATAGCACAATGCAGGCTTATATAACTAGTCGCAAGTCATTAAGATTAAGGTGTGGGAGGCAGATAAATGTGAACTATGTGATTTTCGTCATACGTATTTCATATGTAATGTGTGATGAAATCAAAATATGTTGGCATAACTACTGGAATGCATGCAGTAGGTATTATAATACACCCGCTGCCAAAATCGACGCCGCTGGATATATCTGGCGAAGGGCACCTCGAAAGAAGGTCTAGACGGGATAATGCACAGACCTTCAAAATCGTGTTCCCCACATTTTTACCGAAATTTGGTCACGGATTGGCAACTAGAGTGAATCAACTCTAAACTGAAAGGCAGACATCGCAAGAAATTTAATTTCAAGGAATGGCGTCCTTTGGAAAAAAATATGTTTATTCAGTAAATTTTTGACACTGGATCCCAAGGTCATCGTCAAACTTGACTTCATGTGCAGGTCTGCTCTCCCAAAACTGTCAAAGCAGGAATCCAGCAACTGCAGAGCACGCCTTTTGAAAAGGGATACCTTAAAGCATTCATCCTCAGGGCTATAATTGGGTGCATCAAAACGCCTGCTATCTAAATTGCAGAAAAAATGAAATTTTCATAAAACCTACTAACTCAGGCAACACAACATGTGAACGGATAAAACGACCTCAGCAGCTAGCGATCACAAACACTTTCTCACGATGAGCGTACGCGTGCTCTCAGGTGCTCTACCCTCCTAAAGTTAGGTGATTAAGACTGACTCCCTGTAAAGGTCGCATCGATGCGCGTTTAATCTTTCACCCACTGTTGTGGAGCAGGATACAACGAGGCACCTTGACAAAAAGGTTACCTCACGGTGTATAGGTGAAGCTAGATCAACCTCGGGTCACATTCGCACATGCCTCGTCGATAGAAATCACCGAGTTGATCCTCACAAAGCCTTACAGGTTGACTACAGGACACCACTCAACATCTCCAAGGCCCAACGTCAGCAAATGCTAGCCACAGCCACGGCCTTGGCGATCCGTTTAGCAGAAAGAGCTCTCTGTGGTCAAAAGACTTGTACACGGGCCGTTTGTCTCTCTGGATAAACACAGACGGAAATCGTACGCCGCCAAAAGCTACGGGGAACTGTCAAACACACGCCACGCGTGCGATATGCAGACCCCAAGCAGCCTACAGTAAACAACTCCTACCTATCCCACTCTCCGCACTCCGCACGCCAACGATCTCAGCACAGCGATGACTTCATGCACGAGACGAAAAAATAAAACTGATAAATACGCACCCATTCACCCATCCCGACACCACAATAACCATATAAGAACTGTACATAATTGACAGTCTAAATTGAAGATGGTTAATGCTGTAAGATTTAATGGCACCATAAATTTCGAGAAAGCTCCTCAGTTACCGCTCCTCATTGCATTAAGGTGCACAAATGAGAAAAAAAGAAATTAAATATGAACAGAAGGGTCACAGGTCCTAGTCAGATAGAGAAGGAAGGTAAAAACAAAATTGCAGGGAGAAAACAAGGAATCGAGTTGTGGGGTATATTGGGCTGGGGAATATGCAAATCTGGGGGCCTGTGGTTACCAAGGTAAGGCAAGCTTAACCACATGCTCCAGCCGTTTGCAGAGGTCCGGTTTAAAGCGTCTAATATAAGCAGCTCCCAGGTAACACAAGATTTGAGATGTTCGTGCTCAAAAGAGAACTTGGAAAGAAGTTTTAGGATCTACCGAATGACCCGTGTCCAACAGGTTTTCAGTGGTAGAGGAACGAGGAAAACGGTTTTCTTGCTTAAATAACAAGCTAAGTAGATTTTCCTTGGCTCTGTCTGCCAATTAGAGGTGGTGTGCAAAGGTAAGGCACCCTTGACACAAGGAGTCGACAGGGGCTTTGTTGGAGAGCAAAATATGAGTTCTACGGCGTAATAGGTACTTTCAATGGTCTTAAGTAAGCACCTCTTGATAGTGCTTAGGACGTTATCCCCCTTGAAGGGCAAGGATATAAATACTGGCTTCTTAGGGGCTAATTGTTCACGCATTTTCGGCCGTAGAGGTATAGTTTATTGGTCTTTAAACTGAGGTGGATATCCACGCTTCAATAAAGTAGCTTTAAAACAACCTAATTCTACGTCCAAAGTATCCACAGAACAGATTTCTCGAGTTCTCTGAAAAAGGTTACATACCAGGTTACGTTTCCATTGAATGGGAACAAAACATAAAAAATTTAAGTACTGACCTTTCCAGGTTTTCTCTTGGAAGACTCTCCGTGAAATAGAGCCATCTGTTTGTCTGGACAAGTGGACGTAAAGGAAGGAAAGTTGGTTATCACGTTCTAGTTCCATAGTAAATTTATGTCGGATATAGCTTGTTCATAGTGGACAGCGATTCCTCGGCTTCTTCAAGGTTCTTCTTGATCGTAAAAACATCGTCTACATACCGTCAGTAGATTTTTGTGTGGTTCAATTCTGCGAGAGAACACACGCAGGTGACGGACACAGAAGATCTAGCTGTCGGGTACACAGAAGACAATGCTGATGTACAAGCAGAACTAGTGACAGTAAAGTGCTATCTGCAATCCTGTTCTGCTATTTCTTCCTCGTACTTAACGGGCGGACAAAATCAGTGTTGACACAGGAGCACACAAGGTAAAAACACATAGTCACCGTTTAGGGTTCTAGTTGTAGAGATGGACAGTTTCCATGTCCTCAAAATGCTGAGGAACCATTCCTTGGAACTACAAAATTTGGAATACCATTTCAAGGTATTCCGTGAAAAGCAGCCTGTCTCAAAGCTTTTGTCCAGTGCCTATACAACAGAAAAGAAATCTGGCGAATACTATTTTTTTCAAAGAGTGACAAAAATTTGCCTGATTGGGACCTCAGCTGCAGAAATGTCCAAATTAAGCAGCCTTACTTAACCATGGCTGCACACTTCATACAACAATCACGGCAAAAATGGACAGAGCAGTCAGTTTAAAAAAAAGTCCACTTTTATATGTTTGGCCTATGAGATAGATAATATTTAGAACGGTTGCGCTGCATCATACAAAGGACGTACAACGCAGCTGAGGTCGGTTTCGTCAGTCCTTCTAAAATCCTTCCCATAAATGGGGCAAAGGATGACTTGCCGTTACGCGCCAACCTAACTTCTTTTTTGAATTCACGTACATTTTCGGATGCAAGTAAACTGGGCGTACGAAAAGGCAACTGTCGGCCAGAGCCGCTGAACACTTGTCTAATTGGGTTTTAGAGCAAGGAAATAGAGAGCCACGGTCCGCGATTTCAAAAAAATCTGCTAGCAAGTGGCCAACTTGTTGATAATAAAAGAGTTTTCTAAATATTTGTTTAGAAACCACTAAATTTAAATCCCTTTGCTACTCGGAAGGATCCTACATTTTGATGGGAGAAAGTAAACCTATGCAAGCCTGTAGACCATATACGTACTTGTACCTTTTTTGACTGTAAGCATTCGTAAATTTGCCGGCCTCGATCGTATCACGGACGGTACCTCTCCATACATGAACATATGTGGCAGGCGACCTGGAGAGATCCACCCATTATTTTCTCCCGCGAAGGAGACCATTGATGGTCCAGAAAACGCTTCTATGTCTTGCAGAATGGTGTCGAGCCAAGTCTTGCGTTGTTTACCTCTTCGGCGTCTCCACGTAGACTGCTGCGCCAGGTCGAGGGCAGCATAGCAAAGCTCGTGAGGTGGACGACGGAGAGCGTGTCAAATTTACCTCAGTTGTCTTTCTTGGATAACCTGAGGTATTCTCGCAATGCTAACACAGCGAGTGCGGACTGTCTCATTCGAGATAAAGTCAGTATACTCCACTTGAAAGATATTCCTGTGGCAGTGGTGGTTAAATACCTCTAGTCCTCGTTCATATTCCAGGCATAATGACCCGCATTCACACTCACGAATGCATATCGAGGTCTTATTACTAACAAAGCGGATAAATTGGTTGAGTTTTCGACTGTCACTAACATTTAAAACCTGCCCCATGGAATTCGCTGTTGCAGACCAATAGTCCTGCTAGTCACCTTAGCCAATTTTGCTGTCAGTTTTCGGAGTTCGTGGACCATGTCATCCGACTCTAATTGCCCAAATTAATTATTTCCGATTTTTAATGAAAAATGTGGTCTGCGTTAACATCCTCCGCTTTTCTTCCAATACACTGAATTAATTTAGCGTTCTTCATATTATTATTATTTACAATGAACTATGATCCTTCTGTTTTCCATTGACATCTTGTTGTCTATGCCTGTTTGAGATAACTCAGGTGACTGCTCTTCGGCGAGGGGGCTGCAAGTGCTTGCTCCTGAGGCAGAAAAAAGGTACGCTAAAATGGCACCCTAAAAACACCACAATGTGGCTTCAACTCAAAATTACAACCTTGGAGGATCTTATACTGGACCGACCGGCTTCAAAAGCGGCAGTGATAACTGGCGCAATCATCTAGGAAGCCAGCCACATCGCCACCTCCAGGACCAAAATCACATCATGCAAAACATAAGCGCAACGTATCAATGCTACCACAGTCCCCCAACCTGCCCCCCTAGCAACACATCTTCGGCCTGCGGACACCTGCTGTGCCTATAAGGGCACATGCGCCTCCATAACAATCTGCGGTGGAAGGCCACCGGAAACCTCAAATTGTTATAGCACTACCAATAGCACCTACACCACACGTTGCCACACCTAGAGCAATATCTTGTTCTGCAATCAACCACCTCAAAATCTGTACAAGGTGACCCTGAGGCAACGGCTGTTAATTAAAAAGTAGAATTTGTGCTAATGACAAAAGACGCTTATAGCAGAGCATATTATCCCTGGAGTGTGTGTTGTGTGTTCAATGGCTGTTCAGTGGGTTGGGTTTCACGTGGCATCAGCCGTGTAATATTCCACTGACGTGACTGACGCTGACAGCTGTCAGGCTAAATGGCATGCGTTTCCGTGGGACGTGCGCATCCAAATCAATAATTTTTAACGAACTTGGTACTCGGTCGCCGCATAGTATGCACTTCAACGCGAGATATTTTGGGGCAGAATGTATAGACGGCGTCAATGCAAGAACAGCCGTGCCCAGAAGACTAGGCATACACTTTAGTACTGGTTCAAGACAGCACAAGAGGTACATAGGACTACATAATTCACAGACATTTTTCAAGTTAGACTTTATGTACGACTGTAAGCATGAGAGTAAATATGTAAGGTCAATACTTGGCAGAAGTAACATTGGCGGCGCTCCTTCTGTACGACTTGTCCTATCATTGTGTCTTAAGCGAATGTAACTTATAGGGGTTTTACGGAAAGTTGTCAAATTGAATCCCGATTGTTTAACTTCGGGTGCAGCGCGTTACTCGAAAAAAAAATTAGCAAGAAGGATAGAACTGAAATCTAGAAACCACGATCACCAGCTTTTCGCAGTCCAGTCAAAAATTGCTAGCCTAAAAATCCAGACTGGGCATCGCAATGTTAGCAGATGCGTTAAATTTTAAACCAATTACAACGAAAAATTTAACTGAATCCATTTAAATTCCCTAAGGGGTAGCATTTATACTGAAAAACAGGAAACTACTATACACGGTAATCTAAATATTAGTTCAGTAATGATGAGTGATTTGAATAATAGCCAATGTCAAATGCTTTATTTATATTAACTGTAGGTCAATAACTAAAGCAAGGAGGAGAATAATAGAAGCTAATAGCAATCGTATAATTTAGTCTGAGGAACTATCCAACTTTAATAATTGGGAAGATATGATGTGAACATGTCAATACCTAGGATTCCTAGAAGTGATTATAAGATATCACTGTCGATCGTGATAAGGAATCGCAGTCGCCTCCGTGTGCTGACAGACAAATTATAACCTGTATAGAGATATGTACAAAAACTAAGATTTCCGTGTTAGGATTCATTGTGTGAGTCTTGTCGTAGGTAAGTTAAAGAAATCCGTCTAATAATTTCATCTCCCTTGGCTGAGATATATAGTTCAGTATAGTTCAGTATATTTAGGGTAGTAGGCAATGCCCTTAAATACACTATTGAAAACAGTATGCATGAAATATCCAACAAAAAATATGTCACTATAAACAGTAACTTACATATATACATGTACAAATTTTAACGTGTGCATGTAAGCAGTCAGAATAGTCTCTTATGTACATAACATATCCAACATAAAATGTGTTACTGTAAAATAGTGAGAAGCATATACAAATAGAAAGTTTTATCTATAGGTTTTCCTGGGGCGTAAATTATACCTGCATACATATGAACGGTAACTGTCAAGTAGATGTTCATCCAGTTTCCGTTTAAACGCATCTGTGGAAATCGCCATTATGATCTCCTCGGGCAGTCCGTTCCAAGCACCGATGACTCCCTGTGAGAACGACTGCTTGCGGACCTCTAGAAAGGATAGGGTTCCCCGCAGTTTGAGGGAATTCCCACGGAGGTTGGTTGAAGTGGCGAAGGCGAAGAAGTCATCAAACTTCAGGGCACACTCCCGATTCCTCACAAGGTGGTACGTCTGTGTGAGGTCGCTGCGGATTTGTCCATACTCAAGGGGAAAACGTTAAGTGTTTCTAGTCTACATTTGTAAGATGACGACTTTAGGCCCTGCACAATTTTCGTTGCACTTCGCTGAATTCTTTCGAGCATCCGGTTATCTTTGTGCATCCATGGTCGCCACGCCAGATGTGAGCGAATAAATGTTCCATAGATTTTGCAGAATTTTTTTTTTGTCTAGGTCGACAAAAGTTCGCTCAATGGCAAACAGAACACTGTTCGCCCTCTTGGCAGCCCTAGCACACTGTAAAGACGGCTTCAGGGATGGCACAATAGCCATACCCAGATCTTTTTGTTCATTGTCACCTTCCATCGAGGTCGTAGTTGTCTGAGTCATCCGTCACGCTCACTTTCTTCGTTTTGACCCGCAATGTGACACACTTCTCAAAGTTAAACCACATTAACCATTTTTGGACCATTGACCTTGGCAGTCAAGTCCTTCTTGCAGAGTTTGCTTATCATAAGCGTTTCTGATGGGTTGCCATATCTTAATATCGTCTGCAAACAAGACATTATTACTGACCAGTCCATGTCTACAGTCGTTGACGTAGATTAGGAACAATAATGGCCCAATAACGGAGCCCTGAAGCACTCCACTCGCAACTGGCACTGAAGAAGATTTTGCGTTTCCGACGCACACGGACTGCGATCGACCTATGAGAAAATCTCCTACCCAAGGCAGGAGTGTTTTCCTCGAAACCCGTGTTGGGCACCATCAAAGAAGTCTTTTTCTTCGAGGAATTTCATAGTGGCCTTTTTGATGATCCTTTCCATAACTTTACAATAGATGCAAGTTAGGCTCACTGGTCAATAGTTGTTCGCGCTGGTTTTGGATCCACCCTTCTGAATAGGGTATACGTTCGCAACTTTCCAATCGGATGGGAGGAGGCCTCGATCAAAGGACAACTGAAAAATGTGCGTAAGCGCTCTGGAAAGTTCCGAAGCCACCGCTTGCAGTACCTTTGCTGGTATTTTGTCTGGACCCGGAGACTTAGCTTCATTAAGCGCAAGAAGTTAATTCCTTACATTTTATTCTGTGAAACGGAGGTCCTTCATGATTCTGCCATAACTCTCTTCATGGAAGTCTGTCGGATTAAAACGCAGTTCCTCAGTGAAAGCAGATGCAAAAAACTTGCTAAAGTGTTCTGCTTTTTCGAGATTTTCTATAATTTCCTCATGATTTTCACCTATAAGTACTGCAACTGTGTATTTGTTTTTTAGCCTGCTGTTGATGTAACTGTAGAGCACTTTTGGCTGCATTACGGCTTGCTCGATAATTTTCGCTTCGTAGTCTTTCCGGGCTTCTTGAATGTTTGATCTAACCTCGTTCCGCTTTTGGCGGAATTCTTCGCAGTGTGAAGGCTGGCATGTTGATGCGTACCTTCTCCAGAGTTTTTTCTTGCGGCTTATTTGGCTTTTCAGATCTTGCGTTAACCAGGGGGGCCTGCTCGATTTTGTACTTTTTTCAGCGAACAGTTTCAATGCATAACTTCGCTTATAAGATCACTGACAGTGTTCCAGTCAGCATCCGGACTACCGGTTAGAAGGTCATACCAATGTACTGCTGCTAGTTCATTTCTCTTTGCGGTGTAATTTCTGCGCCAGTAGCCTAACCAAACCTCCGTATTTCTCGGTTGATTGGTGTTTGAAGCATATTCCCACTGGATCATGACATGATCACTCTATTCAAGAGGCGCGATTGACCTAATTTCGCTTGTATCAATCGGGTCTTTCGATAATACGAGGTCCAAACAGTTCGCTGTTTGTGCTTCTTTTATTCTCGTTGCGAATCCAATATTCTGCACGAGAGAGGTCCCCCATCAGCTTTAAGAATCTGGAGCTAAAAGACTCATGAGAACCCTTAACTGATAGCTCATCCCAGTTAATCAGTGGGGCGCTAAAATCTCCAGTGATCAGCGCATTTTTATTTTGAGCCAGTTCACGCATTAGTCCAAACAAGTTCTCGCCACCCACTGAAGATTGATTTGGCGGTCTATAGACAGTCATGAAATGTAAAGTGGGTGCACCATGCGTTTTCAGTTTAAGCTATTGCGCTTCACAATCCTGAGAGGAACCAATTTTGCGTTCTGACGAAATGATGCCCTTCTTGACAAACATTGTTATTCCTCCTGCCCTCCAATGTATCCGGTCCCGACGAAAAACTGGGTACTCTCCGGGTACAATTTCGGCATCCATTGCGTCGGCCTGTAACCAGGTCTCCGTAATGGATATGACATCTGGCTTTAGGTCAGCTATACAAACTTTGAGCTCGTCAATCTTCTGAAGCAAACTCTAAGCGTTTGTATCAAGAAAGCGCAGCTTCGCCGGCATAGAGTTCTGTGCGATTTGTGGGTCGAGGGAGCCGGAAGATCTCTGCGAACAAGCTACTTTATTGCCTGAGTTTTGGTCTGCTTTTTGTCTGTAAAACGCAGCGTTATTGACTGTCTCCGGAGGAATGACCTCTGGGCGGTGATGATTTCCCCGTTCATTATTCGCAGGTTCCTTTTGCCCGCATTGGATCTCCTGTGGAGTTCAGTTTTCAGTGCCCCCCCACTGCTCCTTCTCGGCCGGCGAGTACTCCCGCTGAACAAAACCGTTATGTACTTGTTCCGTAGTTGCGATTTCCTGTTCAACAGTAGCTTCGCTTATTCTTCATGCTTGAGTATAAATTTTATTGGTCTAGGTTGACCCGAGTCCGTATATGGACCCTTCTTTAGGCCCATCCTCAATGCTTTTAGGACTGGGACCACCATTTCTTCATTTTCATGTAGGAGAGGTTTAATGTATTCGCGGAATAAATCCATATCATGGTCAATTCTACCCTTTGGGTTCTCCGAAGAAGATTCAGGCATGCTTTGTATGACGATGCACTGGCTGCGATTAAATAATGGGCTTTGAGGTTTATTAGTGGACCCTACTGACGTGTGGGTATCCTCGACTTGGGCTGTGGGATCACTAAGCTCCGGCATTTGATAATTGGGAGGATCTGACAGATCCTTTTTGTGCCAAGGCCATCTTTTTGTGTGGTATTCGGTGGCGTCTTGGGCTTTTTGAGAGACGCAACCAGACTTGTTCTTACGGGTATCTTAGACACCGCCTGCTTGGTTTTTGGGACTGTGTTAAGCACGACACCGGTTGAGTTAACAAAATGTTCAATCCCTTCATCGTGGTCTGCTAGTCTAATGGCGACACCGTCTGCCTGTTGGCCCAACGTACAGCGTTCGACTCCTGGGGCTTCTAACTTTCCGTGGATTTCCGATTCTTCGAGTAGGTCGAGTTTCTCTACTGGTTCTGCTGTAGTTTGCTTATGGAGTATGGAAACCTCTTTTGTTTTCTTCATCCTCAACTTTTCTCGGCTTTCAATCGTCTCCGACATCGAGCCATGCGTTAGAAAATGCAAAAGCGACTTCAGTTTTGCTAATTCCGTTTTAAGGCATATTGTATCCTTCTGCATGACGGAAAATGCTTTGGAAAGTTCCATGTCTGATATGCCATCTCGGTCTTCGTACTTTGTGTCTATTGAGCTCCGATGACTTCTAGACCTTTTAGCAGAGCGCGATTTCGTTGCGCCAACCATGCGGTTTCTACCCTCGAAATGGCGATTTGGGCTTATATCCTGAATTAAATCAGTGTAAACCTTGCGCCCTCGTGGTCAAATGATAACAACCTATGCCCGAGAAGCACGGGTTTTGAGTTCAAATCTCACTCGTTGCAGACTTTTTACACGTTGCGCTGTACGCTTCGTTTTGCTTACCATCATAGATCGAAGTAAAGTTAAACGATATTAAAGCTCTATGCAATATGTAAAAAGCGATAAACTGTATGGAATTGATATGGGAACGACTCAGCCATTTGTATATAACTGGAATCCCTGAGAATTGTGGACGGAAGGCGGTCACGGAGATGCTGCTCGTTTTGACTAGTGCCCACCGTGGCTTCTGAGGCTGAAGATGTTAAAAACGAATCCAATAGCTAATAACAAGTTTCCACCAGATTGCTAGCTGGTCCGCAATCCCGAAATACCGAAAATAGTATTTCCCACGGAGGACGAGAAATTTTTACTTGAATGCACTTGAATGCATCGCTCCTGCAGCTACTACTTCGTTAATGAATTGATAGGCGAGGGTGTAGAAGCAGCCTTGCGAAGGCGAAGATGCTCAATGGTAGCTACGTGGGAGCGACCCATAATTCACTTCTGACTCCCTCAACTAAGATATGTAAGTATCGCTTCTGCAACTGCCCTCCTTTTAATGAAATTATAGGCGATGTGTTATAGCAGCCTTACCAAACCAAGAAACTTTGAAATAAAGTGGCCATACCCTCTGAGTACCTTTGAAAGATAACAAAACCGAATCAAGGCAAGGGCTGTTGCACTGAGTCAAGTAAATGCGTGAGAAAATAAAACCTACTCCTACTGAAGTGCATGTAGTAGGCATTTAAGTGTATTGTTAAAGTGATCTGCTACCATTGTGGCTTTTGCCCAATGCGTTAAGGGTGTAAGCAAAGTTTATAAGTTTGCCCCTCAGCTTCTTTTGCAGGTTGCTCCTCTTCTTTATGCACGATTGAAGCTTAAATGCATGCTGGCATACCCTAGCTTTGATGGCAGGCAACTGACACTTAGATTGGTCTAAGGCATCCGCCAAATGGATGTTTTGTGTAAGTGGGTGATCAGTGGACCGGCGACTGCTCCTTATTTCACAACCACAAATCTCAGTTGTCTAATTCCTGGTGTGTGCGTCAAGAGAGCGCGATCTTGCTGTGGCGCGCTTGCAGACGGGCTCGCGGACCCTGTCAGTTACTGCACCAACCCGGCATCAGATAACTGACAAACGCCGACGGTTGCCTGATGCTGACGTCGAGAGAGGGGGAGTGATGTCTTTGGTGCAGCGCACCTTCCTTATAACAAGCAATATAAGGTGCTTGAAGCTATCGCTTTGCACTCAGAGCTGTGGCTTGGAAGATTACGATTGACGAAATAATTCGAACCAGCACAGGGGTCAGTCAAGTGTGCGCGTCTTTGTGAATTGATTGACTGGCAGACGAAGGGAGAGTGGGGCTGCAATGACGCTTTCTTTATGTGGACTTTATGGCACCTCACCTAAGGTGGGATTCGGACCGGATGTGTTCGGGTTCTTAGGGGTGGCTGCAGCTACGCCACTAACCTGCGGTCTTCTTGATAAGGGATCAGACAGAGGTATATTCGAGCAGAAGACAACTCGATTACTGGGACGATAGTTTTATTCACCTGACGTTTCGAGATCCGTCGCGAAATCGTCATCAAGGAGATAGTCAAAGACCAGAAGCAGAAACGGGTCTTTGACTACTGCTGTTCTTTAACTATTTCTCCGATGAAGAATCCGCATATTTCTCTAAAAGTTAAAGCGTTTTCCCGAAAATCACCGCCTTTTTAGCGGGCCAGCTATTTATGAGCCTTACTGTATAAATAATTGTATAAATGTTTTACATTACTACAAGCGCGGAGGAGAAACAAAGACGTTAAAAACAGGATGCTTTGAAAAGGTTTGCCAAGCAATGATAACCATTTATCTTGATTATTAAAAGTTGGGTTTGATTTTGACCTGAAATTACATAAACTTCTAGTATTCATACCAAGTGTCACTGTTGGTTTGACAAAAATGCACAAACGTATTTTATTCTCGTTCCCAGTATTTACGGATACGTAACTCGCGTAGAGGAATTGATAGACTGCAGCCGACAGTCAGTGTACCCTACATATTTTCTGCTTCCGAGACATTTCTTGCCGCGACTTCTCCTCCGCGTTGAATGTTGACGGGGATATGACGCGACAGGGCGTAGGTCAATGCTAACGGATAAAAGAAAAATATCGAAACATGCTTTCACCTCAACTTCATGGTTTTCGGGGTATGCAATATATCTCAAAGAAGAAGAAATTTGACATGATTTTGAAAGAAGGGGAGGTACTCAGGCCTAAGGACCCTCATTTCAGACATATCTACGAAAGAGTATCAGGCTTATTTTGCAATCTATTGTTCGCAGCGTTGCCAGGAGCACCAAATTAAAGGTTGTTTATATTTTTTACTATAAGAAAGGAACTTTCTTGAGGACCGTGAAAAGGGTCTTTCAATTTGATGTGTACCAGCTGGCCATAGTGCACATTGCTATGCTACCCTGTATTGCTAACAAACCAGAGGCTGACAACTTAGTTTGTTACATGTTCGGCTACTGTAAACCTATCTAGCTGAAATTATACAGTACGTTTTGAAATGCATTGATATTAAATAGCAGTTTATCAAAATAATGTATCGGCTAAAATATGCTGTGGTACACTAAGTAGTTTGGAAGTTATTGCGCCCATCCAGCTTCAGGCGACTGATCAATTAGGCAACATAATGCGCTTGAATTTATCACGGTTTGCTTAAAAGCCGCAGCTTGAAGGGTTGCCAACTGACGGGATACCTCGGACCGTGTAGTCAGCCCAGTATGTATCTTGTTCTGTGGAGTGGCTGACTGGCGGAATAATAGTAGCTTTTATGGCAATCCCGCGAACGCAAGACCATACTTATCAAAGTGTACTGTTAGTAAACGTATGGAAGCTTTGGCCTTGCCAGCCGCCTGCGTCCTTACTATCTCCGATCTTCTCGACTTTGGTCCTGACACCGGGTACAGATGAGGGAGTTGGGTAAATCCTTCGAGTCTATTGGCACTTGAACCCAGCTTGATATTAAGCTTGATAAGGCTCTCACTGAATATCGTTGAAAACGACGTTCGAATTTTCGATAATTCAGAATAATAATTGTCTCCATAAAATTGAGTAAGAACTCCTGGATACTAACTTCAAGGATTGTATTTTCAACTTCCGAATGACAGCGTCATACCTTTCTATTGAAAATCAACTCGATAGTTCCGACGAAAGCACTTCATTAAAACTTGAAATAAAAATAAATATACTATTCCAATCGAATTTACCAATATTTGACTGATACCATTATTAATTCACCAAACGTTTTTGCTGGAATAAGCCAAGCGATAGAACTTACAGGCACAGCAGCTTAGTTTCTGAAAAGGAATCGTCTCAATTTCAGTCATCAGGCCTCATGGCCCACATTGCATTGATTGACGAACCAAATAAACAGATAAAGAGAAAATAAGATCACCTCTTGAGTTTGGATTTGAGTGCAAGTACGAAGGAATCTTAGTAAAAACCCAAAAGCATGGAGGTTTCTTGATAGAGTTCTAAAATGAGCTGAAAGATGCTGCAGAAAATAATGACACCAGAACGCTCGTGATAATGCTTTCAGAGTGCTTTTTGGAATGTCTCACATATTTTCGGCCGTGTAATTAGAACGATTGAACTGAAGGACTAAATTCAAATCCAAATGACCACTGGCGTAGACACCACTGGTTCATATTAAACGTCGGACTAAAGAACATGTTGACAGCGTTAGGCTCTGGTCTCAGAATCAGCCCGCTGGGTATGACCTAAAGGACATATGCCCGCGATTTGAAAGATGTTCGGCGGAAAAATGACAGCTGTCGGGTTTGGAGGGTTTGCATTTTGGTTGCGTCCACTAAGCCAATATACACAATTCCTCAGTAAGCGCAGGAGAATCATTCACTTTAGTGAGCAATTCGTGACTCCACACGTTTTTGATGGTCGTCATGATTGTTAATTAGGATGCGCTGAGAAGGAATGTGTGTGTTTTTGGTTTCAGGCCTTTTATCGCACAGAGATACACATGAATCGGACAGGCGTTAGCCGACAGCCGCAATTAACCTCATTAAGATTCTGTCTGTCCAAACGTATTTCATTAGGTTATGGAGATTGCAAAAACTTATGCATACCTTCGCTCATCAGAGTGTATAGTCCATATACATTTTGCATTTTTATGAGTTGGACCTAGTGGAGAAGTGGTTTTTTGGAATCTATTCAAAAATTATTAACCAAAGTTCAGACTTTAAATGGGTGACGTCTACTCAAACTGAATCTTAAAAGGGATATTATAGAACTGCGTTATAGATAAGGGTTTGAATGTTGATGATAATCAGAATCGCGTGGTCAACGAGTTGTCAGGCATTAGTACATTATGCACTTGCACAAACTTCTTGCCCACGAAGGTCAACTATCACCTTTTCTTTGCATTCATGCGGTTGGGATGTATGTACAGCAAAAGAATATGTACTCTAATATTTGGTTTACCCGTTTGCGCCCACGTTTGCCTTATTGAAGTAGGATTTCAATGTTATGGCCCCAACTTTCCTGTGGTCATGCTCAGAAGTGAAATTCATAAGGATTGCGATAAACCAGTCCCAGTCGAATGGGAACTGTCTAAATCGTCGATTGTGTTATTTGTGAAACTATGCACGACGCTGGGACAGTCCTCGAAGACTACTTGCAGTTATTTTCTGCAAAAATAGTAATAAATAATATGCATGTCATATTTTTTCAGCAGGTTTGTAGAAATCAGATAATTTATTTACGATGAGGGTGATTTCAACGATAGATGGTCGATCGACTACCAAGCTCATAGTTAGCGTCAATTATTAATTGTCAATTACTAATCAATATATCTGCAATGTTAAACGACAAAACATGTTAATCATGCTAATGTAGGTTTGAATACAGGAGTCGCAAGAACCTCAAAATGGTAGCAGCTCAAGGGCTTCTTTAGAGCGCATAAGTAATCTCCAAGGAGTTGCGGACCAAACCAAGACCAAAAATATAAACATCTCCGTCAAAGACATTTACGTCTACTCCATTACGGAGAACGAAACCTTGTTAATTTCAATGTCAAAATGTTCATCTACCGCTTGGCCGAGCAGACACAAATTGCTCTCAGACGCTCTTTTGTCATCTCCGATGCTGCCATTTACTGACTTATTCATGTAGAAAGGAAAAGATATCCAGATATTCCATCCTCTCTCACAGAAACCTTTTGAGTCGCGATTTCAGCCGAAGGCTATCACCATGGCTGTTTCCACCCCAGGAAGTAATTGCAAACGATATCCCGAGTGGTGTATTATCAAGGAATGGCTGTTCCGAATTTCGGGGAAGCGAACATGCTCATCGTTTTAATTGCGATGGGAACTGATACTTAGTGATAAGCACAAACGCGTCGTGTCGTCAATGCCCTTGTCAAGAGTTAAGTACGAATTCTTCAAGAACCTATCAACAGCCACCGAGAACAGCTTATTCTCCGGGCAAACCAACATGCCTTCCAAGCACACCATGGAACAACTGACAGGATTCAATTTTGGCTAGATTTAGCTCAACTAATTTCTCTGTTATACAATATTGCACTAAACACTGCCTACTTAAATTTAACAGTAAGGGATTTTGGAAAGTCAAAAAATTAAGTTCAATATCCCATAAAGACAATTGGTCTTTTCTCGTAGTTGACCACGGTGTCAGAGATGCATTTGCGCAGCATAAGTGAATGAAAAAAGGTTTACATGGTCGTGTACGCTCGATAATTCTGGTGCAAACCTACCCGACTGAGGGTCCAGAGAAGCGTATCGTCTAAAGCATTGATCGGCATTTTCTTACTAGCGAACGCACGTAGGCTTCCAAGCACCTTTTTACAACTACCGTTCCGATTCGTGCACACTACATGTTTTACACTGCGACTTAAGCATGCTGACTATTAAATGTGGACTATCCAGATGGCGGCTGCTAAGCATAAAAGCCGATAAAAGCCAATAAAAGCCGACTTTATAGCGTGCAGTGCAGCCCTCATATACGGCAACGATGGCTTCAGATTACTCTGTATCCAAATGCCGAGGTCTTCCACTGAAATGTAAAGGGCTAGGGAAGGTCGTTGGCCGTGGGCGGAGGATGTCACCTTTGTTATACAAACATCTAGGAGCCATCCCTCAAACCAACTTTGTAGTCAGCACATATTATATATATTATATATATATTAGCGTCCTGAGTAAAAATCACAGTTCCACCTCCGAGTTCCTAAGGGCTATCATTGGCATAAAATATAAAGACTAAAGGACAGAGAACTAAGCCTTAATTATTTAAACTATTGTTTTTAAACATAATACTGCACGCATTACAGTTGGAGTAATGCGGTTATGCTGTTTGAACAGACTCTAGCATATGTAAAGTGCAAAGGTAGAGGAAAACTGGTTGCAATAAATACACCATGCACAAAATAGTAAGATATATCAATTTGGCGGTATTTATAGTAGTTATACCCCTTCAGGTAAACCAGCATAGACGCTAGTGCTCCAGGAGATAAATGGAAAGACGTTTGAGTATTCCCACCCAAAATCTTCAAAATAATCCAAATTTGTAACTTAGTATACAAGGTTTTTTCATAAGGTATAGGTGGATGTCCGACCAAGTCTCTACCTTGCTGTCATACTTCTCAGAATATATACATTTCAGAAGAAGAAGATGCGACCACCAGAAAGAGACTCTTATTTTCCTGACGTTTCGGCTTCTTTCGAGAATCCTTTATCATAGGTAATGGTAGGATAGTCTGAGACATGCACAGACATGGATGATGCGTGTACAGATTGCATGGTATTTATACTTCGTTGTAGTCGTCCGAATGCGTAATATAATTATTAGCTCTTGTAGCCACGGCCTGGAGCCCTAATTGTTCCGGTGGTGGCCTGCCACTTTGCGTTCGACAGGTTAATTGCCATGATTTCCTAGTTCATGTCAGATGCGGGCTTGAAAATAGCGCGACAATTATTCTCACTGATGTCAGAGTTGTTGCTAGGCCTGGCCATTCCCACGTGACTGATTCTCTTGCTAAGGCAATGTCTCAATACGCAGTATGGGAACGCCAAATCGTTGCGCTCGTGGATGGATTGGGGCCTGTGAACCATGACTCGAGAAGCTCGCGGCTCACGCGATTGTCACCCCCTTGCGAGGATATCGGCCTCGTATAACCTGAAAATATGCTCTGGTACCGTCGAGTGAGCTGCAATGTGGGAGTTAGCATCTTTCTTCCTAACCACCGCTACATGCTCGGCCATTCACGTCTAGAGTAATCTACTGGTTTCTCCGACGTAGTTTCTATGTCCACAACTGCACCAAATCGAGTAATCGATTCCAGCCGCTTTCTGTCATGGCAGTGGGTGCTTCTGTCTCATGATTCGGCGCATGACGGTTGCCTCTGGCCTGTGCGAAACTTCAACCCAAATGGGGTGAGCAAACGGCTGAGCGCTTCCGATACATTATTCATATATGGACAAGCTCGCCAAACGTTTGGACCAGTTGGGTGTGGTTTCTTCGCTCTTCCATGCCTTAACTAGTTGACAAAATTGCGCGGCTAAACATTCGCTCTCAGTACCAGTCAAATATATTTTACTTCGGTAACCTTGTATTTCATTTTTCTGCAAAGCATTATAAACGCGCCGGTATAGCGCTCTTACGCAGCTGCGTCAACGGCCGATCAAGTGAGGCCAGCTGGTTTTTTCTTCTTCCTCCATCGTAAATTGAACGTCCGGGACGACGCGTTTAGCCCTTCAATAAACGATAGCACCTGATCCCGCTCATTAACAACGAAGGTGTTGTCCACATAGCGAGCTCAGGATTTTGGTCTGTGGTGTCGGAACACTAGCGACGCCAACCGTTGCGGGACCGTCTCTGCTATAAGTCCGGAAATAGTCGAACCCATGGGCGTGCCCTTCGTCTGTTCGTAGATGGTTCTGGTGAAACACAAGCACTGTTATGACCCACGCCTGGCGCTAATAATAAGCACGAACGGTTCAAACCCACAAGCGAGACAGAGAGGAAACCAGTCTGCCTGAGAGAGATTCTACTCAGACAAGAGCACGGTACAGCGCATCAATGCAAGTACGTGTCAGACAACGGTAATGTACTTTAAAGGGGGGAAGGGAAAGACATTGTCTGAAAAATCTTCCAATCAGAATAAGGTAGACAAGACTGGCAGTGGCAAGGATCTGGCGAGGCCTGTCCATGTGTTGACTCATCGTGGGACACGCGGTTTCCAAACGCATCCCCTTCAAATCTGTCAGTACCGCTTACGTCGTCGATCGACTTGTATGCGCTGTGGACTTTGCCAAGAAGGGTTAGTCCTGCGTGTTGTGGGCGGTTTAAAGGTTACCAGTGGGGAGTCAGGAACTATTTCCGCAAGCGGTAATTCCGAAGAGGCTACAGGAGTCGGTTCAGGGACTAACTGTTCCGCTGGAATAGCAAGGGTGTCCACCAAGATGTCAAAAGGCAGCGAAACGCCTGATTTAGTTCCGGTTGGATTGCTGCACTGCCGCCGTCGGGTCTGATTGTGGTGACGAACCCAGGTGTCATCACCGGCAGAGATGTCAAACAACATGCTGCCTCTGTGTGCTGTTATCGTCCCCCCAATCCAGTCTGGAAATCCTGCTCGATAATCACGAACAAAAACCAGTGTTCCGACGGAGAACTTGCCACGAGAGACAGGTGGAAGTGGCTGTTGGGACGGCAGCTTAGTAGGCAGCAGCGCATGGAACTTCATTCGAAGTTTCCTACACATAAAGTTTTTGGCGGGGGAAACACCAGGAGACGTCGCGTTAGGGGTGGTCCTGTAGGAGAACAGGAAGACTTGAAGTATCTCGTCCATAGTCCCCTCCCCTCGATCTTACAAAAGTGCTCATTTTAAGGTGTGGAAAAAGCGGTCCGCCTGACTGTTGGATTTGGGATAGTAGAGCGGGGAGCGCAGATGCTGGATGTAGTGTTAGTGGCAGAAATCCGCAAAAGTCAATGCGGTAAATTGCAAGTCATTATCCGACACCAGAACATCCAGTTGGCCGTGTTGGCTGATGATGCACCGTACGAAGGCGATAGTCGCAGAGGTGGTTGCCGAATGTAGCGGTGCAATCTCGGGCCACTTTGAGTAGGCGTCAATCACGACTAGCTAAGTGACACCATCCAATGATCCAGCGAAATCGACGTGCATTCGAGACCAAGACCTATCCGGATTTTCCCATGGTACTGGTGGTTGACGAGCGGGGATTTTGGCAGCTTGCTGACAACGGGAACAGCGCTGCACAAGATCGTCGAAGTTGCTGTCAATACCCAGCCAGCATGCAAAACTGCGAGTGATGGGCTTCATTCGACTGATACCAGGGTGAGCGGCATGAAACTGGCTAAGCACAACAGGTCGAACTGAAGGAGAAATGATCACATGGTCTGCAAACATTAGGCAGGAATCCACCACAGACAGCGATGCTCGATGCAGAAAGACCTGGCAAATATCGTCAGTAAGAGTAGGGGTAAGCCAACTGTTTTGCACATAGGAGATAGCTTGTCGAAGCAGAGATCCTATTTGGTAGCGCGTCGGATGTCGGCCGCAGTTAAAGGAATGCCTTGTATGGCGTCCGAAAGCTGACGACGCACTCCGTCCTCAATCGAAAAAGCGGCTATCACCTTATATTTTTCAGGCTCCTGAAGATTAAAGATGAGAAGGAAAGGACGTCAGCCTGGCTAAAGTCAGCAGTGCGACAGTAGCTGATATCAAAATCGTTACCGGGAAGAATGGTTGCTCATCGTTGAAGGATGCCTTTTTTCGAACCGAAGATGGACAGTAACGCTTTACGGTCGGTCAAAAGAGTACAATGACGACCGAACAGCAGCTTGTGGAACTTCTTATCAGCTAAGGCTTCTTTCTCGATTTGACCATATTGGTTAACGGCAGAGGTTGAAGATAGTGACGCATGCATGATCGCCTTTTCAGACCCGTCGGGGAAAGTATGCGAAATGACGGCACCAACGCCATGATTGGAGGCGTCTGTAGCAACGACGGTCGGCAGTGTCGGGTCATAGTGTGTGCGCAGCCAAGCTGAACTCGGCATCGACTTCAGCTCGACAAAGGCCTTTTCACAGTCGGCGGATCAGCACTAGGGAGTATCCTTCTGCAGTAAACGGTTGATCGGGGCCCATAAGTCGTGCAGCGACGGAAGAAAGGCGCTTTAGTAGCTGCTCAGGCCAAGAAACGATCGAAGTTGTGATAGATCCTTGGTTGCAGGCATCAGATGAATGGCGCGAATATTTTCGGGATGGCGACCAGTGGCGTCAAAAATGAATCCAAAGTACTCGATGGACTCGAGGAAGAATTGACACTTTTCGGCGCAATCGGAAGCCATATTCCTGCACGCGTTGAAGTACTGCCCACACTCGTCTTGGAGCTCAGCCTTGGAGCGACCCATGATGATGATGTCGTCCAGGTACCAGACCTTCCAGAAATGCCGGAGAGCATGGCATTCATAGTTTGCTAGAACGGGGCCGGAGCGGACTTAACGCCAAAGGGCAGCCTTGTGTACTGGAACAAACCGCTGCGTGTGTTTGTTGTAGCAATTCGTGCGAATCTGGAGCGACTTCGATCTGCAAGTACGCATCAGCCAGATTCAACATGGCAAAGCAAGTTTAACCACTCAGCAGACAAGCAGGTCGGCGGGGACCGGCAGTGGATAGCAGTTCAGCGTCAGAGCGGCGTTGGTACCGGTGAAAAAATCAGCGCAGATACGAATCGAACCATTCGGCTTCTTAACCACAACAATGGGGGCAGCTCAGGCGGAGTAGGACACAAGTAAAAGGACTCCAAGTTCCTCCAAGCGCTGCAGTTCAGCATCGACAAGGGGCAAGGCTGCATAGGGAACTAGTCTCTTTGGGCGGAGAACTGATTGACTTCAAGGACAGAGATGAAGCAAGGCTTGCTATGTGTGCAACGACCGAGACCTTCCTGGAATATTGGAGCAACCGGCTGGAGAATGTCCTTGGCAGGTTGCGCAGGTACAGCAGGAATCTGCACTTGATATCAAACAAGGCGGAGCGGCAAATAAACCAAGCCAAGTTGCTCAATCCACTCGAGACCAGGGCGACTCAGATCAGACTTGGTAATGTAGCAGGCAGCAGTGATTCTAGTGTCGCGGAAAGAGACACAGCATTGCAGTTGCCCCATTAATTGGACAAGGCCACCGCATGCACTTGTGGCGGACCGAGAAGTCTGTTGCATTGTGGTGGCGCCAAGGGACGGCCAGAGTGTCTCAGAGATGATTGTGATACCTGACGCAGTGTCCAGTTGTAGGCGAACTGTGTGGCCGTTTGGAAGTAGATTAACGAACTTTCGGCGATCAGCTGCGTTAACCTGGAATGTGGCCAATAGACTGAGAGAATTGCCAGGAGTCTGTGTTTTTGAGTTGCTTTTTGGGTTAAACCGGCGCTCTGGGTTGGAGGTGGCGCCAATGGGATTGCCTACAGAAGTTGCAGATTACTAGAACCCATCTCGGTGCCCAGTTGGTTACATTTCAGACCTTGATGTTGCCGAAACGAGCAATCCCGATGGAAATTCCAGGTGCCACAGTGCCGACAAGGAGAGGGATTTCGCCTTGGAGGCTGGCCTTGGAGCTGGCTTGGGCCGTGAAACCGAGGTTGGCTTAGCTACTGCGACCGCATGGGCTAAACCGGTATGAGAGGCACCTTGAAACATGGCGAAATCGTGCCTGACATTAATAAGTGCTTACTTTCAGTAGCCACGTCTTGGAGGGTAACAGAGCTGCTCTGTTGCCGGTGGGACAGAAGACGCGTCCGGATGTCGGCATCCTTGGGGTACCGTAGTCCGCAGAAGAATATGAGGCATTTGAACTTGTCTTGTCAGAGAGAACCGAGTTCAAAACGCTCACACTCGCGCTTTGCAATGCTGGCCTACGTGATAAAATCGTCAGTTGCCCGTTTGCATAGCCGGAGCCACTGGAATCGGATGCGGAACAGTAAAGACTGCTCACCGAAAATCTGCAACAACCTCTTCAGTGTGTCTGCGAAGGATTTGTCCCGTGGACTCTTCGGCAGTATAAAGTTGGCAAAGCGTACGTGCTCGGCAAGACCCAGGTTGCGAAGGAGGAGTCGTACCTTCCGATCGTCTTCCTGAGCAGCCAGATCGACAGAGAATAAATCCTCGTATCGTTTTATACCAGGAGTCAACAGTAAAATGGACCTGCGGGTTATGCACGAATTCCGTGATGCTGCTGGCGATTTAATCGATGGATTCTGAGCCACCAGCAGAACTCGATTTGCCCGGGGGTGAGGTAAGGAGTTTGGTGTTGAGGATTTCAATCAGATTCCGCTGCAATTGCACCATCAGCTTCAAGTCTGCGCAAAATTTCTCTATCGTAGAGTAAAAAACTGCGTCGCTAAATTGTTATGACCCGCGCCTAGTGCTAGTAATAAGCGTGAACGGTCCAATCCCGTAAGAGAGACAGAGAAGAGACCAGTCGGTCAGAGAGAGAGAGAGTTTAATCAGACAAGACCACGGTACAACACATCAATGCAAGTCCGTGTCAGACAACGGTCATGCACTTTAAAGGGGGAAAGGGGGGGGGAAATACCTTGTCTGAAAAATTAGCTAATCAGAATTGGTCGACAAGACTAGCAGCGTCGAGACTCTAGCGAGGCCTTTCCATGTGTTTACTCACCGTGGGACGCGCGGCATCCCAACAAGTACGTCTTGAGGCAACACTTTCGGAGCTGGAGAATTTAGGCGTGCCCGAGAGGATTCTTTGTTTCATCGCATTTCTCTCGTACAAGTGATTGGACAGTCTCGACTGCCAGGTCTTGTGGGATAGAAGTAAAAATGGACGTTACCTGAAAAGGTACCATGTCTTCGTTTGGCAGGGGGCTTACTCCGTTAAGCTTCTGGAAAAATTGTGTTGACGACCTGACTGTTGTTTCTGAATCAGCGGTCAAGAATTTGAGCCGTTGGAATAGCCATTTTGTTAGCCCGTAGGTTGGAGTTCCTTTGAGACATACTATTGGTCGGAGCGTACTGAGACCTGGCTGAGAAAGAATATCCGTGTGAGGTACCGGGCCCAGCAACAACTCTAGCTCCAGTGAGCATAATTGCCGCGCAACTTTCAAGCCCACATCCGACACGGACAATATATCATGGTAATTAAGGTGTCTAACGCGAAGTGGCAGGCCACCACCGTAACTATTAGGGCTCCAGGCCGTGGCTGCAAGAGCTGATAATTGTAGTACTTATGAGGATGACTACAACAAACTATAAATACCGTGCTATCTGTACACGTATTATACAAATTTGTGCATGTCCCAGACTATCCTACTATTAAAAGTGCTGAAAATTCGATTCCCACATCGAAGATCAAAAAAAGGGAGCGTTCACCGGGAGATGTTATTTACAAGTCTGACGTTTCGGGTAGTGGGCTCGTCTACCCATCTTCAGAGAATGGATACTCTGGTTCAAAATGCTCGTCTTTATGCCATCATTTCTTGCGTTTGCCCGTTCGACCAATCACGTTAGAGCCACTCTGTGTGTCTCTGCCCGCGTCCTTAGCTTTGACGGACGAGACAAAGCTCCTCCGAGAACTACTCAGAACGAATGGCTATCCACGAGCGTTTGTTGAACGAGCTCAAATGCCACCCAAACCGCGAACCGAGGAACCCTGCTTATCAAAGTCGTGGCGAAGCATCCCGTACACGAAAGGCGTTTCCGGATTTGTGGCTAGATCTCTCGCGCCTCTTGGAATAGGGGTTGCCCACAAGCCTACCTACACCATCCGACAACAATTTATGCGGCCGAAAGACCCTTTACTTAAACAGGAGAAGTCAGGCGTTGTAAACCGACTTCAGTGCAGCTGCGGCACGTGCAAACATGTTAAGAAAACCGGCCGCAAACTTCAAACGCGGATGCAGGTGCATAAGCAGGCCATAGGGAGGCTGGACCGAAAGTCGGAGGTAGCTTCCCATGCTGCGGTGATGGGGCACGACTTCAACTTTGACGCAGTTTAAATTGTGGGCCGAGGTGATGATCACACATCAAGGCAGATTACAGAGGCCTGGATGTCGACCGATTGTTCAGCCAACATTACGGCTAGCGTGGGCAGGCCGGAAACCACTCGAGCCACCATGGGAGGCGACGGAATGAACAAACGGGGGGCTGACACCAGTGCAAGCCACATTATCACGCGATCAGCCGCAACCGCCGCTGCTGCCGCGGCCGACATGCTTATTCCGAGCACCAGTCATGGGGTCACAAAGGGCGACACGGTGACAGGCAGCAGACCGAATGAGAAGTAGGCTAAGGACGCAGGCAGGGACACAGAGTGGCTCAAACGTGATTGGTCGAACGGGCACACGCAAAAAAGGATGGCATAAAGACGAGCATTTTGAACCAGAGTATCCATTCTCTGAAAACGGGTAAACAAGACCACTACCCGAAATGTCAGACTTGTAATAAACCTCTCCCGCTGAGCGCTCCAATTTCTTCTGATATCCTACCATTACCTATGATAAAGGATTCTCGGTAGAATCCAAAATTTGGAAATAAAACGCTTGTCTGAATTAGCGGTCACAAATTTGAGCCATGCAAACAGCCACTTGCCGAGTCCGTGGTTCGGATTTCCTTTGAGAGCTGCAATTAGCCAAAGGGTGTTGCCTCCTTATGCACTTTTGAGAGAGCATAGAAACGGTCCTGGGCCGTCTCTTGCGCCCTCCTCATGTGTCGGTTGAATGGTGATATTGCAACTGAGTTCTCCATTGCCAACAGCGTTGTACTGATCTCGCGTTTCAGTGTTTAATGGCGTTTTCCTTGCACTGGACATAGGACTGATGATACTCTTACAATTTTTGAGCATTGAAATGCAGTCTATTCTGTCCAATACGACGGCGAAGCACAGGCACGTTAACGAGGTCAACATCAGCTCTGTGTTCTCTAAGTGCCTTAAGTTTGACCTCGGGGACAGCGTCGCCAGACCTATGATCTAGGAGGAGGGATTTTACCTGGTGCCGTATGAGGTTGTTCGCTGCGTCTGTCGTTTTTTGGGCAGGTTTAACATCAGTAATGTTGAATAAGTCTTCATGCCTCAGCATCCGGCAGTTGTTGACTGGGACGCAGACTCCCAAGCCATCACTGCACCAGGTACCACCCCAAGCGATGGTAACAAGAGCCAATAATTATAGTGCGAATGTGGCCACGTGGCCACTACAAACTATTTAAACTTCGTGAGCTATGCAAATAACTCCCGAATCTATGCATGTGTAATCAATTCTACAGTAACCTATTATTGAAAGTTCTGGACAGGGTTCTCTCAAGTATATGAGTGATCGAATTGATGTGTAAAAAATTGAACGTACTGATTGAATATGCGATCCCATTTGTTGTACATGTGATGCCCGGATCCGTATGACGTTCTCCAAACCTTTTCCCGTCCTTACTTCTCCCTTTCACCCAATTATCTGCACGACCCGTCTCTTTGGGTCCAGTCCGCTCCTTTCCCTTCTGGTTACTGACTGTCTCATCTTGCCTTTCGTTCAATTTTCTGGTACATAATTAAATGCAGAAGGGCAATACTGACAAATACAAGGGAGACTAGGATAATTACTTCTAGCTTATTAACCGTCGTCAGCTGTAGGCTCGAGTTAGAGGACCAATGGCACCACTGACGGACAAGTGTGTCCTCTAACAGATCGTTACACGCATATTTGCCACTATAACCTCTTTTAGCGTCTAGCTTAGACCCCACTAAATGTATGTGGTTTGATTTGCGATGTTCAGGTACCATTGTGGAGTGGGTATCATCAAAAGTGGTAAAGACAACCAATTAATCACTGCCATGCAATCAGACAAAATTTTATTGATGTTTAAGAAAACATTGAACGTACAGTATTCGAACACTGTGCAGCTATCTTTTAATGTCATTGCAATTTTAAAAAATTGCTTTCGATTTTCTCACGAATTGAGGCAAAGGTTCGCATCCCAGGTATGTGCATAGATTGAGATGAAGCAGGTTCGATCACTGGAATCGGAGTTTTATTTTTCTGAGCTTTCGAACTCTTGTGATAGTCCATCGTCAGAGATAAAACGGTCAACGAAAGCATGCAACATATAAAGGGGGAAGGGGGGCCAAGTAACCGTCAACGAAACAGTCAAAATTAACAGGGGTAGGGAAGGTGGGGTTAATTAGCTGTCAAAGAAAGCAAGCAAAATGTTTACAGGGAAAGGGGCCAATCAACCATTAAAGAAAGCAACCAACATATAAACGGGAGGGGGTAATTAACTGTTAACGAGGGAAAGCAAAATGTGTACGGGGAGGGATCAATTATCCGTCATAGGGGCGGATTTTCTATTTTAGTAAATGCATTCAAATAGCAAACCTGCATTTACCGGGACTTTACACCATATGTTAGTAAATGGTAGTGCGGAACTCTGAACAATTTTTATCTGATACGATCCAATATTTGACGCTCGCGAACTGAACCGTTTTATTTGCTCAACATAAATTTGATTTTTTAAGTTGCCATCTGCAAACCATCTGCATATAGTCACTCCTGTCCGATACGGTTTTTGTACTGCACTTTCCATTTTGGCCTTTTAGGACTGGTATAAATGTTGTCTTTGGTGTACGCAAGTTGTGCTTCAAACCAATTATCCTTCATTCCAAAGTCTATAGAGGTTCGGTGATTGCTTCAAACTCACATTTGCTTGCAAGTTCAAGTAGCCAACACCGTGTAGTGAACACAAAATAATGTTACCTGTGGCGATAAAAAAATTGAAAGAAAGATCTTGCTCAGGTTACCGAGTAGATGTATGTACGTTTCATTATGGAGTCTCCCTCGAAGCGGCCATAGGAGGAACTTCTATCAAGAAACCCTTGTGGTTAGTAAAGGAAAATAAGCGTGCCAAAGAATTACGGAGAGTGTAAGCACAATAACTGAGAGAAGCTAACGTGTTCACGTTTTAATGAACAAAGTATGGTCAATCAGAAGAAGTACCTATAAGCGAGTTACTTTACTAACAAGAAACGTCCAGTGGCTTTGTGTTTACCAACGCACGTAGAGGCAACTACCATGGTTGAAAGGCGTCTGCACAACTTATTTGCGGAGCAATGCTTGATTTTTCGTGCGTGGCCGCATCATGTTTTTATCCTTCAGCGATTTCGGAAATTAGGTAGAATGCGTCCAAGAAGTTTTCGCTAAAATCAATATCGATATGAGTATTAACTACATGAGGAGCCCTGGGAATTGACTGAATCTGAAAACGATTAATTAAATTTACCGAGTGAGCAATGATGCTGATCTGCTGACCTTTTTCCTAAGCTTTATCTGTTGCCACTAAGTTATCCTTATTATAACGGTCAAAGTAAAAAGAAAAATGCAGCAAACACTTATTTTAAGTCTGACTGATTGTGAAAATTATATGCTGTCGGTATAACTTCGCTAATTATAAGAAAGTCACCTGTACCAGTACACCTGTAATATTGTTATAATGTTCGAATGCCTTCGTAGAACCCAGCTCCGGGTGCCTGTTTTAACGTTGCGCCTCTAGCCTCTTCTTCCGATTGTGTTAAAGTTCACAGGTCAGCCTTGCCATCCAAAATGGTCAGTCAGTTTGACAGTGGACTGGCTCCTGCTCCCATTGGACGTGTTGTATCAACTGGTAGTGAAGTTGGTAGAGCGTCCGACATTATAAACAAAATTCCCGTAGCAACTATGAAAAATCCCCTAGCATCTACACAAAAAGACCTCGGCAGTTGGGTACAGAGTATTCTGACGCCCTCATTACAATCTTTCAAAGCTGCAAATAAAGCCACGGGAGTGCTGCACGCTATCAAAAGGGGGTTTCTAGCCTTCGATAAAGATCTCTTTGGCAGAGTGTACGGCACATTTGTTCGACCACACCTAGTGTATGGTATACAGGCGTGGCGGCCATGGCTAGCAAAGGACACAGCATGTCTGGAGAAAGTGCAGCGTCGGGTAACAAAGCTAGTAAGAGGTCTAAAGAACCACACTTACATAGATAGACTTACAAGCCTAAATTTATTCTCCCTGCATTACAGGCAACAAAGAAGGGATCTTATCCTAGTTTACAAGATAATAATAGGTCTTGAGAAAGGATTAAGCTTTGAAGACATGTTTCAGTGGCTCCTCTCGCCTCATCTTTGTGGGTACACAATGAAGCTGCGCACGAAAATGTCCAAGCTAAACCTCCGCTCTGAATTCTTCATGCAACGTGTCATGCAACAGTGGAACAACCTTCCACAGTCAGTTGTGGAGGCCACGTTCCTTCAGATGTACAAACAACGCTTGGATAATTAAATGCGTCCCCTTTCCTCTCTCTAAGTCTGAACGAACTCTAAAAACCAGACATTTATTGTAAAAAACAATGCTACTCTCCTTCCTCCAAGTCTGACCTCTAAAAACGAGACAAATGTTGTAAAAAACAATGCTGCTCACTGTTTGCCAGTGCTATGTTAGTAGTGGTACATTTTTATAGGTGCTTGTACACGTTCTGAATAAGGTTTTCAAAGGCATTGCCTATTATCCTCACTAAATAAACTGAAAACTGAAACTCGGACACTCTCGTTCGAAATGTCCGTGCATTACGAACAACGGTGTCTTTTCGGCGGTATACCAAATAATTCTTACCTCTACACAACAGTTTCTTCCAGTTCGCTAGAAATCCTCCGCCACTTCAGCTTCTGGAATCCCTAATCCAGTTGAGAATTTGTTGCGTGAAGCTGCAGGAACATTCAAATGACTGCTTACTTTGAAGGATGCTGCAGGTTTTACGACGGACAAATGCAGAATTGCGCAAGATGAGCGAAGTTATCGTGAGTTTTCATGACAAATGCGCATTCAAGTCTGTGAAATAAAGGTCTACCTGTATGACAAATCGCCCATGAATGCGCCATCTGTAAGCAATTCTGTTGTGCCTATTACTCGTCACTATGCATTTGGCTGCTGCAAGATGCAGCTCTCTAAATAACGTCATTACAATTTATGTGGAAAATCAAATTGCAAAATTTCGAGATACGGTTGCCTGCTTCTCGGATATAATCCTGGCACACATTTGGTAGCCACGCCATGTTGATTGTACTGGCTTTGACAGTACATAGCTAGATACGTGTGAGGAAGTCAAGTTAAGCGAACGAACGTTTTCGATTAATTCATCATCAGGCAATACAGT
The DNA here is from genome assembly GCA_036362985.1 of Ligula intestinalis. Classification (NCBI taxonomy): domain Eukaryota; kingdom Metazoa; phylum Platyhelminthes; class Cestoda; order Diphyllobothriidea; family Diphyllobothriidae; genus Ligula; species Ligula intestinalis. The sequence goes on from JAYGXS010000004.1 coordinate 32,992,907, forward strand.
AATATAAGGGAAGGTTGAGTTAACGACTCTTACTACGCCGCGAAACAATGATGAGACAGCGTCATCAAGCATCCAAAGGCCACCGACACAGTCTCAAGACGTTGACACATTGCGCCCTCACACAACCCAAGAAAAAAAAAAAAACCCGAGACGAGGACCACTGGATGAACTGAACTAATTGTCTGACACCTTCCCCTTCCCCTCTCCCCCCACCCCATTTCTCTGTCCCCAATTAAGACTAGAATCTGATCCCCTTGATCCCCCTCTCTCCCCCTTGTTACTACTGATTGGTTTGCCTAAAACTTTCGTTAACTCAACCTTCCCTTATATTACTGTATTGCCTGATGATGAATTAATCGAAAACGTTCGTTCGCTTAACTTGACTTCCTCAATGCTTACATGGGTATCATCGCTAAACTTAAACAATCCAAAGATACGTGTGAATTAATAACACGGAACGTTGTACGGGTATTTTCGAATTCCCGCCCCCCACCCCTAAGGTTTTACTTATGTTTAGGGCATGGTCTCAACAGAGAAAAACACACTGAGCACTCTCAATTCAGAATAGTGATTGCTCACGTTATATGTAGGCATTTGCCTAAGCAAGTAAACTCAAAGTAGGTGCTACTGTAATCCAATAAGTTTTTAGTCCATCATGCCTAGCTAATAATCATCCAAACCCTGAATAGTTACGGCGGTCTGCTTAGTGAGGAAACGCATTCACTTCAGCAATCCTCCTGAAATAATGAAATGAAATCTATGAAATAGAATCCAAGCAAGGTTTACAGTGGCTGTGGGTTATCGCACTGGCCTGTCTGAGGTATGCAGTATGTTGGGAATTTAACTTAAAATGCAGTTGGTCTTTACTGCCATCTCCTTTAAGTTTTATCAAATTCTCACAACTCAATACACACAGCCACACACCAAATCATATTCTTTAGTGTGCATTCTAACAGGTGGCGTGTTAAGGGTGTGAATTATTCAGCGGGATGGGGGTGTATTGAATTTTGCGCTTGCTTTGATGTCATATACAATGGCTCTTATCAGGATTATCATGAATCTGCACCGTGCACCGAAGTAAAGTAGGACATGTTTCTGCACTACATCCCTCGTCACCTGAGAATTCCCTTTGATCTTGCGTCGGAAAATTCAATGATCTGTGCAACCCAAAGCACGAAGCCCGATTCACCTTTCAAATTAAATTGATAGCAGCTAGGCCACCTATGCTCTCTTCGCACTCTCTATAATCTCTACTCAGCATACACCCGAAAGTGCACAGTGCCTGGTGACAGACGATAGTGCACTTTGATGCCTCCATCTGAAAATCAACTTCCATTTCGAGCTAAGGAGGATGACCTTGACAGGGCCCCAGTTAAAGTTACAAGTTGATCCTCATAAGTTGGGCTTTTTAAAATGTTATAATTGGAATGATGACAGTTTCACCCCTCATAAATAAATTTCCTTCATTCATGAAGTCATCTACTCGCCTAGATTTGTAAAGGGGTGGCGTAGGTGATATTTTAGCCCTATATATCTGACACTATATATGTATGAGCATTCAACCCAAGGTATAAAGTGGACCTGAGGGCCTCAATTTGACTAAGTGGCGCTTTTAGAAGTTATTCGTCCATGGAAGTCAGACATCGTCTAGAACGCTAGAGCAAATAAACAACAGCGTTTAGTTGCGATATTTTAATCACCCTCTTAATTTACACGAAGGCTTAGCCGCTTATTTTATTGTCAAAAATACCTGGCCTCACATGTATGATACAGACACTTGTTACACCTTATCAACCAAATTCGTTTTTGCTCATTGAAATGCGGCAGGACGATTGCCTTTCATGCATTTGATGAACTAAAAGGTACTGCTCCTTTGAGTGGATTTTGAAATTTAGGATGAATTCTGTCCCGTTTATGGCCTACCACACATCACATTAAATTATGTGATTTATGGACAGTTGACAGTTTGGTAATTCATAACCTGAAAGGTTTTTGAGATAGAATATCGGTATGGCTAAACATAAACGAAAAAGGTTTTTGTAGACCGTAGTTGTAAGCCCGTCTCCGACCCATCGTATAACTGAAAGCCACTCGAACGTGAGGACTGACAAAGTGGATATATTTGCGTCTAAGTTTTCTTACCCCTGTTCCGGAGACCATGGTTCTTACATCGACACATCGATAAACTAAACAGAGCAAGTCTCAAATCAAGTGAGTTCATAATTTTCTTCGATGTCACTTTCATTCGAGACCGTCGAACTACTCTCCTGAAGCAAATACGATGAGACAGAAAATCACCCTGGACATACGGAATTCCTACAGATCCCGAAGTTTTGCCTCAGGACTTACTTCACTATTGAGGGCACACTCTACAAGCCGCTAAAGGGAACACCAATGTGTTCATCAATTCGGGCACTCAAAGCCGAGGCTGTCTTACAACGGTTAGAGTCGGCGGTCTTCCAACACCGCAGACTGGAATTCTAGGTACGGTATTTGGATGATAACTTCGTCGTTATCGAACGGAATCAGGTGCCCACATTAAAACAACGTCTCGACTGAGTCCTCCTAGACATAAGTGCAAGTATGGAGGAGGAGAAAGAAAACAGTCAGCTGGCTTTTCTTGATTTCCTCGGCTGTTGCAAACATTGTGCTGGCTTAATGACCAAAATATTCAGGAACACGACAGGCACAATACGACCAATGAACTTCAATGGCAATAACCCAGTCAGCCACAAAGGCTTTACAGCGTATTGAGGCGCCCTGAAGCGAACCGGAAGACCAGATTGCCGAAATACAATAACTTCGATCGTCGTACAGACAAAATGACAGCCTGCGCCAGTTTTTCTATGAGAGCATGTGAATACGACATTAACAGCACAATGGCACCGAGGGCAAATATTGGCGAGTGCTGTCGTAGGCCAAATCAAGTCACTACTTGGGGAATACACAGGTCCAACAGTAATTTTATGCCAATGTCGGGGAACCACATATCTGAAAAATCCTCACGTCTTTTTTCACAATGTGTGGGGAAAGTGCAGCAGGTAACGGCCCACATGCCCGTCACATAGTGATTAGCGCAAAGGCTGGCAGTTATCTTCAATAGGGGATTAGTTAATTGTCATCAGTGTGCATCAGTGATTACGCCCTACAAATGCTGCGACTCAAAGTGTACGAATTGCCTATTTTTGCTAAAAGCAATGCTGCTGATTAAGATGAAGAATCCGCGACGGATATAAAAACGTCAGGTGAATAAAATCCTGTCCTAGCCATCAAATCGTCTTCCTGTGATTCTCATGTTAGTTCGTATTTTCAGAAGGGATTTTATCCAGCTCCGACAATGCCTCAGTAGGAAGTATCGGAACGGCAAGTCGGTGCACTTGTTAATTGAATATGGGCCTGAAAACCATGATTCGAGCTGCTCGCGGCTTGCGTGGTTGTCATTTCTTGCGAGGACTTCGGCCTCAGTGAAGTTGAAAAGATGACAAGGTTCCGTCGAGTGAGCTGCAAACTGGGAGTAAGCGTTTTTCCTCTTCACCGTTGCTCCGTGTTCTGCCTTTCACGTCTGGAGTAATCGCCTAGCTTCTACGACCTGATTGCTTTGCTTTGCTACGCCAGATCCGAGGATAATCGCGGTCGTTTTCCTTTGCGGCAGTGGGATTTTTGGCCTCATGATTAGGCACCTGATGTCTGGCTTGAAGCAAGTAGGTGGGTGATTGTTTCCGATATTTCCTTCACATACGAAAGAGCTTGCCAAATTTTCCAACCGATCGGATTTGTTGGTCTCGTCTGCGTATGGCCTGGTAGACAAGGTTGTGCGGATAGCTATTTGCTCTCAGAACACATCGAATGTATTTTTGCCAATTCAAGCGAACATGCGTGTCCCAGGCAGCAATTGAGATGAAGAAAACTTGATCACTGGAACAATATGTTTATTCGCCTGTCCTTTCAACATCCGTCGCGGATTCATCATCAGAGACATAAGTAGCAGAACCAGGTAAAACATGCACAAAAATTTGCAGTATATATAGGGTGCAGTCATTACCGCAAATATACAGCGACACTTAGCGTTAATTGCCTTCTTGCACGTGGATTGCTTTTTGAACGGCACGCGGTCTCTGACCTGTTGAACTTTGATCACGGGTGGTGGGCTCAGGCATGATGATTTCTCGGTCGTCTGGCTCTCCGGTGTTGGCGTACGATGAGGTGGTGGCTTGCCCGTTCCTCAAGTGACGACTTGCTTGGCCAAATTGAACCTCAGCATTCAATATGGATTGGGCAAATCGTTGAGCTGAGATCTTCTTGAGTCATGGTTCACGGGCCTCCAATCCATCAACAAGCAAACTATATTTTGGTGATTTTTTATGACACAGGCATATTCAAATCTGCAACATTAAATGTACATGCATGAATAACCGTCCAAGAAGGTGCCCTAAGTAAACAAACCTGCTGCATGTTTTACGCTGCACTATATATTTATCTGGGGTAGCCTGCGGCTGCAATATTCATCACTGAACTACTTCACTACAATGAATGTGGAAATCGAAATTGTAAAATTTTAAAAGGGATCTGCCTGCCTCTTGCATAATTATCCTGGCATACGTTTGAGAAGGAGACTCTTTTTCGGGTTGTTAAGCGCGCCATGTTCATTCCATTAGAGTTTACAGCAAATATGCAGATATGTGCGGTTTAATAAAACGGAACGTTTCTAGGGGTATGTATGATCCGCGATATGATCTCCTTCTATATAAGGATTTTCTCAACAGAGCAAAGTACATTCAGCAATCTCAATTCATTATAGTAAGTGATCACATAACATACAGGCATTTTCCTCCGTAAGTGGACTCAAATTATTTGCTAATATAATCAGATAATGTTGAAGTGCAACATACCTATCTACTACTAATGGAATCTTAAATGCTTATGGCATGCTGCTTAGTGAGGAAAGGCATCAACTTCAGCCATCCATTTGAACTAATGAAATGAAATCTATGAAACAGAATCCAAGTAAGGTTCAGAGTGGCTGTGGGTAATCGCACTGGTCTATCTGAGAATTGCAGCATGTTGGGCATTTAGCTTACAGTGCAGTTGGTCTTCACTGCCATCACCTTTAAGTTTTATCAAATTCTCACAACTCAATACACACAGCCACACACCGCATCATACTCTTCAGTGTGCGTTATAACAGGTGGTGTGTTAAGGGCTGCACGGGGCTGTAAATTAGTCAGCGGGATGGGGGAGTATTGAATCTAGCTCTTGCTTTGATGTCATATACCATGGCTCTTATCAGGATTGTCGTGAATCTGCACCATGCATCGAAGTAAAGGAGGACATGTTTCTGCTCTACATGCCTTGTCAACTGACAGTTCCCTTTGATCTTGCGTCGGAAAATTAAATGCTGTTTGCACCCCATTGCATGAAGCCCGATGCACCTTTCAGAGTAAATTGATAGCAGCTAGGACACCTAGCTATCTTCGTACTCTGTATGATCTCTACTCAGAATACGCCCGAAAGTGCACAGAGCATCATGACAGACGATAGTGCACTTTGATGCCTTCATCTGAAAAGCAACTTTCATGACGAGCCAACAAGGATGACCTTGACAGGGCTCCAGTAAATGTCACAAGTGGGTCCTCATACCTTTGCCGTTTTAATTGTTAACATCGAATTGATGAGTGTTGACCCCCTTTATACATTAATTATCTCCATCCGTGGACTCATCTACTCGCTCAGACTTGTTAAAGGCTCGGAAAAGTGATACTTAAGGCCTCTGTATGCGATATCCTACATGGATGACAATTCTACCAGTTTTTTAATTAAGTTAAGTGTGCCTCAATTTGTCTTTTCCTTGAGCTCACATTGTATTCACCCATCAATGCCAGATACTTTCCGTAAGTAAAGTGCCACCGACACGAGGCGGGATTCTGCTGCTATGGACATGAGACTCTGTAGCAGAGACCCGCTGCTCTCGAGACGAGACCGACGACAAATACCAGGTTACTGATGGACAAAGGACGAGCTGCAGCAAAGACCGAGCTGCCGGACACACAGATGAGAAAGTTGATGTACAAACATAAACTGTGACAGTAGAATGCTATCTGTTATCCTGTCTGCCTTCTCTACCAAACACGCAACTGGGAAATATAACCAGGGTCGACGCAGATACACACAAGCTTATAACATCTACGATGGCCATTTATAACTGATTAACCGTCCTCAGCTTGTCGCATCCAGACCCAAGTTGTGTCATAGCCGAGCCTCAGACTCGCGAGCTCTCTTTCTTTTAGTTACAAAAAGATTGACTCTGGCTTTGATATTCAGCCCACGGACTAAATTCCTTTGAAGAACTGAATTGTAAGGCAACCCTTGCTTTTTCATGGGATATCGCATTATGTATTCATCCTTCACAGATTTTTTAAATTACGTAGAATACGCTCCCACCCTCTTAACTGGTATCAGCATCGATTTGGGGATTCATTACCCGGGGATCCTTATGAATTGACTTTAAATGAATCTATCTGCGATGATTTGGGTTTGCCGAGTCATCAGTAATGCACTCTTAATTGCTACTAATATCTTCCATAGTCTTTAGCGCTTGCTACTAAGCTTGCCTTATTGGACGGGTCAAATAAAAAAAATGGAACCATCTATTCTGAATGAATCGGGCTGATTGGGATCCGTATATAATCTCGCGAACACTTCACTTATTACAAGAATATAACCTGTACCAAGACTACTGCTACGTTTATCGGACTTTTTTGTCTGTTTAAAGGCCTTCGTTGAACCAAGCTCCATGTGCCTCTTGCAATGTTGCTCCTCCAGCCTCTTCTTCGCTTATGGTAATTTGCACAGTTCATCACTGGCATCCAAGACAGCCAGGCAACTTGGCTGTCGACCCAGTCATTCTCCTGCTGCAAACGCTAAATCAATTAAAACATTCTCGTTTGGAATTTTGCTTGCATGCTGAGCAACGGTATCTCTTTGGCTGGTTACCAAATTTTTTGGTAAACAGTTAAAAAGCAAGTATTCCAAGCTGATGATTGTCAATCTGCTTTGACAAACGTGTTTTTTGATAGAAATATCATCCAAAAGAAGGTCAAATATGTTGATTCTGCCACGTTTTCCCTAAGTTTTAGTGGTCGCTATCGATATTAGAATGGTCCAAGTAAACGAAATTGCTGCGAATACTTCCTTACAGACAGACTGCTTGGGATAATTTTATATTGCTTGTAGCAGTTTGCATATATCATGAAAGTATGAAAGTATGCCATACTACTACAACTGTTACGTTGTTCTTTCGGCCTTTTGTTCGAATGCCTTCGTGGAGCCAAGCTCCGGGTGCCTGCTGCAGCATTTCGCCTCCAGTCTCTTGTTCCGCTTGTTACGATAAAGATCACAACTAACCACGTCCGTCCAAAATGGTCAGTCAACGTGTCTGTCGACAAAGTCGTGCTTCCAGTGGAAGTAGTATATGAATTGGAACACCCTCATTCAGGACTCCGTTTGTATGGTGAGCAATGGTGTCTCTAGGGCTGGTTACCAAATTCTCCTTAACTCCACACAAATGGTTGTCCCGTTTAGTTAGACATCGTCCGGCATGCCCGCTGCTAGAATCCCTATTTCTGTTGATGATTTGTTGCACGAAGCAGCAATTACAGTAAAGTTTGTGGCAATTAACGATATTTCTGCGGCTTTTAGGACGGCCCAATGTAGAATATCGATTCGCGAGCCATATTTTCTTGATATTTCATGCAACATGCGTACACAAGGCCGTGGCATTAAGTTTATACACATTAATAGCCGACCAAGAAGGCGCCATCAGTAAAAAAACCAGCTGCAGTTCTTACTTGACATCATACATTTTCCTGGTGCAAGTTGCAGCTGCAATATTCATCTGTCAAAAATTTCACTAAAATGTATGTTAAAATCGAAATTTTCAAGTGTCGAGAAGGGTTTGCCTGCCTCTCGCATCATTATTCTGGCACATATTTTAGTAGAGCACGCTTTTGGGGTATCCAGATGTGTGTGACTTAATAAAAAGGGAACGTTTTATATTTTACGTCTCTCTGCGCATGGTCTGTGCAGCAAAAAACACAGCAAGCAAGCTCAATTCAGGATAGTAATTGATTACATTACACGTACGCATTTTCCTCAGTATGTGGACTCGAATTATGTCCTTATTTAATCCGAGAATCCCTTAGTTAGTGAGAGAAAGCATTCGTTTTAGCAATCCCCGTGAACTGATTAAATGAATTCCATGAAATATAATCAAGTTAAGGCTCACATTGGCTGTGGGTTATTGGACTGGCCTGTCTGAGTATTGCAGTATTTTGGGGAGTAACATGACGGTGAATTTGGTCTTCACTACCATGAATGTTAAACTTTATAAAATTCACACAACTTTGTACACAGGCACGCACTGAATCATGGTCTTTAGTGTGATTTCCACAATGTGGCGTGTTTAGTCTTGTGCGCAGGTGTAAATTATTCAGTGGGATGCAGGGATGCTGTAATTTTCCATTGCTTTGACACCACATACCCTGGCTCTTATCAGGATTCTCGTGAATCTACACCGAACACCGAAGTAAATAGGGACATTTTTATGCTATGCACCTCTTGACGACTGTGAGTTCCCTTTGATATTGCTTCGGAAATTTGAATGATGCGTGCACCCCAGCGTACGAAGCCCGATGCACCTTTCAAATTTACGCGACCTGTGGTATCTGTGATTTCTCTATCGTCTCTACTCAGCATGCACCAGAATGTTCACAGAGCCTGATGGCAGGTGATATTGCGTTTTTATGCCTCCATCTAAACAGTAACATTCATAACAAGTTAAGGAGGATGACCTCGACAGAATGCCAAAAAAGGTTACAAGTCGATCTTTATTAATTGGCCTTTTCCAACTGTCATGATCGAATTTATGCCCGTTTTCATCCCTAGTACTGGCGTCAGTGATATTTAGGTCTATATATTCCACACCCCATATGGAAGACCATTCTACCTAACGTATAACATCACTTTGTGTGCCTCAATTGGACGTATTATTGATTTGATACTGCGTTTGTCTGTGGAAGCCAGATGTAGTCTAGTTGGCCAAGACAAATGAATAACAGGTTTAAGTTGCGATATTTGTGTTTTTATCTACATTTCCATATAGGCTTCGCCGCTTATTTTATCGTCAAGAGTGCCAGGTCTTATATGTGTGATGCAGATAATTGTGCTATTTTATCGACCAAAGATGTGTTTGCTCACTGAAATGCTGCGAGAAGATAGATTTTTCTGACATTCGTTGAACAAGAAGGGCATTCCTATTTTGCGTGGATTTTCACATTTACGATGTATTTGAGCAACGGATGGTTGGCAGTTCGGTAAGCCATGATCTGGAAGGTATTTGAGGTAAAATATTGTTATGAATACGAGAAAGTTTTCGGTGGCCCGTCGTTGTAAGCCCGGGCTTCCTCATATCCATATGTAGAAAACATTTTTCTTCGATATTTCACAGAGCCGCTTGTTAATGCTTTTGCTCTAGGCTCTGTCTCAACCCTAAATTTTTTTCAAAGAATGTTCCTTTTATGGCGATGACTTGTGATGTCCGCAAGCTACCAACTTATTCTAAGGGAGTAGTTGATTGTCATCATAGTGCCTTAGTGACTGTACCCTATAAATAATGCATCTTCCTGTGTGCGAGTTGCCCGTTTCTGCTACTATGACTGCTAGTGACTTTGATGAAGGATTTGAGACGGATTCCGAAATTTCAGCTGAATAAACATCTTGTCAACAAAATTGAATATACGAGTTCCAGGAAGTAGTTCAGAAGAAAAAGAAGCAAATAGTTTTATTGTCCCGACGTTTTGGATTCCGTCGGGAATCCTTAATTATAGGTAGTCGTAAAAAAGTCTGGGACATGCGCAGTCAGGACAATAAAACTCCTGTTCCAGTGATCGCATATTTTTCTTCTAAATGTCTTGTCCCAGCGATCATATCTTCGTTCTGGGACTCGCACGATCACTTTTATTGACAAGAAAATTTGCAACAGGACTGTGTTTTGCCATTTAAGAAGAATTGGGTCAGGTTTCGACTACGCATTGCCTTATCACACATGAAAGATTGCCTGATTTTTAGTGTTTTATTTTGTTGTAGCAAAACTAGAGTACGTTCAATGAAAAATATAGTTGCGGCTTAGCAAGTAAATCGTAAATGCTAAAGCCTTGCGATAAAACTAAGCAAAATGGTCTGGCCGAGTTAACAAGCCCAGAATTAGATTGTTTATCCCTTCAGGCAGTTTTCGCGTAAGAGCTCAGAAGTAGAAGATACGATCGTTTGATCAAAAGGTCATTTACCTAACATTTCGGATTCTGTCGAGGATCCTCAATAATAGTTAACCGTATAACAGGCTAATCAATGCACAGCGTAGGATGATATATACAAAGATGACGCAGAATTTATAGTTTATAGTGACTGCGCTACCACATGCGCACAATAATTGTCAGATCTCGCACTCACCACTGGGGCTCGTAAATGGCTCACTGATAGTTTCGCAGTCTGCGTCCGATTCATTTAGAGCCGCAATTTCGTCATCCATGTTGGATGCGGGTTTGATAATCACGTGGAAATTATATTCGCTGTAGTCGAAATGTGTTGATGGGCCCAGCTCTTCCCACGTGTCTGATTATCCTGCTCAGACAGTGCCTCAGTAGGAAGTATGGGAACAGCAAGTTTTTGCACTGAATCCAATGCAAATAAAAATATTGTCCCAGCGATCGAGTCTTCTTCTTCTCCTTCTTCTCAATTGCTTCCTGGGACATGGATGTTCGCTTGTATTGGCAAAGTCGTTGCGCTTGTTGATCGCCTATGGGCAATTGCAGTCATTTTGTGTTGCTGCTGTGGGTCTTTCTGTGTCATGATACGGCACCTGATGGTTGCTTCTGGCCTGTATGCGACTCCAAATCCAAATGAAATTAGAAGATGGCTAATTGCTTTCGATAGCTTCATTAGGAACAAAAAGACTCGCCAAACGTTTGGGCCGGGCGGATTTTGTTTATTGTGTCGTCTGCATTTGCACTGATTGACAAACTAACACAGGTAACTATTCGCTGTCAGCACTCGTCGAAGTTATTAAAACTCAGCAACTGTGTCTCCCAATTCCCTGCAATGCGTCTCAACGCACTTCTACGCAGCTAGGTTTGTGAATGATCGGTTGGTTGCTGTTGAATGTAGAACAGAAATAAAAAGAGGCGTGACATAAAAGGATATCATTAATGTCATTTGGCAGAAAGCGTATCCCTTCAATTTTCTTACTGTTGTGGCCGAATCAGCTGTCAGATACTTGAGCCGTCGAAACAGCCACTTTGCCAGTCTGAAGTATGGAGGTACTTTGATAGGCATTATTGGCCGGACGGGGACTTCCTCTTACACCCTCCTCATGTGTCGGTCGATTGACGATATTAAAGCTGAGCTCTTTACTGCTAACATCATTGTTTTGATCTCGCGTGTCAGCGTTTTATGGCATTTCATTTGCATGGGACGTAGAGCTGATGAATCTCTTACAATATTTGAACACTGTGAATGCTTTCTGTCCTACCAATACAAACCTGGAGCAAAGGCACGATCACGAGGTCAGTGTCGGTTCTGTAGGACTTAAGTGCCTTAACTACGACCTTGAAGAGACCGTCGCGTGGCGTATGAACCATGATGAGATATCACCTGGTGCCGTATAAGGTTTTTCACTTTGTCTGTCATCTCTCTTTGGCTGAGGATTGCCTGTAGTGCAGCAACCATGTTGGCAGGTTTGTCGACGGCTGCGCTAAATAAGGCTTCACGTCTTAGTATCTGGCAGTGAATGCCTCGGACGTAGAATACTTAAAGTGTACATGCGGTCACATGGCCACTACGAACTATTATAACTGCTTTACCTGTGCATATAACCCACTAATATGTGCATGTAATACCCTATTCAACGGTTACCTATTATTACGGGTTCTTGACAAGGTTTTTGCAAGCACATGAGGGTTTGAATTACTGTTGAATATTTTTAAAATTGAACGTGATAATTTTAAATGTGATCCCATTTAGTAAACATGTGATGCCTCGAACTCTGTGGTGTTCTCGAAATCTTTACCCAGTCTCACTCCCCTCGTTCACTCAAGTATTTCAGTGGCCCCTATATGTGAACCTAGACACTTAATTTCTCGGTTGATTATTGACTTCCTGTTCTAGCCTGTTGTTCAGTTTTCTGAAACATAGTTTAATGCCTACTCTCTACTAGCGTCTAGTCTTTCTTCCACTTAATATATGTGATTCGAGGTGCTGGTAATGCTGTCCTGGTACGGCTATGGAGTGGGCAGCATACACAGCGGTTAATACAACCAATTACTCACTCTCGTAGAAGCTAACACACTTCTATTGACATTTGTACAGTATCGAAATAATTCAAGTGCGTCTTTTATTCTCACTGCACGTTGAAGCGATGTTTTTGATTTCTTACTTCAGCAAATGCAATTTAATAAAAAACCTCCATTTTCCACAATTAAACACAATATTTCGATAAGAAATAGTAGGCTCATGTATGCCCAGGGAATGTTTTTATCTCATATGACCCAATAGTTGACGTCCGGGAAGCGGTCAAATTTAAGCTTATAATTTGCCTGCTATCGATTTGCTTTTTCAATTTACCATCTTCCAGCCATCTGCGGATAATGCCTACTGTCTGATATATGATACGTATTGCACATTCGCCTCAAGCGTTTTGGAAGTAGTATAAAACTTGTCTGTAGTGTACCCACAGTGGGCTTAAAACCGATTAGCGATGAAAAGCATTCATACAAATAAATGGTAAGGTAATTCTTTCGTGTTCGTGGGAGACCACTTCATGTTTTTACGCTTCAGAGATGTACGAAATAAGGTAGAACGCATATATGACGCCTCCACTAGAATCAGCTTTGATATAACTATTCACTACACGAGGATCTGTTTATTGACCTGAGCTGAATCTATATAGCATGAATCAGGTTGACAAGGTTATCAGTGACCATTATCTGCATCGGTTTATTAAAGGAAAAATAGACGGAAACCTTTGAACTCTGTTTTGATAACTAGATGATGGAAAATATATTGAAATAATTGTTTTGTAATATAAATGATACTCCTGCTTAGTGAGTAGTATACTATAATGTAGTTTAGTTCACGTGCAGTCTGCTCTTAGATGAGTTAAGACAGGTGAAGAGGCCAACCTCTGCGGCATGGGTGTTCCATGCTGCACCCAACCTGTTGCCGTAGAAGAACATTCGTCCGTTGACCCATGCTTTGCCTGAGCGTAGTTTAAGGGTGACTTAGTGAGCACAAGCACGAGGCAGTTTATCCGCTGGCCTTCACGATTTCGTGTAGGAAATGTGACATGCTGTGTTAGAAGCAGAAGCTCAGGTACATGCAGGATCTGGTGGTCGAATGCCGATTCATGGCAAACGGCTGAGGTGGAGGTAGGTACATTGAAAGTGCCAACGGCAGGCGTATTTGATCGCCTAGCAAACGCTAGGCAGCAATAAGGCATCACTATCACGACCATTCCCTGGGGTTGGATAGACAGCTAAGATATTGAGGTTTTGGGGAACCGTCGTGCTTAAACTTAACTCTACTGCTTCCGGATGAGACAAATTATTTGTTTTTTTTTGAAAAATGCACATCGATCTTTATGAATGTTGCTACGCCTCCTTGTATTCGGTTGTGTTTGCTGAGCAGACTAATCTCAGGTATACCAACCTATCATTTGTCAATATGGTACGAGGAGCATTTTTCTGTTGTCGAACGAACATCTGGAAGGAGGTCAGACACGTTGATTCTGCTATACATTCACTAAGATTTAGTGGCTGCTATCGATATTACAAGCGCCAAAGTAAACAAAATTGCTACTTCCTCTCAGATGGACTAATTAGGATCATTTTATACTGTCGGTAGCTGTTCGCTTATATTAATAAAGGACTCTGCACTAGCACAACTTTTACGTCATTCTTCCGGCTTTTTGTTCAAACAACTTCGTAGAGCCCATCTCTGGGTGCCTGCTGCAGCGTTGCACCTCTTGTCTCTTTTTCCGCTGGCATGCAAATTACGATAAAGATCACAACTCATCAATACCATCCAAAATGGTCACTCAACTTGTCTGTAGAGTAAGTCGTGCTCACACTGGAAGAACTATATGAATTGGGACACCCACGTTTGGGACTTCGCTTGCATGGCGAGCAACGGTGTCTCATCTGCTGGTTACCGAATCCTGCACACCTCCCTACTACCGGTTGCCCCATTTTGCTAGACATCGTCGAACATGTCCGCTGGTGGGATCTCTAATCCAGTTATGGAGTTGCTGCACGAAGAAGCAGTCACATACAAGTATGTGGCAACTAACAATATTTTTGCGTCTTTTAAGATGGCCCAATGTAGAATTCCGATACATGAGTCATGTTTTCTTGAGTTTTAATGACAAATGCGCATTTATGTCTGCACACATTAAGTCTGTTCACATTAGGTGAACATGCAGAAAAAACCGTCCAAGATAGCGCCATCAGTAAACAAACCTGCTGCACTTATTACTGTTTACATATATCTGAGGCAAATTGCAGCTGCAGCGTTTATCGGTGAACAACTTCACAACAATTTATGTGGAAATCGAAATTTTAAAATTTCGAAACGGATCTTTCTGCCTCTCGCATAATTATCCTGGCACATGTTTAAGCAGAAGACAATTTTTCGGTTCAGTAACCGCGCCATGTTGGCTTCATCAACTTTTGCAGTAAATAGCCAGATGGCAGTGACTTAATTAAACAGAATGTTTTCTTCTTGACTTCTCTCTTAGCATGGTTTCAACAGCACAAAACACACTGAGCAAGCGCAATTCAGGATAGTTATTGACCTCATTACGTAAAAATATTTTCAGTTCACAAAATGTCCCATTTTGGTTCACATATTTCGGCATATCTACCTGTAACAACACTTATCTCGTTGAGGGTTATTTCCGCGACACACCTAGTATATTATTTTGATTGCTAACTACCTTTGATCCTAGAGGTTTTAGAATATGGTTGGACGAGTCGTGGTACAACGAGCCAGGAGAATTAAGCCAGATGTTACATTTCACTAAGGAAAGGGCGTTTAAATCGTTGAAATGCGGCCGTATGCTACATTTGCTAAAAATGCTTTATTGTTCATCTTATCTTCCCCTTCAAGTTTGCACATTTATATGAAAACTTTCAAATCAGTGCCCCGAATGAACGTCCAAGAAATCACTGCTTCGACTAAGGCTGCCATAACATTTTTTATTGTTTTTTTTTATAAAAATATATAAATATCTGTTTAAATTGCAAACACTGAAAATGTTAGGTCTAATAGAATCGCACTTCTTCCATCTTCTGGGAAGAGATTTGAAATCGTTGTCAATTGTTCAGTGTGCAACATTCTAGGTGAATTTGCGTCCACTATATCCACCTGAAACTAAGTCATCCATGGTGCCTTTAGAAAAGACGTTGCTTTCCCGGAGAATATATTGTCCTCTATGGCTGCTAAAATGATCTCGGAGAATTTCAGCGAAGACCAAGGCAGATACGTCACACAGTACGGTGTGTTTGAAGTGGCTACGTACCTGCTTGTTCCCTGTCCAATTATAGCGACGGACAATGTCCGTCTCCTCAAAAGTCTGAGGAAGCACTTGTTCGAATAACATCACCACCCGGATTATCGTTGAAAATTATTCCATCTGCGGGGAGCAGCCACAGGCATATGCTTTGTCTGGGATCCTGTTGTACCTTGGTGACTTCGTACTGGTGATTTGTTTTCACAGCAGGCGTGATGTGTACATAGTTTACACTTTCTACGTGGATGAGCAAGTTATTGGCAGCATCTAGAGACTAAGAATGAACTGCTGAGGATCATTTTATGTGCTTGACCAACTTTTCTAACACTGTTATTTTTCAGGGAAAAAAATAAGCCATCGGAGATGCGCGACAGCTCATTCGCCGTTATGTAGTAGCCGTAAGCGTCCTTCACATAGCTTAAAAGGTTTTTCATCCTCTTTGGGTCCGGGTCCCTTCGTTTGCTTTTAACAGCTCCAGTTATTCCGCGGTAGAAAACTAACTTGTGCGAAAGCTTGTATAATTTTAGACAACCTGTTACTACTGTATTCAATGATTCAGTAGCGTGGTAAGCTGGGTTTGCTGGTAGGACTTTTAGGCATCAGTAGTAGAAATTGATAGCTGTTAACTGGCGCTAGCGACAAATATGGTCATTGGTCCACTCTGTATCCTCCAAATCTCTATCATCCGTAAAATGTTGTCTGCCTTTTGCAGTAGTCAATGAAAATATGGAAGAATAGACGTAGATATCAGTTAGCATTTTTTAATTTTTTGTGCACAGACGATAGGAAGACCACACACAGATAAAAACCCTCGTTGTAAATGACTGTCATCAGTCTTAGACGAAACGTGTTGCAAGGATAATTTTTCCAAAATTAACGCGATCAATTCTTCTGGCAGCGTGTGTGCTATTAGCCGAATATCGAAAATCTTAGAAAAAAATGTACTTCTTATTGTGCAGTGGACAGCATTTTTGATTGAAAGGAATTTTGCATTGTTGAATATCCACCTTTCAAAAAGAGTTTTAAAAAACTCCGTAAAAACAATTGCAACTAATAATTTTTGATAATCTTTTTAGTCAAAAAACCGACTTTGGAATTGGTAGCCAGTTGAAAAACGTTATTTTCGTCAAGTTCATATTGATCGAAGACGAAAAGGTATTTTTCTCTTTATTCGCCGCATGTAAAACTATGTTAAACTGCAAACTCTGGAATGACATTTATTGAAGCCATTTACGAATACTCATCATACACAAGGTGATTTGATAGGTCTCATAATTCAATTCCAATTTTTCTTGAAGTTAATGTAACCTAAGAATACGTAAAAGGGAATTAACGCAGGAATTTTTCATACTGGAGCATACTGACTCTTAAAATATCACACATTGATATACTGAAAGTGCAAAACACAATGTTATGGAAGACATACTGGCTTATTAGTCATTTTAGAATATTGCTTACGATGCTAGCTCGTTTGGGTGTTAATATACTCGTCCACAAAAAAGAAAACACGCAATAATTATCATGAAGATGAGGAACTTAAAAGAAAACAATGTAAAGAAGAAGAAGAAGTGAGCAAGTTACTTCTCAACAGTTTATGCTCCTAACAACCAATAGTGTAATCATCTGCCTGGATGAGGTGGTTATACTTAGCAATTGATTGATAAAGACGCTGTTGCTACACGTGAAAGAATGCCCAATGCTCATTGATATGAAGATATATCCGCTCTCAGATGAAGGTTTACAGATTTATTGCCATCACTTCTGTGGTAAAGGATAAATAGGCCCAAGAACGGGCACCTGGTAAAGAGGTACGCGAAAACATACAGGTCTGGCTAAAAGAAAGTGAAGTACGATTTATCTCGAATATATCACTAAGGGTATCTCAAGTACGTGCCGTCATAATTCGAGAAAAGTTAAGTGTACTAGGTCTAGTTCTTAAAACTGGAATATTCATATGATATATCCACCCTGCTGTACAAAGGAAGGCTTTCATTTTCTCAATCCCCGTGAACTACTGAAATACGTTCGGTGACACAAGGTCTTATTGATGTTTACCGTTGTTGTCGGTTATTTGAGTCGCCTGTCGGAGTCATGCGCAGCTCCGTGCGATTAAACAAACAAGATGCATACAATTATAAGGAGGCTCAACTCACTGCAGCAACAGACGTCAAAGACAGGCGCAGCCACTTATTGCCAACTGTAGTAACTGATTCTCCTGCACATAATACTTAATTGTGAACTTTGCCAATGATTGAGTAGACGCACTTAAAACCTTGACCCCTTGCAACCGAGAGCAGTTAATATGTTGTCCACTACCATGCAAATAGCAGGCTTAACATTGTTAATGTACACTAATCAGTTTTGTTTGAGATCGAATAATAATATAAGCTCTGCGTTTCCTAGTTATACCTATCAACTTATGTGCACAGCATGCACCACTTTCATTTTTACCGAGTCTTATCGTTTGATTATTTTAAAAGTATATCAAAAATTATTAAGTGAGCTAAACACACGAAAAAAAGAAAATATTTTGGTCAATAACACATTAAGAAATGGAATCATGCTAAACTTGACATGCGAATTGACTTGGCCATTGCGGTATTGCATAAACTAATAAACTCATATGCTCTCATGGCTCAACTGAACATTGGCAGTTATAAGTGCGAATTCTGACGCGTCCACACAATAGCGATTTGAAAGCATTATCCTGAATTGTCTTGATGCCCCATAGTTATTTCCACTTCTGCAAATTAAGCCTATTTCTTTAAAATTAAATATTCAGCAACATTAGTAATTTGTTTGTCAACCTCATTGGCTGGTGATTTATGTGTAAAAGAACTTATCTTTACTGTGCCTTTCAGAAAATTTTTAGTTTGCCGCCTATTGCTCAGAGTCAAAGATAGGACGATGGTCCATAATATGCTCAACAGGTGGACTGTAGACGACTGGAAACAAGTTTCGTCCCCAGGCGAGTTTCCGCATGAGCATGGTTGAGAAAGTTGTCACTCCAACTTTAGCGCTGCGTTCATGGTATGCGGAGTCCTATCTTCTGGAGAGCACTGTAAACTCTATAAAACAGGAGAAGCCTATCAAAGGACTGTTGATTATTATAAGGGGAGTCCCAAGAACAAAAACTGATTAAAAGATTTAAAGTAAATCATGAGAGCAAATCTACATGTGAGGATAAACAGGATTTAGCTATAAACAGGATTATTTTATGCAGGACGGATTCGCGACTAATACAGATATGGAGACTCAGAGATTGATGCCAGAAAAGTGCACAATTCTAGAAGAAGGACATTTGGCCAGCAAATTGTCCTGACTTGACCGTAAATGAAAATCATTGGTGAATTTTTAGTAATATGGTTGACACAAAATTACCTGTCCATTATACTCTTGCTGGTTTGAAGAGATTACTGCTGAATGCCTGGAGATATATGTCCATGGAACTCTCCCGTCAGAGCCATCTAAAATGTGAAATGTTAAATCGGTGGTAATCGGTGTTATTTCTTTTCCTTAGCTTCTTCCGAAAAAAGTCAAAAAAATCGCATATTCGCGTAAAACGCTATACTGCGTTGCATTCCTGTATTTTCCTATAGTACTATTTATCCTTAATTTGCGCAAGCAATTCTGATGCTCTACAAAGAAGACGAGATTCGCTGCACACACATTCCATGAGTTAATGATAAATAACACACAACTAACGTCTGCGTCCAATATTCTTATTAAAAATTTGAAACAACTCCTGCCCATTGTTTAGATGATTTACCAAAATCAGTTCAGGAAATAAAACGAAACTAACAAAGATGCTCTTGGTAAGATGCCTGTTGTAGCATATTATTTTCGCCAATGTTTTAATGATGGATAGAACTGCAGAAAATAAGCAGCCCCAATTACCTTTTTGTATGAATACGGCCAATCTGTTTGGCATATGCATCCTTACATCGACTCTTTAAGTAAACGGTAAAAAATGGCTACAAAATATAGCAAACGGTAGGGTCCTTTATTTAAAATGTTCAAAATTACCAGGTAACATTCTCGTGCTGGTCCAGGTGCAACCGTTTTTAACGGGGCCTAGTAAATTGAACCATTAAAAATATGCCCAGGTACCTGTTAGTTTTCTCGTGAAAGGTACCTATACGTTTGTCATTTTGGAGTTTTTTAAACAGTATTAGCAGTCAATCGCCTTTCAAAAACCCACCATTATTGTTTTGCAACACTGTTACTCTCGCGTGTTTCTACAAACCCGTAACAATGACAGTCAAAGACCCTGGCTTATCCGAGTCATCCCAAAAGGCACATACGGCCACACTGAAGGCGTTTTGTTGGCTATAGCACTCTCACTAATGCAAATCCTTTCACGGCTCGAAGGTGTGTGTTTGACCCACCAGAAATTTGGTGCATGTCGCACTGCAGTCACTCTTTTCATGAAAATGATTGCAAGCGACAACGTTTTATGATATTTCAAATTCAAAGACCGGCTTAGGGAGTGGTAGCTAATAGAAGAATTTTAATTCTGTCAGGTCAATATCGGCCGATGACGGAAAAAAAGTATGCTCGGCTTAGTTGAACGCATGTTAAAAACATGGAAACCGCAAACTCTGATATGATCTTTTCGGAAGACACGCATCAATATCCACCATATATGAGGTAGTTCATGAAGGCTTTTAATTCATGTCAAATTTCTCTTAAATTCAGTTTACACTAAACATGTTTTTTTTCATATGGACTATAAAATTATCTATACGAACGGAAGTGGAAAACACTTTCACTTTTAACTGTCTATGAAGCCATGCTTGACTGATGAATCTTCTTTGGATTTTTGTCTGACGATGCAATAGGCTAGGTCATCAAACACTAATTTTTAGTTAAATTAAACAGAACGCAAAAATAATCAGGAAGCTGAGGACTTCTTAAAAAAAACAGTATAAAGGAGAAAAAAGAAGGTAAGTTTAAGAAAAAAGAGGATGATATTGACAGTAATCATTTATTATACACCTAATTGGTGATCGTTTGGCGAATAAAGACGCTGTTCTTGAGTGTGCGCGAAAGAGAATCGCTCATCGACATGAAACAAAAATCCCCTATGAAGTTAAAGTGTACACGTTCATCCACATTCTATGACAAGAAACCTGTCCATGTTACTTATACGTTAACATTGTACGCAAAACCACATCCATGGATAAGAAAGACTCGCGAAGCACACAAAACTGAAGAGAAAAAGGCGTAGATAACTTCACTTAAACGTGCGCATGTAACAATGATCTAACGGCTATAAAGGGAAGAATTATATACGAATATCTGATCACCAGTTTTGATATATTTTGCTCCATTCATCTGAGTTTGCTTGTGCCAGTTGGCATATTTATCCACAAACTTGTGCGCATACAAAGGAGCACATGCATTAGATGCAATTATGCCGAGAAAAATTTATTTAATGACTGTAAAATTTTGGTTAAATAACCATCATGCATGTGAAGATGAAAAAATCGGGATAACAAAGACGAGCCACCGAAACGCGCTAGATGTCCGGCATATCTCTCGTATATCTGCTTGACTTGATCAGTCATAGGGATATTCTGCTTCGAATGCCTTCCGGAGACTGGTACGTAGACAACTTCAAATAAACCTCATTAGTGTTTCCTTGTCCGAAGTGTCCGCCGTCCATATATCAAGCACTAATGCTAGTAAAGCAATAATCATCCGAAGCCAGACAAAAATTCAACCTCATTGTCAGAATCTACGCAAATTTGGAATGCCCTTCTCGTCCAATGAATGCCAGAAAGGTGGTTTCCCCTCAGCATTCTAGTGAACGGAAACAACGTTAGTAGGTAAGATTTTATCTGTAAAATGTATGTTTATAAAACCTATAGGACCTAAATGAAACAATGGTTATCTGCTGAAATGCGGGCCCGAATGTGCATTCAAGAAAAAGCCAGGATTACGTAACACAGATTGACATATCCTTCTGGGAATTTCACAACATCCATTTTACCATAAATTGTAGTGAAGTTATTTAGTGCAGAATACTGGAGCTGCGGGTTGCACCAGACAAATATTTGTTGAAGACTAGGGATGCAGTAGAATTAATTAACATTGACGTCTTCTTCGGCGGTTAGTCTTGCGTGTACAATGTATGTTTCAGATCGACTGAAAACATACTGTTTTCCACCATTCAGGCGAAATCTCGAAAGAGGTTGTCGAAGTTAACATAACACCTTGAGCGGGAGCACGATTACATAGGATGTTACGTTGCGCAACCATTTTGGAGGACAGTGGTGACCTGTGGACTTTACCGCAATTTTTATGCAGATGAAAGAAGAAGCTTGAGGCATAACGCTGCAGCAGGCACCCGCTGGCGGGATGGAAGAAGGTTTTTGGAAAGAAAGCAAACGGGAAAAATGGAAGTGATATAAGTGTAGGGTACGTTCTTGTCATGAAAAATGTGCCACAGACATCATATTATGATGTCAATCAGTCCGTCGCAGTCATAAATGTTTGCGCTATTTTTGTTAATACGTTAAGACATGTAAAAGCGCTAGCTTAGTGGCAATTGCTAAAGCTTAGGGAAAAAAATCAGTAGATGTATAAGAATGCATCATTGATAACTCCGTTAACCCGATTAATCGCACGTAGATTCACATTAAGTCCATTCACAGGAATCTTCGTGTAGTCTGTCCTAAAATCGATGTTTATTCTAGTGGAGGCTTCAACAATGAATTTAACATAATTTTTGAAATCTGTAAAAAATTACTAAATTATGCCATCTCCCATAAACAAGCGAGAATTGCATTGCCATTTATTTGTGAAAACACCTTTGTCGAAGCCAACCATCAACTATCCATACATCACTTAGTTAGTTACGAGATAGTGTAAGACAGTCACCTCTCAAAGCTTGGTAAAATTTGTCGTAAATGTAAATATCAACACACAATATGAGTGCCTTCCTCGTAATATGCATGTCAGGAGGACATTCTACATAGAACGTTGCAGTGAGCAGAACCACATCCGGTTAATACTATGTAAAAATAACCGTACAAAACATATACGACCTCACATGTGTGACAGTAATATCAACGAAAACTGTAGATAGGAGGAGCAGTATCGCAGTTTAAAAGTTGGTCTGTTTGTTATAGTTAAGAGTAGGTAAAAAAGGCACTCAACACTGTTTTTGAATCTACATGAAGTGCTGGCTGCATACGTCCAATGTATAGCTTACACCAGCTCTTAAAATAAAGAGGCAAACAGGCAGAACCATATATTTTTTCAGCGCCTTCAGTAGGATTGTAAGTTATCATAATTACGCAAATAAAATTACAAGTGGCCAATTTGTGAGAAATAATTTAAAATATTCATTGGGATTGTGCCCAATGTCTTGTGCGTGAATTTTTTAGAGAGAGTTACGTTCCTGATGAGATATATAAACGCGTTTTCGCCTGTCATCAGACATTAAAAACTTACGGGCGTATTCTATGTAGAAATGCAAAAAAATTCTAAGCGAGATGAAGTGGTCTAGTTGCGATTAATTCACTTTGAAGGGTGCACAGGGCTACTTCCATTAAAGTGCACAGGCCATTAAGTGGTACCAAAGCGAAATCAAAGAACGTTGTCAGTTTTCAAGGGATTATCTGCGAATTGGCGAGAATTTTGGTACAAAAACAGGTACATAATAGAAAAGCAGTATAACGCATTAAAACAATAGCTGCATAATTTATGGCCTCAACCACACAATTCGTACGCCACAACACTTGGTACGGCACGTGTTTAAACCGTATAATTCAGGGTTTGTATATCAGGTTTTGTGGATTATTGAATCCACCATCAAGTGCATCTTGCCTGACAGCCCTGTTTAACTCCACTCAGAATAAGGCAAGTGCGATGTTCTGCTTCTTCAATGACATGGAAAGCATACAAAGAGATTAAAATAAGTTATTATTCACATATTACCTCAGTAAATTTGTAAAATAAGAAACCTGCCTTTATGAGACTTTTAAAAAGCGAAACTGCGCTCAAAAACCTTAGGCGAAAAATCTATACTATAGGGCATAAAAGCGGACACCAGGGGGGCGACCCACTATAAACGTTTCTATTGCTGGTTGTTGTTTGGCCTTTTAAAGTTTTCATCTACCAAACCATCTAGTTCTAATCACTTCTGTGATTGCGTATACTTATTGAACATGTAAGGAGTAACATACATGTTGTTACCTCCCACCCTGGTAATTTTGACTCATTTCGTTGACGGTTAACTGGTACTTTCCCCCTATAAATATGGCTTGCTTTCGTTGACGGATTTATCTCTGACGATGGACTCCCGCAAGAGTTCGAAATCTCAGACCGACAAAACTCTGATTCCGGTGATCGAACCTACTTCTTCTCAATCTACATGCATGTTGTCTTTGGCTAACGCACGTAGTAGTTTAAGCACCGCACTTAGCATGCTCCTCGTGTTAGAATTTTGTTCTGCGAAAACTGTGATTAAAGGGGTTTTATGGGTGGTAAAGTAGGATAGCCAGTGGAGGGTACTTACTTGAATTTAATTTTATTTAATTGAAAGTTGATTACCCATCCGATGAAAGGTTTAAAATTGAAAGATTTAATGCATATTCAAGATTTTTTATTTAGATCATTGAGTTGACTTGAGGCGCAAAATGGTGGATTCTAGAATTGAATTCCGTTCAGCTAAATATGCTGGGAGAAAAAGAGAAGGAAGGTGGTGAAATCCAGCGTTTGTTGATATCCAAGGGATTTTCCAAGCTGTTAAACGCAGCGGAAAAGAACTTCTTGTTTCTGCATGTTGCATTATCAAAGGCCATTCATAAAGAGCAGAAACTCTTTTATTATGTTTGTTAAAAAACGGAAACTCTGTTTTGCATCCATGAATTTTGGGTAAGCGTACACATGAGAAACAGCTCTATAGTCATAAAAATAAAAATGAATTTAGTAAACATACGTTTGCCTTACGAATATTTAACGTTTTTGCACCCGGAAGATAAGTAATAACCTTAAAAGAGACCAAAGTTTGTTTTTGTACGCCAAAATTATTAGGCGTATTTGATGGTCCATGAAAAGCACGGAAAATTATTCGTTTTCTCAGTACAACAGACTGACACAAAATATTCTTCAATATTGCTAAATCTGATAATCCTTTGCCTGATTCGTTCCAAGTTTTTAAATTTTTCTATTTTCTTCTATAATTTGACACGATTTAGATGAGGTTTATCCAAATAGTACCAAAATATAGAAAATAATTAATAAATATAAAAACGTGGAAGGTAACATGCAAAATATTATCATATTTTAAAATATTGGAGGATATTTTGGGTCACTCTGTTGTATATTCAAAATCAAACAACGGTTTCCTGAAGTAAATGAGCTTATTCTTAGCTGGTTAAGTTTACATAGAAATATAAATTCTTTCATATTTAGCAAAGTATCAATTTCTAATTGATGGGGAAGTCAAAAACTGTTCAAAATATCCTATTTTGATCTGGATTCTTCTTTATAATCGTACAATTCACAGATATTTGACTTCAAACTATGTAACTGAAGCAATTTTCGAAGAGGAAGCTCCTTAAGAAAATATTAAATTTATCTTAGACGTGGTCATTCTCGACATTTGTTGCGGAAATTCATTTTTTGGCAACGATATCAAATGTTTGGGTGATTCTAATATCGTCATCCACACAAGCAGCTGCATAAAGAGGAATGCTTTAAAACTCACCATATAGGTAAAGGCTTTTAGAATATTTCTTTGTTCTTAATTTTAGGTAACTAAGTTAAGCAAAGGCTGCGTTTATGGACAAACCAAGCAAAACTGTGAAATTCGTAAAGCGTTAAGCAGAATTTCGAAAACAGTCCGCAGCTCCCCGCCCTCGATTTCTCGAAATAATTACGAACAAATGTGACATGCGGAAATTTCTTTGAATATACACAAAATGGTATGAATTTGATGACAATTACAACCGTAAGCTAATTTCTTGATAAACAGCCAGCCTTTCGTGTATGGCCTCCAGTCTATGTTTCTTACTGTCAAGAGCCCGGACCTGATTACCACAGAAAATGTTTTTGGAATTGTCAAAAGAAATTAATACAAAGCACACAAGGATTTTTTCGTGCATTTAAAAACGAAAATTTTTTACCAAGTACCCACATTGGAAAAAAATTAAGAAAAGGTGTGCACATCTATTTCCAACACACTCAGTGGAATTTTAAATATAAATTTAACTTTTACAAATTTTGTACTTTTACTTATTTTTTTTCACGCACATGCCTTAAATAC
Organism: Ligula intestinalis; assembly: GCA_036362985.1. Taxonomy (NCBI): domain Eukaryota; kingdom Metazoa; phylum Platyhelminthes; class Cestoda; order Diphyllobothriidea; family Diphyllobothriidae; genus Ligula; species Ligula intestinalis. Next base: position 33,018,802 of record JAYGXS010000004.1, read on the forward strand.
ATTTGTAGTTAGCATTAAATCCAGGACTTTTCACAAAGCCATTTCCTTCATCTCAAGTTTTATTGTGAAAGTTACATTTCTTTTGCTAATATATAGTAATTTCTCCGGTATCTTTGTCTTCTTTTGACTTCTGGTTCTTACCTCACTGCTGCAATACTTTGGGGGGTTTGCGTGTGCAGACTTCGCGCAAAATTATATTTTTCAGTGAATCCATTGCATTTCATGAGATGGGGAATCTACTGTAGAAATGGTTTTGATTTAAATTTATCGATGTGTTTAATCTGCATTGCCAGCTAATATATTTTGGAGAAAACTCGATTATCCAAATGCAGGTTTCTCGAAATTCATGAAAAAAATAGATGCTGGTTAGAAGATCATATACTTCGATTAACCTAATATCCAACTTACCGTTCGATTACTAAAGTCAGCTGCGCGACGCGCCACGCCCTCAATTTACGTACAAAACATGTTACTCCCAGCGGAGCAGGAAACAAATTCAACTACATTTATCAACCTTACAACTTGAACAAATCTTGCACGGGCGCGGTTTGAAATTTTTAAGCAGTGGGGTTTCAAGAGAAAAATACCTGTTTGCAACGAGCAAATGATAGTGTGTCAAGATCAACACACTTGATTGACGAACAAAGCCAGATACTCACAAAATTTGTTTGCTGAACAAAACATACTACAGTATTTCTCGCCTCAGTCGCCACCTGTGTCTAAATCCATCTGATTGCACTGTTACGCTGTAACTTGCAAAGCAGACAGTCTTCAAAATTCTTTCTTAACGAGATCAGACTAACCAAATTCCCACAACGCTGGTGCTGGTGAAATTCTCAGGATCTAATACACACGAAGGAGCTGGATACACAACGACAAAGGCTGAGTCGCTCCATTCTATCATATCAAATTTGCTTTGATATCATTATTGGAGTAACTTACTGCACAGTTAGAAATTAAACTAGCTTAGGTATTACGCCTCCTATTACCAACCCTGAAACAACTTTGCACGTTTAGATATTTCTCTAGTAGTCCGTCAAGGTTCTCCTTCTTAAATTAAACAACCAATCGTCTTAAGTAAGGAGAATCACCTTTAACGTTTTCGTACATTAGTAAAGCGACGACTTAGGCTATCTGTCTCGTAAATAAGGCAAACCTTCACATCCGAACTCTTTTTGCTGCAACCTCATTTGTCGTGCGAAAAAATGAAGACAAGAAGTCAAATTCAAAATCTGCCACAAAGGGGGTTCCAACCCAAAACCGCCTCAACAAAAGACCACGGCGCTAACCACTGCGTTATCGCCGCACGCTCTAAAGGGCGATCGAAACGTTTGACAAATTGGGTGCAATCGACACACATAGACAACCGATGCGATGAATATCATATAATAGCCTCTACGTATAGTTAACTTGAAGGTTAAATGACAAATATGCAAAAACTCTTCCCGCAGACCATCGCTGCATACGCATAAACCACCTAAAGAAGAACAGAAAATACCTTTACCTAAATTACAGGCTGCCATAGTTGACAACTTATACACCAGTGAGACAACTTCAGACAGATCCGACGACCAAGCAGTCACACCAAACAGTTCGAGCTCGAGGCCCACTGCAGCGAAGGTGGCCAAAACCGTACCTCAAAACTACCGACAGGAGGGTGATCATGGTGTGGTTGTTCAGAGGTTGCAAGAAGCAAGTTCAGACAGTTCTGATGATCAAGCAGTCATACCACCCATTTTGAGCTCCAGGCCCACTGCAGCGAAGGTAGCTAAAACCTCAACTAAGGGCACACGACACCGAGAGGATCACGAATACTGTCTAGTTGTACAGGGGTTAAAAGAAGCCATTTCAGACCACTCAAACGATCAGAACGATCTGGACTTCGTTTCCTTTAACGATTTCCTGAGCAATTTGTTCCCACCAGGTAAAGAATTTGAAGTGCGCGAGTTATTTCGTATCAGGAAAAAGCCGGCAGATACTGGAGAAATGCCCCGACCCAGACCGCTAAAAATAGTATTTAAAAACAAGGAACATGTTCAGGTAAATCTGTCAAAAAAACTAACCTACGTCACGTGCATAAAGAAGTTTTTTTCAATCAGACTCCCAGGAGGAACGGTTGAAACACCAAGAACTTGTAATGAAACTACAGTTGAGGAAGAAGAATGGTGAGGCAGGCCTAAAAATCTTCAACGGGAAGATAATTCAGAAGAAAACATTGAACCAAACCGTAATACTCCGAACGACGGTCAGGAAGTGACTGTCACAACCGGATTACACCGTACCATGAAACTTAAGTGCATATACGCCAATGCACAAGTCTGCTCTCCAAATAAGATGAGCTCAAGATTATTATGTGCCAACTGGAACCAGACGTCGTCTGAATAACTGAAACATGGTTGTTTTAACGAAGGTAGGCAACGAGGAAATTGCTCTTCCCGGGTTTAAAGTCTTCCAAAAAGATACAATCGGACGTAAAAGTGGGGGTGTGCTAACCTATGTCAGACACGGCCTGCTCGTGTCCAACAAATCCAAAAACCTTTCGGGCAATATTGAGGCAATATGGCTCACCATTAGAACACCGAGGTCACAGACCCTTGACACAATGGCGGTCTACCATCCACCGTCGAGCAACCACCAGTCAGCCACTAGTCTGATAGAAAGAGTCAAAGAATTTGCTAGGATATCTGATGCCATGATCATGGGAGACTTTAACGCTCCCCATATCAACTGGAATGTGTGTTCAGCGCCGAGTTCAGAAGTAAATTTCGATCGAAGACTCCTGCACACAGAACAAGCATCTTTCCTCACGCAACATGTCTTATATCCGACCAGACTACGCGAAGGGCAACAGGCCAATTGCTCAAACCTAGTGATTACCAAAGCGCCTGATAGCGTGGACGTCGAAAATTGTTTATCACCTCTCAGAGAAAGTGATGACGTAGTGCTACGTTGGGAATATTCACTCTTCTCTGTGCCCAACCGTAGTGCGGTAACCAGACGCAACATCTGGAGAGGGGACTTTAAAAAAATGAAAACCACAGTTAGTGGGATAGACGGGAAAAAAATATTCCCCAGATGCGTTCTCGATGATTGCTCGGCATTCAAAGCCATATTACACGGACTACGTACGGATTTCTGTCCTATCGCGGTAGATAAAGTAACAAATAGGCCTCGATAGCTAAGGACCACGCTAAAGAGAGAAGAAAACTGCAAAAGAAGGATGTGGAAAACCTTTCGCAAAGAGAGTACCCCCAAATCATACAGGTTAAAAGCCTAATACGAAATAGCCGCCAAAACTTCGAGCGTAATCTAAGTAACCGTGCGGTAGGAAACGCAAAGCTTTTTTACAGCTACGTTAGACAATGCACTCGAAAAAGAGCCTTTTTCCTTTTTTTAAAAACCAAAGGAATAAAAATTTGTGAGAATAACGATAAGGTGGAACATTTTTGCCTGCTTATTTAAGTCGATCTTTACGAGAGAGGCTGAGTTCACCGCTGTAAACTGCAGTGTGGGTGAAATCCAGGGCATAGACTTAGTTGCACTCACGGAAGCTACCGTTCTGCTAGATTTTATATAGCTACAATAAACGAAGTTGTCAGGTCTGGATGAGAAACGAGCAAAACTATTAAAAGACCGTGCCATAGAGTTTGCGGTACACCTGTACGTACTCTTCCGAGCTTCTCTTAATACTGGACAAGTGCCACACGATTGGAAGGCAGCGTGGATCTCACAAATCCACAAAAGTGGGAGTCGGGCGACCACAAATAACTACAGACCGGTCAGCTTCACCTCAATATCCTGCGAGCTCATGGAATGCATAGTCAAACGCGAGCTGATGCACTTTTTGGAGCAACATCAACTTCTTTCAGACAAGCAGTATGGATTCCGCAGGGAAAAGTCCTGCTTGACCAATTTGCTCTATTGTCTAGCACAATGGACCCGAGCACTCGATGAAGGGAATACCGTGCATAGTCTTCGTAGACTTCAAGTAGGCATTTGACACTGTGCCTCATCAACGTTTCTTATACAAGCTCAGCCGTATAGGGGCAAAGGACACCTTTTGCAGTGCATCGCAAACTTCTTGACTGGTCGTACCCAAACCGAATGTATTGGCGAACAGCGGTCGGCGGCGGTAGCAGTTGAGAGTGGTGTTACAGAGGGTTCTGTTCTTGGCCCTATCCCCTTTCTTATATATATATATATATTGATGATTGCATAAGCGGACTAGACTGCGAAATCGCAATGTTTGCTGATAACCCTTAAAACTTTGGATGACCATACGCAACCAAGAAGATGAATTAAACCTCCAGGCAAATTTGCATCGATCGGAGCAATGATCGACCCTTTGGCCAAATGCTACTTAATGCGATTCGGTAGAACCAGCATTGCGCCTCGGAGGGTGTATTACCTTAATCACCCACCACTGCCAGACCTGGGGGTGTGGTTCATGCCTTCACTGAAGCCATCACTCCACTGCCTGAATGTGGCTAAATCCGCAATGTCGAGCTTGTATCTAATCAAGCGCGCCTTTTCTTAGTTTGATAAAGTTGTACTTGGCAAGGTCTTTGGCGAACCCAACTGGAATTTGCCATCCAAACCTGTGGATCTTGGACAGCCAAAGACCGAAAAGCCCTCAAAAGAGTACAAAGTAGCATAACAAAATTATTACGAGGCCAACGGAACCTCCCTTATGAGACCCGATTGGTAAATCTTGACTTGCTTCCTCTGGATTACAGGCAGCTATGCCGGGACCTAATCCAGGCATTTCACATGCTGCGTGGTCAGGATTGCTGCCTCCAAACAAACGACTTCTTTGAGCAGGCCATAACCACTAGACTGCGAGGACACCCACTCAAATTACGTGTGACTGGGGCAAGACTTGACCCAAAAAAATTCGTTTTCTCTAAAAGGGTAATCCAGGCATGGTATGCTTTCTCCTGCGGATATTGTTATGTCACCGTCCGTGGATGATTTCGAAGCAATTTTTTTCGATTTAATGAGAATTGTCGCGATTGGGTGCTCCAAATCCAAACACTGAAGTTTTCCAAATCCAAACACTGAAGTTTTCCAAATCCAAAAATCCAATGTTATAATTATTAAGCTGGTTTGGCAGATTTTCTTAAGTTGAGTTGGTGGATTCATTATGAGTGACAAGTTGAGCGGGTAGTATCGATCCAAGTGTGATTAAACTCATGGCGTGAATCAGGCGTTTGTTGCTAAGCGCTAGAGCATTAGCCTCCGGCAAAGGCTTTCTCTGATCCGCAGGTTCAAATCCCACCAAACGCCTAGAGGTTTTCACACTTGGGTCAACTCAAAGAAATGCTATAAATATATACTCATAATAATTGTTATGTTGCATTATTATTAGTACTTATCCAAATGCGTTAAGCCATTATCTAGCACCCGACGTCTCTGCTTACTATGCGAACTGCGCTTATCGCGTCTGAGGTCGCATCTACCGCACCTATGGTTCTAGGCTACGTGCCCCTGTCACGCCGTTTCTCGTGTCGAACGACTGCTGACAACCTTGCGTGTTTCTCTACTCTTGACACAGCAAAGGCATATCATGGTCACATCTCCGGTTCTTCGGGACGTTTACGTAACTCTGAGGTTTCCTTCTCATATGTTCCTTCGGATTTAGATATTACTGGCCATGGGCACCATGGCTACCACCAACATTCAAAGAAGCATCCTTCTCCTATCATTTACATACTTTTCCCCACGAGCGACGTTTTTCTCCTAAAAACATGAATCCTATTCCATTTTCAATTATGAGCCATGTTTTAGGAGTTATTTCACTGTCTGGTCTTCCTGCTCAGTTACACTGCTGGCTCGTGTTTACTGAGTGTGATTGCATTACTTGAAATAAGCGAGTAGTCATCTAAAATTGTGTCAACGACTTCTTCGGAATGTTCGGCCATGCCGATGTGGTTTTTAAATCCTGTGTACCAAGAGGGACATCAAAGGCGTTTGCCTATATTTACTTTAATGAATTTGACTTGATTTGATTTGACTGTTCTTGCCAATATACAAGGCAGACCGGGCGACAAATTAACTCGCAAATAACGGAACACAAGCAGGCACACTTGATGCGATTAGCTCTTCAAGCACTTATTATGCAAGGACTGTATGCTTGTAATCTTTATAGATCTCAGCTCTCCACATAACAGCAGGAACCGTGAAGGCACAGCGTACATTCTATTGAAAGAAGAATGTAATAAAGAGGAGGACGCGATTCTTGAAACGATTGTTTTATTGTAAGCCTTCGCCTACACAAGAGAAGCCATCGTCAGAGAAAGTGAGAAAACAGCAAGCGTCAGCTACGCATACATGGGGTTGATAATGGGGGAAGGATTAGTCAATATTGATTGGTCCCTGTCCACACCCCGTCCATTCTCGTGCTTACTCATCGTTTCTCCTACGCGCGTCCCTGGAGTAACGGCGTGTGACTTTGGCTTGGCAGCCTGCATGTTTGTAGGGGAATTCGTCCCTGATTTCTGGTCACGGGCACGAGCACGAGCACGGATGGCAAAATAACAGGGCAGTATACTCACATGCCTGTATATATAGTTAGGATCTGACACCCAGGCCTCCAGGAGTTTGCATCCAGTCTTATTACTGGCTCGTGCCATTATCCGTGTGTTCAAAAAGTCGAATTTGTGGACTTCTTGTAGTGTTTGGGACAGTTGGCCGCCTTCCGCACTGCCCATTTGTGCTCTTTTATTCGCAAGTTAACTCGTCGCCAATTCTGCTCCGTAAATCAGAAAAAAACAGTCGCGGCATAGCAGCTAATAAATGACGCCAAACTGCCCCTTACATCCAGTGGGTGTTTATAGTGCATGAATCGTGCAGATATGGTAGGTATCAGGCGATTATCAATAGCCACGTCGACATGTTCTTAATGTAGGGTAGAGGGTGCCAGAGCGTTGGTGGTCCCCTTTCGTTAGTTGCATGTGGGCGCGTTCGGAGGCAGCGGCTTATGAAGTTGTTCGGGTATCTATTCCTGGCCAGTTGGTCTCGAAGTTGTCGTAGTTCTTTCAATCGTCCCTCCGGTTCACTGCTATGTGCCTTCAGCCTCTGAAAAAGTGCTCTAATACAGCCCTGATTACGCGTTATTTGGTAGTTACTATGGGAACTGAGCACCTGGGTTGTGCTGGTTGCCTTTCTGTCAGCCATGGTGTTGAGTTCCTCGTTGGGTCTGCGCGTGAAGAGGACATCCAGGAAAAGCAGTTGTCCAGGCACTCTCTTCCCCCCTCGTAAATTAGATGTCGGAGGAGACAACGTTAACCAGTGTCGGTCAGGGGCGGCATACGAAAGACGGCCGTTAATATGAATACTGATATCTTCGGAAACGTATATGGAACGTTCGTGCGGCTTCATCTGGCATATGCGATCGAGGCTTGGCGGCCCTGGCTTGAGAAAGACATGGGGATTCTCGAATGTGTTTAATGACGTTCTACCAAGGTGGTCCATGAACTTAAGCAGTCCACATGAGAACAGCGTTTGACCGCTTTGAATCTCTTTCCCCTTCATTATAGGCAAGAGAGCGGAGCCCATAAAGCAATATTTCAGGTACTAAGGGGAACTGGTCTGGATGCCAAGTGGGAAGCTCTCTTTCAAATGGCCACATTAAGGAACCTCAAAAGACAGGACTGCCAGTTAAAGAGGGAACTAAGCCGAACAAACCAACGTTTATCCTTCTTTTATCTAAGAGTCATTCGACAGTGGAACTCCTTGTCAGAGTCCATTGTGCGTTCACCCACTGTAAACGTCTTCAAGAGACATTTGGATACTTATACGTTACAGTCCAACAGCCACCTAACATAGATGACAACAAACACCACAATCAACTGTACAAACAAGCATACTACTCGTTTGATTTCAATAGAGATTTTATTTTACACTTCAGATCAACAGATGTATACTGGGTATGTAGATAACATTTTGTACGCTGTAATACTGCAAACGCTACACCGTCTCAACAATACATACTACAAAATATTGTTTTGCACTTTTTCACAACTAGAGTGATCTGTAACAAATGTTGCATATTTCACAAACATTTATGCATTCCTGTACCGTTTCCATGGAGTTTTTAAGGGCTTTGGACATTTACTCCAAATTTTCTGACAGAAGCAGGCTCCGTTCAGATGTAAATGATGGCTTTATTGCTGACATCAAGTACTGAGTGATGGCCTAGGCCACGGTTCAGCATCATCGTCATCAAATGGCCTTCGAAGTGGAACTCGGTGCAGTGTGCTTTTCGATCGTTACCCACTTGTGGTCCTCAATCCATTTACATTCTGCCTAATGAGCTCTTCCCATTCAAGTACCTTAGTACAATTATAGCATCTAATCAACCATCTATCTTCATAGTGTAGTTTGTTTATAAAAATCCATAAACGTTTCTATCATTTTCGCTTGCGTTCCTGTCGCACACCACATACCCCAATATGGCATGTAAAAGATGTCCGAATTCAGCCCCGCATTCTTTACTGCTCTCCAGTTATTTTTTCAGCTTACCTAAAAATAACTGGTCATATTTAAACTTATCCTCATAAGGCTCTGTTCAGCTGCCAGTGTTTCGTAATTTTTAGCCAACAGCAACACTTTAAAACTGTCAACTAATTTGATGTTCGCATTCTTAACGAGGTCGATCACCCTCCTCACTCTGAACAAATTGCAACAAAGTCTTCCCTTACTGTGCGCTTAATCTTTTATCATAAGTTTTGCTTTATATCCGCATATCATCCCTCTGTAATTCCATTCCAAGTACGCTATTTTACGTGTAGAGAAACGGAAATTAAGAAGTTGACATCGTATAAACCTTTAACTATTTTATGAACATTCACCTTAATTTGTCCCTTGCTCTTCAAGAATAGACATATTTTTGCTGAAAATATGGATATTACCTTCAACATAAAGCACTATTTTATCACTTTCTTGTCTTTCATGGTTCTGATCCCAACCATCCTGTTATGCGCGGAACTGAAATGCAGACATGTTGCAATCAAACAGTCCCGACTTAATGAAAACACTCTAGACGACTGATTGTGTGACTTCTGAACCTAACACCCATGTTAGCACATTTTCCGAGGATTAGTGGCAGTTTTTTAACTGATGATCCACAACGAGTGGTTTTCCCTGTAATACATACACGCCATGCAAAAATGCATAAACCTGCTTCCTACTATGCACGTCTTATCCTTTATATTATTCACCAGCTGCTGTAGAATCACAAAATATATTTACGAAGGGAAGTGATTTTGACATTACGGGTTCGATCGATTTCCAAGTTTACAGTTAACGTCAATTTACAATGCTTAATTATTAATACTTATAGCCGCAGCGCATACCTGTTAAAGAGGTTAACCACCCTACCATACGTTTGCATACGGTTGTCGCACGAGTCAAAGAATGGTAGCTTTTCCACGTCATATAGTTGGCTGGTGCATTTTGCCTAGAGCTCCAAAGAACGAAAGAAAGGACGCGGAACGAAACGAGATGGCATATGGCTGCAACTCCGTCAAGAATATCAATGGCTCCATCATCACGACGAAAGTACTTTTGCTCATCTCCGATGGCACAATATTAATGTCCGATAAATCTCATGTTGTGAGCAGGTTGATCAAGCAATTTAAACGCTTCTTCAACGCTCATAATTCCTCTATGATGCCGTCGTTAAGTGACCTATTCACGTAGAAAGGAAAACTTATCCAGCTGTTTCATTAACTCTCACATAAAATCTCCGAGTCGCGAGCCCAGCCGACAAATAACACTGTAACTGCTCAGGGCTAATTGAATCATTTTCAGCGGTTTCAGGGTGGTTTAGTGTCAAGGAAAAGGTGTTCAGCATTTCGAGAACACGACCGATTGGCATAAGAACTGACAACCACGAAATAAGTTAATCCTCACCTTGATGTCTAATTTCCTTCCGTGGATCGCCGCTTGAATTGTTGAAGAAAGTTTCAGCAACAATTGTGAACAATAATTCTCCGGGCAGACCAATGTTTATTCCAGCCACACTTTGGAACATCCAGGATGATTAATTTTGGGTGCATTTAGTACAAGCATTTTTGCCAGTTTTAAAATATTGCATCAAACATTGCCTACTTTAATTTAACAGTAAGCTGTTTTAAAACATTGAAAAGAATGAAGAAATTTATCCTCGAAAGACACAATTTTATCTCCTTGGTAACAAAGTTTTACAGATACAGTCATGGAACACACAGTTAAATTAATAAGGTTTTTATAATAAAGAGCACTCTCGATAATGCCGGCGAATATGTATTCGATTGAGCACACTGTTAACCATGTCGTCTAAGCGAGTGTTCGGCAATTTGTCCCTAGCCAGCGCACGTAGGCTTCCCCAAACATTTATCTAACTGCCGTTCCCGACTCAAGTACGACTGCGTGCTCCACAACGGTGCATTAACATACTTTCTATAAAACACGGAGTATTATACTGACGGCTTTGAAAAGTTAACGCAGACAACTAGTCCAATCTCTACCGTCAACAACTTTGCTCTTGTAGGCAATACATTCTTTTTGCAGTTATATTTGATTGTCAATTTGTTCGGTTCATTTTTTCCAGTAAACTCGATTGCTTCGTCAACCGTGAACATGTCGTTGAGGCGAAGTCTTCGACAAGATAGTTTATTTCCCTGTTAACTAAAAAAATCAACAAAACATTTTGCAGATACAGAGAGCAAACAGTGAGCATATGTCCAGGCATTGCGATTCCAAGCTAGACAGCCTCAGTTTCATTTATGTGTTTTAATCAATTATTATAAAAGTTTTAATGTAATGAATTGTAATTTAATGTAACTTAATTAATTGTTCAGGTGGATGCACTCAGTCTTTGGTAAATAAACTTTAAAAACTATCATATTATAAACTGTGTTAACTGAGTTATGTAAACCTAGATATAATTAACCGTCATAAAAACTAAAATTGCACTGATATTATAAAAAGTGGCCTTAAAACTAAACCAAGCGACTCCTATCAATCCTGTTAGACATCATTTGTACGGTGGGCGTCTACAAAACATCTTTCCCACACGTCGCACCAAAGTTTATCTGACGCTTTGCGATCGACACGGACTGATTGCATTTAATAATTATCTGAGTTTTTCTATTTACTCAGAAAATTTTATTTTTTTTCACGGTGTGTAAATGTACATTCAAGGACATACAGGAAAATATCAAAATGTGGTAGAAATATTTGCGTCTAACTCCATCATCAATGGCTGTCATATCCGCAACCTGTCAAGATGTCGGTGCATGATTTATGCAATTATTTACTATCAGTGTATGTTGTCGGTAGGCAAACGTTTCTATCATGAAAAATAATCTACCGCCGCAGTATCACCATTCCTTTCATTTCATGCAGCAGCGCCTTTTGCGGGTTCATATTACGTGCATTTGAAGTGCAGTCTGGCTACCACTACTCAAAGTCATCAGTAGCCTTCCCAGTCATGCCCTCGCTCAAAGCCCAATGCAAATTCCTCCACATTCGCAATGGACGTGGCTCTGACGGTTGTGCGTCTGTTAATTTCTCGACCAATCAACAACCTTTCGTAACATGTACTCAAGCCAATCCGCATGCATTTTAGCCGTTTTATACAGCCGACAAAACAAAACGTCAACATAAAAGAGCATGGCCCCGAAAATGGTTTGTGCAAAGGTAGTTTGATTGGTGCACCTCATATACCCCTAGTCCCAGCACTTCTTCCTACGGAAACTGTGATTTTTGGGTTTTCGGGAGTAGGGAATCAGGGTAAACAGGTAAGACTTATTGTAGAATTACGTGCAAAGCGAAACAAATATAGTTATATTTCTTTACCTCGGCCACAGGGAGTTAGTTGTTCCGCATATATATTGAAGGTGGGTGAAACGCTTTAGGCCACGCATTCAACTAATCTATTGCCAGCATTTTAATTTGGACCATGGGTGCGTTGTCGTTGACGACCTCCTAACCACCATTTCTACTTTTTCTGGAATTGCAAGAGACCTGCATTTTGATAAGTGGGCTTTTTGCAAAACGTTAAACAATAATATGGATGAAAAGAATCTAAAGGTGCACGTCAACAACCCTCTTCATTACAACAAATTGAAATGCATGTAGCACTTATTTAAGTATTTTCTACTGCCTATTCTAATTTTTCACTCACAAACCCCTTCATCGTTTCCATAGGACAACATAGGGATATTTGAGGTGCACTACCTAAACTGCTGTTGCCATGATTTGTTTGCTATTATTCTGACGGCCGGCAACCACAGGAAGAACGCAATTTTCTCTACTCCGCCAAACCAATTGCGTAACAAACCGTACGATACTGTAAGATGGACTGTCCTTTGCAACAACCAAAGCGCATAAATGATTAAAATTGTTAGAAAAGCCATGTTATATAACATAATTTCGTAGTTTTCGCTATTTTGTAAAAGATTTTAAGATTCTGTTTAAAAGCGTTAGTAATGCGATAGATGAGTCGTGCTACCTCGCGGCAGGCATATTAAGCCAGATATCAGATTCGTCCGATGGAACGGCCTTTAAAGTGGTAACATGCATAGGTTAGCCACATCTGCTACACGCGCTTTATTTTCCGTGAAATCTTCCTCTTCAAGTCTGCACTAGTAAATAACCACGTTGAAGTCAATACTCAGAATGTACGCCTAACAAATCACTGATTCTTTATAGGCCGTAAGAAAATAACTTATCTTTAGAAGTTTGATTAGAATATTCAACAAAATCTGCATGGATGGAGAGCATAACACACTTGAGTTCGCATATAATTGCATAAACATCTTCCAGTTTCCCAGCAAGATAAGCAGGAGCGTTGGCAACAGTTCATTGCGCGACGCTAGATATTAATTTACGTGCTCTACATTTGCCCACAATTGAGACATGCAAGTTGTTCCACTGTTCCGTTGGAAGACATTTTGGTTTCGTTGCAAATTGTTCTTAATGGCTGCTGAAGCCATCTTTAAGTATTCGAGCGACCTATGTAACGATGTGTCACAAAAAGGTGCGTTTGTAGAGAAAACATAAATGCTGGTACCATGGTGAATTGTAGAGATGGCCAATGTTCGCGTCCTCGAAACTCTGAGGCACTTCCGTTTGGCACTTACTCACCTGGAATATCGTTTGAAATTACTCAATCAACCAAGAGCATCCGTGGGTATAGGTTTTCGTAGGGATTGCGTCGGATTTCGGTGCTTTCGCACGGGTGAGTTTTCTCACGGAGGGCGGGATATCTGTATAAACGATACTTTATACGTGGATGAGCCAGTTAGTGGCACCATTGGAGATGATGGACTTGCAGCTGAGGACAGGGTCTACGTGTCCTCCGCTGTGTTACGTTGGTATTGTAGATAGGACTTTTAGTCATAAGTATTAATTATTGGTAATATTTAATTGATGCAGATCCAAATGTGACTATGGTTTACTCTGGATCCGCGAACTCACTACCCTGACTTCTTCATTGGTCATTGAAAATATGCGAGATTAGAAGTAGATAAAAGTTAGCGTTTTTACTTATTTGTGTACGGAAGATATAAAGACAGTTCAGGTAAAAACGCACGCTGTACGTTATCAAGTAAATGTGGTCTGCCAGTCATCTTAGGAGAAACGTGTGACGAAGTTCAATAGTCTTCATTTAACGGGATCACAATTCCCAGCACTTCCTATGCAAACATTTGCCAGTTGAATTAATATCCTTATTAAATGCAGATCTTGGAACGGTAGCAGGAAAAAGAGGGTCACACTGAGTGTGTGTGTGTTATTAGCCAAATATCGACTATCTTAGAAGAAAATTGTAGTAGATAATTACGAAATAGTCAAAACTGCTGATTTTTAGGCATTTTTAGACGTTGGATACCCAGCTTTTATGGAGTTTTAAAATGCTACGTAAAAACAATTGCACTTGACAATCCTTCCTAATCTTGTATTTAGAGGACCAGCTCGGCAAAAAGTAGGGACCTGAATAATTTTAATTCCGTCCAGATCATATCAGCTGAAGACCGAGAAACTATATTTACCTTGGCTAACGCGTATAGCAATCTGGAAAACAATTAACTCTGGGGCAAGGTGACGTCAAAGGGCTCAAAAATGACTTCAGTTTTTTGGTAATTCAGTTACACCTAAGTATCGTTTATTTCAAATGTATGTGCAGACTAGCGCTGGCTCTGTTCAAACTTAAACATTTGGAGATTAAATTGATCACGAATTTTAACGGACGAAAGTGTAAAACACTATCCTATAACTGTGCAAATGTGACGGGGGGATATTCCTGGCTGCTAAGTCGTTTAAAAATATTGATGATAAGCTCATCAACACAAAAAATCATTTGCTTTTCAATAAAGTCGTTATTTAGTCAACAAGCACGCAAACAGGAAGTAAAGGACCTTCGCGCTCTTCAGGAACAGACGGCATTCCAAATTCACCTATCAAGAGAGTCTCCATCTTCCCCCAATTATTTTTCATCTATTTTTAGTCTTTCGTGCAAATGGTTTCTTTCTAGACTCATGGAAGATATATTTCAGTTATTGAGGCAGGATGTAGTTCGGATGCAAATAATAATCGAATTTCTATCAAGACCTCAGAAATATGCGGTTTTATATCACATAATATTTTCCTTCCAGAAAGTAAGTTAAAACTATACCGCATGTGTGCTGTCCCTATACCAGCAGACTGTTGTCCCCTTTTTCATCTTAGGAACGCGACTGACTGTAGTAAGATTTTAAACTTCAGAGAGTTTTCACTCTTTAACTGTTTTATTTTGCTGTACTCAATATTTCTTATACGATAAATGTTAGTTAGCGAACTATAAAGAAGACTAAAAGTCACTATTTGCTTCCTCGCACGTGTTATAAATAGCCCTTATTTCCAAAAAACACGATTTTACTCCGATAAACTGACCTAACGCCAGTCGTTACTCCCTAATATTTTCACCCCTCTTAGCTCCATATCTAATGGTCCTGGTTTTTTGCCTTATATATGCTTTCATTTGGAACAATCTTCCACTCCAAATGCGGTTGGCTTCTAATTTACCGATTTTCAAAGGCAACTGACGTTAACATTGAAATTTATAAGAAATAAAGTCGTAACTTGACAGAATCTTGTGGGTCAATGCAATTAAATCATTTTTATTGCTGTCACCCTCTCTGCTGCAGAGTGCAAAGTGGGCTCCAGTGAAATCGATGGCCGGATAATCGTTTTGTCCGTATGATAAATATCTACTTATGTTATAGTACATTCTGCATCTTAGCACCATCCCAATTTCACGTTCTTAGCCCACAGTGGCTGGTGGATTTCGGTGCATACTATGTCATCATCTGGGCCTATAGAACTTTAATATACTGATCTACACCAAGTGGAATAGACGGTGAAACCGAACGAACAACCTTACAATTTGCAAACCTAGACACATGGCATCTCAAGGCTGACTGTAAGCTGAATAGAAGGTGACGGCATACACGGAATAAGGACCAACTTAACAAGAAATCAGCATGTGACAACACAATTTTTGACATAAATACTTCGAGCCAAATATCAATGTGTTAAATTATACGATATTAAACTTAATTTTGTTGACTATTAATAACCACCTACTATTGCAAATAAGTAGGCAGTGGTTGCTGCATTATTTTAAACTAGAAAATCACATTCAGTCGTGTTGTTTGAAAAACACTTTCAGCGCCCTCATGGCAATAGGTCCACGCAGAGAATGGTGGTGTTATTGACAACGGTGCAGTCTGCAAAGCATTAAAAAACAAAACCTTTGTGCACTGTGACTTCGTACTCGTCGCTTACCGCATGGACTGCAGATGATATCTCAAAACTGGTATCAAGGGGAGGTGATGCTCCAATCTTCAGTAACCATGGAATACAAATTGCTTCAAGTCAGTGTCTGTGACACTCAATGCAATAATGCAAAATCGATAATCTTAAAATCATACTACGATTGTAAGCCAGATTACACCAAGGTCAACTTAGCTTTAAAGGACTACAAGCCGTCGTATGGCATTAGCAAGACCTTTAAACAAGCAGCAAACTTAAGATGAAAAAAACCATTGGCCTTAGAAGACTGCTGGCTGTGGTGGCGATGTGGATTATCTGCTCCAAACAAGCCGATAAACTGAACCACTTATCTTTCACCTAAGCCTGCAAATATATGAACGTAAGATGATATACTACGCAAAGGAAAGTTCTTAGGCAATCAAAAGCCAACACGGAGACCTGAGAAGATACCACGCCATACAGATCCATCAGACAGTGAACAAAACGATGCGGGGAGGAATATCTCGCAATGTGAAGGCCAGGAGGGCAACAACATGCCCAAAATATGGGTTCATTACTCAATGTAAACAACTGTACACGCTAACCTATTTACATTTAACTTCCAGGAAAAAAATATGTTTCTCCTATTAACCTATTTTGCGTTGCCAAAGCCGAACTGGATGAACAGGTCAAGCGAGGTGTGGTGAACGCAGGTTTTTTTCAATAGAGTGGCTGCATTGTAAAAGGCTACACGCACGACTGTTGTGCTCTGAATTTCTGTGGATTCAGTAGCTATGGTGCGTTGGTAATGGATTCAGGACTGAATTCTAAACGTCCGACAAGGAAAATCGTTGTCCAAGTGGTCACAGCTGTCTCTTTTCTATGATAATGCTGCTTGCACTAGGTGAGCAATCCGTCATATAAACTCTTTTTTTAGCATTCAGTAGTTTACTTTTGATATTTATATGCATTTCTGCAAATCCTGCAAACAACTTGGTAGTTTAACTTGGTAGTTTAGCGTTTATCTGGACAGGTTATTTTGATCAAAATAAAGGGCTTTGGTTTGGAAAATGTCTCTTTTATTTTAAGTTAATTGGGGAAATAGACTCTTATTTTGCTAAATCTTGAGTATATACGTAGTAGAGAACTTCCCTACGCCATAAGGAAAGACAGAAGGAAACTTTATTCTAATATACATTGTACTGTGGAAAAATATCATGATTAGTAAAAAGGCGGAATAATAAAACCAACCAGTACTGAAAAGTTCGTGCTTATTTCATCAAATGGAACTAAAGCAAAGTCTGAGGAATCGCATTTATTTTCTTAAACAAGCAGCGATCAAAATTTTAAAAATTATATTCAGCTATTCTGTGAAGTTTTTTTGCAAAACAAATGCAGTAACAAAAGGTGTTTGTTAGAACGTGTTCTTGTACCACACTACTGTCCTTGTGCATAAATAAATATTCCACATGTTACCGCAAAGAAAACCCATAGAAGGCATTATTGAATGTAAGTCATATCGACATATAGTTTTTTTAAACGATACGTTTCAAACCAGCTCAAGTTAGAAACGGACCAGACAGAAAAATAATACATATTCAAAAAAGTGGTCATAAACATGGCCTGTTTTTTTGTATTCACATGCTTAGTATGGATCAAAAAAATAATATGTTATAAAGAGAAAGGCATGTTGTTTCATCTCCAGTTAAATTTTGTAGCTTTTGTCAAGGAAAATAAGGGAATTGTCAAAATTCTTTAATTACACTGTAATATTTATTTGGAAAAAGTAAATATACACTTAAGTTAGTCACCTTTATATCCACTTAAACACTTTTAAGGAAGAAACCTATGATGGAAGGTTTTTATTGCACTTAGGAATATCAAAATGCGTGGTATCTAGAATAAGTTTTTTGTATGCTCGAAAATGTGGTTTGCTGTTTTGTAGCATTCCCATATTGATATCTGCATAGTAAATCATATGCAAAATGCTGTTGAGTTATATTTTATTTGAAGTTTTGAAGGTAAACTTCGGACGCATCGCAATTTTTCAACTTATCAATGAAAATACCACAAACACCACGATATTCAATAGCAAATTATCCAATTATTACCTTATGCACCAATTATTTTGACCGAAGGCCAGTTCTTTTTATATAAAAAGTTGTTGCTATATGTTTTATACTTAACCAACTATTTAAATTTATTGTTCGAATTTATTGCTATTTTGATGTCTCCACAGCCTAAGAAGTATGGATGAAATTTTAGTTTTCTTAAAAAGCACTAAGTACGTCTTATAGTTCATTTAAGTACTCAATATGCCTAATGCTGCTCATTAATTTATGATAGTTTTTTCTAAATTCGTGTTTGCTTGTATGGGATGAATGATAAAACATTTGCAAAATTAGGCAAGTTGCCTGCAGGACGTGCAATATTGTACAGATTTTAGGTATTTTGAGAACAAATAAAAATTATTGATCTGTGTTCCCTATTGATACGTTAACTAGGATCAACTCATGTCTATTACAGGCGTTTTTATCGTTTTTACCAAGTCTTAGTGTTTGCTTGTACGGCTAAAATTCTTTAGCGAGTTAAACACGTGAGAAAACAATTCGAAAATAATTTTGGTCGATAACGCATTAAGAAATGCAATATTGCTAAACTTGACCAACGAATGGATTTAGCCATAGCGTTATCGCATTCGCTAATAAAATCATAAGCTCTAATGGCTCTTCATTACATTGGAAGTTACTAGTGGGAATTCTGACGTGTCTCCACAATAGCACTTTGAAAGCATTCCCCGAATCCTCCGTTAACGTCATTAGATGGTGATTTATATGTAAACAAACTTTATATACAATTCTTAATTAACCTTATATTAAAATTGAGTAAGTCACCTATAAGTAAAAGATAAAAATCAAAGACAGTGTTAAACTCTGTAAGATGATCAAAGGGTGGAGTGTAGATGACTGAAAACAGGTCATTTCCTCCGATGAATTCCCGCACGAAAATGGCTGAGACAGTTGCGGGTCCAACTTTGAGCGCTGCGTTCATTGTGTGAAAAGCCTATATTCTGGAGGGTAGTTTGACATCAATATAACACAGCAGGCACAATGAGTGTATGCTTAATATTTAGGAGGCTGTAGTTGCTTAAGAAAGGTACATTTAAAAATTTGAAATAAATAGCTATAATGAGTGAAATGGTAAGAATAAAGTTGATCAGGATTCGTCGAGCATTATTTTTAAGCGGGTTAAAGTCACAAATAATACACGTATGGAGGCCCAGTGATTGCTGGCAAAGACAATTTGACAATTCTGGAGAAAAAAATAGGTGTGCAACAAATAAATTTACTTCCCTTTAATTAAAAAAACTAAGATCAATTCTCGGTTACATTTTTTACGCTGCCTACTGTTGCTATTGTTGCTAGTTTAAAAATTTCAGCTAAATGCCTGAAATAAATACCCTGGAAACCTTTCAGAGCCTCCTTCATTGGATGCCATTAAGGATGAGAGTTTTCTGAAATATCAAATGATATTGTCCTGCAAACATTAATTTCGAACTGCATATGTAACTTGAGCAATTTTAAGTGTGCTTTAATTGTACAGATATTTTCGAACTCACGTTATTAATTCAAGCGACATCATTCAGCACCACGTGGTTTGGTTTGTACAAGGATTCCAATAAATTTCACACACTTCAAAAGTTATGAAATGTACTCTGTTTCCGTTTATCAGTTAAACGTTGATATGTTGTACAAACACATAGATATTGTGACATATTTTATGAAACGTAGTGACAGAAATTAAGGCGATTATTGAAAATAGTGCATATATTATTCCGTTTACTTATGTTTTTCCGAACAAAAATAAGTAAAATTCACGAGCAACTCTAACTTACGTTATATTTTTGTCTTCTCCTTCAGTAATATTAGTCCTGAAATACGTTGCGCATTTACGCGCGCTGGCATAGGAAGCAACAGTGGTTCTCCGATACAAGCATGCTAAATGATACCATTGATTTATAATCATGCAAATCTAATCGAGCAAGGTGTAAGTAAGCAAATTATTTTTTAAATGCACACACAATTCTAAAAATGTCATTGCCCTCTACTACAGTAGTGGCCTCTGTTGCTTATATTTTGTTTAATTATTTTGAGGTCATTCCTGCCGATTGTTTTACTGTGGACCGGATCGTGGGAAAATCGATACTGAAGAAGAAGCTTATGGTAAAGCACCTGTTCTATTAATAATTTTCTAAAACATTTAATTTAAATAAAAATAGCCACTTTCTTTTGCACTTAACACGTTACACCGAATCACTTAGTTTGGCGTTTAAGCAAAAAAATATAAAATAAAAAGAAAAGGGAATTTTTTTCGTAACAATGTACACAGCCCTTAGATAGGAATCCCCTATCGGCCATGATGCAACCGTGTCTCATCGGAGTCAACTGAATCGAAACCTTAACAATATTCTCGGTTGTCTTTTATTTTCTCATCAAAGTTTTGATGTTCGCCCATTACAATAGCAGTCTGAGTTCTGGTTTATCCATATCATCAAAACAGGCGCATTTTACTGTTACTGAAGGCGTTATGTACGACTTCATCGGTCTTGCTCAGTGAATCGCTTTCAAAACCCCAGTGTGTGTGCGTGGACCTCCGCCAATTAGTTTTAGCGTACAGGCATTCTTTACTAAGAAAGAGTGAGGGATCGGCTTGGTAATTAACAGTCCATTGAACTATTTTAATTTCATTAAGTTCATATAGACCGAAGCTGGAAAATATATGCTTGTCTTAATTAACCACATATAAAACACTGTAAACCAGCAAAAAGCATGGGGCGAACTTTGGTAAAACACCAAGCAAAATTTTCATCCTACCAAGGGCTTTTTAATAGGGCTTTATTTCACTTTAAATTTTTTTGAAGTCAGTTTAAACAAATGATATTTCATACGGTTATGGCATCAATTCCATCTTTTTCAGTGGCTTTGTGTGTTGATTCAAACATTGCGCTTCTGTTCGACATGTTCGCAAAAACCTTTAAAATAGGATATTATTCAAGAACATTTACGTTAAAAATGAATGCATGGGTATAAGCTCTTACGAAGATGATCATTTGGGTCATATTTAGAATAATCGTTATGCAGCAAACCGCATTGTCGAAAAAGAATATCCGCAAGATAGCTCTAATATTGTTATTCCTAAAATAAATAAAACAAACTATCGACAAAAATTATCTTATGAAAAAAATGCTTATATTAGATATTCAGCTGACAAATTTCTCTGTACGTTAGCCTTTTTGACGGCTATGTTATGTTATGTGACATATCAATTTTTTTAAATTTATCACGTATGGCAGTTTTTTGAATACTTATTCTTCTGTCTGGTCAGTTTCTAAATTACACATAAACGGAAAGTTTACTTTACAAATAACAGACTTCTTCGTGACTCACATGCAATAAGACCTTCTGTACATTACGTTCGTGGTAACATATGCGGACACTTTGCTTATTTTTCAAGGTCAGCGGTGTGGTAGTACAAAATGTGGCGAACACTTATTTGCCATTGAAGTTATTGCTAAAGCTAATTTTCAAAACTAAAAGTGATTCTTGTTTCTGAAAATGAATGTCATTCCTTAAACTTGGCTTCATTTGCACCTGACCAATTTTACTTATGAGGTAGTTACTAAATGGTAGAAACCATATTGCTAAAACGTCCTGTTCTTTCATACGGAAAAGCATAAGAAATTCGTCCGATATAAGAAACTGCCCCCCAAATTTGCCTAAATTATTGCCCATTTGCTTTAATAAACCTTATTAAAATGGTCATTTTTCTAATAAAAAGGCTTCTGCATAAAAAATACACTCAATGAATTAAAATAATATGACCAAATATATGCTCACGAAGAAGTTTAATTTTGTCATGAAAGTTACGCGTTACTTAACGCCTACTGTTGAACGACGGCAATACATTAACAGTATGAATTGATCACTTTCAAAAATGCATGCCTTTATGATCGAGATTGAAAACATAAGTCCAGTCAGGACTTGGTGTTTGGTGTTTGATAATTTGCAAGCTCTTTATACGTTCACTAACTGGTGTCAGACAGCTACTTCACCCACAGCCATGTGCGCGCGTGAGGCAACATTTGATGTCTTTATTTTTTTGAGGAAACTGAAAAAGATTTGCACACTTTAAGATTCAATATCTTTGATATTCCTTATATACTCTCTTCATCTGAGTTTGCTGGTGCCAGGCAGCCGCTTTATCCACAGACGTATGCGCATGTAATATCACGTAGCATTCTATTTGTTCATTTTCCGTCAAAGTCAATGCAATCGCTGTAAGATTATGCAGCACTATCAATTATGCTGTAATGAGAAAATGACGGCGAAGGGGCCAAAGAGGTTCCGAAATAGGCCAACGAATGACCAACGCGACAAAAATTCCCAAAAGGAAGATTCATTGGCGTGACCAAAGTATCTTAGTGTTCCAGAAGTACAAAAAGTATATAAGATGTAAGAATCTAAGGCAAAATTAACGATGGTGATGATTGTCCCTGAAGCGGTAAGCAGGCAAATCTTTCGATTAACAGAGATGGCTGGAATGACAGTGGTAGCGCGCCAGGAGCAGGGTTGCCAGTCCTCAGTTGCCCTTGTGATTTATATCTACCGGTGAAGTTCGTGAAGGAGGTGGCCATTGAAGTGCAAGCAAAACAAAAAGAAGTGTTCGAGTACCTTCACGTTTGCTATTTATTTATAATTATAAGTTAAATATAAACACGATAATATTTATTGTCTTCCATTATCGGCCCTATAAATATTGGGATGATTCCCGCGCGCGCCTCTTAAGGGGCTTTTTTCCAAAACGTTCAACGCGTTAGTCACGTGCTTCTATCCCACGAGCTTCTACAATGCCTTTTAACCTGCAAATGGCGGGATAACTGCGACGGGCTACGGAAACACGCCTTATAACCAGGTGTCACTGGTTAACCGTTGAACAAAAATTACCTGGATAAATGAGCATGTCAATTGTAAGAATTTCTTCTCCGGCAAGCTATTTTGCTTAGATTTCCGGCGACGTTTTACAAAGATGCGTTACAACAATAGCTTTACAGGTACTCTACCCTTTGTGACTTCAAGAATATTGTACAAAGGTATTTTTTTAATAAACCATATAATTTGTGTCCATCTGTATTTTATATACAACGGTTGGCAAACCAAAAATCTATCGAATCTTGACCTAATTTCTCCTTAATATAAAAGTCCGCGCTAAATAAGAACGCTCTTTTCGCACCTCGAATGTCAGGTTGATGATAGACTAAGAATATTCTAAACAACAGAACATCTTTGTTGATATAATGTAACAATGAACTGCGCCGCACCCTGATATTTGTGAGAATAATATAAAAGGCAAAATGTTGTGCAACTTTTGATGGGGAGACCAATAGCGCAGTTCAAAGTAGTAAGAGATAAGTCAAATGAACGAAATCAACTGCACTTTTTAAACTTAGCATAATGGCCATCTATCTAAAGTTCCGGCTGCAAAGGTATAACGTATAATTTATGCCAGTTGTGAACTCAAAGAGACCAGTAGGCAACTTCATATATGTTGCAAATGTACTTATACGGGCTGCCAGAAAGCATACTTTCGCAAGAAAAAATGACAACTGACTTAATTGTCAGGGTTTATTTAAAACGTATATTTTGATTATGTCTAAGGCCTTATGCGTTACGGTCTTATGGAGATTTAATTTTCATTAAGCTAGAAAAACCTACAATCTACTCTAAAATGTTCTCTGAAATGCATGCTATACGCCCTCATAGCTGACGTCCTGGTAATGATTTAAATAAACTTTCAGTTTTTTACTGTAGTTTGGCCTTTACCCGTTTCTATCTGGCAACCATTTATTTAAAATCATGCCTGTGAATGCGTTGCCGTCTTTGGCCATTAAGGACTAACATACATGTTATCATACGCAAACACACATATTGTGCTGAATCGATTACGTTCATTCTAAAGTATAGAGGGATTTTGACGATCAATTCTTATTCACCGTTGCTTGGACTCTGCGGTAGCCACGATCAACTAGTGTACTCAAAAAAGCCATTATAACATAAACCTTATTGTTAGCTCATCCAAATTCATTTTCAATACATTTGAGTTATAGCATGCATAGCCGTATGTCATCCAGTTTTGTCGAAAGTGCTCAGACATTAGAAAAGGGGCAGAACTTGGGAATACAACACATCAACATTTATATGCCAAAATTGACGTGTATTATCCACAACATCATGAACATTTTTGTGATTGAAAATTGCATATATCAGTTTGAGAAGACGAAATATTGAACGCTACAATTATTATTTTATTAGCCTGAGCCCGAAAGCCCAGCAGGATTTTCTAGCAACAAAAATACACACTGGGTTCGTGAAATTATTGTTATCAATGCACTCAGGTGTGCATTTTACGGACAAATGCAAGACATTTTTTGCTTGTTCGTGGAGGACCATCTTATGTAGTTTCGTTTCACAGATTAAAAAAATCATTTTGCATGACACATAAAAAGGCTCCACTAGATTCAACATCAAATTTGGGATTTACTGCATGAGGACATGTGTGAACTAAGTTTGTCTGAATTAAATATCAATTAATCGGCTTTAACGAGAAAACAATGATAAATTCGTTTAAACCTACTGATATTTTTTCGAAGCATTTGCGGTTGCCACTAAACAAGAGTTCTTACAACGCACAAATTAAAAACGAAAAATGGTGCAATTATTGCCAAATTAGTGGGACTGATTGGGATCATTGTTCACTGTCGGCTGCACGTCTTTTAAGACAAAAATGCTTGTATTAATTTCCTGTAGAGTATGCAGTGAGATGTAGCTGTTTTCTACCTTTATTGATTTGACACTACATACTAGGGCTCTTATCAGGAGTCAAATGACACGGCTCTGGGCCCCGAAGTAAAGGAGCACATGTATTTGCTCTTTGTCACTAGACAACTAACATTTCAGATTTTTTTGTGCAACACAGCGCGCAAAGACCAATGCGCCTTCCAAATTTTATAAATTACATCCAGCTCACTTGGTGTCCATAAGTTTACAATCTTATCTGCATACACTACGCCCGAAAAGCCATAGAGCATGATGACGAGCGATAGTGCATTTTGATATCTCTATCTAAAAATCGACTATTTCCAAAAAGTTAACGCAGAAGGCCTTGGACTAAAGCTAAGTAAATGTAATTAGTTGATCGTCATGTGATGGTCTTCTTAAAGTTTTACGATCACATTACTGTCTACTCTCACCCCCCAACTCTTTTCACTTTCAAAATTAATGTAGTTGTCTGCACGTTCGGATACGTTTAGAACTGAAGTTAATTAAATGTTTGGCAAATACATATGACACTATGTGCATATTATTAAGAAAGTGTAAATTAAGATCTTATTCAGAAGATCTGGATCTGTCATGCAGTTGCTTGCCACATTTTATCAACCAAACATTATTTAGCTCAATTTAATGCTGTCAGCTGACTGTTCTTCTGGCTTATCAAATAAAAGCAAATATATCAAACCATGGCCAAAATGTGAACAGAATAATCTGGTGGGGTTGACATCTTCATAATTAAAATGTTTAACCCACCAGGCAGTTTTTAGATAAGGGTTTACCCGCAACACCGGCAGATTAAGTATCTTCCAGGAGGCCATCGTAATATTTCCTTGCTTCTCTTTAGACAGATGCATACATTTCTGCGTGAACTGTGTACATACAGTTGCTTGTATGTCCCACAAAATGTCGTGGTGTGGACAAGAAGTTTTCTGTTGCGCAAAACTATCGCACGCAGCGTGCCTTAAAGTATAAAGCAATAAATAAATTATCATAAGGAAAAGGTTCATAGGCTGGTTAACGCATCACTACCTAAAAACGTAAAATATTTAATTTTACTAAATAGATAAAAATTAACGTATATACTGCAAGACAATTCTAGGATTAAAAGTTAAATATAAATATTCCTTAGGCAAAGACAATGAATACAAATGGAAAATTACAATAAAATGGCAAACTTATACAGAATAAGTACGAATACAAACTTTGTAAACGTTAGATAGTTAACATTAACATTATAATAAACTTGATGTTTCGCAGACATAGAATTGCTTAAATAATCTAAAGTATTTTGCACAATATGGATATTGAGTAAAAGTAAGAGTGTTTACTGCACAAAAATACCCTTCTGTGCTACTTTTTAATTTCTACTGACATTTGCAAAGTACAACAAAAAGAACTGTATCAACCCTATTTATGAATTTATCATTTTATTCTACGCTACCCTAAGTAAGCATTCTTGAAAGAATCCGAAGCAACAAGGAAATACATACCTGGTTCGAGCTATCTACGATTTCTGAACTGCTTCCTGGAACACGCATATTTCCTTTTTATTATATCCACGCATAACGCATATTTCTTCCAAGTTCTTATTCATTACTGTTTTTTTACGATATAAAGGCACATACAAGCGCTCAATGTATTAAGGTAAATAAGCCGCCTGGCACTAGCAAACTCAAATTAAGGAAAGCATATAAGGAAAATGACAGTAACTGTACATTAATGGGTAAACACTTGAATAAAGACTACATCAACATTATTCCAACTGACGATACTAGAGGCAATGCTTTTTGGACACATATTGTACTTTTAATATAATAATATTAAAAATAATTAGCACTCGAAGAATTATCAGGAAGCAGAGGAGATAAGCAATAACAATGTAAAGAAAGAACAAAATGGCAAGTTCTTAGTCTCTAGAGGAAAAGGACGAAGTGGAGACGACTTGAATGCAAAATCGTCATCGCACGCCTAAGGAGAATGCTTTTTCTATGCAAACCTGTAGACATCAAGATATCTGACCTTTTAAATGTGCTACATATCTCCTGTGAAATAAACTATTACAGATTCATTGAGATAACATTACAAAACGCCCGTCCACATTAACTAAAATTTAAAATAGTAGACAAAGTCCACAAGTGTGAAAAAGAAAGCTCTCAAGGCATATCAAGACAAAGAGAAAAAGCCACTGCGTATGTATTTGAAACTCTAGTGATAAACACTGCACATATGACATTGTTATTGAGACAAAAATGAGAGATTTTTTACCATTGTAAGATTACTAGTCCTGATAAATATTTTAACTATCCCACGGCTTCAAAAGGTTCTTAAATGTGTCCTGCTTAATCCTTACTGCAACAATGGGAACTTTATGTTGCAAAATAATGAAGTATGGCCAAACAAATTTCGATTACTTAGGACAGTATTAAATATGCCGTATTTTCAGATCATCAAATAGTGAACGGAAGACTGCATATATGATGCGGAACAACAATACATTCGTATCTAACCTAATGACGAAAATAACTATTAGATTGGCATGAAAATATAATCTTTTTACCTACAACAATGCATTCTCCACTATTATTCTCGACCATGGCCGTGTCCTTAAGGGTGCAGCCAAAGTCCAATTCCAGCAAAACCGGATATAGGCCAGTTTCTTACTGATCACTGGCTCAATTGTGGGCTAAACTTCTTGCGGAGCAAACAAATTGATCGATTGGCTTTTACACCACACGTTCTTAGACAGATTAGTTTATCGTTGCTTTTTTGACAGAATGTTACCAAAATGTGTGCATAAGAAGTGCAAATGAGAATAAAATCAGGAATAGTTGTGCATTAAATATCGCATGAAAAACTTAAATTTAGCTGAAACTGTCCTATGAGAGCAGTTTCAATCTGAAACATTCAAACTTATATCCTGATGTAAAGTGATGACTTAAGGATACCACGAAAATTATTAATATGATTGCTTCCTCGTCCTTGAAAGCAGTGTCGTGAATTGCCCTGAGATAGTAATGACTGCAGTGCCGTGTAGCATGTTTCAGCTTTTTTGGTGGCCATCGTATGCTTTTGCCCCCTGTGGGCACTCCCTCGTAACCGCAATTTTTCTCCTTTCAGCAAATGGAAGCAGGAGTTTCCTTGGTAATGGCGGAATGAAACTTCACATTTCCAGCTTTTTCGACAGCGATTGGAGCTCGATTCGGGTTAAGGGTTCGGATTAGGGTTATTGTCAGGGTTAGAGGTTAGGGTAAGGGTTAGTGGTATGGAAGGGATAGAGACAGGATTAGGTAATGGGTAAGGGTAAGTGTTAGGGGTGAGGATTAGGGCACTAGGCACTAAATTATTTGAAAAAAATTGTACGACTTTTTACGCATTTTCACAAAATACTGTTTTTAGTAAATCAGTTTGACCAAGTCATTAAAAGCCTATTCTTACTGTTAGTGTATGACAAAGCTTACAGCTTGCTGTATCCGAGACCACTACCAAGGAAACTCCTGCCCCGGAATTTGCGTTTGAGATTATTCTAACACGTTCAATACGTTTGGTAGGCATTAGCTTAAGTTAACAACTTCATACCTCTGTGATAAGAGACGCTTTCTGTCTAGCACGCCTGAGTAACAATAGTGAAATCTGTTCCTGCCACTCATGGTGCGCTCATGCGGTCATTCACAACTCGTTCACAACTCCCGTTGTTCATGACGCCGCACCACCTACATTCAAATATGTTGTGACACGCTTTGATGCTCTCACCCTTGAAATTGCCTAGCTTTGACCCACTCACGTATACAAACGTTGACCTTGCAGTGAAGGCCACCCAAGTTCTCTCAATCTAGGCCAAACTATAACCAATGGTTTCTGTTGGTAGCATCACAGTTATAGTTTTCACGCCCCCTACTGCAACCTTCCATGTACGCACAAATCACATTCGTCTGGAACACTTTTCTTCCAACCAGCAAAAGTGACCAACTGGGGTGGTCCATCCTCTCCCAGTCGCCAATTTCCCACTTATGACAGGAGTCGCTGTCTTTATTTCCCCGTTGACTGTGGAACTGAAATTTTTCTCATCCCACCTAATTCGTACGGTGATGTGTACTTTTATAAAAACGTTTGGTCAACGATCCCTCACTCTAGGTTTGTGTTTGTGATGTTCATTTCGTTAGATATTTACAATCGCTGACGTCCATACGGCCATTCTTGCACCAATTTTCAATCAGTTTTCGGTCTTTTTGTTGACAGCAACTCCATTAAACTAGATGACCCTAATATGTCATTAAAATGTGCGTGTTCTACTCGGACTCCTTCATTTCCTTATCCAGGCATTTCAAAAATCCCTTCTTGTACTTCCTATCATTGTTTACTTTCGGAATTTTACTCTATCACACGACACTCACAATTTAAACAATCTTTTTACCTTCTGTGGTTCATTATATTTTGAATTCCAGACAACCTGTTTTTATTCGTCCTCATCGTTTAGCCACCGAAAAGAAAAATATCGTTTAAGTCGAATTCAGTCACATGATGAAGCCCCGCATACTTAGGCCTACCACTATTTCATAAGCTTCACCTTTACATATACTGTATAACAATATGTCTTTTACTGGCGCTCATAAGGGGACTATCGACGATTGAACACCTGTACTGTGCCTGGCATATAGCCACTTACTCATTTCAAAGATTTTTTATTTTTAGCCTGGCAGGAGAAACAGTTTTTCAAGTACAGACTTATTCAAAGCTTTCCATCAGGTACTTGGTGCTCCATGAGACATTACGAAAACGGCGATTAATATACAGTTTAGTCTGTTAGTGTTTGGAAGGATGCATTTTGGACTACGTTACTCTGCTAAACATTTTCAGCGTTTCATCAGATAAGTCATCCGTTGCTTACCTTTCGTCTTTGTCTATGTCAGTGATGTTCTGGTAGCATGTTTCAAGAAAAACTAGCACCGTCAACATCAATGTCTCATTTTAAGCGATTCAGCCAATTCGGTGTTTTCATTGATGC